>JASJET010000187.1:1667500-2867500 GCA_034092305.1 Diaprepes abbreviatus | reverse complement strand
ATTATTTTTCAGTAAAAAAGTTCCAAACACTAGTTGTGCGCTTTGAAAATACCTACAAAATGAGCTAAAGCTCATCCAAATCGAATAATTTGTTTGTTTGTTATTGCAAAAAAACCTGCTAAAATGGCTGTTTTTCCAATTGTTAATAAACAATAGAAAAATATATTGCATTAACTTTATACTACACTGAAAGGAGCCTCTTGTAGCAAACAACAGTATGCAAAATTTTAAGTAAAAATATTCAATAGTTTTTTGCACAGTGAATTTGTTTATAACATTTTATATATTTTTTTTATTGTTTCTCCGCGATCTAGAGATCGTATAGTGATAAGTGGGTGAGCAAATGAGAGCTCGAGACATACCAACAGTAACAAAAAAAAAACAAATTAACTGTTGATTTTAAATTGTTGAAACAGATAAAGTAGTGGTTGGTTTTTTTCGTAATAAACAAATAGAATAACTGTTTGATAACTGTTGATATCGAAATGTCGATAAGTGGACGTGAGATTTTAGCGCATATTTTGAAAAAAAAACAAATTCTATATGAACACTAGAAGCTGAGTTAGAATTTTTTTTTTCAAAAAATCGCTGCTGCGTTGTTTATAATTCAGGGATTATTTAAGTGGGAACTCATAGGGAGATAGTGAAACTATTGTAGTTTTCAACTCAATTATTTCAAAATTGTTGATGTTTCAATAGTTTAAAGTTGCACCACCAGGAGTCAGAAAATGATCAGTGGAGGGGGGCGTTTTTAAAGTCTGCGGCTCGCGGAAAAAAACGTGACTCGGGCGCTTCACATTCGTTTCGCCGAGATCTGAACAATGGATGATAAGTTTTTGTAATAAAATTATTGTTAAACATAGCAATAAACAAATTGTAGCACGTGCTTTTTAGATTGCAAAAAACAAAACTGTTACAGTGTTCAACAGTATACTACTAATTAGGAATATTAAGAATCAGATTGATTTTTAATGTACCATTAATATTTATGGAGTTATAGCATGAAAGAAATTGCAACTGTCATTTGCCGCCAAATTATTGGTTGTATAAGAAAAACACACGTCAACTTTTTTGTTTATTTTATTAGACGAATATTTTTTACATGCAAAATTTTTTGCTAACATACATATTTTTGCTTAAATCTATACAAAATATTTATTCCATTTTCCGTTTCTTAGACATCGATGAACACTCATTTTCGAAACCCTTATCAGTTTCATCATTATCATTACAAATATCATCAGCATCATTATTCTCTCATCGTCCTCATCATTATTACTCTCATCATCATCATCTTTATTACTTTCATCAACATAATCATTATTATCAAAATCATAATTATTTTCTCGCCTATTACTTTCATTGTCTTTGAAAGTAATATTACAATAATTCTCGATTGGATAATCGCTTACAATATAATCGTCAAATGTAGTTTATTCTGCATCTTGAAAAATAATAATGCTATCAACAAGTGTTTTTTGTTTCATGCCTATATCTCGATAAATATTAATGGTGTTGACCATTGCAACAATTTTTTCGCAATTTGAAAAGCACGTAAGTACGCGGTAAAATTATAATTATGCGTAAAATGTATAAAAGTGCAACAATTTGTTTATTGCTATTTGGTTACAAAAACATATCATCCATTGTTCGACTTTGACGCGTCCTAGTCACGTTTTTTCCGCACGCCGTAAGCTAAAAAAACGGCCCCCTCCACTACTCACTTGCTGACTCTCGGAGTAGGTGGAACTTTAAACTATTGCTACATCAACAATTTTGGAATAATTGAGTTGGAAACTGCTGCATACAGTAGTTTAACCATCTCCGTATGAGTTCCTACTTAAATAATCCCTTAATGTTAATAAACAACTCCGCAGCGATTTAAAAAAAAACTATATCTCAGCTTATAGTGGTCGTACACAATTTTTTTTTCGCAATGTGGGTCAAAATCGCAGCTATCGCGTCCACTTATTGGCATTTCGATATCAACAATTGTCGAAGAGTTATTCTATTTCTTTATAACGAAAAAACGAACCCCAATTTTGTTTATCTGTTTCAACAATTTAGGATCAACAATTCATTTAGTTCTTTTTTGTTATTGTTAGTATAAGTCTCGAACTTTCATTTACGATTCCGCAGACCGCTATACGACCTCTAGATCGCGAAAAATAAATATTAAAAAAAAAATAAATAAAAAGTTACAAAGAAATTCGCTGTGCAAAAAACGATTAAATATTTTTACTCGAAATTTTGCACATTTGTTTTATGCAGTAAGATACTCCTTTAGTTGCAGTATAAAGATAATGCAATATATATTTTCAATTGTTCATAAGCAATTGAAAAACAGCCATTTTAGCAGGTTTTTTTTTTCAATAACTAAAGAACAACTTATTCAATTCGGATGGGCTCATTTTGTAGGTCTTTTCAATACGCACAACTTTTGTTTGAAACTTTTTTACTGAATAATAATAGCTTTTCCTAAAACTCGAAAAAAACTATTTTTTCACATGTTAATTGTTAAATAAAAAATTTTACCCAAAAAAGAAAATAAGACATAAGATACTACATAATTACTATTTCAATTCTAAAGATTTCTACGTAGTCAGAAGTCTACTAACAATCTAAATAAAGCAACAAAATGACACGTTAATTTATATTCATCCTCACAGCTCAATAGAAAAAACAATATTTACAAAAGATCTACTGTATAAATAATCCCTAATTATAAGTGACTTCAATACTACTACAAGAATAAAGCAAAGACAGGAACAAAATTTTATTAATAATTGCAACTTCAATAGATACATAATTGATCCAACATTTTTATTACCACGTAGCCAATATTTTACCTGAATTTTTTTACTATACTCGGAAAATCTTGAACAAAATATAGTATATGTGAAACTGACACCAGAGTTAGGTTTTATCACCTTGGAATTAAAACATCAATAGACTTTCAAGCATAGATCTAAGAAATCAGTTTTTTAGACTTAATTTAAAGAAAACCAATGTAGATTAGGTAAACAATGAGTTAAACTCATTTACAAGTGAACCAGAAAACCATATTTCCAAAAATGTCTCTCTCTAACAAATGTTACACACATGAGCTTCCACCATTTATTATCAACCTGATTAAGAGAAAGAGATAAATGTATCATTTATTTAACTAATCGCAATCATAGGGGAACAACAGAAATCAATAAATTTAACAAAAATATACAGTATTTGGTTCTTGACGTTTAAATTCTAGTGTAAATTATATATATATATATATATATATATATATATATATATATATATATATATATATATATATATATATATATATATATATATATATATATATATCTTGTCCTTTTCCGTTTCCTGTGATTTTTCGGCAATAAATATTATTATGACATAAATGAGTCATTACCTGCAAAAATATTAATAAAATGAAATTAAAAAACTGAAGAATACCAATAATGCATGCAGACATTGGAAGAAGATGGAAAAAGTTACTCAAGTTCAGAGGAAAAATCAGATTTATTTGCGACACTTTTTAAAAAATTGTATCAACAAAACAACAACTCGGAACCATTTGCTTACAGTGGAAAATTGGTTTCAACAATACCTCTCTCTAGCCCCACCTTCTAATAATATCACCATTGAATAGCATGAATATGTTATTGTCATACACAGGAAAAAATACCGCGTCGGGGTACGATTTCTAATCGAAAAACATCTTACGACACTTGCAACCAAATATTCATCAATACATCTTTAAAATATACCACTTTTGCTTTAAATTAGGCTATATTCCACTACAATAATAACAATTTCTAAACCAAATAATGATCATTCAAAGACACTTTATTACAACAATAACACTATTTAAGAAAAAACTTTAAATATATAATTAAAGACAAATTAGAAAATAAAATTGGACATAAAATACCAGGATACCAGTTACGTTTTCAAAATAAGATTTCTTTCTCTCATTACTTTAGCAAGTAATATTGGAACAAGTAAGTTAAACAAATGAAAATCTTCAGCTCTGTTCATGGATATGAACAAGACCTTCAACAGTGTGTGATAGCAGACTATCCAAAATTATTAAGCCATCTTCTCCACAACCATTAATCATCTCCTGTCAGTAAAAATTTGGGAAAATATTTTAAAAGAATTCATACTGGAACAAGGTATCCCATAAGAATCACCATTATCTCCATTTTTATATAATATATACGGTTCTGATATATACTACTCATGTTACAAATCAGACTGGAAACTTCTGGGCCTTATATGTATACATACTGTTTTTACTAAATTTAAAAATAGACACAAGAATACATTTTAAAGAGCCTTCATTTTGTTACAGATATTGATGTAGTATCCAACTATTTATCAAAAAGGAATAAAAAATCGGGTCTTCTCACATTATTTACCTACGCAAAGGAGTCATTACTTCCAATAAGGACGAAAAAAGGTTTTTAGTGTTGCATTATTTTCAGTTATCTTTGTACATATTTATTAATTTATTAAGTACTGGTGTAATATTTTTTTTATTAATTTACTAATATATAATTTATTTTGTGAATTAAACTACCAAGTTTAAAATATAAAATATGCTTAGAACATGGCAGCTATTAATTTAGAACCTAAGTTAGACAATAAATAACGTTTGAGGTATTCTATTTTTCATTTTTATAATTTTCATACAAAATTCTTAACTAGGACTACATAATAAGTTTTATAACAAAATTTGAGGAGAGTATATTTTGTAGTAAATGTGGAAAGTATACCTTTATCACACAAATATGATGATAAGTTAATTTCTAGATAACAGGTACCTTCAAGGGGTTACACCACCTTGGGATTTTCAAAAAATCGATTTTTTTGGGCTAGACAAGTTGTTTATAATTTTATGAATATATTTAGCGTTTTGCCATTTCAAAATTCAAATTATTTCCAAAATTATGATAATTAAAAGTGAACGCGGCAGGGCATCGGCCCGAAACTCGGGTAGCGAGCGGACCAATCAGAGCCTTGACGAAGGGTTTTGTTAAATATTCTTTTATATCAGCTATTTTGAATCAGTCTATAGTAACAATTACTTATCTCTAAACATTGAACGTTGTGGGATCTGTTTGCTTTGTGACGCAGTAGTGTACAGATCACCACATTTATTAAACATTATTAAACCTTACAATTAGCGAAAGCATGGCGATTATCCGAATAATGGATTCTCAGCAAGTATCTATGGCCAACATGAGAACCCAACAAGAAAGAGGATAAAGAGCCTAGGATATTGAAAAGAGTTGCTCAAAAGAGGTCTGAAGGTATCACATCAATGGAGGACCTCATGTACGTCCAGGAATTGCAAAGGGAAGGTAAGTTTAACAAATATTTGGTTTTGATACGCTGACGTACATTTTTCTTTTGTATTTTTCTCAAAACTTCGTTTTTCAAAATGACGGCTAAGATATCTCAAGATCTACTTAACTGGTTTTGATAAAATATAAACCGCTTATTTGCTGTAATATTATCTAAGATTAGCACGGATTTTCAAAAGGCGATGGGCAAGGAATTTCAAAAACTGTGTCCTTCTTGACGGCTTATATCTGCGTTATTTTTTAATTTTTTTTTTCAGTTATTTATAAAAGTACTAGGTATATGTATAAAATAAAAGTTGATTTATACATTCAGTAGCTGTAACAAAAAAGAATTGTTTTTATACCCATTTTCAGAGCGCCAAAGTAGTGTAACCACTTAAATTATTTCTGTAAGTTAAATTGTTATTGAGTTGAATAGGATAAAATACACAAAAGGGGACAATAATGCGTAATAAGAGATTAAACACTTTTTATATAAGAATATTATTGAAATCTTATTAATTACAAAGACCCATTTCACAATAAAAAGCTATGATACATTAATACTTAATGTAAAATTCACCACCATTTCAAAACAAGCAAGGATAACAACATTGAATGCTTCAGCAGGGTATTGGCCTCCTAAGCATACTGTGAAAACCAAAGATGTATCTTAATTACTTCCAGAGTAACAGATTTATAGCCGGTGGCGATTTTAGTGCAACGCACCGACAGTAGGGTTATAGAATTACCAAAGCTAATGGAAAAAGAGTCCTATCCACCACGAATACAAATAACATGATTTTTTATCTATAAGAGAGTCTACATACATACTGGCTCACAAACCTCGGAAAATATTATGTTCCTTTTTTCAACCAATTTTCGTAAACTTCAGATAACACTCAAACAAAACAGTTTATGGGTTTCCTCATACCCGCACAATCAACTGTTTTTTACAAGTATAAATGTTTATTAATTTTACGAAAGCAAAACTTTTCTATGCGTACACTTTATTTTTTAATTTTCAAATCAGACAATGGCTGTCTTGATTATTTTAGTTTACGTTTTTCCTCGAAAGAAAGAGCACTCGACGAGGTCTTTATAAAGGTTTCTTCATAGTCATAGCGGTAAAAAAATGACTTTTAGTAACAAAACGGAAGCATACAAGTAGAAATGTAAATATTTTGTAAATACCTTAGTAAATAGACAATAAATAACTAAAACTAAATTTAATATATTTTTTATTCGACAAATGCACACACGAACGGCGAAATTAAAAACTATTGTCAATCGGTAACGAGTCGTGGTGGTATTCGATTTTTTAATAGCATTCCAATCATTTAGCCCCAGCACAAATTTCGTTTAACACAGCAGCATGTGGAAAATATTAAAAAAAATTCCATCTTTTTTTGCTGACAGAGAAGGTCCGTTAGATCATCCTCTTTTCGCTGTGCCGTATCACAAAAAGCACTATTTTATAGAGCTATTCTTTTGAGTCATTATCACTTTCAGTTCTATCACTTGAAGTAATCATTATCACTTCAACCTAATAACAGGTAAATGCATATTCAAAAGAACATGAAATTATCAGTTTCACTTTTTTCACTTTGCTCATTTGATACTCTAAAGAATACAGCCTATGACGTCAATTATAGAAAATTCGCGCATTGCCCTGTTGCCAGACGTCCAAATAATCAATAGAGAAAAGGAAAAAGTATTCGGAACAGTTTAAAGTAAGAACTAATAGATACATTTTTGAAAAAAAAATAAGTAGTGCCACTACTGATTATTATTGTAGGTTGATTAATACCGACTATCAAAAATATTAATGTCTTGATATTTCAAGATTTTGCTCCGCCATGTGGGTTTTCCAATCTGACAACCTTAGCGTCGTAACTGTTTTAGTTCGAGTTTCGGAGTTGATGCTTATTTTAATCTATTTGCGAAGCACCGTTTAAGGGGGCATTAGGCCCGCCATTTTTGCCCATTTATCTGTCATTCACAGCTAATTTCGATGTTTTATACTAGATGTCACCCCTATGCAGAATAGACGCAATAAATTGCTTAGCGTAAAACATAGTAATTCTCAACGTAAAAAATAGTAAATCCGAAGTTATAGAATCACTCAATGAAGAATTAAAAGTGAGACAGTGTTGTCAAATATTAATATATCATCGTCAATTAAGCTAAAATTTATTGTTTTATTGGTCATGTTCAGGTACCAAATTCAAAAGATTACAGAATAAAAAATGGGAAAATAGTCTGTGAACATTATCTACAATTTGAATAGCTTTTATTAGATTTTGTGTCATTTTGTCTGAAACATTTGGCAACCCTGTATGTTATGATGCGATCGGGGATTTTCGGAGAATACACGATTATTCGAAAATACAACAAAGCAATTTTGTTTTATTTGATTTGCTAACTTTTTCGTTTAGGGACGTTTGACCTTGAGAGGGTGTGAAATAAATATTCTAAATTTTGTACGTGCTAAAAAACATTTTCTGCCAGTTTTGTTTCAATGTTTATTTTTAATAAATATAATTGGTTTTCGTTTAAGTGTTCTTTTTTTATAAATACAATTAGTGTTAGTGTAAACTTCTGTGTGCTGTAGACATGGGGAAAAAAAAGTTCGTAGACTGAGTTGTCTTTTAGCAGGAATATCAGATGGAGAAAGGCTCAAAAATTATTTAGAAAAAAGAAGTTTTACAGGTAAGTCATAAATACGGGTAATTAAGGCGAATAAGTTATTTTTTCAATATAAACTATGATAAATTTAATGAAAAATCAGGAATTTAAACCGTTCTTAAATACTAAGAAAGACAAAGAGTTTATTGTAGTTTTAATTTTGGCATATTTAGAAAAGCCAAGATCATGATAGTAAAAGTTTGTGATATAGGCCTTGACGATTTGTTAAAAAATATGAGGGTCTAAACGTAGTAGGTGACTTACAGGTACAGTCAGGAGACTTATGAATATTTTTCTAGCTCACTTGAAATAATTACCAACAAACAAATGAAAAAAATTACATTAGTGCATAAAAAATTTAGAATAAAATTATTACTAAAGATTTGTTTTACTTAACTTTATTATATACCTCTATTTTTTTGTGCCTCTTCTCTTCTTTGAGCATTTTATGTTTCTGCTAGAAAGTTCTCCTTCAGTAAAAAGACAAATTTTAAAGTTGTTGTTGTGACTCAATCGTTAGAAAATTCTTTATTGAAAAGTACTGAAACTCTGTTATTTTTAACCCTTTACAAAAACATAGTATTATTTTTATTCTGGTAAACCTATTATTAATATTGTGGTTGCTAGTAGTTAAATTGTGGTTTTTGAAAAATTTAGATCAAAAATTATTTAGGTTACCATTCCACTGTGTAAAATATTTTTTACCTCTGTAACTAATTTTTATCTATATACTTAATTCAAAAAAGAACATGTTAATGGTTAACTTTAATTCCTCTAATTATCTAATTCGAAAACTGGTCTAAGTTGACAATAAATGTATTGATTTACAAGGAGAAAAATGTCAGTCAAGTTTTCAATCTTCAGAATATAAGATTAAAAAACTCGTCTTGTTTTGTTACCAAGCTAGTAAAAATGAAAAATATTATTTATGGTTTACAAAAATTTTTCTTACTCATTCTAAGCTTTATCTTGTTTTATCTTTTTTATATATGTAACGGTCTGTGTTCCTATATCTGTGATAAAGATTACCCAGAACAAGAAGTTTAGACAAGTTATAACAAAATCAAAAACATAACTGGTCAACTAAAATATCTTTTCTTGATGACTGCATCAGATTTAAAAGTTAAACATTTTTAGTGAGTCTGGCTGTAAAATTTGAAACTTACATAATTTTATTTTACAATGAATAAGAAATTAATTTTATAGTGTTCTGGTAATATTTTAATCAATAACCTTTACAGTAATATCCATGTACATATATTTTACTAATATTCACTCATCTTCTTTTAGAGATGTCATCTGTCCTGAGCATATTTTAGATCATTGCAAGAACCAGAACCAAATTTTAGTAGGTGAGAAAGAAAGTTTCCATACTGGTTATACTAAATTTTTACTAATACTGATTAAATTAGTAATACTAAATCTAATAAGCAGTCATGGCTAGGTAAATAAAGTTTAATAACCTCCTAAGTCATTGTGATTTTAGATAATTAATAGGTGTCTAATTCAGCACTACCCAAATTTCTCCATAATAAGACAGAAAAATGGTTTGGACAAAAGTTGTTTAGGACAATGGGGATCACCTATTGGTGCTAGTGACTTTGACCTTAAGGTCAATTTACAAGGTCATTCAAATCTCAATTTGAGTTTTTTAAATAGAAATCCTCATTTTTCATTGCATTCATGCAAAGCTGAGAAAATTTCCTATCCAACAGAGAATGTTGATGAATATTTGACCCTATATTTATTTTTTACTATGAATATTTTTGTTTTTGTGTTATAATTTCATATATTGCTCTTTTCCCCCTTTTCATATTAACGTTTCTCCCCTTTAACCTTTGTTACATTTCTATCTTTATATCTGAATTTGAAGTGTTGTATCAGAAAACTTAATTTTTAATGATTTTTTTAAAATTTTATTTAAAAGTTCTTTATTGCCTTTACACCCATGACCCTTATCTAAAATCCTTCTGCCATAGTAAATTTAATTTTATTGAAATAATATGTAAACTATACATTGAAAAAATAACACTTTAATAATTTTAGTATCATGTCATAATCCTTGGTATTTTAGAAAAAATTTCATACAGTATTATAAAACTGATGTCAACCATTCTTTTAGCAATAATGTTAGTCTTGACCCTGCATACTTTTGTTCATTTGAAGAGCAAGACCAGAGCCAAGGACAAAGTTTCAGTGGGTAAGGAGATTTTATATAGCATAACGTAGTCAAGATTTTTTTAATAATTTTAAAAATAAAAACGTTGTCAACCATTAAGACTTCTGTAGTTTTACACACATAGTAGTGTAGTAGTTATGATCTATATATATAAATATATATATATATATATATATATATATATATATATATATATATATATATATATATATATATATATATATATATATATATATGAATTTATACTGCTCGCTAATTTTTAAGAGAAAATTAAATAAAAATTTCTTAATTATTTTTAGGCAGTTATAATAGGTCGACATACACAAAAGTTATTGTTTCTCGGAGTAAGAAATAAATATTGTGTGATCAAGATCGGCTAAAAGAAATAAAGACCCAGAAGATCATCAATGGAAGCTGATGTAATTGTTGAAGGATTTAATCTGAGCCAAATAATGCATGGTCTTAAATATAAGCGTTTCATCGCAGATGGGGATTCTAGTGTCTGCAAAAATTAAAAGGGAGGAAACCTATGATAAATTTGTAGAGAAAATAGCCTGTAAAAACCATGTGGTGAAAAATGTAGGCAAAAGCTTATATAACTGTTTAAAAAGTTTAATGGCTAATGCAAAAAAAACTACTCACTAAGAAGAAAATTTGTGACATTCAAAATTTTATCATGAAAAATCTGTATGTTAATGCACATGGAGATGTAGAGAAATTGAAAAATGACTTAGGTAATACCATTAACCACGTTTTTGGACGCACTGTAGTTTAGACTGTTGTCAACTTGTAAGTGATAATAGTCAAAGCAAAATGAAAGCAGTGAGAGATTCTGGATTACTGTATCATATAAACAGTATGTTTAAATGATAATTTCTCTTTTCTTTGTTTAACTCTCATCCATTTTAGGTGCAGTAGAAAAATTACAGGAAAAAGGACAACTCGTAGACAATGAAACCAATAATAGAGTTGAATGATATATGTCGCTACTTTGCAAAGTTAATGCAGCAATGAGGTTAAACCTAACCGGCCGTGGTTTTTCCCAAACCAGACCAAGGTATTTTTATTTAATTTAAAAATTTCAAATTCTTTAAAAAGCTTCATCTATTGCTCCGTGCTCAATTTTTTTTATGTTATTGCAAGGAAAATTACAATGCCGTTTACTATTTCATACATAAGAAAATATGATTTCAATTTACAAAGTGTTTGATAAAACGAAGTTAGGACAATTATTATATGTTTTATAAATTGTAAAGGGTAATAAACAATATGTGAATATGAACCAAATTTTAATGTGAAATTAATTTTTTTTTTGGGATCAAGACATATTGAAATTACTTATATTTAATATTATATTGATGTTTTGTGATTCTACCAATAGTTATTACTGGTTATATTAAGTAAAGGATAAAGATATTTTCTAACAAATTTTACACACACTGCATAACGAAACCTGTCTATTTAAGATACAATGAAGGCCCTGATTGGCAGATTGATCAATGGGAAAAAATTGTGGGAAGTCCAGCAGGAGACAGTTTTAAAAAATTAATGGCCGAGAACAAAAGGACAATTGAATTGAAATGTCAAAGAGATCAGAAACCACAAAAAAAAATTAAAAAAAAAACATCTTTTGTAGCGCCAAATATAGACTATGAGTCCAAGGCAGAACAACCACCACTGTCTGAAGCAGAATATCTCTTGGAACAAGAAAGGCCCTTGAGAAAGTTAAAGGTATGATAGCATATCTTTTATATTAGAAAATTAAACCAGTTTATTGAAAATATTGAGCACTTTATTGGTATATATCTCTACGTAAAACTACTATTTCAAATAACTGCACCTTTATACTTTCTTGTTTATTTAATTATTTTCTTTTTCTTAGGTTTCATTAGAAGATGTTGTAAAGATTGAACGCGATACAGTTGGGCAGTGGGGTAATCCAACTTACGAACCTCACAGAAGAAACAGATTGTACAGCGTCTAATTTTGGTTTCATATGCAAACGCAAAGCAAGTGCTCCCTTTATAGGTTTAATCAAGAAAATCTTAAATACTGTTTCATTCTCTACCGAGGCAACAAAATATGGCCTAATGATGGAAGATGTGGCAAGACAGAAATTTACTAGCACCAGACCTAATGGCGTGGTAAGGAATTGCTGTCTGTTTATAGATGTTGAAAATCCACATTTAGCTGCAACCCCTGTTGGTAAGAAATTTTTACCTGGCAACCTTTAAAAAATGTTTCTTAAGTAGTATTTTATAATATATTAACTTCGTTTTTAGGCCTTGTAGGAGAGAATGGAATAATAGAGATAAACTGTCTCCATAAAGTTAATAAAAAGGGCCAAACATTAGCTGAGGCGGTAAAAGCAAATAAAACAATTTGTTTGGAAATAGTGAAAGGCAAAATAAAACTAAAAAAGATTGCATTTATTACTATCAGGTAATTAGGTTAAAAATAAATAATTATACACCTTTCCATATTGTTTAAAATTGAAAAATGCTTAGGTAAGGTAATAAATTAAAATGATTTGATCATTGTTCTCTCTTAACTTGTGATTGAACGAATGAATTAACAAAAAGGAGGTGATATTTGATTATCGGTGTCTAGGCCTCCTAGGGCTCTTTACATAGCACCATGGTTGCAGGTCATTCGAATCCGATCACCTTTGCGAATCCGAGCAGCCTTGTTAATTAAAGTTGTTTAACTGTTTTCACTAACAGAATTGTATCTCCGAAATAGTCAAATGTTTCATCCTCCTCCAGATCCCATCTGCACGTCAGATCATCTATGACACCAATCTTATGAAGAAAGCCCCCTAAGGAAACAATATCCTGTCAACAGTCCCACTACAATTCGCAGCTCTTTTCTTCCTAAGAAGAGAAGCTCCCTAGTAAGTCTTGCGCTAGGTCCAGTTTGTTCCTTGACACATCTCATTCCAGGAGTTCCTCTCCACGATTCAATAAATTTACTTTCCACCAACAGTTTTAATTCCTTTTTGCCAACGACAATTGGGGTAGGTAGAAGTGGTTTGGGTCCATATGGTTTAATGCGGACCCGATCTTTACCAGAAGGTGCGCTTTCTCATTTCCGTGTATACCCAAATAACCGGGACTCATACGAGTCTGATTGTGCATCCTTTCCTTGTCAGACTGTTCAGTACATCTTTGTACTCAGATACCAGTCGCGAAGTTTGGACACTGGACGTCAGTACCATTATCGCAGCCCTACTCTGTGAATATATGTTTATTACCCTATTATGTTTATGATACTATTACAGAGATGGTCACACTGCAGGATAGCATAAATTTCCGATGTAAAGATTGTCGCACATTGTCCGAGAAAGTAAAACTCTGATTCTCGTGCTCCTGCTGAACACCCCGACTCCAGCTTTTTCGGCTCGCCGAGATCCATCTGTTAACCAACAGCATCCATTTCTCGGAAGATTTTACTACCCCTCCTAATCCTTTCCACTTGGAAAAAGTATCTCTAGAGAGTGATTGTGTGTCAAAAACGCCGCCATGTAATCTGTTTGCATGGGGAGTGATGACATCTCTCCGCCACACTTTCCCAGATACCTAAATAGCCATCCGTTCCAGTTCCGAGATACCCTAGGCAGCTGAAACGATAGATAGCCTTCAGGGCCTTGTGATTTTTATATATTAATTTATTAAAAGCCAAAAGAAAGGCTAGACAAGATAAAATAAAAAGTTTGTCACTTGAAATTTATTAGTAATGTCCACAAAAGCGAATTATTTAAAATTTCAAAATATATATTTAATTTTTGATTAATTAAAAATCCTTTGATTATATATATATATATATATATATATATATATATATATATATATATATATATATATATATATATATATATATATATATATATATATTATATTATATTATATTATCTTTACTTTTTAGATTCAAGGACAATTAAACATTTTCGAAAAAGATCTATGCTTTTTATAGTATATATTAATGATCAGAGTGCCCCTACATGTGGAAGCGATTGTCAGAGAAGAAGAAATGTGGAAACAGAAAATGGTTCCCAAATTAATTCAATTTTTTTCAACTGTATACTTCCATTCACTATAGATAAAAACAGTGTTCAGACCCAAATCATAAAAAATGATTCACTCTTCTTTTTGAAAAGCCTCTGCCCCAAAACATTGACACTATGGGTGTAGGATATTTGTGATTAACTGTCCAAGATGGTTAGATTGTGTAATAGACTAATTTTACTTTCTAGGAAAATTGAAACAGGTGTATTATAAAAAATATATTTTGAAAATTTTATTTTAAGTTTCACTTAAAACCTGATGTTGAGTCCCCTCAAATAGTTTCAAAATACATTCACATGCATAGAACACTACTAACAAAGGTACACTATTTGTCAAGAACGCATTTTGTAATGGCAAAAACGTATTTGTGAACGAACGGTAAGATTTAGGAAACGATGGACAGTCACTTCCACAAAATCCTAAATTAACAATGCCACCTTTCAACAGGTCCCCAACCATCTTCAAATTCACAGAATATTACTAATCGAAGCAAGACTTTGCAATAAAACAAGCATGTTTATAAATTAACGGTAAGTTTCTAGTTCTAGTCGTAGACAAATCTGAAAGTAAAAAAGCGTAATTAAATAGCAATACAAAATAGATTAAATCAAAATATTTTCGAAATTTTATTTCTTTCTAGCTTCACATGGGATAGATAAAGCCTGATGTTAACTTCCCTAGGCAAGGTCTAAACCATATTTACAGAATAGTACAGACAAAAATACAATATTTATCAAAAATTTTATATATATATATATATATATATATATATTTACATCATTCAGTAGATAGGTCCTCCTCATGTGGCGCATCTTTAGGTCATCCACCAGAAATAGTGAATATATATATAATTTGTGTCATGTATATAGAGTACTTTGTTATTCTTATTATAAATCCATTAAAATAATAACAAAAAAATTTTTTAGTTTTCACATAAATCCCTATCTTTACGTCCTCCAACGAAATCACGGTATTTATGTCACCCGGGCGTATACTCCTTTTTCACAATCGAAGCGATACATCCTCCGATATATAGTAATTTTATAGATTACAATGGATCGCTAGCCCGACAACGTTGCCATTGTTTAGTAATTTAAGGTAATGATTTCGTGTTCAGTTCTCAGTATAAGAATTGCACTAGAAGAAGGGTATTACTAAACGTAAAAGGTAAATACGTATTCTGTTAAAATAAAATGGATTAAGAAATGAATATATGCCAAAATATATGTAGGTTGCGTTGCAACTTATTTTGCAATTGCAGTGGTAAAATTTACAAAAAATAGTCAAAAATTTAAAATTATCTTATACAGCTGAAATTTTGCGTATGGACTAAAAATTGCATTTAGAAAAACTATTTTTAATAACTTTTTTTGATATTTTGGGATATAACCTCACCTTTGGATTTTTTTTGGAAAAAAATTTTAATTTGGAAGATAATGCTCATCACGTGACTACTATTTTTTGGTTAGTTTTCATCTCGATCAAAGCAGAAATTGAGGTTAAAGTCAAATTTTGAATAAAGCTATTAATAATTAATAGTTTTTGACTCCGACTCCACGCCTACTGATGATCCTGCAGATTTTGATTTTAATCCTTCAGAATATAACTGTTCTTCGATATGTTTTAGTTTCATTTTTGTAAGAATTAAACTAAATAATATTCTTTTAGGATATACCGATGGCCTCCCCTCAAATATGTGATACACCACCTTCTTTTCCCAAAATTTTGCCTGATAATAAAAATAATAAATTTGATGGTAAAAATACTGAACCAACTGCAACTCCATATAACATCGAAAATTAAGAACATTCTAAAATGAAGACTGCAGATGAATATGCAACAATGAATAATTTTGCTTACGAACTTAACAAAATAAAATTAGACTCTAATTCTAAGAACCCAGTATTTTGTTATTATTGCGAAAAATATGTAATTCATTTTCCCAGACATTCATTTAGAAATCACTAATTAGAAACAGAAGTTGAAAAGGTTTTAGCACTACCACCTCTATGCAAAGAATGAAAAAAAAACTTGCTTTTTTCTCTAAGAAAGGAAGGTTTACTTAACCAACAGTGAAGTAACAAAACCCATAAGAAAAGGTGCTTAGATTACTAATTACCTTCCATGTAGATACTGTTTGGGCTTTTACTCTGCTAGGAATCTACGACGACATCGCAAAAATTGTGATGCAAATCCAAATAAAAGAACTTCTGAGAAAAATTCTCAAAGCAATGAGCAAAATTATTTAGTACGCAACTTAAGAGTAGATCCTCAATTAAAAGAAAATGTATTTTCCCGTATGAGAGCTGATTAAATTTCTCTTGTTGCTAAGAAGGATCCACTTATATGCGCTTTTGCAGCGAGATATTTAAACATTCATCGGGAAAACCATTTCATTCTGGTTGTTTCAAGGAAAATGCGTGAATTGGCCAAGCTTATTATTGAAGACAAAAAAATTAGACCTTCCTCTAAGCGATCTTTTTGAAACTCTTAAACCCGAACATTACGACATTTTGGTATCTGCCACAAAAGCAGCTTCAAAATATGATCCAGAAAATCACGTTTATCAATTTCCCACTTTTGCTATGAATATGGGAACCACTTTAAAACATTGTTGTGCTGTTGCGCTTATGCATATATTTAAAAAATCAGAAACATCGATACTGTTAGCAAGTACTGAGGCCGATTTTAAAACCTTAATTCAGGTAATTTAAAGTCACTGGAAATTTGATGTTTCCAGTCAAGCATCAAGTGACTTAAATTTACAAAAATGGAGTAAGATAACTTTAGTGGCTCTAGCGAGCGATCTAAAGCTACTAAAAGAATGCCTTATTAACAAGGCAAATGATGCATTTTTCAAATTAAAAGAAAATAATGGAAACGAAAAAGCATATATCATCTGTTGGAAAATTATTACTAAATAGAAGACGATCCGGTGAACTACAAAGACTTTTCATAAATACATATTAATCTGCGCTTCTAAAGATAAATCAACAAGGTTACGAAGAATTTTCTGAAGTTGTTTCTGAAACACAAAAAATATTAATTAATTCCTTCGAAAGAATTGTCAAAAGGGGTAAAAGGGGACGGGGTTATTAGTAAAGATGTCCAAGATCATTTAGAAATAGTTTTAAAATGTCGAGATAATATTCTCAAAAAACCCAGTAGTTATCTGTTTGGAAATCCAAATACTGGGCAGCAATCTGTGGGTTATAAAGGTTTGAGAAAATATGTAACACTAAATGTAGTTTAAAAAACCCTGAAGCCCTCACATGTATTTGATTAAGGAATCATTTGACTACATTGACCCAGTTATTTAATATGATATGGAGCAACAACCAACTTTATTGGTCCCACCTTAGGAATCCACCGATCATCTTACAGACTCCCTGATGATATTTATCAGACATCAAAAATATCCAAATTACTCATACTTATGAAAACGGAGGAAGCCGGTCAGTTTAAAGACAAAAGTTTAGATGAAATTGATTTGAATTTAGAGGAAAATTTGCTCGAAAATGATGATTTACGAAAAAAACTAGAGGAAAGGGCGTTAATACCGAAGATCAAGATAGCGATTTTGAGTTACTAGTTGAAAGAAATATCAACAATGCAATAAAAAAGAAACAAACAGAACAGAAAAGAATGATAGTTCCATGGACAGAACAACAAAAGAAGATTGTTATAACGCACTTTAAAAATCATATAATACAACATCGACCTGTCAGGAAAGCTGAATGTGATGAACTTATTTCAAAGCATTTCGAAGTGTTAAAGAACAAAAACTGGTTAAAAATAAAAGTCTTTGTGCAAAATATTATGTAAGTTTCTTTTTCAATTTTTGTGTCTAATGTTATTCGATATAATATGTTTCTATTTTGTTTATTTTTATCGGAAAATATATCAATAAATACAAGTTGTCTTTTTTTCGCATATCAAGGACGTATCGACAGTCTTGTCATAATTAATATTATAATATTATCAGTGGCGTAACTAAGAGTTTGTGCGCTCTACTATTTTACACCCGTCTTGATCCTTCATATTTATTCATTTTCATCAAGAGACTTGAGATCACCCCGGGATTGGCTGTACCCCCCCTTACCAGCGTCGTAGCTAAAGTCTGGCGGATCAACGATAATAAATTTTCATGCTTTTTCAAGAAAATCTACGGCTTCCATTTTTACCTACATCAATAAATTTTCAACTTCTTTTTAGTTTTGGTTTAGAAAGCACAAGAAAATTTTAATTCAGTATTATGGAATCCATTATTATTGTAGTGCAACGTACAAAAGAATTAAAAATATCATTGTCTAGAAATCAACTAAATTGAGGTCTCTAGTGGTTTGTTTAAAATGTTTGCGAAACTTTAAGCAAAAACGTAAGAAAAAATTATATATTATTTTGACAAAATCTTGTACATCCTGTAAAATAATATTTTTAAAATTTTAATACAAAGATTATACAAATGCATCCATTATCTCTGTTTGTTTTACTTGGTAGTTTTTTGAGTTAGCCAACCGCTTCGATACTTTATTCTTACTCTTTATTGGTTTACATCTTTTAGCTATAATCTTAATTATTCGTAAAATAATCTGATTTTTAAAATATTTCCCAAATTACAAAAATTCTATTGTGTTACAGATCCGAGGTTAATTTTTGGGAAATTTTGTTACTATCCCAAAACTTAAGTTGAAAAAGGGCCAAAGCCGAAAAACAATTCACCTCATTTTTCTATTTAAATGAGAGTTTTTACGTTGGCATTAAAAATTAAAAAAATCAATTAACTGAAAAGCTACTCCACAACTTATTGCAAATATAAGCCGGCGTAATAATTTTGAAACTGATTTGTGGTCGATTTATTTTTTTATTCTATTTTGAAAAGCCTAACGGGAAGGTACTTGAAGTGTCCAGCTCCGATTTTCATAAAACTTCAGTATATTGTAGAGAGCACAAAAATGAGAAACACATTTTTTTATCTGCGGAGATTCATTTTAACGAGGTAAAGTCAGCACTTAAATATCACCCCTAAAAACAGTATTTTTGAAATATCTCATGTTCTAAGTGAGATATCTTTACAAAACAAAATGAAAATTACTTGTCGTTCGAAATGATGTAAACTATTTTTTTTTCATCCCTTATTTTTATAAGGGTAAACCATCTATTCGCGCACGTAATTTAATTATAAAAATTACAAAATTTGATATAACTGGAGTTTCTAATAATAACTAGTAAAAAAGTGTGAACCACCCCCAAATAATTTTTTTTCTTAAATCTTAAATTCTAATTGAGATATATTTACAAAACAAAATAAAAATTACTTGTTACTTGAAATGATGTTAAACTAAGGTATTTTCATCGCCAAAAGTACCATCCCTTATTTTTTAAAAGGGTAAACCGTCCATAAGCGCATGTAATATAATTCTAAAAATTACGAAATTTAATGAAATGGTTTCAAAGTATTATTTTCACGAATAACATAATTAATTTAAGTTGACCTGTTTTGGGGTTTCAGAAAATGAAATAATAAAAGAGGGTGAATCACCCCCAAATACATTTTTTCAATTCTAATTGCGATATATTTACAAAACAAAGTGGATATTACTTTTTAGTTGAAACGAGGTTACACCATGTTGCTTTAACCCCATATATATCATCCCTTACTTTTTATGAGGGTTAATCTTGTAGTTCATTTACATAATTTAATTCTGGAAATTACGAAATTAAACCAAATTTGTTGGTAATATTTTTTTACGATTACAATAAGTAACTTACGTTGACGTATTTCGGGGTTTCCAAAAATAGACTAGTAAAAGAGGGTGAGCAACCCCCAAATACCTTTTTTAATATCTCCAGTTCTAATTAAGTTATCTCTACAAAACAAAATTAAAATTACTTGTTATTCGAAATGACGTTAAACTAAAGTATTTTCACTCCCAAGTATTTTAGGGTAGCTTACCTTCTTTTATTAGTTATTTTTAGAAACCCCAAAACCTTCCAAGTTAAGTTACTTATGGTATTCGTGAATAACATATTTTCAAATAATTATATTAAATTTCGCAATTTTTAGAATTAAATTACGGGCGCGAATAGATGGTTTACCCTTTTAAAAAATAAGGGATGATATCCTTGGGATGAAACAGCCATAGTTCCACATCATTTCTAACAACAAGTAATTTTCGTTTTATTTTGTAAAGATGTCTCACTTAGTACCTGAGATATTTCAAAAATACTGTTTTTAAGGATGAACTTTAAGGGCGGATTTTACCCTATTAAAATGAATCTCATCAGATAAAAAAATACGTGTCTCTTATTTTTATACCCTCTACAACATATTAGAGTTTCATTAAAATCGGAGTAGGACTCTTCAGATACCTTCCTAGTAAGTCACACTCTAAAGGTTGATTTTTGGAAGTGTTTTAATATTTCTTAAATAATCGAGACGAATACAGTGTTGCCATATTTTCGGAGGACCTATCCACCGCAAAAAAGGTAAATACTAGTATTCACGGAGGATATATCCGCTGCAATTTATCTACAAATATACAGATGAAATATACGCACTAAGGTGGCGCCACTTTTTTTATGTCAAAATCCTGAACTAAAATATACGAAATATCAAAAAAAACGTTATAAGTCATCCTTCTGAAAATTTGTCAGGAGTATCAGGATAATCCATAAACTTGTTTTACATGAAAAGCTATAGGTCATCCATATACGGATGACCTATCGCACACGGATGACCTATTAAATGCAAATTGTCTATTAGCGGAGGACCTACCTACAGCAGGATATATATATATATATATATATATATATATATATATATATATATATATATATATATATATATATATATATATATATATATATATATATATATATATATATATATATATATATATACAGGGTGATTCAAAAATCGATCACGAAACTTAAGGGGGTGATTCTACTTGACAAAATAAGGGTAGAGCTTCATATAATTTTTTTTCAAAATGTCATTCGTTTTCGAGTTACAAGCCGTTCAAGTTCAAGTTTTTATTTTTTGTTTTTTGAATTACTCGCTTACAGGAAAACCGATTTGACTAATATTTGAAAGATAGGCTAAGTCTTCTGCGCTTCATCATTTTAGTAACAATTCACATTGATTGTTTGTCGCTAGAGGGCACTTTACCTACATTGAAAATTGTTTTTTTGTCATAATTTTTTAGTGTTGACAGCTACAGTAGTTTTTGGCATAATTTCTGAAAGACTGATGCCAGGCCTTTAAAAAAGGTGCTCTTTATTTACATCGCTAAACCCAACGGTTTAGACGTAAATCACCCTTAAAAATTAAGTGGTAAATTTACTTTCTCATTTCATTACCACCAGCTACCAGGTAAATAGCTATCAAAGTATACTAGAGCTGTCAGTTTAACATCAAATAAATTCGCTTTTTAAACTATTTAATTTATAATCTTAAAATAACTAATAATGGCTAATCACCAATATTCAAATATCGAATATTGTGATATCCATTTTTGTTATGGAAAAGCAAATGGTAATGCAGAGTTGGCAAGAAGATATTATATGGAGAGTTATCCGGAAAGAAATATCCCTCATGCTCAAACATTTTCCAGTGTGCACAGGAGGCTTGCGGAATGTGGTTCCTTTAAAAGTTATAATGGAAATAGGGGAAGACCTAGAACTGCTAGAAACGTGCAACAAGAAGAAAGAGTGCTTGAAATTATTGAAGATAATCCAGGTATTAGTACTAGAAAAATTGGGAATGAAGTGCGGCTCTGTCAGGCTAGTTCATGGAGGATACTAAGAGAAGAACAACTCTACCCGTTTCATTCAAAAAAGGTGCAGGCTCTTTATGACGATGATCGGCCGAGATGGTTGGAAATGTGCAATCAGATCCTAGCTAAGTATGAACACGATAATCGATTAATTGGCGTCATATTATTCACTGACGAAGCTGGTTTCACTCGTGATGGCGTAACAAATCTACACAACATCCACACATATGCTTACGAGAACCCAAACAATGTGGTAGAAACGAAACATCAGCGTAGATTTTCACTAAATGTGTGGGCAGGGATAATAGGAGATTACCTTATTGGTCCTCATTTCTTTGATGGCCCATTAACTGGTGACGTATACTTAGATTTTATCCAAAATCGTCTCCCATTGTATCTGGAAGATGTGCCATTGGAAGTAAGGGCCAACATGTGGATCCTCCAAGACGGAGCTCCGCCCCACTTTAGTATACGTGTCCGACAGTATTTGAATGCAACGTATCCTGAGCGATGGATAGGACGAAGTGGACCATTGGCATGGGCAGCGAGGTCACCAGACCTTAATCCTATGGATTTTTTCTTTTGGGGTCATTTGAAACAATTGGTGTACGATATTCCAGTAATCAACGTCGAGGATCTTCGCTTCAGGATAATCGAAAAGTGCCAAATTATTAAAGAAACACCAGAAATTTTTCATCGAGTTAGGCGACATTTTTTGAAGAGTGTTAGGAAATGTATGGAAGAAAATGGGGGACATTTTGAGAATCTTTTTTAGTTTGTTTAGTACTGTTTCATTAATTTTTATCAATTAAATGTATATCGCAATACTCCATTATATGAATATTTACTGATTAGCCATTATTAGTTATTTTAAGATTATAAATTAAATAGTTTAAAAAGCGAATTTATTTGATGTTAAACTGACAGCTCTAGTATACTTTGATAGCTATTTACCTGGTAGCTGGTGGTAATGAAATGAGAAAAGTAAATTTACCACTTAATTTTTAAGGGTGATTTACGTCTAAACCGTTGGGTTTAGCGATGTAAATAAAGAGCACCTTTTTTAAAGGCCTGGCATCAGTCTTTCAGAAATTATGCCAAAAACTACTGTAGCTGTCAACACTAAAAAATTATGACAAAAAAACAATTTTCAATGTAGGTAAAGTGCCCTCTAGCGGCAAACAATCAATGTGAATTGTTACTAAAATGATGAAGCGCAGAAGACTTAGCCTATCTTTCAAATATTAGTCAAATCGGTTTTCCTGTAAGCGAGTAATTCAAAAAACAAAAAATAAAAACTTGAACTTGGACGGCTTGTAACTCGAAAACGAATGACATTTTGAAAAAAAATTATATGAAGCTCTACCCTTATTTTGTCAAGTAGAATCACCCCCTTAAGTTTCGTGATCGATTTTTGAATCACCCTGTATATATATACATATATATATATATATATATATATATATATATATATATATATATATATATATATATATATATATATATATATATATATTGTATTTTTAAAATGCTTTTTTCTAGCTCTATTTAGGGCAGTTAAACCTTCATGTAACCTATCCTGGATGAGCTCCAAAACACATTCACAGAATAGTACTGACAAAAATACAATATTTGTTAATACAGTTTCTTTCAATTCTTGTTGTTAGAGAGAAATGCCTATGAAGTAATGGTAATATTACATATTTTTTTAGTTTTCCTGCTTAGAAAAACTGAAATATTGTATAGGCAAAATATTTTATATTTTGTATTGTCAGAAAACCAGTGTTTATCAACAATGCTTATTGTTTAGAAGAGAAATATTTAAAAAGTATTGGTAATATATATTTTAGGATTCTTTCCTAGAAAAAGTTGAAATATATTAGAAGCCAGATATTTTTAAATTATTTTTATTTTTAGCTTCTGGTAGGGCAGGTAAACCCTAATGATACCTACCCTGAGTGAACTCAGAACTGAAGAATGCTTGTTTAAAGGGAGACAAATGTTTATGAAGTAACTGTTTCACTTATATATAGGGAGAAAAATTCATTTTCTATGAAGAATGCTCTTTTTAATAGGAGAGTAATCTTTATATGTGTATAAAGTAACAGTAAAATTACATAATTAATACTCATAGAAATCAGTTTTCATTAATTGTATTTTTTAACAGGATATAAGCATTTAGTGATATATTATTGTATTTGCTGCTGCGGTTATGCAGCATTGCAATTGAAAAATTGATATGATATATTCTATATAGATGTTACGTAGACATATTGATGTTGCACATTTGTATGAACGGTAAAGGACATTTCGTCTATGATCACATTAATGTATAGACCGACACATTACTAGTTAATTTTTTGTAATTTTGTGTAATATTAAGGTTTTTATCAACCATTTATTATAACCTTTGTTACTTAATATGCAAGACTGTCATATTAATTTTGTTTTAGCAGCAAATATAATTATTTATATTTGTTCATATGAACACATGCATTCATAAAAGTTTTTAATGTTATAAAATTTATAGTTATTTTTTCATATAACATAATTAGTGACAATCTCTGAGGAGTTGATGGTCAGATCACCCTTTCTTTTTCTCAATATTCTTATTATTTAATTTATATTTTATATATTATTATATAATTTATATTTTATATATTATTATTTAATTTATATTTTATTATTATAGAATTTTTTTAACCAATAAATATTATTGGAAACGATTTTTATTTATCCCAAAGAAATACAGTTCCTAATTTCATAGTGGACGTAGATTAGTTTGTCTTGGTAAGATGACCTAATTAATCCTGGTGAAAAGAGGTTCTAAAGACATATCAACTGTATTAAAGCAAGATAATTTTTTCCGGTAAACTAAACCATACTATAATTTAGAAAAATCTTAATCAATTTGAACTACTTTTTTCAAAATATTGTAGAAAAAATAAAATAGCAAACTATTTCTATAAGTTGTACAATTATACTGAAAGTCTATTTTATTTCGTCCTTGAACTTTTCTTCTACAGATCAAATGAATGAATATTATTTGGAAGTAATTAACTTCGTTTTTCTCTAGTAATAATGGTATGCAAAACTATACAAGTAACGAAATACTTTTTATATTTCTATGCGTTCGTAATTAGCTGCATGAAATTACAACATTAGAAAATTAAATGTAACTAGTTATAGCGGCCGACTCTGTAAGCAAATTTTCTTACATACCCTTTCTGTATCTCTTTTAAGACAGTGACATACTTATACGTTACTACAGACTCGACAAAGATGCTAGATCCTTATTATGGCCTTCTCTTTCCCTTTATTTTTATAGAATCCCAATCTAGGGGAATTAGCCCAATTGAAAACATGAATGAGTTCATTGATAAAGCAAATTTCCATTCATAATTCAGCAGAGACCTCTGCATCAAACATCTCGAAGTTAGTCCACTTCGGGTATCATAACAGTGACGTATTGCTCCGAACATCAGCCAATAGTCGAATATCTCTTTCTATTGAGTGCAAATAAAAGGAGAGCACCAATGCCAACAAAATCAGATTAGCCCAGTTAAACTTTGTGATTAGGTTATTGGCCGAAGCGGGAATTATAATATCTTTATTTTACACCAGTTTTTAGTTTTCCCCGACACCCGTGAAAAATAAACACCTTTTCGTTGTAATTTTTTTGGTAGAAAATGTATTTTTAACAAGGGATCAGGCTGCGTCAATAAAATTTGTCAAATGTTTATTCGTTTTTAAATGATTTTAAAAATCATGGCTTTTTACGTCGACTACAAACATACCTGCGAAAAAGTTGTTAAAAATGCTATTTGTTGTTTTTTTTCTGTGCAACTTTTGTTATCCATGTCTTTATTAAACCTTTCTCGAACATTTTTCGAAAATTTCAGGTCAAAATTGCTTTTACTTTTCGCGTGTGTCGGGTCCAAAAATGTCTTATTTTTGATCAAAATATTCTGCTAATATGACCTTGAAAAATGCACCCTTAACACGATACTGCTATGAACGATATATATCAGACTCTGCAACTAGAGTGACCAGAGTGCTTTGCACTTAAAATTAAGTAAGATAACAAGGATAATAAATCAAAAATTTTCGAATTATTGATCTGCGACCGAACACGCTATTCGTCCCACATGCGGGAGGTTACACCAACCTGAACAGTCGGAGTATAATGGGCAATTGGTTACATACGGTACCATTTACGTAAACCTTTTGTAACATTCAGTTTATTTTTTTTTACGTCGGTCGATCATTATTTGGCCGCCCACATACGATTCATCATCGTGCACCCCACCGGGACCGGCCCTGAAAGCAAAGTTAAAGAAGGGGATTTTTATAGATCTCCATATACGAAAATTGATAATAAAAACCTGGTATCAGGTAAGCATCAGGCCTTGCACATTCTGGGTTGTAAAATTTTATTCAAATACTTATTCTTGGCTCAAATTTAGATTTCTTCCGTAAGTTCGTGTCGGTAACGGCAAATCTGCAAATAGCATGGGTTCCGAACACGGTCTTCCCAAGCGGTCAGCCATCCAATTACTAACCGCCCCCGGTACCGATTCACTTCAGGGATCAAACGTGAAATGACCTGGCCAGTGAAATAAAACCCGCTTGTGTTAAATATAAGTTTACCAAGTTATCAGGAATCAGGTTATTGTACCCAATATTTTTAGAAACGATCTTTAACAAAATAAAATCGGAAATTTTACACTGTTACCAGATCTACAAATATAGGTCTTAGCTAAAATAAAACATCATACCGTAATCTTATGCAGGGTGAGAGAGGAAACTTGCTTATTTGAATTTGGTGCCCTTAAGTGATGTTTGCTGCGATGTGGGTGGGGGTCCATATATTCGAGAGAGCAGGGTGTAAAATTGTAGCTCCTCTTGGTTTAGTTAGCATCATGGAGTGGATAAAGGTGGCGCAGGCATTCGCTGTGGAGGCATACTTTTCCAATGGTCACTCAATCATCGCTACGCAACGTGCATTCCGTCCCTTTTTCAATAGTGTGCCCCGTAGTCGTGTTCCTGGACGGCAGTTCATTTTTTCATGGGTAAACAACTTCAGGCAAACTAGTGATGTGAGGAAAAAAACCTGGCCTGCCACGAACAGCAGTCACCCCAAAAACAAGCAACTGCTGTTGGGCGCTTCTCGTCATGCCTCACGACACGCTTGTTTTCTTCAGTGATGGGGCTCACTTCCATCCTTCGTGATCTGTAAATAAACAGAGCATATCATATTGCCCTAATAACTTCAGACAACTTCATTAGCATCCCCTACATTCACAACGTGTAACTGTTTGGTATGCACTATAGCGAGTTGGAATAATTGGTCCATGATTTTTTGGAGAAAACGAACGGGCAGTTTTGGTAACTTCTGACCGTTATGTCCACAGGATTCAGCAGTTTTTCCTCTGAACGAGATGAATGTGGGAGATGTATGGTTCCAGCAGGATAGTGCCACAGCACCCATAACCCGTTTGTCGATAACTATTTTGCGGCACCACTTCCCACAATTCCTCATCTCCTGGAGGGGTGATCTGCACTGGCCAGCATGATCGTCTGACTTAGCTCCCTGCGACTTTTTTTCTGGGGCTACCTAAAATCACTTGTCTACAACGATCGTCCTAGGACCCTGGCTCGTCTGAAGAACAAGATTCGTCAAGCTGTCGCCAACATACTCGTCGATATGCTGGAAAGAGTTAAACGAAACTATTGAATTCGATTTACTCAGTGTATTGAGAATAACGGACGCCATCTGCCTGATATGATCATCAGACCAAAATTTAGACGCTGTACTTGATGTTTTTCAAAGAATTAAATATATATCTGCAATACTTTTTTTAAATTTAATTTTTAAATAAGCAAGTTGCTTTGCCGCCACCATGTATTTAAGACATGAAATCAACCTTAAGATGTTCTAGAGAAGCCGAGCGTAACAGTCTGTCACGACTTTGTTCAATTTTACATAGCATAACAATTAAAACTTATTTTAACAATTTAATGTCTTTTCTCGTTCAGACCGTCAAAAAGGAAATGCAGACAGCTTATTTCTTGCGAATTCCACTTTGGTTCTCTCTCCATACTAGTTCTAACTGCCTAATGGTCTCGTCAATGAAGTTGTAATGAACCAATAGCAAAATTCGCAGAAAATAACTGCCTATTTAAAATCCCAGTTCCGATATGTCGACATAACATTAAACCTGTCGACATTGTGATGTCGATCTGTCCCAGATTGTAAAATATCAACAGTCAAACGAAATTTATACATACACCAGAGTAGTGGGAAGTTTGAAAAATTTAAAATGAATTTTAACAGTGTTTTCTTCTTTAGATCGTTAAAATTTGCGACGTTAAAACTCAAATAGGTGGATAAATTATTTCCCATTTAACGAGAAGCTGCTGGATTACTAGGTAACAAAAAATACAAGAGAATAAAAATTTATTGTATGCCTACTTATTATTTAGATACTTAATATATACTTTACATAAATATTTATATACTAAGAATAAAAAAAAACTGTAAAGGAAAAGAATTCATAGTTTAAAAAATTTTCTTACTACTAACATTTTTTACACTTTCGCTATTGCGCTAATCATATGACGAGATTTATTTTTTACATATTTTTTAATTACAATACTAATTTCCCTTAAAGTTTCTACTATATTCAAATTAAACATCAAAACTTAAAACATAACATGTTTCGCTACACTGTAGCTTCGTTAGATGTTCTACTCTGAACGAACAAGATTTATCACTATATTTTTTACTGATTTAAAGATCATAAAGATTCACGAATTTTTCCAAATACCTTTAACATCATTGATGTTCATCAAATATTAGTGAAATAAGTTTGATATAATAGGGAATTATTTAAATCTATTTAATCATTAAGCAACATGTCATTCTTAATTTGGTTTTTTCCAAAGATGAGTACGCTCGATTTGTATTTTCGGTATGTAAAACATCGAAGTTTTTGTCGAAAAAATGTTTCAAATGATTTGAATAATTGAAGTTTGTTTTTTCTTTAATAAAATTTTACTCTCATGAATTTTATGAATAAGTTACCAGGATGATTCGATAAGTTCTCGGCCTGAAACAGAGAAGGCGGTAGTAGGATCAAATAACTATAATATTTTGTAAGCATTAACCTTGAGATGACGCCCTGCAAAGTTTCAGATGTTTGCGTTCAGTTGCTTGTTTGTGGCGACCGAGTGAACATATAAGGTTCGATATTTTGTGAAAGATGGATAAAATTGAAGTTCGAGCGGCTATAAAGTACGTTGTTTTAAAGGGCTTAACTCCTACGGACGTTAAAAATGAGTTAGATTCTACTTTAAAGGATTCTTCTCCTTCGTTTTCGACAGTAAAAAAATGGGCTGCTGAATTTAATCGTGGTCGTGCATCAAGATGATGAGCGCTCGGGACGCCCAAAAACCGCTACAACTGACGAAATTGTCACAAAAATTCACAATGTCATACTTCATGACCGCCGACTGAAAGTATGAGAGCTTGCTGGCATAGCAAACATATCGATAGATCGTATCCACTACATTTTACATGATGTTCTTAGCATGAAAAAGCATTCTGCGCGATGGGTGCCGCGTTTGTTAACAGTCGACCAAAAACGCCTTCGAATCAACACTTCGCAAGAGTGTTTAGACTTATTCAGACGCAATCCTGCTGAGTTTCTTCGACGTTTTATAACTCTAGATGAAAGATGGATTCACCATTACATGCCAGAGACAAAGCAGCAGTCTAAACAGTGGGTGGGGGCAGGTGAAAGTGCGCCAAAAAAAGCAAGAACAATTTTTTGGGATTCACATGGCGTGGTGCTTATAGACTATTTAGAACAAGGCAAGACCATCACCGGGGAGTATTACGCTTCACTACTGGACCGTTTGCAGCATGTGATTAAGGCTAAACGTCTACATCTTGCCAAAAAAAAGTACTCTTTCATCAGAATAACGCGCCTGCACACAAATCTATGGTTGTTGCTGCAAAACTCCATGACCTACATTTCGAAGTGCTTCCACATGCGCCATATTTGCCGGATCTGGCTCCCAGCGATTTCTTTCTCTTCCCAAACTTGAAAAATGGCTCGCCGGACGAAAATTACCTTCAAATAACGAGGTCAGAACAGCGACAACCGCTTATTTTGCAGAATTGGACAAATTGCATTATACTACGGGTATTAAAATGTTAGAACATCGTTGGTCTAAATATATTGAAGTACAAGGGGACTATGTTGAAAAATAAATAAAAACATTTTCAAAAATCTTTTGTTTTCTTTATCAGGCCGAAAACTTATCGAACCATCCTCGTATACGATTTTTAAAAAATCACGATTATATTAAAGATTTTATTCTTAGAATATATTTTAAATAACTAACCTGTTTCCATATGGTTCAATCGCACACCCTGTCTGGCAAAGATGATGTCTACGATTGAACCATATGGACCCCAACTAATTCTATCAGTTCCAATTACCGTTGGTAAAATTAAAATTGTGACTGGAAAATAAATTTATTGAATCTTGGAGAGAGTCTCCTGGAATGAGATGTGCTAAGTAACATATCACTGGACCTAACCCATGGCTTACTAGGTAGCTTCTCTCCTTAAGAAGGAAAGAACTGCGAATCATGTGGGACATTGTCACCTGGAGGACCATCCTCATAAGATTGGAGTCGTAGATGACCCGATGTGTAGATGGTGTCTGGAGGAGGATAAAAGTGTTGACCATGTCCTCAGAGAGTACCCAGCACGCAACGGACTGAGGCAGAAACATTTCGGAGATATTTTGTCACCGGAAGTAGTTAGGCAAATGTAATCGACGAGGCTGCTTAGATTCGCGAAGGCAATCGGCCTCGAATGACCTTCAGTCAGAGAGGATGTAAAGAGCCCAACAAGACCCATGCATCGATGATCAGGTAACTTTATTCCTTCATTTATTCATTCAACCAAGCTGTTCAGTTCGTTTTTATTATACATGAATCAACTTTCTTATAATTCAAAACGGTTTTAAAAAGTTTATTAATTACAAAGTAGATTACACGGTTCAGTGATAATCATGCAATGGTTAATTCAATAAAATTTTTGACTAAAATATTAGAAGAAAGATAAAAGAAGAGCGTTAGCTGATAATTTATTAATAAATGATGTATGTCAGTAGATAAAATACACCATTACTTACATCACACCATCATCCTTCCCAAAAACAATCCGTCATTAACTCTTTGGTACATAGAGCACTTTCAATATGTGACGAACAATCACTGAAATCAGAAATTGAAAAACTGACTAAATCGCTGAGAGGCAACGGATATTGTGCTGAAGATTAGACGTTCTATTAATAAATATAAAAACCCAACTACTCAACAAAATGTCATAAATTTACCACCTATTGACAGTGTTGTCTTGCCTTACATACACGGAACCACCGACAAAATTGCCAAATTGTTCCTAAAATCAAACATTCGAACAATTTTCAACACATGTAAGAAGATTGGACAATGTTTGAAGTCACCAAAGGTTTATAAGATACTTTGCTCTCGTGATAAAATGTATGTGGGTGAAACAGGACGGTCCATATCCACTTACAGAACATGAAAAATGTATTAAAAAGAAGCAAATTGTACAATCTGCAGTAGCTGAACACCAGCATTGCACAGGGCACAGCTTTAATGTAAAAGAAACTGAGGTGCTAGCATCAGTGTCTGGCTTTTTTAAACGAAATTTGTAAATATCCAAATAATATTAAAGATATATCTTATAGTTTACATCACATGTGGAAATCGATTATAACGCTGGATCACAGTCCGCCGAGCACCAGTCGGGTATAAATACCAGGCTGTTACTCCTCGATGATCATTCAGTATTCTAATCTCGTGGAGTAAAGATCCCTGAAGATATCTCGTGCAATCGTAGGCGAAACGTCGGATAATAATTCCAGTTTGACATGGTCTAAACCCAAGAACCATAATTTTCAACTTAACGAGTGAGGTGTTAAAAGGCATATGAAATGAAATTAAATAAATGAAGTCGCCAGAGTTAAAAATACACATGTATATGGAGATGAACCGGAAAAATCTATTCTTCTGCTAAGTCGCTGGGGATACCTCGCTAACTACAGCAGGTCCTCCCATCCTATTTCTCTTAGGAAACTCATTATGTGCGATAGGTTCAGGTTGGGCAGATCTCCCTCTTCTATTCAATACGCTCCCCCATCCCTAGGTTATGCAGGGCGATGTATTCTGAAAGAATATGGATGAAGGTTTCGTTCTCTGTCTCGTAAAATCTGCATTCTTCGCTCTCCGATCGTCCAAATTTCTTTAGGTGCTCCCTCAGGTGGCAATGCTCTGTTAAGATTCCTGTTAAAATTCTAGGTTAGTTTTTACTTAAGTTAATATATTCCTTGAATTTCTTCTGGTTATAGTTCGCCAGAAGTATCTTCGCGTTTAGATCCCTTGTAGATTTGTCCAATAATTAGATCTTCTATTCTCTTTTTAGTTATATATTGCGTTGTTACTCATTTCACGGAAAAGAGGTTCAGACCCCAGAAATGACGTTTCAGCTCTCTTTTTTGCGAGTTTCTCTAATATTTAATTTTCTTCTGTTCCAGTGTGTTCCGGCCCCACAGGAGGGTAACCGTGTTGTTCTTGCCTAGTTCCTTTAGCTCCTCTAAATATTCCGATACCATCTTGGAGCTAATTATATGAGAACTCGGCGCACTAATTTCTGCTCGACTATCTGACATTATGATGATCCCATCTGCAATAGTTTTTTTTTCGTCTTGAGCTAAACGCATTTCGTAACACCTCTGAAAAATTCATGGTGACTTGCAAGCTTTCGAAGTATTTGGTTCTTAGCTCTTACACTCATATTCCAGTTCCCTCTCTTGTTTTAAAATAGTCTGTAAACTATTTAATGGAGTTTCTATTAAGTTGGTATCTCTATCCCATTCAGTTTTACGACTCAACTATATGTTTCACGAAGTTGAAATATAGATAATTTTAATGTACATTTCCAACGATTATATGTAAACGCGAAAACAATCTATATTTCTGAATCTTAATACTACCAAAATATTGCTACTGACCTCCCTGAACACACTCTCTAAATAGAATATACACTTTATCTTTGAAAAATGTTTTTAATCTCAATTTAAATTTTCTAATTAGGTAGTCGCAGTATAACAAAAAAAAAAGCGACAAGCGTAATTTTACTACTCGTAGGGAGCTGTTAAACTTGTGTTAATATATCTAAACCAAAGAACAAATTAATAAAATAAATTTTGTAAGAACTCCAAAAAACCGCGAAAATGGGAAAGCGTTTAAAACTGGTATGAAAAGATTGAGAAAAGCTGCTCTAAGTAACATATTGTAAAAAGTTATTCCAGAATAGCGAGGAGATTATTTCATATAAAATTTTTGGCATCAATAGTGTTAAAAAATACATAATAATCAACATTTTTCATTCAAAATACTTTGAAAAAGCTACAGTATAGCGAAACATGTTATATAGCAAAATTTTTAAGTGAAATTAGCGTTCTACTTAATACATCCAAGTGTAATTATGGATCTCCACCAAGTAACGGCCAAATCAATTTTAGATCTCTTAAACGAGAAAAATTCCTGCGAGGGAGGATTCGATTTAATACTCAAAATTTGCAGTTGTAGTAACATATTTTAGTAAAACGGCCATTTTCAAAAATGACAACTCGATTTTTAACGATAATATCCTATTAACGGTTTAGTAACAAACCTTTTTGAAACTGGTATAATTAGAGCACATTGGACAGGAGGTTAATTTTAAATATATTAGCAAACTGCAAGAGGTAACTCACTTATTAATTATAAAATAAGAAATATGTAAAAATACAGGATGTTCAAATTTATTATTATGTGAAATAATCTAGAGAATTATAATTTTTTCCCGGGTTATGTGACACCCTCGAGCTTTTTTCCTGAGCCAATAACTCAATTTCATCACTCAATTAGTTGTTCCATCTCGTAAAACTTTTTTGTCTCTAAGTTTTTCTCTAAAAGACGATAGTTTTTCCACAAAAAAAAATACATATTATGTAATAAATCATAATGTATTTATGAACTTATTTGACAAGAGCTACTATATATTTTCGTCGATAATAACCCATGCTACAGAACTTATATGGAGATGAATCTGAGTACAATATTATTTTTTATGGAAAAACTATTGACTTTTCTAGGAAAACTTGAGAAATAAAAAAGTTACACAATAAGATGGAAAAACTGCGTGATCAATTTGAGTCCAGGGACATCAAAAAAAATTGTGAGTGGCGGAGGGGAGGGGGCGTAAAATATTTTATGGCCCGGAAAAAAGCATCACTTGCCAGATTATATCACATAATAATAAATTTGTTTCACGGGAGTTGTAACATTTGTTACGGGTACCAAACTTGACTTAATTATTTTTAAAAACGAATAAGATAAATTTAAAAAAATATATAAATTTTTTCACCCAGTATTAAAAACTAAGCGTTGTCGGACATATGTTTACATGAAATTTTATGCTTAAAATCAGCTTAAAATTGTTTGCGCTTATTTGGAAACACCCAGTACACCATTTTTGTAATTATACTTAATGCCTTGACCAGGAGAGGGTGATGGAAAGATGCCCATCACTTCCTATGTAAACAGGCCACAGGACCCTGTGTCTTGAGATACTTTTACCAAGCATAAAGGGTTAGGAGGAACAGCAAACTCTTCCGAGAAATGAATCCTGGCGGTTTACAAACGGGTCTCGAAGGGATTAAAGATCTGAACTTGAAATGTTCGGTAGAAGCACGGAAAAAATCTTTCAAGTAAAAATTTATGCTATTGTGCAATGTGGCCATCTCTGAGAAAGGGACATAGACATAAATATACTATTAACATATCCTCGCGCAGTAGGGTGGCAATATTGGCACTAGGATTCAATATCATTGCGACTGGTGTCTGAGAGTAAGAATGTACTGAATAGTTTAATAAAGAACGGCTGCACAATTAGACTCATGAGGGTAGTTACTCGGCTATACACAGAAATGAGGAAGCAAATCGTTTGGCAAAGATCGAGTCCCGTGAACCATACCTATCTCAATCCATTATACCTGTTCCAATTACTGTTGGTAAGAGAGGACTGAAACGCAAATTTATTGAATGTTGAAGGGAGATGTGCCAGGGCACATATAAATGGACCTAATTCACGACTTACTGGGGAGCCTCTTTTCCTGAATGGAAAAGAACTGCGAATGATAATGGGATTGTCGACGGGACATTTTAATCTACGAGGTCATCTTCATAGGACTAGCATCACGGATGACACAGTATACGGATGGCATCATATGAAAGATGAAACTGTTGACCACGTTGACAACGTTCAATATCATCCGAAGCAGTCAGGTAAGGAGGCTGCTTGGATTTGCAAAGGTAATCTGCTTCGAATAATTTACGGTCGTGGTGAGATGTAAAGCTTAGAAGATTATTACCACTCTTATTCATTCGTTCAACTTGTATAAATTCGAGTTTTTAAACAATACTTTTATTCCAAGTTTGTTACAGGAAAGGTCGCAAAAATGGAAAATGTACTTTTTGTTAATTTGAATGTTTTCAATTTTTCTTCTTCTTCTTCTTCTAGGTAGAACCAAGTTCTGTTATCTATACAATGCCTCATCGATCCTCGTTTGAGGTCGAAATCCAGCTGTCTCTCCATCTTTTGGGGGGCCGTCCAGGCGGCCGTTTGGTGTTTGGTTTCTCTCTCATCACGGTTTTTGCTAGTCTGTCATCGTCCATTCGTTCCACGTGATCTCTCCACTGCCTAAGACGGGTTCGAACCCATTTCACAACATCCCCCACTCCGCTGTCCTCGCTAATTTTTTGCGTTTCTTAGTCTATCTCTTAAACTTGTTCCCGTGATCATTCTCAGCGTTTTCAGTTCTGTGGTTCTCATAATTTGTTTTATCTTTGTGGTTTCATTTCTTGTTTCTGCGCCGTAGGTCAGTATCGGTCTTACACAGACCTTGTAAATTCTTGCTTTGCTCTCAACCGTCATATGTTTATTGTTCCAGATTATGTCTCTTAGTTGGCCTGATATCATGGCCGCTTTGTTGGCCTGTGTGCGTACTTCTTCCGTTACTTTTCAAAAATGAATGAATAATAAAATTTATGTATATCATTTTTATACAGTATTTCTACAGATTGGAATGACAAAGGTCTAGATAAAGCACTAATAAGCTATCCTTCATAAAACTTTTTATCTGGCGAACAATAAATGTTGATGGTAGCCCCATCTTTTAAGGAGATTCAGTGGTTTCACTCAATCTAAGAGAATATCTTCTTGAATTTTCCAGAATTATTAGCCGCAGATTTGATCGAGAAGTAAGTATAAAATTACACGGGTATTTATGAGAATGCAAGGTATAACTAGATTTATTCATCGAAAAGAACCTTTTCTAGCTATGAAAAACAAATATAATTTATATAAGCCATAGGGGTTTAAGATATACATTGAATTGACTTTTTTTATGTCAGCTGATTACCAACTCACCATCGTGACCATCAAAACCTTAAGCGGCAAGTGCAGGAATATTTGAGTGAGAAAAAAAATATTTTTTCTCGAGATTATTTTTCAAGGAGTTACAAAAAGACTCTTCTTATTCTCTCGAATTTTGTTTCGGAAATTAAGAGCGAAAAATCGGTTGACTTCAGTTAATCCAAAAATTATTGTTTTTACTCAACAAAGTCGCAGACATAAAAACTTTGAAATCTTTGTTGTCAATATCCCTCCAGTTGTTCGGAAAAAATGTTATAAAATGGCGTTTTTATTATGACTGTAAATAATTTTGCAAAACAATTGTTCAAATCGTTAACAAACCTATGGATATACGTAATTAGTGATATAAAAAAAAAAAGTTGGAAAAAAATGAACTCTAAGAGTTCAATAGTCTTGGCACAGCAATTTTTTATTCTTAAGCTGAAAAGCTAGAATTTTTTATGGCGTAGGAAAACTTTTTGCAAATCTTACAGAGGCACACAAAGGGTCATCTTGTTCTTGAAGATTTGCACTAACGGTCCCTAAAATAGGATCATCAAGATTGCAAGATAAATTGTTCAAAATGTACGATAATAAAGGTACCTGTTTCAGCTTATAAAGAAATTAAACAATTCGATTATTTCGCATTTCAAACTGGTGATATTCAAAATCTGGTAAAAAACGTACATCTGAAAAGAATATATTGCTGTATGATCAACATAAATATGTAAAAAAATTTAAATATAAGCCAGTGTTGGTCCGCCCATTCACAGAGAGCTAGAGTGAGGGAATGTTTTGATAAATAGCAAATACCTCAGTGTATTCAAATATCGACTTTACACTATTTCACTGCGTGCGAGCTGCGGTTTCCCCTAGTCCAACGCTCTGTAAATGGATCGATGAACAACACTTAATTTAGTAGGCTTTTAATTAAACAATTTTACATATATTCCAAAAAAATATATCGTATTCTGTAATTTAAGGACTTCACTAAAAACGAGCCAAATTTCAGCTATTAATGTTAATAAACAACGATGCAACGATTTCTTGAAAACAAGATCTATCCCGGTTGTTGAGAAAGCGCGTTTTCACCGGCTTTCGAATATCACCAAATCATTCGTAGCATTCGAAATAACCGCATTATTTAATTTGTTTATAAGCGAAAAATTGGTACCTTTTTTGTACTTTTGCACAATTTATCTTGCAAAATGCGGTAATATTTTTTTAAAGGATGTTAGTGCAAGTCTTTAGTAATAAAATGATCCTTCTTGTGACTTTATACAATTCGCCAAAAAGTTTTCCTGCACCATAAAAAAGATAATTTTTCATCTTGCCGAGATAAACAACTGCAATTTTGCACAAATTTCCGGGTGGGGCAGAGCAACTTGCTTATTTGAATTTGACACCCTGAAGCGATGGTTGCGGTTGGTGGGGCATAAAGTTGTAGCTCCGTTTGGTTTAGTTAGCATCATGGAGTGATTGCGTGGGGCAGAGCAACTTGCTTATTTGAATTTGGCACCCTGAAGCGATGGTTGCGGTTGGTCGGGCATAAAGTTGTAGCTCCGTTTGGTTTAGTTAGCATCATGGAGTGATTGCAGGTGGACCGCGCTTTTGCTGTCGAGACATACTTTTCTAACGATCGCTCAATCATCGCCACGCAACGTACATCACGTACCTATTTCAATATTGCGCCTCTTGGTCGTGTTCCTGACTAGCAGCCGCTTGTTTTATGGGTAAACAACTTCAGGTAAATTGTTGATGTGAAGAAAAAAAACACGGCCTTCCGCGAATAACGAAATCACCCCACAACGTGGTAAGGCTTTCTGTTTTGCTATTCCCTCAACGCTCTGCTCCCAAACATGCAGCTGCCATTGGGTTGTCTGCTCGTTCTCTAAGAGAAATCCTTCATGAAGAACTAAAATTTCATCCCTACAAATTGGCTATGGTGCAGGAACTTAATCCATGCCATTTGGTTGTTCGATAAGATGCAAGTGAGGTGCTTCTGGGTATGCCTCATGACACACTTGTTTTCTTCATAGATAACAGACATCTTCATCAGCGTCCCGTCAATTCACAACGTGTAACTGTTTGGTGTGTGCTTTCACGAGTTACATTAATGGTCCAGGGTTTTTTGAAGAAAATGAACGGGCAGCTTCGGTGACTTCTGAGCGTTATGGACATGATTCATGGATTTTTCCTACCAACACTCAACGAGATGGATGTGGGAGATATATAGTTCCAGCAAGCCGGCGCCACGGCACATACAGCGCCTGTGTCAATGACTGTTTTGCGTCATTTTCCAGGACGCCTCATTTCCTTGATGGGCGGTTTGCACTGGCCAGCACCAACGCCTGATTTAGCCCTCTGTGACTATTTTTTATGGGGTTATCTAAAATCACTTGTCTACGATGATCGTCCTAGCACCCTGGCTCATCTGAAGAATAACATTCGTCAAGCTGTTACCCGTCAATATGCTGGAAAAACTTAAACGAAACTTCCGAGGTTCGATTGAGATTGAGAATAATGGACGCCATCTGTCTGATATCATCCTTAAAACATAGCATTTAAATTTTTTACTTGATGATGTTCAAAGAATTTAATATATATCTGCATTACTTTTTTTTTAAATAGAATTTTTGAATAAGGACATTGCGCTACCCCACCTTGTATTAGAGTTTCAGAGTTCACCTTTGACAACCTTTGTTTGAATCACTAATTGCATACTATCATTAACGATTTGAACAATTTTTTTTCAAAGTTAGTAACCATAACAAAAAACATATTTTTGCAAATATCTCGGTAATCACTCCATGGATTTTGTCTTATTCGAAGTAATTTGCTTTGTAAAATCCTAATCCGGGGTCAGAATTGACCCAACATGTTAGGATGGTGAGATATTTGATGTTATGTACTTGAAAAATGGTCTTTTTGGCTACGTGGCTAGTTTCACTATTTAATACTACTTTTATCCTTCAAAATTAGCTATTAAGCGGTCACCAATTATTTTTTCTTGCAAAATTACAGCCATTTTAGACCTACGTAATTATTGAAAAAAAAATATTTTTCAAAAAAAATTCGGGCCACCCAATATGAAAATCTTTCTGAAATCCCCTGGAATAATGATCATCAAAAAGAAAAATTTTATTTACACTTAATGCTTTTTTGTTTGTTGCCTGTCAAATCTCCTAATCTAATACTAACCCAACGACACCAATGTGGCGCTGAACGGACGGCAGGCTTGACATATTTACCAATTTTCGATGCCTTGCTACATAGAACGTTGCCAAACTTTTACATTTAAATGATACTGTTAAACTATTTCAATTCAAATATAGTTTTTACTACTATGTTTTTAGTTTTCATTACGGCTGCCGTCCCATGTTAAAGTATAGAAAACAAAGACTCCCCTAACTCCCCCCTCCCCCGCATGAAACTGCCGAACCTCTTTAATATACTTTACAATTGAAATAATGCTGTTGAAGCGTAATTCTAATAATGTTGACATCAATGGAAAAATATTCGAATTGACAAAAAAAATTGTTGACAGGTCTTAAACAATTTTTGATATTAGAGATGAAGATAATTTCTTGACCAATAGACAGAAAAAATAAATTCAACAATTTGCTAAATAAACGATTTGATATAATTTAATCGTTCCAACAATATTGTTCGAAAACTCTTACATTTTTTAAACTAATTTTTGACCTTAAATATTCGACAGTCCCTTACGCTCTTTGGCAAGAAGAATTTGCCCGGCTCTGATAAAATGCCATATTTTTCTCCCTATTATAGGAACATAAGCCCGTTCGTAAAACCAGTCTGAATACCTTTCTTTTGCGGCAAATGGCCAAAGATACAATCTCAATAGATCACTAATCCGTAAAACCGACAAACCCACGACGGTATTGACAGTTGTTGCCAAATGAACCCGGAGAGTGCTTTGGATATACCGAGTCAGTCGCTTAGTTTACCCTTTCGAACGACTACGTACGGTGTGTCAGTCGTTTAAGCGCACGATTCAAATCATATTTCTTTCATAGCATTTGTATAGGAAAAAATTCATTTAAATCTCTCAGTGCAGTTGTTATCTTTCAACGTAGAGCTACATAAAGGAAGTCATTAAATATATCAGTGAATTCATATAGTTCTCTCAGTAAAACCGCAAACCCCTGTGGTTTCCATTCTCTACGTATTTTACTAACAATTCTCAACAATTTATGCCTCTGTCAATTTGATACCTGTGTTTACACCAATTCTTAATGAATTTAAATGCAAATTCTTCCAAAATCTCACGTTGCTTCATAAAGTCCGTGATATATATTTTTCTAATGAAATAATTACTTTTCTTTACATTACAACTAATGGGTATATTTTGTTAAATCTATTTGGATTTATTTATTAAAGTTAATGGTTTTTATGACTTTTTCTTCAAACCCCAACTAATAAAATACAGTACATTACACCTTTGTATGTTGGGTGGATAGGTGAATTCCCTAACAAATATTTATATCTTTTATATGTGATAGATGTGTGAAAGGGATACTTTTACTCAGTTGTCGAGAATTCCATTTTCAAATCAACTACTGATACACAAAGGTTCCTAATTTCAATATTCAGAAAATGTTTTTAAAAAAATCAAATAGTTTCTGCACATACTAAAACTAAAACACTCATAAAAAGAAATTTGAAAAACCTACCGTATACAGGGTAGTGACAAAAACTTCATTTCTGCTTAAGAGTAAACTAATCTGGTATAAAAACAAATGTAGATATATTACTAAGAAAACTTTAGGTCTAACAATAAAATTTTAATTACCTATGACAAAACTAAAAACTTATTAATGCTTCAGTTAATCTCTAATTACGATAATGGTTTGAGGTATTTATAAGCTATTCCCAAATAACAACGTAAAAACGTCGATTACTCCGGAACGGCCCCGCATTATGTACAGGAAGTTGCGGCAGTGGTCCCATATCATTTTAGCCGAAATTGGTTTAGTAAAATCCAAGACAACGCTTATAATATGGCGGACGAAAAATTAATTTTGTCCAATTTTTTCCAAAATCGGTATGGGGAATTTTCGGGGTCGTAGATAACGATTCAAAAATTATTTTTAAAAAATTCAGTATGGTAGAATAAAAAATAGACAACTCTCAGTTTGGTTCAAAATTAGTCTTGGGGAGTTTTTGGGGGTGTAAATTACGAATTAAAAATTATTTTTGAAATTTCAACATGGCGGTCCCAATATGGTGTTCTAAATATTTAACATTTCTCGATTTTGTCCAAAATTGATATAGGAAGATTTTTAAGGGTGTAAATTATGAATTTGAAATTATTTTTAAAAATTCAACACGGCGAATCTAATATGGTGTTCTTAAAATTTTACATCTCTCGATTTTGTTTCAAATTGGTACTGAGGGTTTCCAAGGGTGTAAATAACGAATTTAAAATTATTTAAAAAAAAAACAATATGGCAGATGCATTATGGCGGGCTAAAAATTTTGCATTTTCCGATTTTGTCCAAAATTGGTACTGGGAGGTTTCCGAGGATGTAGATTAACATTAAATTAAGAATTTAAAATATTTTTTTTTTAATTCAATAGGACAGATCCAAAATGCGAGGTTGAAAATTTTAGGTTATTCACGTGTTTAGGGAATTCGGGGTCGTAGGTTACGAATCTGCAGTTAATTTTTTACAATTTAATATGACAAATACTAGATAGGGGGCTAAAAATTAAATATTTTTCCTGTTTTGTTCAGAATGATATTGGGTTTTTTTTGAGCATATATTACGGATCTTAAATTAATTTCTTCAAAATCAATGTGCAGGATAAAATATATCGGGATAAAATATGTCGAGCAAAAAATGTACATGTCTCAAGTTCTTTCATTATCGGTTTTGGAAAGTTTGAGGGGTCTAGGTTACCACTCTAAAATTAATTTTTTAAAATTCAAGATAGTGGATTTAATATGGCAAACTAAATATTTATCCACTTTTTCATTCTAAACTGATATTTGGAGAATTATCAGAATCAAAGATTTTTTTTATTATTATTCAACTTAGCTTTAGATAAAATAGGTACTTTTTTGCGATCTTGGAAACATTACTAGATACGCTATACATCTCGCTTAGTACTTAGTGCAAATAATTTATGGATATCATAATTTCAATTCAAAACTAAAAATCGAAAAATAAAATTTATATAAAAAAAAATTGAACCTACTTCAAAAATGCGCTAAAAGGCGAAAATCAACAATATATATTTTTTAAAGAAATTGAAATTTTGAAGTCGGCGCCGAATTATTACTAGATGAAACCAAGAACTAGTAACACGTGATACATACAAGCTACAAATAAATTATTTTTCAAATTTTTTACGTGAACCACATTTTGTCTGGTATTAATTTGGTATCGACTTCAAAAATTTCAATTTTATATAAAAATTTATATTGTTTTTTTTTCGCTTTTTAGCGTATTTTTAAAAAACGGTACAATTTTCTATAAAATTTTGTTTATTTATTTTTCGTTCGCATGGCATGTATGCACTTTTTAATATGGAGTTACATCAAAGATAAGATTTACAAAACAACAACAAAAGGACCTCCTGAATAACTTACAGTGAAAATACACCGATGCTTAGAAATATTAAAAAAAACTCTAGAGAAAGCGAAATTATGTCTAAAGAATAAGGGTTGACAATTTGAAAACTTTAAAAATTAACCAATTGTGTAATTGTGAATTATTTACAGGTATATTTTTTTCACATTGTATAACAAAAAAATGTTTTGTAACACTTGAATATGTACTTTTTGTGTTTTATGTTTTATTATTACTTTTTTTGTTAGGAATTCAATAAAAACACACATTTAAAATTATTTTTCGCGAATTTTTACCAAATAACTAACAAAATAAAATGAAAATCAGGGTTTAATTTTTAAAAGGCCAGGGCCGTACTTAGAAAATATTCCATAGGATGAATATTTTTAGCCGAGTTGATCTTGATTATGATCAAGATTACTACCTACCACCTTGCCCGAAAGTCAACAACTTTGGTCTATAGCATTTTTCACGGTAATGCGTTGTTTCAAAGATAAGGGAAAGGGTTCGATACTTTTAGAAAACCCTGTATTGAGGTTTTACATGATATTTATATGTCAATTTTCTTATATTCTTTTTCTATCAACATTTCTTACACATTTTACAACAAAATCATGGAATTTTTATTTTAAATTTCTACCTGTATTAAATCGTAATATCAGGAAGTACCTAATTTCTAATCGATATCGCCTCGATTTTCAGCTGGCCTATAAACGCGACGGAAATAATTTACATATGAGAAAAAAATGATTTTGTTAACTTTTGTCTAAATCATGTTTTAATTTCCACTATTTGTGCCTGAAAAACCAGCAGTCGAACATAACTTCCTAAATCATCGGAGAAATCCTCCCTATTTAGGTATTTTTCTAGGTAAAACCTCGTATATGACAGGCTTATATCTTTTAACTCTTACACATTACTATAGTTTCACCTTCGCTGCCTAAATACGGGATCGTACAACTTCCTAATAATTTTCTTCACGCAAAAAAGATCACCATGTTCTAAATGGCTAGTCAAGTAGCTTAAAATGGTATCGTTTAAATACGTTCGGAAATTATTGACGAAATTGTTGCTAACTTCGGCGTTTTCCAGAAATTTATACATAGACTTTAAAACACATATCACAGACGTTTTGGTTTTTGTTAACATCATCGGGGAGTCGTATTTCATAAGAGAATTTAGTAAAATTGTCGTTACAATTTGTGTTTGCTCTTCTGGGAAAATGGATTTGTCGTCGTATGACAGTCCGTCGGGCAGTGTCCAGAGCATTTTGATTAGGACCCGTGAGCATATGTCGATGAGGGGAGTGTTTTCAGCGTACTGATTCAGACCTCCCCGTTCAAAAATCTGAAACAATGAAATGGAGAATATATCAACTTAAAAATAAAAATAATCAATAGAATTAGATTTAACTAAACTGGCATACATGAAATATAGCAACCAGCTTTTTTTGGCATTTTAAATGATTTTTAGTTTTAATTCGATTCTTTGTACGATCGAACATTGTTTAGTTGACTTCAAAATTTCCAAAGCCTGTTTTCCCAAATACCTCATTTGTATTTTATAGAGGGTTGTTAACGATGTGATTTTCGTTCCCAAGATCTCCCCTATTTGCCCAACCCCTCTAATAATTTGAATGATAATAGTATTGTATTAAATCAAAGGAAAAGCTCTTTCCTATCACAATCTAAAAACAAAACGCAGTTTCACTTAAACTGTTAGCAATAGCCCTGAGAAAATAATCTTAGAATATTAGTTAGATCTCAGAGTTACCACAAAGCCGCTCATCTGAAAGAATTATATTTCCTTAATTCAAGATATACAGCGACCCATGTCACCAATTCTTTTAGTACGATGTCATTTAAACCCAACAACTTAGATAACCTAGGTATTCTTAAAATAATAGCTCAAAAAGCAAATACAGAAGAATTAAAAAAAGGGTTGGCCATGCTCTAAAAAATAAAGAGACTGATTTAGACTATGATAACCCCATTGGGGAAAAACCCTCTACTTCTGAAAACCTCTCATATGTAAATAAAAAATCTCTTTTTTACTTAAGAGGCAATTTCAAATTACTTTTTTCCTTAAGATTTTTAATAATTACATTTTTACAATGGTATATAAGTTTTAAACCTTGTAAAGGAGACCAAAGTAATCCTTGTTATAAATATAACCCCGTCATTATGTACCTTAATAAAACTTAGTTAAAGTAAGTTAAATATGTAATTTAGCTCAAAAACTACGACAATATTAGTCCAAAATAATTATAAAATTTCTAAATTGCAACATAATCATTTTATAAAAAAGTTATACATAATAATAATAATAAACCTCTTTGCTGACTACGTGGATTATAAGAAGGCCTTCGACTCAGTGCCACGAGTGGCTCAAAACTATATTGAGAATGTATAGAGTCGATAGTGCCATCCAGCGACACCATCGAAACTAACACCATTCCGATACGAAGGGGAATATTTCAGGGCGATTCACTTAGCCCATTATGGTTCTGCCTTGCAATGAACCCACTATCACGCCGTCGTTTGAACTCAACCAAATACGGCTTTAGTATTAGAAATAACAACGAAGAGATAGTAAGAGTGAATCATCTTCTATACATGGATGATCTTAAACTGATGGCTGCTACCAGAAACCAGCTGGAACAAATGCTTAAAATTGTAGAGGAGTTCTCCGGGGATATCGGAATGCAGTTTGGATTTGACAAGTGTCGTATTTTGAACATCGTTAAAGGGAAGATACCACCGGGGGCTTCTGAAATGCAGAACGGTGAAACTATAGCTGCAATGGAAGCTGAACAATTATAAAAATACCTAGGTATGAAACAGGCTAAAAGAATTAACCATGGCACTATGAAGGCCGAATTGACAACCGAATTTGTCAGGAGGGTAAGGCGGGTATTACGAACTAACTTAAATAGTAGAAATTTGTTTAAGGCGCTCAAAACGTACGCTTGCTCTGCGCTGAGCTACTCTTTTGGAATTGTAAAATGGAGCAGGACGGACATCCAAAACCTGCAAAGAAAAATAAGGACTAACAAAAGATCAAAAACATCACCCTCGGAGTGCTATTGAACGTACAATGCTTCCAAGACACCAAGGAGGAAAAGGATTGGTGGATATTGGTAAGCAGCTCGACCAACAAATAATAAACTTACGTTCATATTTCCACAGGTAAGCGGACTCTTCCACACTACATCGAGCAATATGCGAGGCAGACGATTCAACGTCGCTACAGTTGAGGGAACAGGATATTACTTCTCACCACCAAACAGACCAAGAGAAGTTACAAACCTGGCTACAGAAGCCACTTCATGGACGGCATCCAAATGAAGTTAATCAGGACAATGTACGACAACTCAGCGTCGAACTACTGGTTGGTTTCAGGACAGATGTTTCCGGAAAAGGAGGGCTTTTTGTTAGCTATCCAAGACCAGGTTATTCCGACGAAGAACTATCGAAAGTTCATCGTTAGAGATCCTTCAATAGAAAATGACCAATGCAGATATGGCTGTCGAACATCAGAGACAATCCAGCACATAACTGGAGGATGCCAACCGTTTGCCGCAACTGAGTATAAGGAAAGACACGACTCAGCTGCTAAGATACTCCACCAAGAGTTAACGGAAAAGTTAAACCTATTACAGGTAGGAAAAGTGCCTTATTACAAATACAATCCGGAGCCTATTCTTGAGAACAACCAGTTCAAGTTATATTGGGACCGAACGGTCCTGACGGATCAGACAGTTCCTCATAATAGACCAGACATTATACTAATAGATAAAATTTCTAGGCGAATTACACTAATCGATATTGCTGTACCTAACAACAACAACAACCTAAGTCCAAAATACAACGAGAAGATCACCAAACGCAGAAATCTGGAGGTGCATATCAGAGGACAGTGGGCAATGAACAGCATCCAAACGATTGCCATAATACTGTCAACCACTGGAGTGATACCAAGGAACCTCCTGCAGACCATCGAGGGACTGGGCCTTGACGAACGTCTGTATGGGCCGATCCAGAAAGCGATTCTCCTTACAACCGCGCGAACCGTCCGACAGTTCGTGGGAAGTGCAGCGGACCATGGAAAGGGTTCCCACAGAGCTTCATACTTTTGGTATCTTTGTGTAGCTGGTATGAGTCAATATTCCCTGGAGGAAGTGCAAAGCCATTTGGCTTGTAAATCTAATAATAAAATCCTAATTTTTCAAAGATATCCTTCTTACCTTTACCTATCTCGCCTGCATTCGAAACAACTTTCTTTGTGGAATGCTCCTCTGTAGCCCGAGAACGAGAAGAGCTTTCGTTGTGCTATTTGTTTACTAACCCCTTCCCCCTTCTAAATTCACTTATTCTTTGATCTATATGCCTATGAAATAATACAATATTGATCCTCAGTCAACTACTGTTATCGGCTGCCCTCAGGGAGCTTCAAGCTCGATATCCCGGGGTAATCCAATATTGAACTGGAGTACGGTGCTGAAAGTAAAAAAGTGGCAGCCATCTCCAAAAAGAAGGAAGAAAAATTTCTCCCATATAAATAATATACTTTTGACTCGAGACGTTTGTGCAATTTTTATTCTATCCTATTTAATTCAGGGTTTTTTTAAAAATTTGTTTTTTAACCATTTTCAGAAGATGCGAGCATGAAATGAAAAAGTCTCTAAAGTGGACTCGCAGCACCAATTTGACAGTGTCGCCTTATCTTTCTTCTATATTACCTGAGTGTTGTTTGAGAGAGCTAACTTTGGGTTGTTTTTATTCGGTGATTTTACAAAGTTTTCAAGTTTTGTTACTTTACAAGTATGGAAAAAAACAAAGTTCGAGCTGTAATCATATTTTTCTTACCAAAGGTGTATCTCCTGCTGTACTTAAACACGTCGACATACGAGTACTCAAAATGCAAACGTTCTGGAAAACCAAAACCCGCCAAAACTGAATAAGTCATCCAAAAGTCCACTAAAACATTATAGATGACCGCCGACTGAAACTGACCGAACTGCTGGCATATGGAAAAAAGGGTGCATTATGTGCTAACCGATATCTTAGGAATGAGAAAATTATCAGCACAATGGGTGCCGCTTTTGCTGATGCCGAAACAAAACTGCAACGCAGGATTGTATCGAAACAAAATTTGGCTCTCTACATGCCAACTTAATAGTGGCCACCACGACAGTAAAAGGGATACAAGACAAAATATGGGAATTAAAACTACACGTTGTACACTGGTTGTACGCGGCAGCGATAAGACCTATGGTGACTTATGGTTCGATTGTATAATGGGCAAAAACCACTTAGAGGCGAACCAATCTGGAGCTCTCTAAACTCTAGAAACTCACGTGTCTGAGCGTCATGGGAGCCGTGAGATACATCCCGACAGCAGTTGACTGTACAGACAGGCCCAAAACTGACCATGTACAGACACTAGAATATACGGAGCCAACACCATACCCAATATGGGGGCACTGGAACAGCACACCATTATATTTCAGGCAGAAATATATGCACGAGGGGTTACAGAGGCAGAATAGTTCTCATTTTTCCAGACAGACAATAGATTAGGTTAATGACAGCACCGTTAATGGGCGAGGACGAAACAGTTTCACATATCATCTTTGAATACGAACCCCGAACCTACTAGACACCTTTAAGGATCAATTATTCCTGAAGGTTTATATCCAGAGGACAAACCAGTGAACAGATTCCCAAGTCCAAGGCAACCAACCTGTTGACATAGTACAGATATAGCAAGCGACACAATAAGTCACTAGGGTGCAGTATAAGGGCTTCTAAAACCTATCTTGCGATATTCAATCAACCCAATAGATTTTTACGACGGTTTATTATTGTGGGCAAGTTCCAGAGCCAACACTATACGCCCGGACCAGCAAGGGAAAACCAACACCGAAAAATGCGAAAAGCATCCCTTCTGCAGGAAAAGTCACCGTTTTTGAAATGTTAAAGGAATCTTGTTCGGCAACTATCTAAGGAATGACGGAATGACTAACACCCCATATTAGGTTATCCTTCTGAACCGATTGAATATTAAGATTCAAAATAATTTATAATTTTTATGTTGGCAGATTTTTATTTTATAAAGATAATGTAGCAATTCAAAGTTGTGTAGGAAAGAAAGCGAAGTATTGACAGAAATTATACTTTGAGCTGCTATTATCTTCACCTTTTTAAATTCAATCAAATAAAATATTTGTTTTAGTAAAACTTACCTCCTGTGGCTCACTACTCGGATCGGGAAAATACCTACAGGCCCACGAAAAAATAAGACATACTGCTTTTTCTTGGGGTAACAATACTGTTATCAAGTGTATCAGATCTTCCTTCGCTTTCTCAGGAACTACTGGCCACCTATGACCTGATCTAAAATTTGAAGTAATATATTAAATATAGGATGGCGCAATAGTATGACGAAGTACCTTATTTATTTTTAAAAAAATTGAAAAAATGGTTTAACAAAAGTTATATAATATGAAAATTTCTACAATCTAAAAATATTTTGAATTATACATAGTATTTCATGACAGCGTGGCGCGAAAAAATATTTTTTTTTAATGGGATATTCTGTATATATTTGCATATTTGGATTCCCTCAAGAACTATCCATATGATAGCATATCTGGTTTTCAATTTTACTGCGAAGTTGCCAACTTTTTAAAAAAATTCACAAATTTTTGAAAAAAAAAACATGGTCCTATATTTTTCAATCTATAGTAATTAAGGTACACAAAATTGGCACTGAGAAATATAAACGCACTACTAAAGATCTAATATAGCGCCTAAGCAATTATCTCACACAGATTGCAAAATACTTTATTCTTAATTACTTTCTTACCGTAGCTTCTAGGTATCTCGTGTTACTAGTTATTTGATTCATTTACTAATAATTTGGCGTCGACTTCAAAAATTTCAATTTCATATAAAATATACATTGTTTTTTTTTCACTTTTTAGCGCTGTTTTAGAAGTTGGTTTAATTTTTTTTATAAAAATTTTATTTTTCGATTTTTAGTTTTAAATCGAGTTAGACCACACTAAATTGAACATCAAAAAACTGTCCACGTATGAGTTTTGAATGACATTGAATTGAAAGAACTTTAGACGTAAATTTTAAGTCCGACATATTTTATCCTTCATATTGAGTTTAAGAAAATTAATTTAAGATCCGTAATACAAGCCCCAAGAACCTACCCCCAATATCGATTTCAAGAAAATTGGAAAAATGTTAAATTTTTTTAGTGCCCCATATTCTATCTGCTATATTAAATTGTAAAAAAAATAATTTCATATTCGTAATCTACGATTCCAAAAACCCCGTAATAACAATGTTAAAAAAATATGAATAACGTAAAATTTCCAACCCGCCATATTGGATATGAAAAAAGTAATTTTAAACTCTTAATCTAATCTTAATCTACACCCTCGAACTATAAAGTTTTTAGACTGCCATACTGAATTTTTTAAAATTTTTAGTACGCAATATTGAATTATTTAAAAATAATTTTAAATTAGTAATTTACACCTTAAAAAACTCACCTATACTAATTTCGAGAGATGTAAAATTTTTAGTCCGCCATATTGATTTTTTTTTTAATTTTAGATCCGTTAGATACGATCCCGAAAACTCCCCCATACCAATTGGAGAAAATTGATCTTTTTGTACGCTATATTACCAGCGTTATCGAAAATTGATCTTTTTGTACGCTATATTTATAGATTTTACTGAACCAATTTCGGCCAAAATAATGAGACCAGCGCAGCAACTACCTGAATATAATGCACAAATCTCTGCCGCCGTTTCGGAGTAATCGACGTACATACGTTAAAAAATCGGCCTAATTTACAACCTCCTTGTTTTAGAAGTCCGTTAATAAGCTGCGCATAAAGAGTCAGAGGTCCTAAAGATTTTATTTTTAAAATTGAATTATTGCTATATGGGTCTAAGAATTAACATAGAATTGAAAAATTCAAAAATGAATTCTTCTATATATTTTTTCAAGTAAATGTTATAATAACAAACGTCCATTTTAATACTTACATCGTCTGATTCGTAAAATTATTAATCTTAATTCTAACTTTCAAGGCATTTTCGTAGTTGCTCATGGCATTTCTTACTTCTAAGTCTTCGTCCTCTAATAACACCATTACAATGTCAAGTACTGTACACAATTGATCACCTGGAAATGTAACAAAGAAATTCTATTTATATTTTAAAAATGTGACTCAACTCTGGACCGTAAATTTTAGTCTATCTTTCAAGACAGTGCATCATTAAGGCGACCAAATTTTGAATCTTAGAAATACAAGAATAAATTTATCTATAAGTATCCTTCCGATATAGGAAGAAATGTCTATTTTGTTATATAAATAATTTTTATGAATATATATAAATTAAAAAATAAAATAATTACATGTTCCTGCACACCAAATTATGTGGACTAATTATCACCCTGACTTTATTCACAGTCCTTAAAAATAATTGGTATTAAACAACTGATTACCTTTTAAAACAGGCTCTTCATTGCAGTATAATGCATAATTTTTGCACAAAAAGTCACATACACTTAACCTACGATGAAGCGCAGCAGCCGGTGACGCTGACTTGGACAATACTTTTAGTAATTTGTCATATCTAAAACACAACAAAACTATTGGAAAAATCAAGCATGAAAGTAAACGTAGGATCTTGTCTAACACAAGATTTTAAATTTCAAAATGGTTTCCCTTAAATATATTGGTTCTCATCACAACGTTTCCATCAAAAAAATCTGCTCTACCAACTTCAGTTGTGATAATGCATTTTCGGTTCACTTGCAAAATAACGCGAGGCAAAATGGACCGATAAGATAAAAGCGGCCACTAATATAAGCGCACCAGAAATAAAACGCTATTGATACGGAAAGTGTCTTAGATATTCAAATGAGTTTCATTAATTGTAATTTAGATTCAAACGTTTTATTTATTCGTCACAGAATTAAGGTTAATATTTTAATCAAAAAATTTAAAATGTAAAATAAAAATTTTCTACATTCCAACGTATGTTACAGTTCTTCCGGTTTGTCTTGAGTTATCAAAGGAAAACCCTTCGAGAATATCGGACAGAGTGAATTAACTTTTTTAAGCCTATAGCATACGACAACTAGTCCAAGGGTATCTGAACCTTGTAGCCGAAGAGCTACAGTCACTCCTCCCAAGGGCCAAGATCTAGCTATCTCATCACACTAACATACTGTAGTTTTGAATTACGTGCACATTTTCGTGTTGACTAGCCGACAAGTGAGATATTTAGAGCGCGGGGATGGACTCCACTCCGTTCACAATTTTGGTTGGTACAGGCAAGTACCAAGGACATTTCATTGCGGCGGAGGTAGCCGATGCGCATGAAAACGTAGCAAAACTACAGTCGTGCAGCGCCATCTTGAGGGGAGCAACGGAATTACGCAAAACGTTAATTATACTTAGTAGAAGTATACAACGCCATCTTGTAGTGAGTAGCAGTGCTAGAGCATTTTCTGGAAAAGTTCTGTTGCGTGATCGCTTGTCTGGAAGATTCAAGTATTTTCAAATATATTCTATGCAACGCAATTTAAAAGTACAACGAGAAAACTAGCTTCTGCCTGATTTGTAAACTCATATTAAGTTCTTTCGACAAAAAACCGTTTTGTTTCAATCTCAATTACACAAAAAATATTTCACGCATTTTAATATATGTCAAATTTCATTTCCGGTAGATTTCGCAATTGAAGTTTTGGGTATTTTAAAAATAAATTTTGAGTCTCGTTTTTCAGATTTCGATACAGTTACAAATGATATCAAGATTTTTCAAAATCCTTTTAACGCCGATATAAAAACCCTTGCCCCAAAACTTTAAATAGAAATGATTGATTCGCAGTGTAGCGATATTTGTAAAGATTTACAGTCCATCATTGCTGGAATTGTATATCTTCTACTCACACAGTTTGATCAATTGCATAAATTTACTTGTGCTTTTTTTTCCGCTTTCGGCACTACTTAAATGTGTGAAAAAACATTCTCCGAAATAAAATATACAAAAAATATTTATTGATATCCAAATCAACTAATAATTTAATTATGTGAATTACCTATGCATGTTACTTATTGCAAGTTTTTAGGGTAATCTCGTATCATTAATTATAGTTAAAACGTTCAGTTTTATTATGCGTCAGTTATTGTGTTTTTTAATTGACCGTTAAATAAAAACATCTGATTATTACTTTGTATAATTTACTTACATTGTAAATTTTACAATGTAATTAAAATAAACTATGGCGGGCCAGATTGATGGTGCTGGCGGGATGGTGTTGGCCTGCGGACCTTCATTTGGAGACCCCTGATTACACGGTCACGATATTAATCATGAATTCTAATAGATTACCGCAAACAAACGACTATAAAGTTGGATGAGTAGAAAGGATTAAATATGTTTTATTTTTGTCCCGACTTCACCGACCCAACCCAATGATCTGTCAGCACGCAGATGCACAACAAATCCAACTTGTCTTCGCTAGTTTGACAGCTGTCAGTTGTGTGTGGTTGACCTTGTAAGTTAGTAAGGGGTGGGCTATTTAATAAAGACTTTTTATGAACTTGCTACGAAGACTTAAACTGAAAATAAAAATTAGTGCAAAGTACAACGTCTAATATAAAACATATTCTTACTTTAAGAGATTATAATCCACCTCCATTAAAAAGGTACTTATACAACTTATCACAGCACTGATGAGCTCTTCATTATCACAGTCACAATAATGTAATAGAGTGTTAAGAGTTTCTTGTTTACTTAACCTAAAATATAAGACATTTGTAAATAAAATTTAAGAGATCTATACAGGATGTTCAAACAAAATATTAAGATACTTGAAGAGGTGATTATACATGTTAATGCATGGTAATAATTTCTATAACGAACTTTCGAAAGTTTATACGTCACGGAAATACGGCAATGACATATAATTTAAACAAATAAAAACCCATCTATATCAGGATCACGTTCAAAAGATCTTATAGGTCTACATGCTTTGAAGGGCCAAGTGCTCGATTGACCCACTTACAATCTATAATCTACAAACACAAATGTTTTACCTTATTTTGCCAGTTTCTATTAAAATAAAAAATTTTGGAAGGGATAAATATCGAGTGGTACAGAAAACGATCACTGGCGGCACGGCAATAAAGTACATCTATCTTAAGCTGATAGAATTTGTTGAGTTTGGTTTGTGTGCAAAATATTAATGAAACTAGTGAGATATTAAAACCTACCCAACATAATGAGCTACAGTCATTATGTTATACAAAATCAGCTCTTAAAGTTTCCTGGTACACTTTAAGAGCACTCTGTACATAAATTTATTGGCATTTATGTTTTTATAGTATTTTACGTGTCAGTTGGTACACAAATAACAATTAATTAGAAGTCATTTTTATACTTTAATTTATACAGGGCGTTTTAAAAAACATGCACCAACGCTCGTCTATCCCAAAACAGGAAGAGTTCGTATAAATATGGGCCCAGAATGATCTCGTTAATTAAATGAAGAGTGATGAAATTTGAAAAAAAAATATTGTATTTCTTATTAATTTAAGAACCGCTTACAGATATTTTGTTGAAGCATAAGCAAATTACTTCATATTAGAAAGTATTTTTTATGTAAACGAATCTATCAGAAGCATGCATATGAGTAATAATATTGATATGTGTTAGAAAAATATAGTACGCCAATGTTTTTGCATAAGCTTCATGGCATTTTTAAAATTGTTTCTTTTAACTAAACAACATCTGCCTCTTGGGTTTTTAAATAAAAAGAGCATTACAGAGAAAATTGATAGGATTATATTTCCGTCTATCGACAATAGATAAGAAAATTCCATTTAGTATTCCAAGTAAATGAAAGTTATGTAAAAAGTTTTACTGCAAAAAAAGTAAGCAGGCTGTGAAATAAGTAAAATTATGACAAAATACCTGTAAGCAGTTCTTAAATGAATAAAAAAATTACTATATTTTTTCTAACTTTCATCACCCTGTATTTCATTCAGCAATGAGACCATTCAAGATCCCAAGTTTATAGGAACTTTTCCTGTTATTTTGGGATGGTGAATCTCCAGACAAGTGTTGGTTCATGTTTTTTGAATTACCCTGTACATAATATACAGGGTATTTAAAAAAATTGTTAAAAAGTTTAGTGGTAGATTCAACAACCAAAAATAAGGAAACTTCATATGATCATAGGTTCGGACATGCTTCATTACTAAGATACAGAGTGTAAAAAATTTCAAAGTACAAATTGTGTTTAACATAATTCCCAAATGCTTATATATTTGGCAGATGTCATAGATTTTATTGATAGTATTTCAAACTACAAAGTATCTTAAGGGGTATTTCTAGTGTGTTGGCTCAAAAAAAAAGGATTTTTTTCCACTTTTCGATATTCTGAAGTCTCCATACAGCTTTTTATCATATCTGATCGTACTTTAAATGCTGGTGGGTCGTTTTGCTGTTATTTTAATCATTTAAAGTTAAAAATGTATTTGTAGTTATTTTGATTTACGATCATATTTGTTTATCTCTTTTGGTTGATGTTGTATTTGTATTTTTATGTTTAATATATTTCGAAAATTGTGTTCATGTAAAAAAAGTTTCGAATTTATAGCTAATTGTAAATGTACGCTATTTTTATTTATTCTCAATGGGGTATCATTATTATCTTGGAAAAATTTTTAATCCAAAGAGATTTTAGATTAAAACAGAAACAAGCACAGACAGGGCAAGCCCTGTCCAAAATTCCCGACCTATAATTGTAATAGTTAGTGTCTCACGAGTACTCGTGAACCATGGTAATCGCTAAGTTACCAAGTCCGCGCAATATTCGTAAGAAAACAAGAAGTTCTTAGGATTTAAAGAAACGTTCATATATCATAATATATTAAATAAAGGAATTTCTGGAATGTACAGTGTAACGAATTTACTAAATTTTTGGACATGAGTGTGTTCACCGGAATTAAATTTGTTTATTAAACATCCCAAAAATCTGATTCTTACGGGAAAAGAATGTTTAAAGTTTCAATATTACCGCTATATAATTAGATTCCGATGATTTTCAGAGCGTCGGACCATAGTAAGCGCGCGCCGTATACAGCAGTATTGCATGCGCGATCACCGCACACCGTCATTCGTCGGCGTAGTGGGAGCTCGGGCCGACTACTTAAGCTCGAGCCGACCATGCTTCCTGGTCTAGCAATGTAGGTGAGGCTAGGCTTGTGTGTATATGGTGTTTCACCATCCCCTTCCTTCCTTATATCCTACCCCGCTAATGGCCAGCATTGTCGAGGATCCTTGTAAGTACGGGCAATGTTGTGTCATCCGACCATCACTGCCAAGGACCCTTATAAGTACGGGCAGTGTCGGTTCCTTTCCTAATTTCCTACCGCTATTGGTCGACATTGTCGAGGACCTTTGTAAGTACGGGCAGTGTCGTTCCTTCCTGCTGACGCTGTCGAGGACCGTTACAAATACGGGCAGCGTCAGTTCATTTCTTTCCTTCCTATCGTCACCTATACACACACGCCTGAATGCCGTCAGTTTTGTTTTTGTTTCCGTATTGACCAGAAACGTGTTTTACCGTTGGTTGCCCTCCGATGTCCATTGATAAGGGCGCGTAACAATTGCGGCCCCGACGTTTATCGCCGCCGCGTGTAGAGATCACCGCCGCCGTGTAAAGACGCTGCCTATCGCCGATGGATGCCGGGTGACTGTTATAAGGTGCGTATAAATATGGCGAGTCGAGCTCGAGTCGAGTATGCCTCGAGCTTCGAACGAGACTCTTTTGAAATTTTGCCGATTTCTATTGTTATCGAGGGCCATCGTCGGCAAATTTGAAATGAGGTAATAAATGCAGTTGGGTCACAAGAAGTCAATTTTTTTATAGTTCTATTGTTTTCGAGTAGCTCGACCGAGACTCGCAGCGATCCATTTTCTGTCGGTTTTTTGGTGCGAACTCAAAGGGTTTTTTTAATCTAGTGACACGGGTTTATGACACGCTTTTTCGAAAAAATTTACTTTGCAGTGAGACTGAAGACACGAGATTTTCTTATTTTTTTGTTAATGAAATGAAATTTATTTATCACTTGGCATTAATTGATTAAAAGTTGTTCATAAGTGAATATGGAGTGATCGGAAGAAAATAGAGGACCTGAAATTAATTCCAAAATTTGTGAGTTATGGACAAAAATTTTAGAGAAGAAAAGAAGTAAATGTGTGAAATGAAATTGCGTCGGCCATATGGAAATGGACCGCTGATAATATATTTTTCTTTTGGAAATGACTGGATAACGCAAGGGGTAGATATTGTATGTGTCTGAAGTATGTATTTGAGGAAAGAGTTGTATACTTAAAAGATAATTAGATTTAGAAGTATACATCTCAATTGGGCAATTAACAGTAATGACATTTTTAAGTATACTTCAGATGTGTATAAATGTAAGGCCTTGCTATGTTATTATCTTACAACTTTCAATGTTAGCTATTGAAAATTTCTACTTTTACTCCAAAACTTAGCGAATCTACAACTTATAGGTGAAGTAAGGAAAGGAAAAGTGGAACTGTGTGCTAGCCTGAACCGTACCCTAGAAGAAAAAATTATAAGAATGCTTCAAAAACATACTAAGAAGACACGTTAACGAATTAGAAAGTTTTTAGTTAGAAAATAAAAAGCAAGTCTCGATAAAGTTTTGAAAGTTATGAAACAAGAGTAGAATGTGAAAAATCAATCTGTAAAAAGTGCTAACAAAATGAATTTCTCGTAGGGAAAGTGAAAATAGAGGTGATACAGTGGAAATACTTTTAGAGAAAACGGTATTTGCGGGAAATTAGAAAATATCACAGGGAAGGCATGTGGATGTAATTTGTCTCAGTACAGGACACAGTACAAGAAATGTATGAAGATAAGAATACAGCAATTTTTCGAGAAACATTCTTAGAAAGGTTATCGACAGATTTAAAACCGCTCAGGGCCACCAACTCATTACAACTCATATTGGAGGAAATTATGGGAGTTTTGCAGCAGTTTGAATCGAAATCTACCAAAGATTAACGTGAATAAATGACGCCGGATATCTTTCAAAGATATTTTTATCAAATGATACAATTAATTCAGGAGAGGTCAGTTGTAGATTTGGATAACGCCAGTTATCATTCTAGACTGGTGGAAAAGTTGCCAATAACATAGTTGAAAAAGCGATATTCCAGATTGGTTATCAAAAAAACATATTTCCTTTATGAACGGTTTACTAAGAAGGAACTTGTAAAAATTGCGAATGACAAAGAAAGACAATTTAAGAAACATGTGATAGACAAATGGGCTGAAGAACATGGAAATGTTGTGCTTCGAACACATTAATTAAAATCCACTAAACATATATGGGCACAACTAATTCGTAACTCGGGATAACCCAAAATGTAAACTATAAGGAATACGTTAATTTCTTAATACATTAAAAAAATTATCAGCGAGGGCTGGTGAAACAACATTAAATATGTTATGAAAGAAAAACTTAATTGAAGTTCGCATCGATGCAGCCACACTCGCCGCGACAATCATCGCCAAACAAACTGGTTAAATTTCGCTTTTTACTTTGAAATATTAAAGATAATTAGAAAATAACACTCCTGAAAAAAGTAGGTTCTTTTTTAGCAACCTGAAACCGCCATATTGAACCGTGAACAGATTACTGACGACCAATGTATAAGCTAATTTCGAGATTACTTAAGTAATATTTCGATAATAGGAAAAACTACCTCTTATTTATTTCGGAATATAATGATATAAGGAAAATATGATATTAAAAAAATTTCAGCCAATTTGACAGCATGAGGTATTGTAATAAAGGCCAGTGAACGGGAAAACACAAACTCATGTAAAGGCTGATTTCCAAGATTTATTAATAGATCTTGTAAAAGTACAACAAAAAGGTATCTTTTTTATTTATAAATATAGGAGATAATATGTAAATAAAATCACTTAAAAAATTAGATTTATTTCTAATGTCCCGGCACCACAGTTATGTTGAACCCTACATAAGCTGATTTCGGGATTCATTATTAAATATTTGGAAAATAAGAAAAAATTAACTACATTTCATTTCGGAATATAAAGAAAATAATCAAAACTTAAATATTTTTTTCTTTACCCTTTATTGGTTTACAACGTCCAGATGCAATAAATCTCTTTTGCCGCCGGGCGGCGAAAAAGGGTTCGAACCGACAAAGATCAGTTCGTTGGAAGCTCGACTCGAGCTCGACTCGCCATATTTATACGCACCTTTAGACATACCGTGTATACCGCCGTCGATCGAATTTTTAGTACAAAGCGCCGTGAATAGCGTCCGCAGATTTCAGACACGACGCGCCGCGAATTGAAGTACGAACCGTCGTGAATAGCGCCGCAAACGCGTAGTACGAGCTAACGTGAATAGCGTCATAAATGATACCGCCGGGTTACCGTCTACCACTACCGTGAACAGCGCTCATAACGTACTCTTGCCCTTCAGACCGTTTAAATGTTTATTTTGTTGTACATCTTAAGTTGTAAGTTAGTTTTAGGCCATGTATTTTTATAAAAGTATGGACTACAGGATACAGGATGTTTTAAAACCGTTTGTTTCCTAGTCCTATTTTTAACATTACAGGTAACAATTGGCAGCCGGCAGCTAGCACTAATACGCGCAATTGACCCCTGGCTTGCCGTTTCTCCACTGCAACAAACTGTCCGGTGCATAAATGGACTCTCGACCACATTAATCCCAAGGGTGACGCCCAAGAACCGCCCACTGAGTGGATGTTTTGACCATCGGGCAGTCAGACCGTCGAACAGTTCAGAGAGCAGGGATATCTCGATTATAAGTAGATACCGTCAAACCGATACCCCTGCGCTGAGCATTTGACCGATGACTGTCTGCACGACAAATATCCACTGACCGATGTTCCGCTACCGTAAACAAAGTAGATCCGTGGAGCACGACCTACTCCTCTTACGAAAATCGCGTCACAACAGAATTTTCCGATCTTGAACAATTTCTTTTACCTAGATCCTTGGCTTTTACTTATGTTTGTCCAACAAATAAGGCTCGTAACATTATAATTTCTCCAGATTAATTGCACAACCCGGCAATGCCACTTCTCATTAGTCATGTTGTAATTTTGATAACTGGCAATTCTTTTCCTTTCACTCGTGATTTAATTTTGATTTGACTCGATTTTGTTGTCTTTGTGAAACTAAGTGAATTAAGTTGTAAACAATGGCAAAATAATGTATAATTAGCAAAAATAAATACAGATAAATATATGAGATACACGCATCTCTGAAAAAAGAACAGGGGCATGGTGACGCTTAAAAAGATAATAATTTTTTTAACGTATTCGCAGCAATTTTAGCTGTAAACAATTATATGAGTGTATGGTTCGGAATAGACTTGAAGGCCTCTATTTTAATCTAAAACCTGTTTATATAAAACACATATTTCCCAAGACCCCACTGATCAACTGCAAAAAACAATATAGTGCTTTAAAATAATAATTTTTTTAAGTAATGTACCACTGGCACCATTTCTTACACATTTACTAAAAAAATTTAGAAGTTACATCGACTATAGTGATTTGGAATAGCAAGTCGAAAAAAAAAGAGTGAATCGATTTCATTTTGCGAGAAGTTGACCCAGATACATATTTTAATATAGGGAAAACTTACCTTAAAAATTTTATAGCACAAGGATAGAAATTCAATAGCAGAAACAATAATACTTTATCTTCTTTTCTAACATAATGCTGAATTTTTAACTCTTCCATTAAAAAACCCTTAAGATACGGATGAATGTGTTTTAGAATTTTTTCTACGGACGACTTGTTAAATGACATAACAAGATCGTTTATATCTGAATGAATTTCCACATCTCCTGTATAAAATAATGGGTGGCTTTCAATGTTTGGTTCCACACTAATCTAAAAAATGTTAATAAGACAGGTAAAATTTTAGTAGAATGCAATTTACGTCATCCTTGTCAAAAGTTATTATTACTAGAAAAACTGTTCAGTTTCTACTACAGCTCGCCAAAATACGAAATTTTCCTAATAAAATAAGTTGACGCTTAGTATAACATCTGGGAAACATACTATTAAAATTTTAAGTTGATTCGATGAAGTGAACCTTCCTTGTGCAAACATTCAGAAAATATTTTATTTGAATTGTATTTTACATTTGTAGAAAAACATAAATTATTTATTCAATTGTAATTTACTCTTAAAAATTGCGTTTTTTACAAGAGAGTATTTTTCATACATGATTGCGATTTCTCAATCAATCTCTCAATTATTGAACTGATTTCGTTCCAACGGTGCAGACTTCTAAATACGAGGGATATAAGAAAATTTGCAACCTCAAAAGAAAACCGAAAATTTGATTTTTCAATATAATAACCTGCATTCAAGTGAACGCACTTGCGTTATTTCTCCTGCGGTGACTTTATTAGAAAAATAAGCATCATCTTCTTTCAACCGGTAATCGTCTGCAAAATAATGTCTTTAATACCTTTTCAAATTTATAAATAAAAATAAGTCAGTTGTAGCTTAATCTGAACTTTACGGTGGATGATTCAGCTCAAAGAAGCGCACGGTATGCCAGAACTAAAATTAAATCAAATATTCTCTAATCTCAAAATGTTTTTCCGATTTCAAATTTGTAACGTTTCCAAACCACAACAACTCCAAAAATAAAAAATAAATCTATCGAGGACTTTTTTTAGAAAAATGACTTTATATTTTTATATATAAAATGAGAAGATTTTCAAAATAAATGTTATATTATCAAACATAAATTAAGAACGAAAGACAAATACAACTAATACTAATCAGCATGTTATTTTCTCATGAATAATTAAGTTAAATAAACAATATGATCATGTCCCACCGCAGCAATAGAAGCAATGTTGAACGTCTAGCCATTGCATATAACTGTGGGAGGGCGACAGCAACAAATTCCCACAAGCTGTTATAAACTAAGTTGACTTAGGACTGCAGACAAGCCCTCAAACTATAGGCAAGGAATAACATGGTAACCCTGATGTAGTTGCCAGGGCAAAAGGGAAACGAGGAAGCGGACAACCTCGAAAAAGAACTCCTTTTCTTTGCCCGGAGAATAAGAAAATTCATAAATCCGTGAGCATAGAACGTAAAAATGCCTCTCGATCTCCCAAAATTGGATATTCCAGTATAACAAATATTTTTACAGGATACTACCCTATGATATATCATCTCAAAAAAAGGGGCAAAGCTGAGTGCGATATTTACCGTTTCTGCGATCGGATAATCGAAACAACAGAACACCTGCTATGTGAATGCATTGCACTGTTTTGCAAGAGACTTAAATTCCTGAAAGGCGTCACCTGAACGCCTGGAGGAGCCAAGCACCTACCCTCAGAAGAATAATAGACTTCACGAAAAGTCTAAATATGCTTGGCTTATATCAAATCAAGATAACGTACAAAAGATCTTATAGGTCGAGAAGGGACAAATAAAGCCTTAATCACCCACTCGCAATCTACAATTTACCAATAAGCAGTATTGTTAAAAAGACGTAAAATAAGTTGCTGCAGAGAAAACTATATAATTCACAAGGGGTGGTCGCGACCTTGTCATCGCTGATTTTGATGAGACTATACAGACTAAGTTCATCCGAAGAAATCCCCAAAAGCGTTCGTGTCATAGCTCATTTGTTTTTTGTGAAATAATTTTTAAAGTCGAATGTGTTATACGCTGACAAGTGCGACTTTTTTAGAAACTCTCTCATTAGTCGCCGTAGCGCAAATGGGTAAGCGCTTTATTAGTGTTCCGAGAACCGAGGGTTCGGTCCCCGCTCGAAGCAAAATTCTTTTTTATCGTTTCAAAAAATAATTATCATCGGTTTTTCCAATTATTAATTATTCCATGTAGTTTTTACACACGAACATTTAAATACATAATTAGATTTTTTTTACATAGTTCCTTCATTACCTCCATTTTCAGTTTCAGAGTTGTAGTAAAATATTTTTAAGAAACAAACGATGAAAAATGAAACTTATACAAAGCAGTAATCGAAAAATCTCGAAAATAATCAATTTTTAGTCAAAAAACAAAATCATTCAAAAGTGTAGCGAAAAATTTTTTCGTCACTTATTATTATTATTATACAATGTATGTATTTAAAAGTTCGTGTGTAAAAACTACATGGAATAATTAATAATTGGAAGAACCGATGATAATTATTATTTGAAAAGATTTTTTTACATAGTTTCTTCATTACCTCCATTTTCAGTTTCAGAGTTGTAGTAAAATATTTTTAAGAAACAAACGATGAAAAATGAAACATACAAAAAGCAGTAATCGAAAAATCTCGAAATTAATCAATTTTTAGTCAAAAAACAAAACCATTCAAAAGTGTAGCGAAAACTTTTTCGTCACTTATTATTATTATTATTATACAATGTATGTATTTAAAAGTTCGTGTGTAAAAACTACATGGAATAATTAATAATTGGAAAAACCGATGATAATTATTATTTGAAAAGATTTTTTTACATCGTTTCTTCATTACCTCCATTTTCAGTTTCAGAGTTGTAGTAAAATATTTTTAAGAAACAAACGATGAAAAATGAAACTTATACAAAAAGCAGGAATCGAAAAATTGCGAAATCAATCAATTTTTAATCGAAAAACAAAACCATTCAAAAGTGTAGCGAAAAGTTTTTTCGTCACATTATTATTATTATACAATGTATGTATTTAAAAGTTCGTGTGTAAAAACTACATGGACTAATTAATAATTGGAAAAACCGATGATAACTATTATTGAAAAAGATAAAAAAAAATTTTTGCATCGAGCTGGGATCGAACCCTCGGTTCTCGGAACACTAGTAAAGCGCTTACTCATTTGCGCTACGGCGACTAATGTGAGAGAGCTTTTAAAAGAGTATCACACATGTCAGCGTATAACGCATTCAATTTTTTTCACAAAAAACAAATGAGCGATGGCACGAACGCTTTTGGGGCTTTATTTAGATGACCTTAGTCTGTATAATTCTTAAGTCTCATCAAAATCGGTGATGATAAGGTCGCAATCTCCCCTTATCAGTGCTCTACAGCTTATCGTGCTATATAATCCAAAAATTCAATTTTCCGTACATTATAATAAAATTAAATACTTGTTTAATAAAAATTAACACTCGATAATCAATTTTTTAGGAATAAGATAATCAGTCTCTAATGAGTTTCTCAACATGTAAAGTTTTTAGAATTATATACATTACGTACTTAACTCTCGCTTTCGTAACGAATTAGTGGAAAACTTTTTTAATAAATTATAAAAAATAATAATCAAATATTCATTAAGAGCAGTGTCTGGAAATACCAATTTAAAAGTAATTTTTTTAAATGACAACTATTGTTTCTATATTCCTGCAAACATTAGGATTGGATGCGTCTGATGTATGGATGCCCCCCTGAAACTGTTTGTGGCAATATTTTACTTTAAAATATGATGGAGCCTCATCCCCGTAAACGGCAATCATGCGTTCGTAAATATGGGGACAATTATCATCATTTATTAAAAATTTGATGACACTATGATATTCCAATTGCACCAAACTAATTTTTTGTTGTAAAACAGTTCATAAATTACAAACTAAGAAACGAATTGGGATCAGCCTTCGCATGAGTAAGAAAAGCTCGTCACCATTAAAAGTTACTAGAAAACGCACAATTAATTGTTTCCATAATGACTAGGTAGATATTTTTTCTAGTATCCCTCGCATATAAATATCGTCATTGATATAAGTATTTTTTAGTTTCCTTATTTTGATCTTTGCTCTCGAATAATTAAATGATCAACAACAAAAAACCTACTCAATGATTTTTCATCCTTTTTCGATTCCCTTAAATCTACTTTTCACAAACGTGGTCTCCGATAAACTGCAATTTTAAGTCGTTCTTTGAGATAACTTCTGCTGTACAAATACTGCTGGATACGTTATAAAATATATTGTCAGATATACAATTACATCACAGCTGTTCATTCTTTTGATGTCAATTTGCCAGAAATTTCCAATCAAAACCTAACATCTAAAATCGATGATACAACATCAAAATGTCATTTTCAATTTTCGCAAGCTTCTTTTTGTTCGGTTATAAGAATTTTAGGCACCATTTTCGCACAAACTTTTTGCATATTAAAATTGTTATATTAAATTTGCCTTACGTATTCTTTGTCACTTCCTAGAGTTTCAGCAATCACACGAATAGTTAACCGACTGTCAGATCAAATCAGATTACCAGCTTCCACTCAGCAATACACGCACTTGTTAAAACATTTATTGTCATACACTTCTTTTAATATAAGATAAGTTTTAGTACTGCTTTCGCTGCTCTATTATTACACTTATAATTTTTTTTGTAAAACAAAAAACTACTCTTATATAATCGAAGGCCAAGGCCAGACTGATTTGTCTACAGACACATGAGACGCCGCATTCGAAAGAGAAGGTTTCACGCTATACAGCTGTCGGTCGTTCGCCTTTGGCGCATGCGTACTCCTTCTGTAGAAGCATCTCTCGTTATTTTATAGCCAGTAACTATTGAAAATAAATTCTTTAATTTAATTTTTGACAAGCTACTATATGAACACCTGTTAGTTTATTAATAATAACTTTTGACCAGGATAATATGAAGATAGAAGTATCTTTAAATTTGTAAGGCCTTTCTATTCGATCAAAAGTGATAAAAAAGACAAAAATCATTATTTTGAAAAAGACAATTTAGAGCAAACAAACCAAAAAAATCATTTCTAATACCCACATACTGCCCCTTGAATACTATGGAAGTGATTGCACTAGAGCTTAGGGAGCCATCCCTTGTCAAGGCTAGTATGACCTATAATATTTCTTCACGTTTACTACTGTTACAAGCCCTTCTAACTCTGTCTTTTTGTAAGTATATAAAAACTCTAAATACTTTACCACATCACCCCTATTTGCAGCAAGGTTGAGTCGTGCCATTGTTGAACCAAACTAAAAGAAAAAATACCATTTCTATATTACAAATAATTTAATGTATTTATAAAACAAATATTTAAGATTTTTGGTCTACTTATGCTGATGATACTATAGGAATATTGTGTATTAATCAAAATTTTAAGATCTTCTTTTTCCAACAGAACATTGGGAAGGTAAATAGCTGAGTTTATCTACAAACGCTCACTCTCTACATATAGTCACAACAATAAAAGAACAAACTGGCAAATTGAATTAGAATTTCCGGAAAATATTTTCCGAAGTTTGATGTTAATGTTTTATTTAAAGTTACAAGGCGATATCGAAAAAATGGTTTGGAATATTGTGGTGAAGTAACAAGGGGAAAGGGGGAGAAATTTTAAGATATTATTTACCATCGGAAATTGAGGCAAGAAAGTTGGCATATTGATAGCTATTAAATAAACGCCCGTTTTAACATTTTTCGAAGTTATGTCACAAAAGAATAAAAAGGTAATTTTGTTCTTTGTCATAAGATTTTATTTCCTAAGAAAAGGTTCAAAATAAAAGGACGGACGTATCAAGATTAAACTGAAATAAAAATAAATAATAATTATATATCAAGACTTACCACAGCGTTTTCCATTCTATAATAGAATATGTGCATCTGATTTAAGCAAATGAGCAATTGCATACAATATTTTTTCATAACATTTTCTGGCCCGTACAAATATGACATAATCTCATTTGTTATAGTCGAATATGTTGCGTCAGTCTCTTCTAATTTATGAATAATAATAAAATAAGCTAAAATAGTGCGAGTAAGGGCGAAATTTCCTTGCCAAGTATAGGGAACTCCAAGTCTTTTTACAAATTTGGAAAGGTATAATAGGATCCTTTTGAGCCATGATAGGTCATCAAAGTCTCTAGAACTGAGTGCATAAATTTTATGAACATTATAGATTACAGATAGCTTTATAGCGTCCTAATGCTAATGTGATTTCCAAACGTTATGTTAAATGTATTACATTGTTTATCAAAATTGTTTAACTTACATGAACAGGAACAGTGTAATCAGCTCAGTATATAGATTTACAGTCATATGACTATATTTCTTTTCAACGTTCTCCCAGATTAGCGAACTCTGTTTTAAATAACTTGACAGTGGTAAATCCTTCATTTGAGAATGTTTTAATATGTAATACAGCTAAAATCAAATTAAATGATTAATTTAGCAATAATTTATATATATATATATATATATATATATATATATATATATATACAATTTCATGGTCTATGTATTTGGAAAAGTTATTTTATTCTCCTTATGACAGTTAAGAAAGGGGACAGACAGGATACCCGAATTCCACTATGGTTCTCCCTCCATACTCCATATTTTGTGATATGGGGATTTTAAGTAGACAGTTGTTTTCTGTGCATTTTGCTCTCGGTTCGTTATAGCTCCAATGATGAGACCATTAGGTGGTCGAAACTAGTATGGGGAGAGAACCACAGTGGAATTCGCAGAGAGTATACTGTCTGTCCCCTTTCTTACCGGCCCTAAGGAGAATAAAATAACTTTTCCCAATTCTTTTTAAAAGCAAATATACTGCTCCAAGGTATGTACCTGAAATTTGTTTACTATGATGTGTATATTGTAAATTGTCTTTGTGCTAATTTTTCAACTTTGTAAACCTTTAAAAATTAATTTTATTTTAGAAAATCAGACTTGAAAATGCTCAACACAATGAGCGAAACGTTGCACTAAGAAGAAAATTATTTGTAATAATAAAGAGAAAACTTATACTCAAGAACGGAAAATTATATTATTGAAAATGGTTAAAGAAAAAATTTTCAAATATATATATATATATATATATATATATATATATATATATATATATATATATATATATATATATATATATATATATGTATGTATATATACCTTCAAATTTTGTTTTCGGTTACGTAAATAATTTTTAAATTACCACAGAGCTGAACCTGCAAACCCTACGAAATCGTTGGAGATTGCACTAGATTAGAAACAGAAATACAATAAGTACCTTATTAATCACAAAATGACTACTTACCTGTAATAAAATGCCATGGCATTCGTTATCACTAATTTTCTCGTTGGCAATTTTATTAAAACATTTATCGAAATGTTCCCTTACGTCCTTGGTATTTATCAGAGCCACGGAAGCCTTGGCGGCAGCTTCCCTGGTCCTGTAAACTGGATTTGATAAACAAACGTTGATGTATGGAAGGTATTCTGAAACCTTAAACAGGTAAAACCTGATAAACTTTAAAATGTTATAAATGTACGACGCTTTTAATATAATAATGTAAATACCAGGCGGTATAGTTTCAATTGTATATGGTGTTTGACTCATTATATTTAGAAGATGTTTCTCAAAAACCTTTTAAAATGTTTCACGCCAAAAAATTACAAATAGATTTTAATTTCAAGATTCAGGAGCTAAAACTAATAAATTCATTACAAATTCCTTCTATTATCTTCAATGAAAATAAAATAAAATCTTAACTTCCTCGTTTTGAACCCAATAAGTATAAATTTCTATATCTCGAAAATTATATAATTGAAAGTTTTAAGGTTCTCTAGCCACTAGGAAACCTCATACGAGGGGTTCTAGAAACATTTTCTCCTTAACAATGGGAAAAAGATATTTCTGTTAATCTTCAAAATAGGCATCACTATGTTCTTTTAACTGTTTAAACTCTGCAAAATGACGTCCTATAATGCCAGAACTTTGTCAACAGAGGAAAAGTTGGTTGAAATGGAAATAGAGCTAGGCAAAATCGCGTGGGACATTGTTGGAATCAGCGAAATCAGAAGGAAAGGGGAAAGTCTGCAAACACTTAAGTCAGGTAACCTCTTCTGTTATTTTGGCGATGAGCAAAGATTAGTTGGTGGAGTGGGGTTCCTTGTACATAAAAAATTCTCAGAAAATGTCAACACCATACACGCCATATTTACAAGAGTGATATACTTGATCCTCCGACTAAATTCGAAATACAGCTGAAAAGTAGTCAGGTCTACGCACCAACTTCGGATCATACGGAAGAAGAAGTGGATACATTTTATGACGAGGTTACCGAGGCATTGAGGCAAAACCCTATTCACTACATAATACTGTGTGGCGATTTCAACGATAAAATTGGAATAAAATCTGATCGATTTGGGTACGTTCTTGGAAAATTTGGCAGTCCGGGTAGGAACAAAAGAGGTAAAGATCTACTAAACTACCTTTTGGAGAACAACCTATACCAAATGAACAGCTTCTTTTACAAATAAAACACAGAGGAGATGGACATGGAAGAGCCCGGATAGCAAAACCCGAAATGAGATTGATTACATAATAAGCGACAAAATACACATAATGAAAGACGTGACAGTGCTAAACAGCTTTACAACTGGAAGCGATCATAGATTGGTCAGAGCCACATTAGAGCTAAACATCAGAAAGGAACGAAATAGAATGGTACAGAAAAGGAAAACAAGAAAGTGGACGCAACCTGGAAACGAACAAGAATTTCAGAAATACATAAAAAACGCACTAAAAGAAATAACAACAAATGACCTAGATCTCCTAAATGATTCGATAACCCACACAATCGCAGAGGCCCAAATGAGGTTTTGCACACAAACTGAAAGAGAAGAAAGAATTATACCCATGACGAAACTTAAAATAGGAAATAGAAGATCACTTTTAAGAGATGGTAATACAAGCCAACAAGAAATAAACCATGTGAACAAAGAAATATCCAAAGCTATTAGGAAAGACATCAGAAAATACAAACAGGAAAAAATAACGCAAACTATAGAGGAGAACAAAAGTATGAAAGTACTTCGACGAAGGCTAACACCAGACAAAAAAGACATAATAAAATTAAAGGACAAAAATGGGCAAAAAAAAAACAGAGAAAAAATGTTAAACATCGTTGAAGAATTCTACGAGACATTGTACAAAAACCAATTAATACTGGAACCCGACGAACACGAAACACTAAGAATCACAAATCAGGGCTCCGAAGATATGCCCGAAATCTCAATTGAAGAAATTAACTACGCCTTGAAGACTGAAAAACAACAGAGCACCGGGAGAAGAAGGAATAGTAATAGAGTCCATAAAATTTGGGGGTCCTGCTCTTATTGAGAAAATTAAAAGATTATTCAATTTGTCTTGAAAACCAAATTATTCCGGCCCAATGGAATAACTCTATTACGATCCTCATTCACAAAAAGGGCAACGAAACAAGCCTTGAGAACTATAGACCCGTTCTCCGAGGTGTTTTCTTTTTCAAATTTAGAGTGATCCCACTTAAAGAAATTATAGTCACGAAAAATTAGTTGTTGGCTTCTTTGTAAACTCACGCATTGTCGCGAATAACGAAAACATTATTATGGCACAAACCAGGACGTTTTTGGTCAACAGTCGTATGTAATATTACTAACTGACAGTTGATACTACTTTATTCTAATACTATTCGACATCTGTTCAACAAGAATAACTTTTATTAGGTACAGTTTCACAAAACTCATTTTTTATTGCGAAACACTTCATAAAATACAAAATAATGAACGAATTGAAATCAAATTTGACAAGTAGAAAAAGGATGTCACTATTGAATGCAGTCAATTGTTTCCATTACGGCTAGGTAGATAATATCCAAAGTTTGCAGGTTGTAGACAATATTGAAGATTAACTAAAATATGGTTGTCGAACTTGTATTGCCTTTATTTTTGTTTGTTTGAACGATGATTCGAGTAGGTTCCATCTCTAATCTTTATCTAGTGTAAACTCAGTCTTTTGTCTTAAGGCTACAAGCTTAAATAAGGATTGTGTTCACTGAAGTGTATACCCGTGTAACCTGGGACCCACAAGAGTCTAAGTATGCAGCCGTTCTTTGTCACACTGTTCAATACATCCTCGCATTTAGATACCAGTCATGAAGTTACGACACTAGATTTCAATGCCATTATCGCAGCCCTACTGTCTAAGCATATGTTTATTACCCTTTTCCTGCTTATGTCTTTCTCACAGAGATGGTCACACTGCAGAATAACATACATTTCCGCTGTAAAGCTCGTCGCACGTTATCCGAGAAAGTAGAACTCTCTAATTCCTGTGCTCCTGCCGACCAGTCCGGCTTCAGCTCTTTCATTTTGTTGAGGTCCATCTGTAAACCACCATGATCTATTTCTCAAAAGATTTTGCTCCCCCCTCTCAATCCTCTGCTTGACAAAAGAGTGGCACTGAGTGTCAAAAGCGGCGCCACGTAATTTGTTTGCATGAGGAGTGATGGACATCTCTCAGACACTTGAAAAGCCGCTTGTTGCAGTCCCGAGATACCCTCGGCAATCAAGAACATAAGCAGCCTTCAAAGTCTCGTTTACTATGTATAAGTGGAGAGGACACAAGGACCTCCAGAGTCCTCAAACAAGCTATTTAAACTTTGTCAAGTTGAAAACAGCGTTTGCGCTTTATTGTACTTGACCACCATACAATAGCGGCGTACGTGGTCATGGGGCGGATCAGCATAGTATATATCCAAAATCGCATTCTCTGTGTCAACCCCTATGTGCATACAAAGGCTTGTTTAAAAGCATAGAAAGCCCATATGGCCTTCTTGGTTCGAGCCACAATATGATCATTCCAGCTCAGTAGCGAGTCCAGAATTACTCCCAGGTATTTAACTGTTCCCTTGTATTGAAAGATCCTTCCCCTCAATGTAATCGTGGGAAGTCTCGCCATTTTTTTTGTAAAGAGTACCACCTCGGTGTTGGGTTTATTCCGAGCCCAAACCTATGACACCAACGTCCCCCTTAGGTCCTGGAAATTGCAACCAGAGAACAAAATGACCAAGTCGTTGGCGTAAACCTACGTATATAAGTCAGCCTCATTTAGTTCACTCGGCAGGCTATCTACCAAAAGGCTCAAGGTCTTTACTAAAATCGTAAAAAATTATCCACTGAAACCATTACGCGAAATTTCTATTTTCCACAAAAATTCCATGTTTTTCACTGTAAATCAGCTACTTGGCCAGTTTCTAAATTATTTTTAAACTGCAACCGTTTTTACAATAAAAATGTCAAATTTTACGAAAATAACAATGACATATCTCAATAGCGCCGCCTAATGGTCATTTGTAAAAGCTTAAAAGGTCCCCTCTTTATAGATCCTCGCAAAGCGGGTAATTTGTAGTTGAATGGAAAAAAATATATAAAAACCTCGGAATTTTAAAAGTTAGTTGGAGTTATTGTCATTTTAGAAAATAATTTTTAAAGAGTTTCTTAGTTCGGAATAATATTTAAACTGCAGTTTTACCTGATAGGGACCTTCTTCAAAATTCGACGGATACAATCTAGACAGGATCATCAAAATGGGTTGCAAAATTAAACTGGAACTGTTCTGACATTCTTCCGCTAAACTGTTTAAAATGAATTTGTACAATTCTTGATATCTTAAAAAGAACACTCTCACAGTAAGCTTGTTTTTAATACACAGATGCTCCGGATCAGCTGTTCTTTGGACGCCGAACATTCTTGTCATGAGCGCAGCATACAGGAGGGTGGACGAGTTCCTTACCTAAAATGATTAAAATTAATAAATATAAATGTGTGTGTTTATATATATATATATATATATATATATATATATATATATATATATATATATATATATATATATATATATATATATATATATATATCAAAAAGAAATGCCATAAAGAAGGCTTTAAAAAAGAGACCTGAACCGTTACCGTCGGATAAATCGTTCTGGAGGAAAGCACCACACTAAGAAAAGACAAAAAAAAATTTTCATACAAAATTGTATGAAAATTGAAAAGTGCGAGAAAGAATTTTTATTTTTTGGTACGATATGACGTGGACCCGTACGATAGTTGGCAAAATTTTGAAATTTGCTTGTTAAAATATTGATACTGTAAAGAAGACCTAGGGAAATTCGGCCACATCCTTATATAAATATTGTAACGAAGAAGTGTCTAAGTTCGGACGTGTCTATACAAATATTATATTGATTAGTCATCATTGTTAGTCATATTTCTGGTGGAATTCCAGATTTTTAATCTAGTATGTTCAATAGGTGTACATAAATAGGTAAACAGGATTTAAGTTAGTTAGTTATACTTTAACAGTGAAAGTATAAGCATGTATTGAGAGTAATTAATGCAAAGCGTTATTACTCAAACCCCGTAAGTAAAAATAAGAAGAGAAAATCATAACAATGTATTCTAAAGTAGAAAATTTTGACTTTCTTGTAAGATTTGACTTTGAGAATAGAACCAACTCTGATAATATTTTTTCATCTAACATTCACCATCAGCAACATCTTAAAGTTGAAAACAGGAAATGTTTGAATTTCTATATCTTGAAAACTATTGAAGTTAGTTATAGGTAATTGTACTTGAAAATTGTTTAGAATTTTACTGAGAATTCAGAGGGTTGAAAATATACAGAATGTTTCATTTTGAAATTAACAAAACCAACCTTACTCGCATCTTTACACACAATACATTACAATATGTAAAAAATTTTCCTTTTAACGAAAAAACACTAAAGTTGAAATATAAAAATAATGTTAGATGCAATCTTTTCTTTGCACAATTTCTCCAAATTTCAAATCAAAGTGTTTTACATAGGTTTTAATAACCTATTAGATTTAAAACAACTCAATGTTTTTCCCTAATCTTTTATCTTCATTTTATGTATTAGCTGGTAATATGTACTTTGTGAATAAATCACGTGTTAACAAATAATTATACAAACTTACTCCCCAGGCATCACTCTTAAATCCTTTTATCGACAAAATGACGCCTCTGGCGACATAACCTGCAACGAGTTCTCCAAGCTTGCTATGCCTAAAAATCGCCCTCAGTACATTTAAGCAATGCATTATTGTTTCGTCGTTGCAGTTCGCATAGTCTTCGGCACTGGTAAATAAACTGATTACAGTGTTATGAAAGTAAGAAGGATCGGGTGCTGTTGTTAATATTGATAGTATTAAAAATGGAAGACCTAAAAAGAAAAATTCTAATATATTTTTTAAAAATAAACCAACAATTGATCTATACTTAAATTCATTTATAATCAAAGAGTTATTTCGTTAGCACTTTATTCAAATCGGCGCCACAGAAGTTATTTTCTCAACTTTAATCTTGGAGCTTACTTTGGTGACTATTCGAGGTCAACTTATTTTTTTAATAAAGGGATTTTCAATAAGGGTGGGTCGATGTTACCAGCCTGTGGCGGCCATGTTGTTTCGGTGGCGTCTGTCTAATCTTACAGATGCCAAATCACCATGAGAAGTTACACGATTGAGCAGCATGTCCAAATGATAAAACTTTATTATCAAAATGAGTATTTGTTAGTGCAAACTTTGCGCGCGTTGCGCCCATTTTACAGCAGACGCGGTGGCCCTTCAAAGTCGACTCTCCAATGTTTGGTGGATAAATTCAAGACGACCGATTCAATAAACAATCAGTATCAATCAGTAAACAATATGTTAAAGGAACGCTAGATCAGTCGAGAACATCGGCGTGGTTCGTGAAAGTATGCAGGAGAACCTGAGGCAGTCAATTCTTCGCCGGGCATAAGAACTCCGCTTTTCGCAGACTACAACTTGGCGAATTTTGCATCAGGACTTGGACCCACCCTGTACAAGATCCACACACAACTGACCCAAGAGCTCAAAGTTAATGACCATAGACAACGCCGTTTGTTCGCTGACTGAGCTTCGGAGCGTTTGGAAGAAGACTCGAACTTTGGCCGAAAAATCATCATTAGCGACGAGGCGCATTTTTGGATGAATGACTATGTTAACAAATACAATTGCCGTATATGGGACGGCTCCAACCCACACGAGGTTTACCAGGTGGTAATAAATCCACAAAAAGTTACTGTTGCGGATTTTGAACCGGCGTCGTTATTGGTCCGTACTTTTTTGAAAAAGACGTTGGAATATTCTGCATGAACGATTTGAGGGTATGGTTATCTCTCGCAGAGGTAATGTGAATTAACCATCAAGATCGTACTATTAACCCTGCTAGACTTTCTCTTGGGGGATTTCCTGAAGTCGCAGATCTATGTCAATAAGCTGCAATCGACCAATGCCTTTAAAGTCAACATAACCAATGCCATCGCTCAAATTCAGCCGGATCTATGCGGCAGAAGCATTGAAATTTGAAGATAGCTCCAATGACTTGTTAACAACACTGAATAGAAAGACATATAGTTCAGTTGCTGCAAGCAGTACAATGGGGAACGGAAACATTATTATGTCAGTTTCAACCTAGAATATTCAATTTTAAACCGATTTGGATGATATTTTCTTTAAATGTAACTAATCAAATTTCTAATAGATTCCTATGCCCCGATTTTTGAGAAAAAAACCTGCTACTACAGGTAAGGCAATATCTTCAAAATAATTGATTATGCTAACTAAAAAGTGTCAAAAATTCATAATATAAGGGAATTTGAGGTCGGACTTAAAAAAATTGGTTAGCATGTGATGGAAGTATATGAGCTTAGACGACGAGGAGAAAACCTGAAAATAGGTCATACTTTCTACCTCATTGGAAGCATTAAGATCATCCAAATATATGAACCAACAATAAATTACTTAGAAGAAGAAGCTGAAGCCTTAAAACAAAATCTAGTACATTGCACTACTCTGTGCGGAGATTTTAATGCAAAAATTGGAATAAAGGCCAACCTATCGGAAACAGTACTTAGAAATTATGGAAATGAAAGCAGAAATGACAGAGGAGAATTACTATTAAAGATTAATAGTATCTTTTATAAAAAGAAACACCGAAGGTAGACATGGGAAAGCCCCAATGGAAAAACATACAACGAAATTGATTATTTTATTACTGAACTGCAAGGGTCATAATAAAGAAAATGAAAGATACAGGTTGATACGAAAACAAACAAAAACAATAACGTAAACTCATCCAAGTAGTGAATTAAATTTCGAAAGACACATTAGTGAAAATCCATAATGGTAATGGCAACCAAAAACCAGAAGAGTCGACACAAACGCGTTGTGGAATGGTGGATTTACCTTAGATTTATCGATATTAACTTCGATCGTACCCTATAGATTTAAACAACAATATATTTGTTTGAAGGCTGTTTATGGTGAGTAACGGAGAGGCGTTTTTGATGTTTGACAGACATAAACATGTTTACTTATCTTTTCTTTCAGTTTAATTGCTTGTCGTGACTCTTTTCAGTGTTTTGAAGTGTTAGAAATTACTATAAATGTGAAGTTTAAAATTAATATTAACAAAAAGAGGAATTAAAAACTTATTTTAATTTTTAAATATTGTTAGATATTGTTTACATATTGAAAATAACAATAATAATAATTTAGACAACTATATATTCATACTTTTATGTATTCAGAATTGACGTACCGATTATCATATGATACGCGTTTAAATAATGCAATTAGAAAAGGATTGCATAAAATCGCTATGTGTGTACCAAGAAATTAAATATCTACTGTTTATCAACGCTTTTTCAAATATAAATAAAAATATTATTACGTTATTCAGCGTTCAAACAACCAGGCTCTAGTTCTGACGTTATGCTAATTTTACAGGGGTATGTTCAAAGGATATTAAGGAGAAGTTTGACAATACATTTCAAGATTCGATATGCAATGTCCTACAACGAAAAGACTCTGAACCGAAAGTAGTTTGGCAGATCAGAGCAATGTTTTGAAACTAATATATGCTAAGCTTAACAATGTAACTGTTAAAGCACTGTCAAGAAGGGGCTATCCGCTGAGAGAAGTCCCATCTCCTGGCTATGAAGTCTTATAGTGGACAGTATGTTAAATGAACTACACGAAGCTGGTTTTCTGCCCTGATAGCAACATCCAAGACATGGGAAGACCGATGATGCGGACTCTCCGGATTGCGGAGTGAAGCTCTAGGAATCTGAACACCGCCGAAGTGGTACTTTTCACAAAAAAAAAAACAAAATGTCGGGAAAGACAGGGAACAGTCAAATGCCTAGTAGTAATTCTGGACTCACAGCTAAGCTAGAATCATTATATTGAGGCTTGAACGAAGAAAGTTCTATATGCTTTCTCGGCTTATCAACGAGTTTTTGAATATGCAAGCTGACAGAGAAAGTTCTAAATTGGAAATACACTATGGTGATCCGTCTTATTTACGCCGCTATTATACGGAGCTCTAGTACCGTCTATGACTTAACAAACTTCAAAGAATGGTTTGTATGGAAATTATTAGTTCGATGACGACTGACACCATTAGGATATTGAAAGTTCTAATGAACTGTCCTCCTCTCTATCTATTCATAGAAAACAAGGCCTTGAAGGCTATTTCTCGACCCAGTTGCCTAAAGCATCTCCGAGATGGAATTAACGGTTACTCTTGTGGCTGGGGGAAAACGGTGAAGAAATATCCATCATTTCCCATGCACATAAATGGCGCCAGTTCTGAAACGTACCCTTGAGATACTTTTACCAAGCAGAGGGAATTGGAAAGAAGAGCAAATTCTTGGTGGTTTATAGTCGGGTCTCAACAGGACTAAAGAGTTAAAGCAGTATTTGGTAGAACAGAGGACGTTATTCTGCAATGTGGCTATTTCTGTGTGAAAGACATAAATATAAATAAAACCACAAACATATATTAGGATCTAAAGTCGTAGCTTCACCAATGATGTCCGAGTATACGGATGTTCTTAGTAGTCTGACAAGGAACGGTTGCACAATCAGATTCGTGTGGGTCACTCGGGTATACACGGAAAAGAGGAAGTAGATCATCTAGCAATGAGAGGGTATGCAGTTGAATCACACGGACCCCAATCAATTATACCTATTCCCACTACTGTAGATGAGGGAATTAAAACTCTTGTTTGAAACTAAATTTACTAAATGGTGGAACAAAGCCCCTGGAATTACGTGTGACAAGGGAACATATACTAGGACCTAATACGCGACTTTTTTTTCCTAGAGGAAATAACTGCAAATCATAGTAGGATTACTGATTGAACATTGTCACTTGCGGGGTCATCTTCATAGAATTGGCATCGTGGTGACCCGGTATGCAATGCGGTCTAGAGAAAAATGCAATTGTTGACCATATCCTCAGAGAGTACCCAGCCCTCAACGGACCAAGGCGGAGACATTTCAAAAATACAGTAGTATCATTCAAAACAGTAAGGCAAGTTCAGGTGCTGCTTTAATACGCAATGGCGATCGGCCTCGAATGACTCTCCATCATGGTGGGAAGTAAAGGATCCAACAAGGTCTAAGCATCAAAGATCAAATCACCCATTTGGTTGATCCCAGAAAATTCTGGAATACTTCAAAAGAGTTTTTAAAGACAAGATGTTCAAAAAAAAGGGAATTTTAAACCTTTTTTATTAGGTATCCCATGTGAAGAAACCGGAATGTTCTGAAAAGTTCCATACTTTTTTCATAATCATGGTGTACCAAAAATAATAATGATTAAATTAAATAAATAAATTAAAAACTTATAGAAAACGATACGAACACCTTATATACCTTAAATACAAATTAAAAGTTATTCCCCTAATTCACTAACATGGTTTTACTTATAAACTAACCTAAGTCTACAATAAAGGGTTAAAACTGGCAAATGCAAAAATAAGTCAACCAAGTTTTAAACCTTAAAAATATTAAAATAAAAAATATTTTTCTTTTATTACAAAATTGATAAACATTAACCCCCAAATACACTAATAAGGTCTAACCTTAAAACCGCCCTAAATTGACAACAGAGGGCTTAAACTGACAAAAGCAATAATAAGTCAAGCAAGTTTTAAACCCTACAAATACAAACATTACAAAAATGGAATGAACCGGCAAAAATGGAGAATTTTATATATTTTCGGGATAGAACTATTTCTCCTACATATTTCAAGGCTTTATCGCTAGGTTTTTATCCTCAATATCCCTATATAAGCGTTTATTTGTTGACATATGTAATATAAATTATGACAACATCATAAGCAAAACAAAACTGGCCAACTAGAAGATCTATTTTTCATGGCAATTAGATCAGTCTTAAATGTTTTCAATGAATCAAGCTGGAAAGTTTTTTTTTTAATTTTATCAGCACCATAGCTTTATTTCGAAGTTTTTTACAATACTAACTGACTTGAAGATCTAACTTCCATGTCAAGTAGGTCCGATTTAAAACTCAAAAATTTTTTGTGAATCTGGCTACAAAAGTCTATAACAAACACTACAACTTCAATAATATCTTAATGTAAAAATTATATTGCATATTTAACTTTATGCATCTTTAATGTATGAACTACCTAAAAATATATATAAAAGTACGTAAAGACAAAATTTAAAGCTCACCTGCACTTCTTCTTGTGGCACACAGATCTTCGGAATGTTTTTTTCCGGTACACAAGTCCACCGCTTCTTGTAACCATTGTTTCGGTAAGCATGAAATCTTTGATCTCGTTGATTTCCAAAAATTTTCGCAAATAATGCTAAATCCGACATAAGCTTGCTCGAAAACTCCTCTATGCCTGCTTTGAATAAATACATCCACGAAAAACTGTCCGACTTTAGTGAGCGTTTCTTCCGATAACATTATTATTTGACTTTCTAGTTTAATTGACTGTTTGACTACTTCGGCTAGAAGGAGGGTCATTTCTTTCATTGTTCTCCATGCATAAACTAAAATAAAACTTTGTGTTAAGATATAGTGAACTTACTGTAGATAAATTAGCCGTTTCACTACTTTTTTAAAAAAATATCGGAGAAAAATGTTTAAAAAAGCTCTATGTATTTTTTTCTCTTTCGAATAACTTTGGAATTTGAAAATAAAAAAGATATCCAAAAATATTAGAAATTGATGTAAAAACTTTTTGAAACGTTGTCCTGTTCAAGTATTAAAAATAATCCAGGTGGACTTCCCGATCAAAGTTTTTGCAACGATTTAATTAAATTTATAGAATCATTTTAATATCACTGAATTCTGTGGTTTATTATCAACAAGCACAATGTAAAACTCTAATTTAACAAAACAACATAATTAAATTCAAGATTAGGGAGCCAATTTTAAACAGTCAATCGCATTCCAAAATGTTAATTTAAAAAATATTTATTTTCCATTAATATATTAATATGTATATTCGAATTATAATATTTAATATCAGATTCGGGCAATTTCGCTTCGTACATAAAGAAATCTTTTGGTTATAATTTGTTTCTGTTTAAAATATTATAAGTAAAGTACAGAAAACTTACCCAAAACCATTTGAGCTTTTGGCGACTCATCACTTTCACACAGGTCTTCAACATTTTCAGGCAGGTATCCTTCTGGTGATGGATTGCATACTATTGGCAATATCTTCTCGCTTATACTAAAGCATGTTGATACCAAAAGGTCGAAAACACCAGCGTAGGTATCGTTGTGTTGACTGAAATGAAATAAAAATATAAAAACTAATACATTTTAACACTATGTAGATTTAAGTACAGATTAATGATTTAATTTCTAATCTGGCTGATATACATCATGATTTGACACCGACGATAAAATATATGTTGTCAGAGTTAATAATAAGGACATCTTAGTAACTAAAACATATAAACCACTTACCTAATATCCCTATTTTCCAATAAGTGTCTAATGCTCAATATTAATCCATAGACTGATGCTTTGGACATGCTAATATGATCAACTTTAATTTCAGAACTCTGATTCAAAAACTTTCTCGTCAATACGACGATCATATCCAACGTGGGGTCATTCATTTTCTTCGTTTCTTCACCGCATTCGCAGTGTACTATATCGTAAAAATATGGCGAGTAAGAGCAAATCTCAAATAAGTAGGCCGCAGACAAGGTTTTGCTCGGTTTAACATCCAGGGCAAGCTCAAAACTTCGTTGCATGTATTTAAAAGTGAAGTTGACGTTCTGAAAATTGGAAAATATATTTTACTTTCTCATCTAGAATTAACGTAACGGCTCATGTAATATTATCGAGTGTCCTTATCTTGAAAATAATAAAGTTAAAAAAACAGTTTTAAAAAGTGTCTATTCGGTATTTTCAATTGATAAATAATAGATATAATATTTCTTCAGGTATCGAAACCAATTTTTAAAAATGAACAAGTTCGCCCTGTCCATTAAGATTGGATTTCAGTGCTAATAACTGCTTTCCAGATAAATGCTTTACAAACTAGGATGTAGATAGACTTGTGGATTTCATATATATTACAGAAAAAGGAACATAAAGAAATAAAGATAGAATTTTCACAAATTTTAAATTTACTGGTATAGGCCAAAATTATATGGGAGAGTGGAAGAATTTTCTACACATTCATTGGCTTGAATGTAACTTGAATTTCATTACGAAGTATCTCTAACGTCTGCTATTATGTAGCAATCTGGACAAATTTTGGCCTATGATATTTTATTCATATTCTATTAAGATAAAATCTGATGGTCTTGGTGGCCAGGACAACAAATTAGCTTTGGCTTTGTGACAATGATTTAAAGTGCAATGTCCTGCTGGAAATTAGACTTGTAAGTGTTACAATGTAGAATAACAAATGGTGATTTACAACTTCTTCAATATACGGTTGACCCATCATACTGCCTATGATGAAAACTAGAAATGATGTGCTACTCTGTGCGATGGTGTTCCAAACCATATCATCTACAGTACGGGGCACAGGTCTAGTTTAAAAAGTTGATTACGTCAATCTGCACGATATCTTCAATACCATAGGTTCCCAACGGACGCGAAAACGTCCCTAATAGACTTGGAGAAGTATTGGACGTACAGAACAGGTGACCACCTATAGAATAAGAGGTGTTTGGTACTAGAAACACATTCTTCGAGAACATGTTTTTCCATATGATTACGGTCGCACGCCCGTAAACTGTTGTTGTCGTACAACACAACCTAACTGAAGTTGGACTAATTACTGAACTGTTCTGTAAAAAGTCCGGATTGTAATCCAATTGAGCATGTATGGGACTACTTAAAGAGAAAATTAGGGGACGAAAACCGCCTCTAAGGACTCTACAAGACTTGTGTATAACAGCTTAGAGAGAATGGCATTAAATTCCGCAAGATTATCAAACAAATTTTATTTTTCGAATGGGGAGGCGTATGCAAGCTATATTAGACTCTAAAAGAGACATTTTATTATGGCTGTGTTTACTCTATACTGGACTATGAAATTATATGTTGGGGTACTTCTGTGCATATGCAGAGGGTTTTGATTGAAGAGAAGAGGATAATCCCATGTACCGTATAACCTCGTGCGAGTCTTGTAGGGATAAATTTGCTGAGGAGAAATTTCTCACAGTATTGGTATTCTGGAGAGTGCTTTATACGTAAAAGCAAATTTGAATTTGTTCAGGAGATGTGGTGAATTGAACTCTTGTGAGTGTAGAAGTAAGAATAATTTGTACTTTCCCTTTTCTCGGACCAGTTACCATGCAAGGGGTCCATTGATGACCTCTTTAAAGATTTTTAATAATCTACCGACGGAATTAAGAGTTGCGGACGGAAATAAACTTTAAAAAAAGCTGCGGCTGTTTTTGGGTACTAGGACATATTATTCTCTTGGTGAGTTCTTCCTCAAAACTTTTTAACATTGTGTTGACTTTTGAACAAGTATTATATTTTATTGACCTAAAGTATTCTGTTTTAAGTTATTATTTTGTGTAATTTTAAGTTTATTTTAGTAGACTTGTAAACGATACTGTTTTGATGTTTGGAATGGGATCATTATTTCACAATTCCAATACATTGTACTAATGTCGAAGGAAACATAGGATTTGATTTGACTTTATTGTTTACTGTTCTAATAAAAACATTTGTATTTCAACTTTCAGTTACTGTTTTACATAAAATCCCATAAATAAGTGGTATATGTTTTCTAAACAAAAAATAAAAGAGGTGAAAAAAGTAAATATGCAATAGTTTTGCTCGTGAGTGTATGGTTATCTCAAAATATAGGCACTAACAATGTTATTTAATCTTAAATAGTATGAACGTCTCAACAATCAATTAAAATTAGTATTGTATCGAGAAAAAAAATACTTACCATAAAACCCAAATAATGAGGCGGTAACGTCTTCAAAAGCTTTACAATCATTTTTTTATTACTTTCATATGTATCAAAAAGAATATTATGACTATTCTTGACGTCATCTTCATTCCAGCAACTTTTCCATTCGTCAGACGTCAAAATGTTATGTATAACAAGTAACAACTCTAAACTAGTAGCTCTTCTAGGAAAATTAGAGTCATACGATAGATTACCTACAAATATTGCACTGTTTTTAATTTGAAAAAATAAATAAATTGAAATTCATTTATACAATATGGCAACAAACAGTAGAGTTAGGTAGAGACAATCTTATTTTATCATCCGTTAGTGTTTGTCTAAGTCTATAGTTTTTTTTAATCAAAACACACAAATACCTCGCCAAGTCAGCAAGCTAGCGGAGAATGTTTCCCAAAAAAATTGTAAGTTGTGTCAGATGGTGACGCTGAAGTCGAATGTCACGGCTATTTAGAGGCAAGGTTGATTTTTTTTAAAAAACATCCTTACTATTCATTTAAGAAATGAAAACTGGAATATTTGAAATGGGAAAAGGAATTGAGTTATGAGTTAAAATGACTCCCAGAGACCCCAAGAAAAGCCAGTTAGGAAATTATTTTTAGAGGCTTGAAGAGAGACGTGCAAATATGGCCTTGGCGTTGATCTCAAAGTGAAATTCCAAAATTATTCAGAAATTAAGTTGATTTCCCAGAATGAATCCTTGATTCACTGTTAACAATAGAAGTTTCAAAAAATTTTACATTCAAATATGTAATCAAGTTACTGGTTCAAATAACACCTGGAAGTTACCGTAGACATATACAGCCCGATTCACCAACGTCGTTTAAATTTAAAATCGCCCTAAATTGACAGTAGAGGGCTTAAACTGTAAAGAGCAACAATAAGTCAGACAATTTTAAACCCTAAAAATACAAGAAAAAAAATCATCTTGTTTTACTACTAATCCGGCAAAAATGGAGAACTTTATTTATTTTCGGGATACAAGTATTTCTTTTACATATTGCAAAGCTTTATCGTAAGGTTCTTATCCTTAATATCCCTATATAAGAGTTTATTTATTGACGTATATATGCGCTTAGCCAATTACGTACGGTTAAAGAGAAATAGCAGTTACTCATTTAGTTTCGCTCTCCCTCTTGAAGTACGGTTCCGCACGCCCGCAGGCTAGTTCCAGTCGTATAAGCTCAATGTTTTTGCCAAACTTCAACACAAATTGTAACTTAAAAACGTGTAAAGGACTGTGTAGAGCAAGTATTGAAAGGAGACGATATCAGGGGTTGATTCAAAGGAGACAATTGTCCCCCCCTTCCTCCAAAAAAAAAGCTTCAGAGCTTTGAATTCAGAAAAATAGACTCTCATGCTTGCTGTATTAGGAATGGCTTGTAAATGGGCTTAGGAAACACTGAATTAATTCTGTCAGCTCGCTAACACACAGGTGTGTATATCTTATTGTGTTGCATATAAATAAGGTGGGGGCTCTTGTGATATCCTCTCCTTCCAAAGAGAAAGCCCAGATCAGCTCCTGGGCGGTATCATTATAGAACTATTTTGTGCTTGAGTCAGATACCATCCATTGGCAGTTCTCTGGGTTCACCTAACTAGCTCTTCTGACCATTTTCTTCGGAGTCTTCTGTTTGCGAATGGTGGGTTAAAGAGTTCACTTACTAACAGTTTGCTGTGGTTCATGCTTCAGTTTTTATGTTTGTCAGAGTAGTCACTTATAATGTCATTTATGCATGGTATTTTGAGATATTTATGAATGGTTTTGTTGGGAACATCCTGAGTGTCTTTGAAAGGTCTGGAGGATTTTTTTATTGGATGGTTTGCTGCAGCTCCATAGTTCCATACCATATGTTCAGATGGGTTTTAATATTGTCTGGTATTTGGTCTTGTAGAACTATTTTGGGCCTGTTAGGTCAATTATCAACGCGCACCATAAATAAGAAACTTATTTAGCATGTATGGTCTTCAAATATCACACAATTATACTTAGCGGTAAAATATTTTTGATATTTTATAAACTGAAATACACATTTTTTTGTCGATCTTACCTAAATATGTTGCTTGTTTTGCAACTCTTATCATTTGAATGAAATAATTATTTGATGTGAAATGGAATATTGTGATGTTCTTGGAGTATTCCGTGAATTTCAGGTGTGGATTTCCATTCTTTTTCTTTCAATGGGATGTTTAGTGTTATATTATCAGTGATGTAGTTGCGGAAGAGGATCCAGCCAGATTTTTTCCCATATAATATTCATGCTTAGTGTTATTATTAGAAGACTGTGGTCAAAGTTCAGATCTAGATTTGATTCCCGAAATACCTTTTGTTACGGTAAAGTCCAGTAAATCTGGGATTTTGTTTAAATCAGAAGGCCAATAAGTTGGCACTCCGGTATATAAAAAGTTAAGGTTATTTTGTTATATAAATTTTAGCAGCGTTCTACCTTTTGGAGTAATCAATTTCGACTCCCATGCTGTCTTTTTGGCATTCCAATTGCCAGCGATTAAAAAGTGTGAGCCAAGTTGTAGGAAAAACTCGCTGTATTCATTATGTTATTGTATGTCGTGGACAGCAGTAAACTGCTGCAACAGTCAAAGGCCAGGAGAAGGCTTTTATTATTGTTCCTTGGAATTTGTTTGTGCTGATTTAATCATGATTGCTTAGTGCTGATCTAAGGTTTTGATAGTGTAAGTTTTTTCTCTGTTACATGTGCTAGGTTTCCAATCAGGGCTTGATAGTTTTTAACTCCAATATGAAAATTGGTGGTGGTTTAGGGTCTTATTTTAGAGAGTTTTAAGTGTTCGGTATATTGCAGTCAGCTTCGGATAGAGCTTCGAATCTATTTGCTGTTTCAATTTAAGTATTCATTTCAGTAGAGGTTTGTCGAATCGCTCTTTTCCTTTTCCATATAACTTGTCAAGAGTGTTCGTTTAGATTTTCGGTTTCATTATCTCCCGTTGTATCAGTGTCGCTATATACATAGTCATCTGTGACTTTATTATTTATGGTTCTTGTAAGTGGTATTTGACTTGAAGGTAGATCAAAACCTAAAAGCTGATTTGAGTGCATTATTGGTACTTGCGGATTTACTGCTTGTTGGTCAATAGGCTGGTTGTATAGAGTATCACTTTGTTCAAATCCATTTTTCGTTGGAAACATTTTTGAACCTCTATTTTATATCACTGTGTAAACGAAGTCACTTTCCCCGTTTGATATTAGAGTTAGATCCATTTTGGAATTTTGTCACAAAAAAAAAAGTAATAATAGTAAAACTAGTATGCGGAATTGTTTTTGTTGATTTTTCACCGCGTATTGATATTTCGAGCAGGTAGGGCGGCAGACACAACCTTATCCTTCGAGAATCATACGAGAACTTCTATTAGAATTGTATTCAGAATCTTCATATGCCCAAGAAATTTTCCAGGATTGAAGTTTTCTGTTTTGAGCATCTTAAGGGCATTTACTGCCGCTGCCCTTATCACATCTATGTGTAGTGGAGGGAGGTTTAGCATTGCTACTATGGGGTATACTAACATCACCTTTTTGACTCCTACATAAGCTAACCTTTGTATTTTTTGCAGATTCCTTTGAGCTGCTACTTGTGTCTTTGGCTACCATACCAAGAAGACATGTGCAACCATAGGTTTGATGATAGTTTTGTATGACCATAAGATCATTTTCCAAAGATTCTAAGGCATATCCAGCTTACCGATAATGCTTTCTGGAGAATATTTTCAATGTAGTTGTTCTAGGACACTTTCCTGGAAGAACTCAGCGTTGTTCCATTTAAAGTTGCAGCATTCATGTTTAGTTTTCATCTCCTCGTGAATGATACGAAAACCGTCTTGTTGGGATTAACTTGTAATCGTTCCTCTGTGTACCAGTTACTGATTTAATTTAAGGCAGTTTGCATAAGCCTTTAACAGTCCCTTCATTCTTGCTTCTGATAGAGACAACTAGCTCATCAATTTAACCCTGCGATGGAAATCCTGAGTCATTTAGTTGGTTGAGTAAGCTATCCTCGACCAGAGACCACAGTAGGCAGTCCCCCTTGGGGACATCCTTTGACTGTGCTAATTGTCACCGATTCATTGCCGCTGAATACAGTTATGATTCTGTTTTTTAACACTGATTGAATCTATCTTCTAAAAGGAGGTTCTGTTTGTCCTGTCTTTAGATTCATGTGGGGCGTTATGAAAAAATCACTCTATATCAATGAAAGCGCTCGAAGAAATTCTGTTGCCATCAGTGTTTTTGCCAGATCATCCATCCGACAGTGTATGGATGACAATCATTGTGGATTTGCTAGCTTGATACGCAAACTGTTTTGATGAAGCGGTTTTTGTTTAATTGTTCAGTTTCTCATTGTTTTTCGGAGAAAAGAGATGAAGTTGATTGAGCGGTACGATTTTGGTTCATCCGATCCTCACGGTTACTTGATAATAAATTACTATATTTGGCAAAAAAATTATCCCCCAATTCCCTAACACGGTCTAACTGAAGAGTAAAGGGTTTAAACTTACGAATTCAATGTATCAACGAAGTTTCAAACCTTAAAAATACATGATCATGCTTAAAAATTGAACCTCTTTAGTGAATCCGGCTGTAACTATAAAATTTCAAAATTGACCATTTCATCTCAAATTTTCAAATGTTAAATCCTTACCTATGAGTATCCTCGTTAAATTACATATAAATCTTCTATAGGACTTTTTAAGCTCTTGGTACAAAGCTAGGAACTTCTTTTGATCTTTATCTGTACAGTTGGCTTCCAAACACCTGGATAGGTTGGCAATATTTCTCAGTATCACTTTGTAACCGGCATCGTATCGCGTTAAAACCTTTTTATAATATGAAACTATTTGTTTCCTGACGTTGGGTGATTGTGCTGTTATGTTATATCTAATGTAATTTATTAAGAATATAAATTCCCAATCCAAGTATAATTCGGTTGACTTCAGGCTTTCAGCTACAGAGGCTAATACTAACAATCTAATCTGAAAATAATTTTAAATATGAATGCTGCGTTGATAAAAAAAAAACACGATTATTTGTGGCTGCTGAAATGTGGACAAAACAATACAGAGGCATGATTATCACTGAATCTTATAATCTACTTTATAACTAATAAATCGCTTAAAACTGTTTTGAGTTATATTATTTGCAAGCTATAATTTACTTATAATAGAAAAAAATATTAAGCATGTAACGGACCCAGAACGAGTGAGCTCATAACGCAACTCGACTTTATAATGGCCATTCTTACCTCCTCATGCTGATGGATCATAAACATTTCCATCTTCTGTTTATCGATTAAACCTCGCCAATATAAATTACTGTCTTTTTCTAAGCTTAATTCGATACCGTTTTTTCTAGCATTGTATAAACAATGCAAGAGGACCTTAGATTCTTCTATTGTACCAATGTAATCATTAGGAAATCTAGAAAAACAAAACAAACAAGAACTTCAAACTTTGGTCATTAGAACATTTTTACACTTCAATCCAGAAACATAACACTTGCACAGTTATACTAAAATAAACAGCAAGTTAACAATGCCTCACGCCAGTCGCAGTTTTCGGTGATCTTTCAAAAGGTCGAACTCGCAATTCAAGCATAAAAATAATTCAGTATTGTAGTGAAAGCCGCGGCGACAGATGAGAGCTGCGTGTGGTGATATTATGAATTTTATACTGTGAACCGCTTTGAATATTACACGGATAAAAAAAACTTCGTTTACATATCCGTTCAAATATGTGCTAATAATATTTTTTAAAGATTATGACAACTAACGTGTATTTTGGGACATAAATTCCGAAAATGGAAACGAAATTTCGCGAAACGTTGAGCTTTTAAGATATCTCTTCTTAAAATAAACCTACTTTAGAGTTCGGGTTATCAATGCTTTATAGGCCAGTTTCCCTTCTTGACGGTTACATGTTTTCACTTTTTTTGTTAAAATCGTAAAAATCATCCTACTTTTATTTTGGAAACAAAGGCGTTGTGCCTTTAGATTTCCAAAAAATCTGTTTTTTTTTGGCTAGATAAATTGTTTTTTTTTTTGGAAATATTGTCAGCATATAACCATTTTGAAATTCAAATTATTTTTAAAATTATAGCAATTCAAAGAAAACGCAGTAGAGCATCAGCCCGAAACTCAGGTAGCAAGCGAACCGGTCAGAGCATTAACAAAGGCTATCGTTAAATATTCTTTATATTAGATATTTTGAATCAGTCCTTTATAATATGTGTTTCGGTTAATATTGTCAATTTTGCTAAAAGAGGGCGTCATTAATACATTTGTTGGTATTCATACCTCTATAGCGTTTCAAAAGGTGAACATTCACCATTAGAAGCTAGTTTGTTGTCAATTGTCATGTCAAAAAAACATAGTTCTTTATTGGTTCGAAAATGTTGAACTTTGTACCAGGAAAAGACGTTTTATGGGAAAGTTTAATAACTTTCTTTCATTTAAAGAAAACAGCTGCTGAAAGTTATCGATTGTTGGTTGAAGCTTATGGTGAGAATGTTTTAGCCCAAAAAACTTATAAACGATGGTTTAAACACTTTAAAAAGTGGTAATTTCGATGGCAAACCCAAAGAGCGTCCAGGTTAGCCAAAAAAGTTTGAAACGGCAGATCGTAAGAATTATTGTATGAAGATTCAATTCAAACGTTAATACAATTGGCAGCCGACTGAAAAATATTACCAGTCAAACGACATCTATACAATCACCGGAGTAATGCGAAATTTTTAAAAATCAAAATTTCATATTTTTTAATTTGGCATCGAAGTCGGTGTATTTTTAAAGTCCTACCGACATACTTTAGAATTTATATTTTATATAGCAGTTGTTTCCTGCGAATGTTGCTCTCGGTTCGATATAGCTTCACTGACGAGACCATAAGGTGGTCGAAACGCATCTGGAGAGAGGGCCAGGGTTGTATTTGCAGGAAACAAACTGTATATATTCTTTCCTTTTCGCTGCTTGAAAGGATAATACATATAAACAACTATTTAAATACGAGGGATTGATTTCTTTATTTCTTACTGAAATTTTGATTTTTAAAAATAGAATTATAATGATAGTGTTATCCAACAAGGTATAAAGCATCGCACCGTCGACCGGATCACAGAAAGCCTAGCAAATTTACAAATGATTTTTTGTGAGAAAAGCTTACTCATCATTTTGATTATACTTTGATACTTGTTCAAAAAAAATCAATTTACTTAGATCGTAATTTCAAGTTGAAAAACTCAAGTTAGATGAACATGGTAACATTTTATTCTTTTTAAACTCACATTACTTACATCATTCTTAATACGGCAGGTTGTAACTTAAAGGCAGTGCTGATAATTTTCTGGCAAAAATTTTCACTCTCTCGTCCAGACTTCAGAACATTTATAGCTGGTAAAACCCAAGTTTTAGCCCACTGATTCTCGCTTTCAATGGTCGAAGAGGTAAAACTTTTTTCAACCAACGATTGGTAGGTTTTACACACCTAAAACAGTAATTGCAGATGGTCAGAAATATGTAGTTCAATTGTCATGTTGAACATTTCTAGACCCTAAAATGCTGTTCCTTTAAATTACGAATAAATGTACATACTAGTCTATATCAAAATCACATTAAAAAAAATAAATTATCTCGTACGGTTTCCATTTTATGCCATTGTTTAATTCGTAAAAGGACATCAAAAAAATAAATTTTTTAGGTCTCTCCACATTTTGAAGTTTGCAAGAAACAATGATTTTTCCCACACCTTGAACTCTTAAAACAGTTTAATTAACTACAACCGTTTTAAAGCCTTACTTATGGCCCTTCATTTGATATAAAACACATGTAGCACCAAAAAGTCATATTTAATTTTAAAAAATCTCAAAAAATCCTAAAAATTGTTTGTACCTTAACTGAAATGTAACCAAAGTTTGATTGAATTATCTCTTTCTCTCAATGATCTAAATATGTCGTAACATTGCTGAACGTTTTATAATATCAATATAGTTAAATTATATAGAAAATTATTATTATTTGATAAATAAAGCTGCCTTAATAAAATATAATAATAGATAGATAAATACTTTTATTCCAAAACAAATAATTACAAAAAAGCAATTATGTTTCAAATATGTCAGGAATGTTATTTTTAGTAATGGTCAATGGTGATTACAAATCTATACTTCTTAACCTAATGTTGTATTTTCCATCGTATATGGTTCAATATCACATAACAACCGGATAAGATGAGTTTTAAATTTGTTAATAGTTGTTATGCTTTAAGTTTATTTAGTAATTGCTTAAATAGTTTTCATCTATGAATAAAAAAAATTCTCAGTTAATTTCAAGTGGTGACTAGGAAAAATATAGAGTATTTAAATTTATTGTGTTATAAGGAAATAAAAGTTCATTACGACTTTTATTTATTTTACGTTGATTAATTTAGGGGAAATTCCACTAAATAGAGGAATTCCTTTGGACCAATCTGTAGCTAGATTTTAACTATGGGAACTGAGACTGTATATATCACCCTAAAATCTAAAGAAAAAATAAATCATTTATCATATTTGCCTAAACTCAGTTTTGTTACTTCTGGGTGGTTTTAATGTTTTCTTAAAAATATATAAGACCATACAATTTATGACGGCGTAAACTAAAAAGCTCTTGTCATGGTTATGTAATTAAAATCGAAGGAATAAGGACCAAGGGTATTCTTAACATGTGGCATCGGAAAATACCAATAAAATGTATTTAAATATTGAACGATTTTGTCATTATTATGAAACAAAAAAATATTCAAATAAAATCGCTATGATGCAATATATTCGTTTGGTTACATGTACAAAGAATTCGTACAATGACTATTTTTCTATTCACAAGAAAGAACAAGTTAAATACTTCCAGACCACTAAAAAGAGAATAGTTTTTTTACGGTTGTTATTATCGTTTTCTTTTAATTACAAAAGACCTGGAATGACTTTATTAACTCTTTTATAGAAAAATAAGATTATGTTGTTCTGATATAGGCCAATTTGGGAATTAAATATCTGGTATAAAATAGCTGAGGCCTTCTACAAACGAGAGAACCGAAACTTTCGCGAATAGAATTCACCCTTGCAGGATGTACGGAACATGATAGGTACCAGCGGGAATCGGCGGGGTTCCGGGGGAATGCAAATTTGGCTTTTAAGAACTAATAAACTTTAGTTACGATTTGAGATTTGTAGGAAGAGGTACGGCTTCGAGAACAGTTCTTAGAAAATTACGTAACGCGTATAACTAGTGTTTGAGAAGGTTCTTATTATTAATTTTTCATTTATCTCGGGACAGATAAGAAAATCATGTGTTATTTAATTTGGGAAAAAGGCGATTTTTTGTGTTTTTTTTTTCTTCTTAATTTATATTTTAGAAAGAAGCTATTTGTACGTATTATCTTCAAAATTGGGTGAGTTACATTATTTTACTAATAGCACGACCAACAGACGCAAATATTTTAGGAACTTTGTAATTGTTAATCATTATTAAGGGGTAACACCACTGTAACGGCCGAAAAATAGGGCTAATTTTGACAATCTTTTTGAGAGTGTAGAAGAAAAACCTATGAGACCTGGAACAAAAAACAAAGAAAATTTATAGTTTATATATAATTGGCTTCCCGATGACATAGCGGTTTTTTTTAATCGAATTTTGTAGAAATGACGCACTTTTGAAAAAAAAATAGTCGATTTTCGATCAAAAACAAACAATAAAAGGGCTACGTAGCAGAAAATATCATGTGATTGGGAAGCTACTGTTAAAATTTTAGATCGGTCGGTGCAGTAGTGTTTCAGTAACGTTAAAGTTATGTTTGTTGGTAATGGTAAGCCCTAAATAACCTGTAGTTGTTTAGTATAAAAGCTGCAAGCGCCAAGAGGAATGACCAGACTTCAAGAGTGCCTTTGTCACTGCGATAGGTTTTTAGAATAGCTACTAACTAATATGAGACAGCAGTAAATCATGGACGAAAAAGCCATACGTTACCAAAATAATCCGTTCGCAAGAGTCCACGATCAACTGCTGTCACAGCATTATAGGAATGATTTACGAAAATATTATCAAAAATATGAGGATTTTGTTTTAAAAATAACATGTGTCCAAGTAATGAAATTAAAGCTACTATGAATACGTTTAATAGGGAGACTTTACATCTGCTTACTCACTTAAAAAAGTCAGGTCCTAATCTAGTTACTCAAAATATGATGAAATATTTTAGAAATTTTTATCGTAATAGAATCTAAAAAAAGTCAATGATAAATATATTAACGACTCTAGTAATAAAAACAAGGCGATGTGGGATGATATTATAACAAAAAATAATCCCGCAACAAAAAGTCCCCGACCCGTTAATTTAAAAGCAACTGACTTTAATAAATATATTTTTTCTTGACAAATTGTGGATAACATTGTTAAGGGTGTTCCTATTTTAGGCGGAAACCCTATCCATTATTTTACACATGACGTTAGCACGGAAATGAGTTTTTCCAGTTTGAGGAAGAATCTTTTAATGAAGGAACATATATTATTTCAAATTTAAAATTCCATCTGGGCCGGCGGCAGAGTTTCTGGCTGAGTTAATACAGAGTTTGAATCTCTCGAGATTAAAACTGGTACTGTATGGTTGGATGTTATTAGAGTTGAAGTTGATAGTAGCTTATCTTTGATTTTTATGATTTAGAAAAGCGGGGTTATACAAAGCATGATTTATGTTCATAGCAATTTGCGAGATTCGCTTATATCAGATTTATCAGAAACCCAAGCACCATTGATGATAAGACGTGGTATACCTCTGATTAGTAGTTGATAACTATTTTTTTTTCTAAATACAAGTAATAGGTAATTTTCTTTTCAACTACAATTAAAAGTAATTGATAACTGTAATTGAACTACTTTCTATAAGTAATTACAACAGCTCTGATTATATTGTTAAGGTATGAACAATTGTTAAGATTTTTAAAAATTGCATTTTATGAAAAACATCTCCATATGTTTAAAAATTTAATTATTGTTCCAGAGATATAACTTGTTTATCTAAAGAAAGACCGTAATGGAGACCAACCGTTCTAGAATTATGTTCACTCGAGTGCAATAAGAAGTATACAGGAAAAATAATTGTTTTTTTTTTTTGAAAATTTCATAAAACAATAGAGCGGACTCAAAAGGCTGAAAAAATCTATATGAATGTATGTATTCACGCCCTTGATATGATTTGACATGGAACCACCCTATAAAATATAATGTTCTGAGTTTACAAAAAATATTATTTCAAAGAAACGATATTAACTTACCTGCTCAGTAACCGTCGGGTTATCGATACTTTCTAATAAAACTAATGGCAAATGTTCAAATCTTTTTAACAAAAAATCACAGCCATAAAACTTGGCAATGTTCTCATAAGAAAAAAATCTCATGGTACTTTCTTCAGGGATCTCTTCAATTTTTTCCATCATTATAGTTGTTAATTCTGTAAAACCTAAAACAACAAAAAAATTCACTTTCGTAAAAAAGGAATGATAATTCTCTCAAAATTTAAAACATTATATATATATATATATATATATATATATATATATATATATATATATATATATATATATATATATATATATATATATATATAAATCGAAGCTGGAAAATTTTATGAGCAGTATTTTTTTTAACAGAAAACAAAAAATCTAAAATCGACATTCAAAAGTTGAAGTTTCAAGCTTGAAAATGTAAAGCTAAGTTAAGTACTGTTTTCAGGCTGCGAATGCGAAACCAAATTAATAACTAGTGCCCATAAAAAGGACTACATATCAATGCTAACAAAACGGCCCTAGTGTCATTCACGAGAAGACGAAAATTAAACATGAACGCTTAAAATGGAACAATATGGAACTTTTCTAAGAGATTAAGGACTAATAATAGACCAGAAACCGACCTGGACTAGCCACACTGACAAGATTCTACAAAAAACGATAGCAGCAAGCTGTGTAGGAGTCAAGGGTGCTATCACGCCTCATAGCGGCACTAGAGACAATGCTGAAGGCCCTTCCATTATACATAGCTACGATGAGGGCAGTAGAAATAAGTCCCGTTACATTTCTCCAAAAAGAAAATTTCAAACCTGGAAATGTGTTAGTAATATGAAAATCATGGATAAAATTCCAACAGAATCCATATCGAAACCGTCAGACTTCATGACTTTGACATGAAATATGAAGTAGTAACTGACTGCTACCAAGCGAACGGCGAGGGATTATCTCAACTAGAGAAGGATTCAATGGATCCAAGATGAAAGAGGGGATCGAAATGGGAATATCAGGCCCAGACTTCAGGCTTGCTAAATCCCTAGGGAATACTCCCACGCAATTCAAATCTGTGCTGACGAGTACTTGAAAAGAAACTAAGAAGGTCAATATATATATATATATATATATATATATATATATATATATATATATATATATATATATATATATATATATATATATATATATATATATATATATAAATAAATAAATAAAGTTCTTGTCCGTGTAATATAAAAACAGAAATAAAATAAAATCTTTGGCTTAGCGGACGTGAAATGTATCAATCTGTACTATTCTCATGTTAAAAAGTGCGGAGCACTCCAAAGTATGGAAAGACTCCGGGTCCGACAGATGGCGACAGCGCTGTTTCGTCCTAATATGGGACTCGTCAGGCCACCGCAGTCGGTACAAACCATCATCTCGCCTCTGTATCCTATAAAGCTGAAGTTAAGATTAAAAACAGCAAATAGGACGACAAAGGCGACATCTCGACGGTTCACTCGATAACACAAGAACCACACAGATTGACAAAATTTGTAAAAACCGCCATGTGGTGGCGCGACGGTGAATAAAAATAGAAATCTGTAAAATCGAATACACACACACCCCTATCCTTTGGGCAGCGCGTTTTGTGTATTTGATTTTACAGATTTCTATTTTTATTCACCGTCATGGCGGTTTTTACAAATTTTGTCAATCTGTGTGGTTCTCGTGTTATCGAGTGAACCGTCGAGATGTCGCCTTTGTCGTCTTATTTGCTGTTTTTAATCGTAACTTCAGCTTTATAGGATACAGAGGCGAGATGATGGTTTGTACCGACTGCGGTGGCCTGACGAGTCCCATATTAGGACGAAACAGCGCTGTCGCCATCTGTCGGACCCGGAGTCTTTCCATACTTTGGAGTGCTCCGCACTTTTTAACATGAGAATAGTACAGATTGATACATTTCACGTCCGCCAAGCCAAAGATTTTATTTTATTTAGCTGGAAATTTCTTACAGTATTTACAAAAGTACGTGTCTTTGATATTATAGTCTGTCTGATCTTGTAGTGTATTTGTTAAGATATGGGCCAAAAACTTGGATAAATTGTAGGTAGTTGAGTTAATAGAACTAATAATTGGTCGAAGACGAACATTCATCTTGTGAACCTTGGGTAAACAATATAATTTTGAGGGTGTTGAACTGTAAATCTTAAGCTGTCTAAACTCTTAAGTCACTGATTTCTTCTTTAGTCTTTAGCATCTTAATAAGATCATTGTAATTGTTCTGTACTGATTTCGTAGGATGCTGTATCCTTGTTTACGAATAATACTTCTTGATCTTATAAGTGAAATCATCATTACCAAATGGAACAAAAAATATACGACTCTTTGACAGACCAATTTCATATCATTGATAAATTTTATTTTTAACAACACCTATTTCAGTTTTAACAATGAATTCTATAAAAAAAATTTTGAAACACCAATGGGGTCACCTGTTTAGCAACAACAGTTTTAGATTATCTATTAAATAGCATTATTCCGGACTTACCTTTTCAAATATCTTTCATTAACAAATACATGGATGATATTATTTGTTCTGTACCACAAGGTGACATGCAAAAGATGTTACACAGTTTTTAACAGTTTTCAAAGTAGTATTCAATTTAATATAGAAAATGAAAAAGAGTACAGCGTACCATTTGTAGACATTAGGGTGATAAGAACCCCAAATAACAAAATTATTTTAAATTGGTATCAAAAACCTACTATTTCTAGAAGATTTTTGAATTTTTACTCCAATCACCTTCAAAATCAAAAATACAACTCGGTAGTACCTCTTAAAACTAGAATCGTACATATCTCTTATGATACCTTTATACAAACGAACCTAAACAAACTGTATGACATGAATAATGGTTATCCAAAGCACGTCTTGAGAAAACTAATACGATTATTTAATTCTAATAGCTATGATGGGCCCACAGAAAAAAATGTACCTTTGCAAATAAAATACAAAAAACTACCTTTCATAAATGGCTTAACTAACAGAATTACTAAATGATTTAATCACATACCAGGTATCAAAATATCAAAGTACAAATCAATAGAGAACTTTGATTTATTCTCGAAAGTGAAAGAAAAGACACCTTTATTACTGAAGTGCGACTTTGTATATAAATCGTTTTGTTTGGGGTGTGATGGGCAGTACACGGGTCAGAAATCACAATAGCTAAAACAACGAATTATCCAACACAAGAGTGAATGTCGTTTGAGAAAAAATTCTTGTGCAGTGGTCGAACATAACAAAGAAATTGATCATAACTTTGGTTTTGAAAATGTTAAGATTTTCGCATCTGAACAAAACTATAAAAAAAAGGTTACTTCTCGACATGTATCATATTGAAAGAATGTCAATTAATTACAAGACAGACACAAATCAGTTAAGCAAAATCTATTTTAATTTATTAAAATTCGACAAACTCAAAAATTAAATTCTAATATATATTTTCCTAAGTAATATTGTATTGAATCAGACAATGGATGTAAAATAAAAAGTTGGAATGCAAGTTTTTCATATTTTTTGTGACTTACTATTCGTATAGATACGTTGAATGTGCACACTTTTGTTATACTGTTTTGAACGTGAAAATGTGTAATTATAGAAGGGATATACTCTAATTTCTTGTACGGATTGTTTTTATTTATAAGCAAAAATTAACTAAAAACGTTTTAATACATGTGACGATTTGTGTAATATTTCTAGTTAGGTTCATTCTTCTGTATTTTTGTAGTTGCTCCTGATGAAGTTAACAAATATTAACGAAATATTGAGCATTTAAGCAAATGAGTATTTTTATTATTCACGGACCGCTAACCCGAAAAAACAAAGTAGTCTAAATCTTGATACGGTCGTAATATATATATATATATATATATATATATATATATATATATATATATATATATATATATATTTGTTTGTGGAAAGATACCGGTGGATCTCACTGATGAGTCCACCACCGGTATCGGGACGAAACATCCATACATTTACTACGGTGGTCGAAAATAGATCGCTAGCTACATGTCCCTACCACCAAGGGCATTGCTGATTGCGACATGGCGCCCGAGCAGGGACAAGATGGAAGGCCGTCAAGTCGTGGCTTTGTGCTAAAGCCGGTACCCTACTTTGGAAAGACCACCTAGGATGTCCGTTCCACTTTCTTTTCAGGCCTGTGCTTTCTAACAGCTTGGACTGTCCGACAGTTAAAGCCGGAAAGCAAATGCCTTAGGGGCGGCATGTTGTGGAACCAACATCTTACCACCGCTTTCCGGCAAAACTGGATTTAAATAGAGGTCCAAGTTTGTAGAAAGTATAAGGATGTCTGGGAAAGATAGCGGTGGATCCCACTGATGAGTCCACCATCGGTATCGGGACGAAACATCTGTACATTTTAGGTGGTCGCAAATAGTTCGTTAGTTATAGGCCCTTAACATCAGGGCCATTACTACGTCATGATGCCCGAGCAGGGACGGCGGCAGACGAGGGTGTTACCCGCCGTTGGCTTTGATTAAGCCCGACCCGGCCATTGGAAGACCACCGAGGATGTCCGTTCCACTTCCTTTTCAGGCCTGTGCTTTCTAACGACTTGGACTGTCCGACATTTAAGTCGGAAAGCAAATGCCTTAGGGGGGCATGTTATGGAACTTAACATCTCACCACCGCTTTCCGGCAAAACTGGACTTAAATAGAGGTTCAAGTTTGTGGAAAGTACAAGGATGTCTGGGAAAGATACCGGTGGATCCCACTGATGAGTCCACCACCGGTATCGGGACGAAACATCCATACATTTATTACGGTGGTCGAAAATAGATCGCTAGCTACATGTTCCTACCACCAGGGGCATTGCTAATTGCGACAATATATACAACAAATTAACCCTGATGTGGGCCAGGGCACAATGGAATCAGAATAAATGAAGTCTACATCCTCTTGGTGGATTGGCTCCGATATGTTCGGCTGCGGCGCGGAGGATGCAGGATTGGTGTATCAGTAGGGATTGAAGACTTAATGCTGGTAAAACAGGCTTGATATTTGCTAACATATACATATTCTCCTTTCAGGCAAATATCTGAGTCTTTATTTATAAAACCGATCATATTAAGTTCTTAGGATTATGTGGATTCTTCCCTGGGACGGGAATGCAATATTACAGCATTGCAGAATAGACTAAGTACGGCGGACACCCTTCATCTGTTTTATTTTGGTCAGATTCAATATGTTATTAACTATGGTATTTCCTTCTGGGTTTCAGCTGGGCGAGCAGAAAATAATTTTAAGATTCAAGAACGAATTGTATTTCTAGATTTCTTTGGAAGATTTCTTGTACAATATTTTTTGCTCAGCTATATAGGCAAGCCCATTTTAATTTTGACACTAGAAAATCTCATAAACTAAGCGTCTTTCGAAACAAAACACGAGACAAAAGTTTCTTTATTTTAAGGGGACTAAACGTTTATGACCTTGAAACTGACTTTGGACGTGTATATCAAGAAAACTTATGTCTGTTATCATTAAACCGTTTGATTTCTACGACTTTTTGTGTTTTTCCGCTAGACAAGTGCAATGCACACCTCGTAAGTACTTAAATTCACCAGAAGTCATTAATCGCGACTGGGAATATTTGTTCGCTATTTAACAAGTATTCAATTTTTGGAAACATTAAATGATACGTGCGTTAGCCCGTTTCTTTTAGAACTTGGCTGGCATACTACCATGTGTCTAAACCCCTTTCAGGTCACTTAATTTTCATCAAAGTTTGAAAAAATCAAATTATTAAAAATTACAATACACCATAAACTATTAAATAATAATTACCATTTTCTTGATGATGAGCTGCTAATCCAACGAGTTCTTCAAAAAATATTTTCGAATAATTCCGGACAGTGTCAATGAAATGATCGGCATGGGATGATACGTAGAATAATCCTTCTAAAAACATTGGCTTAACTAGATCTACTGGAATATTTTTTAGGTGTTTCGCAATGAGGCATAACGTTCTACTGGTTTCTACTATTATTGAGGAATGTCCCGGGTTGCTGAAATTTAAAAAACAAATATTAAGACACTTTCATGAATCTCTTAAGATTTCTTTTAGGTAAACAGTTACATAAATTCAATTATTTGCGATTGAAAACTAAGGACAAAGTTGTCTAATTTATAGTTTAGAAATATTTAAATAGATTTTTCTTATATTCTTAACGATGGACAGAAAATGAGGTACCTTAATCTCAACTTTTTAACACTGTGTATTTGCAGAGATATGACTAGAAATGTAATTTTTTTTATATACTAAATCATACCTATACCTTCTATTTTCAGTTGAATGAATGATTGAAAGAATGAATAAAAGATGGTGATAGTAGATCATCGATGCCTATGCCATGTCGGGCCTTTTACATCCCACCATAGCTGCAGGTCATTCGAGGTCGATCGTCTTTGCGAATCCAAGCAGCCTCGTTGATTGAACTTGCCTAACGGCTTCCGAAATGTCTCGGCCTCAGTCCGTTGAGTGATGGGCACTCTCTGAGGGCATGGCCAACAGTTTCATCCTCCTCCAGGCACCATCTGCACGTCCGGTTATCTACGACACCAATCTTATGAAGATAGCCTTTCAGATGACAAAGTCTTATCAATAATCCCACCACAATTCGCAGCTCTTTTCTCCCTAAGGAGAGAAGCTCTCTTGTAAGGCGCGCGCGAGGTAGAGTTGTGTTCCTTGGCATACCTCATTTCAGGAGCTCCTCTCCACGATTCGATAAATTTGCATTCCAGCAACAATTTTTAATCCCTTTTATCCACGGCAATTGGGGTAGCTTCTATTTCCAGTTATTTTGATGTAAAAAAAGAGAACAGATGATTATCAAATGCGAATTTTACATTTAATAGTCTGATTTGTTTGAAGGTTGTACACAATGCTGAAGATTGACGAAAATGTGGTTGTCAGACTTGCATTATCTTTATTTTTGTTTGTAAGAAGCCTCGATTAGGTTGTCTCTCTATTCATTATCAAGTATAAACTGAATGTTTTGTCTTAAGGCTACGAGCTTATATAGAGACTGTATCCATTAAAGTGCGAAGTTTCGCTTTACTATACACACCTCAATGGTTTGATGTTAAAAAATAGTGGTTGCCAAAGATTAGATATCTAACACTGGGTTTACTGAAGATTTCGTTATTTTTAGTGTAAGCTGCTTCTATAAATTTTCTTTTTTTCATGTTGGGTTCCATATATATTGCTGCAGCTTCAGACCATTTTATATGGTGTTTATACCAGGCGTGTTATGCAATAGTAGATGTCGTCGTTTCCCTTTTTTGTGTATGAGGTTTATGTTCCTTAATTCTAACGTAGTAGACGCTTGGTTCACTAATATACATTTTACTACACTTACATGGAACTTTGCAAATAGACTTTTTCTTATCGGTTTGTTGTTTTGTTTTTATTAAATGAGCTCCGAGTGTATTTCCTGATTTGAAGGCTATTTTTATATTGTAACTGCTGGCAATTCGTTTTATTTTCTCCGAGGTTCCCTTAATATACAGAATTGTGAAGAAGGAATGTGTTTCTTGCTGTCCAGTGGTCTTTGTTCTAAGGTTATTTACAACATTGTCAATTAATTTTAGAGGATAACCATTCTTGTGTAAATCGCATTTAATGTTTGCTACCTCTTTTCAAATGAATCGGCATTATTGCATATAGAAATAACGCGATTATAGAGTTTGCTTATAATTCCTCGTTTTGTTACAACAGAATTATTAGAACCATGGTTAAGATATTGTCCAGTATGTGATGGTTTCCTGTATAATGTATAAGGCATGATATACTACAAAATGACAAAAATTAGCTTCGCCACAGTAGTAAATGAAACTTCGTAATCTAATAATATTTCGAGTCCGTGAAAGTGATTCTAAAATGAAGAAGCGGCAATAATACGAAATAAGTGAGAGGAAAAAACATACATTCCGGCCGAAACTTTGATTTTGACACCTGCAAGTCAAGACCTTTATCGAAATAAACTTGTATATATACAAATATGTAAAGAGCAGGTTTTTTTAACAGCCTCGTCAATATAATTTATTTTTGTTTAAATTTTGCGTTCTTGTTTCGTTCGACGCAAGACTTTGCGAGTGTGTCAGTAAATTCTATAACCCACTCTATATATTAATATAATTATAACAAAATATATTCCTGAAAATATTTTACCTTTTGGCAGTTTCTAATATACCCTCGAACAGAACGCACAACAGGCATTTACCATCCACCTTCTCAGAAACTAGTTTTTCTTCAGGTAGAACACTAAGTATGGAGGAATAGATTATTATCAGGTAGTCATTCGGGGTGTCTGCTCCATCTAAAGGATTTACTGACAGATTAAATGGTGAACCATTTTTGCTAATCTATATAAAAAACATATATGGTTAGCTATGTTAGAATATTTCCATATATAAATTAAATCAATAAAAAATTGTTGCCGTTTGAATGGACCTACAGTAGTGGCAAAAGTAGAGCAACTTTTAAAATATTACAATAAAATATGTAACTTTGTAGATGAATGAACTCGACTAAACTGTCTTCAAATTTGACCATATGGTATATTGACGTAACGCTGCATAAAAATACCACAATTAATTTTAATCTTATTTAAATGAAAAAAAAATAAGCTGTGGCAAAAATTAGAGCAACTTTTTCAAAACATTAAATAAATTATTTATAAACCAAAATAATCAAATTAGAAATTGTTCTAAAGAAAATCAATTTTTTACTTCCACCAGAATCGAGGCATTTATTACGAAATAGTAATATTAAATATATCCAATTTGTTTTGAATATTATTATAGGTTTAACATATATTATATAATGGTGAACTAATTGTCTATTATTAAGAGCAACTTGTGGTAAATAAAAGGTATTACGACATCTAGTAGCATATGCAGGAGTATTTAACTATAATTTCTGCAGGGTCATCAGTAAGCCCGCTTATTGTTTTGTACACATATATAATACCAAATTTCGTTCTACGGTTTTCAAGAGATTTCAGGTCATATTCTTTTCTAAGAATTGAGAATGATATTCCGTAATTAGATGAGCCGTCTCTTTAAGATAAATGTATCTTAACATTTTGTCTTGCACTCGTTCAATTGTATACTTGTAACATTCGCAATATGGACACCATATAATACCTGAATAATCCAACAGGCTTCTCGCAAAACTGACATACAATGTTTCCTTGCTATTTCTCATTATAAATCCTATTTTTAAAGATCTATTAGCCACCTCAATAATTCGAGTATTGAATGTTAATTTATTTTGGTCATTTAATGCCCTTGAAACATAATTTTAATCAGGGGCATGACCACAAGCATTTCTTAAAATACGCCAAAGCGTGGTTCTGGCAAGAAAAAAAAAATTGTTTTGGAGTTGGCATCCTAATGCCCCGGTCTAAATCTAACTGAACATTTGTGAAAAATCAAAAATTAGCAAAAACATATTCTCATGAAATTTTCACAGCCTCGGAAGAAACATTATTTAATAAAGTCCATAAAAACTGTTATCTGGCGGTGTTAATAAATAATGGATATTTTAGTAAATATTTTGTTTTGTTTCCAGGTATTTTAATTCACTTCAACAAATAAATGTTAGAAATAAAAGTAAGTATAATTTTTCCACCCCAAAATTAAATTTTTAACCCCCTTATTCACTTCATATGGTCTAACTTTAAAACTGGTTTAAGTTGACAAGTTTAAACGGACGAATGCAAAAATAAATCGAGCCAGTTTGGACCCTAGACAAAGAAGAATCAAAAAATAGTTTTATTATATTACCAACCCGGTAAAAATGGATTTTAAAAAATTTTTGGGTGACACATCGAATCCAAGACGTTTGTCTAGGCGTTTAACTTTTCTATATAAAGGTTTGTTTGTGGGCATACATAATATAACTTGTTTGAAGGTTGTAGACAATGTTCAATATTGACTAAAATGTGGTTGTCAGACTTAATTTTTGTTTATTTTTTACGACGTTTCGAATCGACCTACAATTAAGTTTATCATGGAAAAAAAGTAAATGATCAATTACCTTTTCTAGATGACATGGTGAATAGTTCAAACGGAATTGGAAAAAGAGATAGCAAATATTAAATACGATTTATAACAGAATGGTTCTCCTTTAAAATTAATTGACGATGTTATAAATACCTTTAGAACAACGAACACTGGACAGCAAGAAACAGACTCCTTCTTCACAATTTCGTACATTAAGGGAACCTCAGAGAAAATAAGACGAATTGCCAGCAGTTATAATATAAAGACAGCCTTTAAATCAGGAAAAACACTTAGAGCTCATTTAGCAAAAACGAAACCAAAAACTACCGATAAGAAAGGATGTGTTTACAAAGTCCCATGTGAGTGTGTATGTATATGGAGGAACCAAGCGACCACTAGAAGTTAGAGTTAAGGAACATAAAACTCATACACAAAAAGGGAAAACGTCGAAATCGGGTATTGCAGAACATGCCTGGGAAAAACAACACCATACAAAATGGCCTGAAGCTGCGGCAATATATATGAAACCCAACACGAAAAAAAAATAAAATTTATAGAAACAACTTACATTGAAAATAATAATGGAATCTTCAGCAAACCCAGTGTTGAGATACCTAATCTTTGGCAACCACTACTTTGTAACATCAAATCATTGAGGTGTGTACAATGTAGCGAAACTTTGCTCTTCAATGGACACAGTCCCTATATAAGCTCATAGCCTTAAGACAAAACATTCAGTTTATACTTGATAACGATTAGAAACACAACCTATTCGTTAAAATAAACAAAATAAAGACAATACAAGTCCAACCACATTTTAGATAATATAACTTATAACATCATAAGCAAAACAAAATTGATAAACTTGGAAGTCTAACTTTCACAGAACATGGTAAATTTGGCTATTAATTTTAATGTTTCTAAGCAAAGAAAAACTATATTTATGTGCCACATTAATTGAAACGATTCACAAGTAACTATTTTTAAAATAAAAATATTTATTCATCCATCTAAAAAAGAATACGTGACAGCTTTCAAAAAGTTGCTCTACTTTTTGCTTTACTGTAAGAACATTAAATATGTGATTCTTAGAGATTCAATAATTGTCTGTCCTGTTGGAATAATTTCCAATTTCATTTAAACCCACATATACACAGAGAGATTCAACAATAGCAGCGGGGGCCAATATATAAGAACTGGAGCGCTGAAAACCACCAAAATATACTGCGTAAATTGAATTAGGGATCACCTTAAACTTTCTGATATTTTGCTTTAGATCACAACAGGCAAAACTCAAAACTAGTTTTTATAAAAAGAAATTTGTTTCTGATAAATATAATAAATATTTCTAGCTCGTGCTTTTTTTTGTAGCCAAGAGTAAATACTTCGATCATGCCAGTAGATTTAAAGAATAATAAACTTGTTTGAACACTGTTTATTGCCGATAGAAAAGTAGCTTTTTTTGATGTTTGACAGAGATAAATATTTTTATTTAATTTTAATTTCAGTTTTTTTGCTGGTCATTCCGTATTTTCAAGTATTGAAAATTACTACAGATGCGAAGTTTATAATTAATATCAACAGAAAAGAAGACTTAACAGCTTATTTTTATCGGTAAATATTGTTGGAAAGTATTTATATATTAAAAATAATAATAATTTAGGCAACCAGAAATCCATTCTTTTACTTTAGTACTCGGTTTCTTTACTCTCGAAATGTCGTATCGATTAGCATGTTATATTAGTTTAAATAATGTAATTAGAAAAGGATGGCACAGAATCATTGTGAGTTTCAAGTAGAAAGAAAGAATTTGCACTATTTATCAACACATTTCCAAATATAAATAAAAATATTATCAGGTTATTCAACAATCAGACGGCAAGCCCAAAGTTAATTTTACAGAATAAATAAATAACAAATTTTGAGAGGTTATCACATTCAGTTACTTTTATATATTCGTCTAAACTACATTAAGGAATTTTAAAGTCGTTATTTACGCATTAACAAAGGAGGATGCAAAAAAAGAATCTGAATACTTTTCAAATCGTGTGCTTTTCAGGCCAGGTGGCGTAACATTCATAGTGAGCCATGCGTGCAAAAGATTTCTTCAATAAACTTTAAAAAATAAAACAGGAAGAACGGATTTTACCGGATTTCTTTATTCAATATGAAGGCTCACGCTATGGAAAATCTTATTAAAGACAATTTAAGCATGAATTGATGAAAAGTAGTTTTTTCCCTAAGTACATTCAAAGGAGAAATTTTTTAAAAAATCTAATTTCAGTAAGAAATAAAGAAAATTTCTTTCTGAAATTTTAATTTTTAAAAAAATATTTCTAACTCCGGTGACTTATAGATGTCGTTTGACCGACGATATTTTTCAGTCTGACATCGGGATTGGTAGGTGGCAGATTTGCAATATCCTACAGACATACCTTGGAATTTTTATTTCACATATCAGTTATTTCCTGCAAATGTTGCTCTCGGTCCGATACAGCTCCACTGACGAGACCATAAGGTGGTCGAAACGCATATGGGGAGAGGACCAGAGTTGTATTGCAGGAAATAAACTGTTTGTAAATATTCTTTTCTTTTCTCTACCTGAAAGGAGAATACATATATAACTACATTTCAAGGGAGATAAGGCATAAACGCAAATTGAGCTTAAAGACTTAGAAAAGAAAATTAAGTTTATGCAATTAATTTAAATATATGGGAAAATGTGCATTCAGCTATGGAATTAATATTTAAAAAATCAATGAGAAAGTATAATTACAATAGGTCTATAATGCAGAAGCTACATATTCTAAAGTCACGCCGCCACTGTTTAGTAGTTTTATAGTTCATAGATTAGTATGTCAAAAATTTATTGCAGTTATTTACTTACCAACTGTGAGACACTCATGCTATCGCCTTCAAGTACATTGAAAGAATATACGAATATTAAACAGACTTTCATCCTCAAGTCAAATCCAATTTTTTCATTGAAAAGAAGAATATAGGAATACATCAAAAGCGATTGAAGATATTGTTCTTTTATTTCTTCCAGAAACGAAATATTCTTGACAAAAACCGGAAGAATTTGTTTTAGCACTGCATTCATCACCACATTTAATTCCTCTATTTCGGGAATGATGTCTTGCTTTACTTGACTGCAAAAAAAAATATACACTGCTAGTAGCGGCTTATTGGATCATTGTTTAGCTAATTTTTACTTTAAATTAGATGTGTTAAAATAAGATTTTCTAATGTATTCATTTTTAATAAATCACCTTGTTTCAATAATATCATAAGAAATTGATGGCTTACAATCATATATATCGCCCTGCGCGTTTAACCTGTGTAAAAAGTAAAAGTCTTTACAAACTATTTTGGCCTCATAATGTGAACTACACTAGAATTTTTTCAGTATTAAAGGCTGCATTAAAAGTTGAATATCTATCTGTGCAGGGAGGGTGGCTTTGTATACATTCGCATTACAGATTAAGCTTGTTCAAATCTGAAAAATTAGAGGTTGCACTGGTAGTGTTATTCGTAGTCAGTGGCATCGGAAATTAAAGAATATTCAACAATATTTTTGAATTAAGTACTTTTTTTTTTGGGTAAGAAACAATTATTTTTCTACAAGCATCAAGATATGGTATGTGTGTATATGGTTTTATTCTGCAAAATACAAGACTTTTTAATTAAAAATTTGAATTATAAAAAACAAATATTTCACTGGCAAGAAATATACTTGAATTTACATCTTTGAAATGGAATTTGTATTACCAATGTCGTACTATGACCTCTATGAGGCTCATCTTTCTAAGATTGGTTTATGTGAAATAACATTGGAATTTCGAAAGGCGTATAGATGTTTTTGATATTTTATATTTGTATAAAATTTTCAATAGGCTTATTGACAATCAAAGATTTTTATTACGGCTTTAGTTTAACGTTATAATCATTAAAATGAGGGTTATCAATACTTGTTATCTTACTAGTATGGCAATAATGTAGAAATTATGTCGATTCTTCCTGTTGTTCTATTTTAGATTAAAAGTGCACCAATAATGTAACAAAACTGAAGAGAATCGATACAGATCACTTGAAGATCACCCTAAGTTATTTAAAGGTCATTTTTGAGATAAAAACAAGGTTTTTCTTTTATGATCTGTCTCAAAGAGAATCCACAGAATCTACTTTTTTCGTAATTTGAGCAAGTTAAGAAGTATGAATTTATTTTTCAAGTGGTCATATCACTTTCTTAAAAAATTTCCTAAAGGTTTCTCGTAGTTAACCCAAGGTCATTACTGAGGTTAAAAAAAAAACAGCAAATAACCTTGGATAACCTTCGACTGATCTCTATAGATTATCTTCAGCTTTGTTACACTATTAATGCACTCTTAACCAAAAATAGAATAAGAGAAAGAATCAACATAGATTTTACATACATGATTATGAATTTTTTCAAAAAATCGTAGTTTGAACGTAGTTTTCAAGTCAAATGAAAGTCATTGGAACTTTTAAAACTTTTTCTAAATTTGCAATTGTATAACTTTTAATTAAAAAAAAATATATATCCTTAGCATTATTCCAAGTAGATATATTTGATTTTCAGAAAAATTAGTTTCAAATTCCCAGTGTGGCGCTCGCGACTATTCAACCTTGAAACGTCATCCTTCTTCAGTGTTGCATGAGGGCTTGAGTGAATAATTTGGCGTAGTTTTTATTCTGCGATTTTATAAAATTTTCAAGTTTTGTTGGTAGATTATCTAGAAAAAGGCCGGGACGATTAACGGGAAGAAAAATCACAGAAAAAAAGGTCAAGTCTGGTAAAGGAAGTCCTTCATCAAGGCAATGCTTCTGCCACAAGGCTGTCATGGTGGCGGCAGAAATTCATAAACTGAAATCTGTTCATGCCACTTGCATTCTCACCCAACTTGACCCCTCGGATTTCAGCCTCTTTTTAAACTTATAAAAGTATGCTAGAAAAAATACGCCTACAAAGAAGATATCCAAACACTGGATCACTAAGGGAGATTAATGTGGAAAATTTATTTATTTATACATTATGTCATAATTTTTGTATTTTTCTTGTTAGATCTACACTTTTTATCCAATCTTCGATGAAGTATTGTCTCTAACTTAAATTTTAATATTTGAATCAGTTTGACTTATTCATAAAAAAATTTGTTATGTTGAAAACATAAGAAATTATCGCAGTGCCACATAAATGGGACATATACAATAACCCATACTCTATTTTACACAAATAAAAACGATCAATATTCTATAATAGTAAAAAGATGTCTAGTCATTTCCCTACTAGCATTGAGTCTCTGCAATCACTTCAAAAACTCAGATGGGCAGTATTACTTAGATGAGCTTATTACTCACTATTAGCAAATTTTGATAGTGATTTTTAGATATTTTGCACATCACAAGAGATAAAAATCATACAACACACACAGCTTTTCACTCTTGGTTAATATTAAGATTATATTTTTAAAATATCATCTTATAGGAAGCCCTTCCAATTAAAATTCCTTTAATCTTTTTCTTAAATACTTGTATTAGGAGACTCGTTATATTTATAGAAATTTTATTAAAGAGTTTGTCAGCTTTATAGTCTGTTTTGACATTTTCCAATTCCACAATGAGCAGTTCTAAGATTATTTCTTTCTCGTTTATTATAGCGATGTGCTTGCCCCTGTATATCAAAGTTCTTAACATTTTTCTGATGTAAAGCACACTTTCTAAGAAGTAAATTACTTGGAATGTAAGAACATGGTTTCGTACGAACACGTCCCTGCAGTCGTCCCGATATACAAGCCCCTCAATAATCCTAATGGCTCTTCTCTGCAATGCTAAAATTCAACCCGCACATGCTGCCATGCTAGTACCACATAGTTTATGGCAAAATTAAAAATATCGTAGTAAACAGACCAGAGCATTTCTGGTGAAACACAATCTCTGAGAATTCTCAACAGATAGTGCTCCTTAGTTTGATGTGTTCTCAACATGTGCGTCTCATCGAAGCTCTAGGTCCAAGAAGACACCAAGAAATTTAACTGGTTGTTGGTAAGTACTGTTCTCCAATTCAATTCCTTAAGTGTGAAGATCATTAACTGCGTTTTTCCATATTCAATAACAGCCTGTTAGACTAAAACCAAGATGCAGCCCTCAAGTGTGCCCCACAGCTGGTCCCTCCGACCACCTCAATCTTACCCCTTACAACATTAAAATTTGCATTATCAGCAAAGTCGGTGTAAAAAGCATTGTTTTCGGCCATTGGTAGATCGTTTATAAAGATAACGAATAACAGAGGAACCAGAATTAAGCCTTGGGAAACTTCTATATTTAATATTTTTTTGCAAGATGTTATTTTTCCCACTTTTATAATTTGAGATCCTATATTTAATATTTTTTTGCAAGATATTATTTTTCCCACTTTTATAATTTGAGATCTCTCACTCAAATGTGACTGAATTGGATTTGCGCTGTTTGGGTGAAAATCATAATGTCGAAGCTTGTCGAGATGAGCCCGATGGGGTACCTAGTCAAAAGCCTTGCTCATGTCGCAAACGACCAAGATGATATATTGACATTTATCGAATGAGTCCATTACTGAGGAAAATAAATTTAGAATTGGATGGACCATGCCCTTGCCCCGCAGGAACCCGAACTGTTTGTTTGAAAAAAAAAAAAATTATTTTCAAAGTGTATTTTTTTTTGCTTGCAGCTTTTCAAAGACTTTAGACAAGACTGGCAGAGATTGGGCGGTAATTGAAGATGTCAGTTTTTATAATTATGAATCACAACTGTCTCTGGGAAAATATACAGTGAAATGCACCCATTTATTAGTTTAGTGAGAGGAAGCACTGTTAGGTTTTTACCGTTTTTATTAGCACTGTCAAGCCATATGTGTCAGTGCTCCTTTTGCTCTTCAATGAATTGATAGTATCACAAACTTAATTGAAGGTAAATGCACCAAAACTAAACTCCTCCACTGAAACAGGCAAATTTTTCACAAACTCCAAATAAGAACGTTAATGTCAGTTATTTTGCTCGTAAGGTCACTAGGTATGTGCAAAAAAGTTGTGAAGTCATTAGATTATATTTCAGTGCTCTTATTTACCCTTTTCTTACCTCTATTCTGATTTATGACATTCCACATGGTTTTAGAAGTTTTCTTTGCAGTTCGGATCACATGATCATTGGTCTGATTTTTTGCTGCTTTTAATGCATCACGGTAATGCTTTTTGTATGCTCTATGAAGCTCTAGGTTTCCAGGAGTATTGTTCTACTTTCTGAGTTCATTGAGAAACCTCACTGAGATAAATCTCGAGTTTCCTGCCTATTACTAAAGAGAATATCTTTGGGCTGCATCAATTTTTGTGGCTTGAAATGTATTTCTTTAATTTAAAAATAACTATTGGGATACTTATTTAATTTTTGAGCGGAAAATGCTAATGATTAATGGATAGTCTTAATTAACAAATTTATTTCAACCGACTGTTGTTGTTCTGGGTTATTTCTGAGGTATCATCTCTTTCAAACGTGTCAATTGAACGCGCCTACTTGCGACTATGCGTGGTCTTTGATACAAATAAGGTCGACGTCATATGCCTTGACTTTCACCTTTCCCTGGTTTGATTCAGCTGAAGAAACTGTACTTTCATCTCAATATATATTGGCCATTCTTTTGAATTTTGTGCTGGAAAGTAGTTTCATATCTTGGTAATTGTGTTTAGTTATCGAGTTACTTTATCTTTTGCCTGTTTGGTGTTTATTGTGATATTTTTACTGGAATAAACTTGGAAGCAGAGATTTTGGCTGTTTTGCACGTGCCAACGATGGAAGTCAGTTAGACCCCAATAATAGCACAGGAGTCTTCTCTACTGGTTAACTTATTACTGGTATCCTCCGTACTGGTTATCTTATAACTGGGATCCTCCCTACTGGTTATCTTCTTACTGAGATCCTCCCTACTGGTTAAGTGAACGACTGGTATTTTCCCTACCGGTCCTTCCGACTACCTATGCAGTCAAGCAGTCAAGTCATTCAGCTGGCAGTCTCACCATCTAACAGGCAAACTTTTACTACTATCTTTTTTTGTTTTAATTACAACCTATTTATTTTATAAATTAAGTTTATTCTTTTATTGTTTTTCTAAGGCGTTGCGCAATAATCCGGCATACTATCCTATCATGCTCACTTGAGTTTGTATGTTTTGTGTACTTGCTTATATGTAAGGATATCGCGGAAGGTTTTTGCATTCAATTTAACTACAGATGCAGTAGCGCCCTGAACAAGGAAGTTGGAGTGGGGTAAAAAAAAGGAGAATACCCTAAAATAAATTCGGTGGACAAGTAAAGCTGTACTCCACTTAAAGGGGTTATACAGTACTTACGCAGTAGGTCAGAGAACAGGACTGGAATTGAGGAATCTTTTATTACGTTATTATACCAAAAAATTTTAATTTAAAGTCCATTATTAAATGATTAATGAAATAAATACTGACCTAAAATAGATTTAAACATAATTCTCTGGGTAAAAATTGACATTAAGAGAAATCTAGGAAAATGACGTTTTTTTGAAAAAATTTCAATACTTACCTCCTATTTCGAGGTCGTAGAACATGATTCTGAACTAGATTTTCCATATTTTTTTTTTTCAATTTTGCGGAAAACGGTGAAAATCAATTACTTCTCACTTTAGATTTAATTTTTGGCACTAAATCGTTAAAATTTTGTTACAACCACAAATCTCACACTGATAGAAGTCTATATGTATTATATATAAATTTACAAATTTGCACTTTTTTTTTCGGAAAAATGTAAAAAAATATCAAAAAACAAATAAAAACCAAACAGCTCTCCCATTAAATTAGCGCTGTTGCCAGATTTTTAATTAATAAATCTAGGTCAGTTTATGTTAGCTTCAATTTTTCCAACTAACCAAGACCAAGCTAAACCTGGAGTCACAAAAGTTTTGGGTGGTTAAGATTAATTTTACCCTTTTATATACATTACAAAAATTAAACTGTTATTGACTGAGGTGAACAAATTTTATTATTTATACTATGAAAGAATTTTATATCTGGCAAACACCGCAAACGAATATTAGTCGTTTTCGCGAGTCTGATGGTCGATAGTGTTCCCAAGACTAAGTTTTGGTTTTTAGTTGAAAATACAAGCTTTTCTAAATTTGTTCGCAAAAAGAGTTGAAATATATTAAATATAATATATTTTAACTATTACCATTAAAAAATGCTTTGTGAAGTGACGTTTGACGTTTTTTAAGTTTTCCGGGAAAAGTAAGGAAAAATAGTAAAAATTCAAAGCCAAAATCATGTTCTACAACCTCGAAATAGAGGGTAAGTATAGGCATTTTTTCAAAAAAACGTCGCTTTCCTAGATTTAGTTTAATGTAAATAATTACCAAAATATAAACAATATGTTATAAATAAAAAGTCTGCACAAATATAAGTTTCGAAATTTTATTAACATCATTGCACGACATAACAAAAAAAAAATCAAGAGAATTTTAATCATTGAGGACGATGACGGACGACCGTATTAAACACAAAAAATATGCCAGGACGCCGATCGCCACTTTCGCAAACCCTGCTCTGGTTTTCTGGTTCTCATGTTGCCAACCTCATGCAACAAATTTACTATTAAATTTCTTTCTGCGCTTACTCCACATAGCCACTTGATGTCAATTCATGACATTTATTTTCTGCATGTTAGGATAATTTTTTTGGCATTTAGTCTATTTTTGTAGCTTTTCTTATTCCCTCTCACTTCCTTGGCCCTGAGTAACCCACCTCTACTCTCCGGCATTGGGGTTCAGTCAGCAATTTTGCTCACTGGTACTGCTTTAATTTGATTTGTAAGATGCTTAATTATTAGGAATGGGGTTATTAAACGAATGTTGAAATATTCTTTAACACTAAATTCAGTTAAAGTTATAAACACCTATATTTTAACTTATGAAAAATATAACTGGTTTGTGGGATAATAGAGACTAATTAATACTTAAATTTAATGTGCTTCATGGAAAAGATATCTTGGTAATGGTAGAAGATCAATTACTATTCATTAGACTTATATGGTGTGTAGCAAAGAGACGGTAATGAGTTTGAGGACACTAATTACTCCAATTTTGGTGTATAGGCTTGTATTGACAACAGTAAAACATATACTGAATGTGGTAATTTTACTAATATTTTAGTTGCTTACATAAAAAAAAAATCTCCCTGAAAGAGATAATGTTGTCAAATTAAAGATATTAATATCTAACAAGAATACTTTAAAGTTCAATGGACTCTATTGAAATTATTAGACAAATTGGCTCTGGGTGTGTTTTGAAAAATGTCAATCCTTCTTTTTTTTATTTATTATTTGTTTGAAGTACAATAAAAAAAATACTCAAACATACTTCATAAAAAAGATAATATTGTTAAATTAAAGGTATAAATATCCAATAAGAATACTTTAAAATTCAATGGACTCTTGAAATTATTAGGCAAATTGGCTCTGGGTGTGTTCCAAAAGATGTATTTCCTATTTCCTTTTGTGTTTATTATTTGTTTGGAATACAGTAAAAAAAAAAAGTTACTCAAATACATTTAAAGGGATATTACTGCAATACATATTATATTTTCAAATGATAAGAAGATTTAAATTATTATAAGGCTATTTGGAAAATATATTCAGCTACCTGAACTCTTTCCAAGTCTTTCTATAAGTCTCAAAATTTCTAAAGCAATATTTGTTTCTACAAAGCAAAATAAATTTAATTAGAATAAAAAATAGTGAAATAGGAAACCCAAAAGTTTGAATCATACCTTGCTTTTAAATAATACTTAATATTTATTTAGAAGTTTGAAAGGATTCTTGGATCTCAAATCTCCAATTAGATATTATGAATCATATCAGTTTTAATATAATAGATTTAAATATATCTTGCCAATACATTTTCCTTTGGCTAACAAAATTATATCTTATTGATTGCTGCTGATTGTAAGTAGTAAAATTAACCAATAAAACTGTAATAAATGCAGCTGATAAGTGGATACCATAAAATAATAGTTACCATTGTTCCACTACACCATTATGTACAAGATATCAAATATTTTTAATGACTTACCTTGCATAAATTGCAAAACTATCAAATAAAGATATATACAATGGAAATAAAGGTCTAAAGTTTTCTTCAAAATCATAGCCAGGTGATGTCTGAAGAACAGACACAAAATGCAAAAATTCATTGCACTTCTTTAGGTCACATGTCTTTTCTACTTTAATTTTTTCTAATATATTTTGAGCAGTAGACTTTATAATCTCATTTGTTAAATTCTGTTTTGTTACAAGATCCTGTATATATTTTTTTAATTGTTTTTTACCATTAAACTGTGTGAAGAGTTCAATAATTACATTTGTTGCTTCGATATGCAGTGATTTGTTCTCTTTTGATGTTGTATAAACAGTCACCTGAAAAAATAGACCTATAATAAAGAATACTATAAACATTTAAAAGTCTTACGATTTCTTTAATTATCTTTTTTGCATCGTTTTCATTCTGGGTTCCTTCTAGTTGTTTTAAAAACTCTTGTAGGGTTGAGTTGGTAAGGTCATTTATGATTCCCTTTTGAAACTCCAAAGGTAGCAGGTTACCCTGATTATTAGTATCACTATTTTTTGCCATTTTCACACCATTAGTAGTCAAATTACACTTAATTTTTAATGAAAAAATAGAAAATTAGCACTCGACTCGTGCTCATTTTTCCTCCATGCTTTTCGAGAAAACAAAATTTGACGCATGTCAAAAACTTGCCGACAAAAGTCAATATGGTATTTCAGACCTACGATCCCTGTTCAAATCAACTATCTTCCAATTTTTATAAGCATTTTATGTGAACGCACCCTTAAATTTTTATTCGGGATTTTAAAACTTCGGGTTATTCTCACACAGGTTCCAAAAAAAGAAGAGAAATTCCTCCATTTTTCGTTGAGTTGATAAAAAGGCTTTTTGGCGTGAGGAAAACTAAAGTTTTTCCGGCATTATTGCCCTTTTCATGGGTTCTACAATAGCCTCAAATATCTTTTAACATCTGAGAAGTATTGTAAGTCTATTTACCAGGTCAGTTATCATAAAGAAATGGTTTTCTTTGACCTCTTTTTCCTGTTTTGATTTCAGGTCAGTTTTTTTGAACTATCCCAAGAAAATATGGAAGTAGGGGAGCAATTTTCTCTCTGTTGGAATAATTTTCACACTAACCTCAGCTCTGGCTTTCACAGTCTTTTAAAAGATGAAGATTTGGTTGATGTTACATTAGCTGCAGAGGGTAAATTCATTAAAGCACATAAAACTGTACTCTCGGTATGTAGCCCCTTTTTTAAGGAGCTCTTTAGGGTGAATCCTTGTAAGCACCCTATAGTGATATTACCAGATGTAAATTATGGGGCCTTAAGAAGTTTACTGCATTTCATGTATCAAGGTGAAGTTAGTGTGAGTCAAGAGGAAATTCCTACCTTTATGAGGGTTGCAGAAACCCTTAAAGTAAAAGGATTGACTGATAACTCTTCAGTGAGTATAAAAATGTTTACATGAACCCATTATTCATTATTTTTAGTTATTGTTGTCAATAAGTGGCCAAGCCATTTTTTAAAATTTAATAATCTGTTGGTTAATGGTTTTATTTTGATTTTTTGAACTTCAAAATAAATTGAATATGAAATTTTTATTTTAATAAAATAAATACAACCAGATTCACTAAGAAAGTTTAAGACCTAAATCTGATCTAGGTAGCATGAAAAATAGATTGGTCCACCAGTTTTTCTTTGCTTCTGATGTCATAATTTATATTACATATTTCAACAAATAAATGCTTATATAGGAATATTAAGGATAAGAACTTAGTGATTAAGCTTTGAAATATGTAAGAGAAATAGTTGTATCCCAGATATAAATAAAACACTCCATTTTTGCAAGTTCAGTAATAAAATAATTTCTTATGCTTGTATTTTTGGGTTTAAAACTTGCTCGGCTTGTAGTTGCTTTGGTCAGTTTAAATACTCTGCTGTCAATTTTAAATAGTGTTAAGGTTAGACTATGTCGGTGAATTCGGGGGGTTAAAATGTAAAATTTTAACAATTGATTTGAAACTATTTCTAAATATTTACACTTCAATTTTGATTGTTTTATATTTCCAGTACTCATTATCATTTAGTAGAGTACCTAAATTTTATAAAAAGAATAGTAATTATTTAAATTAAATGAAATCTCGAAAAATGGCATCTTTTTGAAAAAATTTCAACACTTACCTTCTATTTTCATGTTATGGAACACAATTCTGACCTTGTTTTTCCACTATTTTTCTTCTATTTCCCTGAAAGCACGTTTCACATCACAAGGTTACTTTTATTTTTTAAAAAAACACTGAATTTTGAATAGTAATGATTAACTGATTAGTTCTTAGTAGTAAACAATGGTCACTAAAAATAGAACAACTAAACACATTAAAATTAGCATATAGAACTAAAATTACATTAAATGAAGTTACAAAACATTTTTAAACAAAAAGAAATTTTTACTAGCTAAAAATTTAAAAAATACAATTTAAAATTCAAAAGAATAGGAACATTTTTCTCTTAAGGAAAGCTCCACTGCCTTTCTAAATTTGTGCTTTTTTTTCTATCTTCATAATAATAATGCTTTATTTACAGTATAAAAATATTATAAATGTACACAGAACATAAAATTTATCACATGTAACAACAATTATAAAAATATTTAAAGCAAAAATGATCACATATATATATTTTTTTATAAAAAATAAAACAATGGTGCATCATCCACCCCAATATAACAAATTAATGTCTGATTGTCCCAGTTCACACGTAAGTCTAATCAATTTTAATTGCCAACCTCTTTTTGCAGACTAGAAAACTTATCTCAAAAAAGTCCAAGTCTTTGCAGAAAGCATTGGCAGCTCTGCATAATCTAGAAATATAAAATATTTTGATGTGTAACTTGATTAGGAATATGAAAATTTATTAACTGCAAAAGTTCCGGGCTGTCAACAAGTCCATTGACTATAAAAAAATACATATATAATGTTGTAATCTTCAAAGTAGGCAACTTAGACAAACTATCATAATCAATATCTTAAGATCTGATGCCTAATTTAAAACTGACAAATGTTAAACACTTTCTTTGGATTTTTTCTAGACTCTATCATTATATTCTGGGCACCAAAATGAACAAGCATACTCCAATCATGATCATACAAAACCACAATAAAGAGATTTAAAACAAATTAGGTCATCGAAATTGCTCAGTGTTCGAATAAGAAAACTTAACTGTTTTAGAGCCCTTACTCTAATGAAACTTATATGATAGTCAAATCTTAGTTCACCATCCACAAACACTCCCAGATCCGTAGAAACATTAACTCTTGCAAGCAGTTCATTGCCAATAACATAATTATAAAAAATAGTGTTTCTTTTTTAGAAATCGTTAATTCATAGAGCTAAAGTTTTCCCTTACAAATAGCTTTTAAACCAGGACAGTGGGAAACCATGTATGCCGGAGTACTCTAATTTGCATAGCAGAACCTGGTGCTGAACCCTATCAAAGGCCTTGGAGAAATCGGTGTAGATTGAGTCAACCTGACACCCACTCTCCAATGCTTCGAAAAGCATTTTTCATATACCATATGATTTATTGTTTATTACTAATGTGTAATATCATACTGAAAAAAGAGCCTATTTCATAAAAATCTCTAGTCAAAATATATTCTATATATATATATATATATATATATATATATATATATATATATATATATATATATATATATATATATAGATAGATAGATAGAATTTTGACTATTTTGTGTTTTGTGCACAAATTTTAGCAAAAATTTGTGCTGCTTGGATTCACAAAGGCATCGGTTCGAATGACCTGCAGTCATGGCAGGATGTAATGGGTCCAAAGAGGCCTAAGCATCTAAGATTGAATATCACCACCCCCATTTGTTCATTCGTGCTTCCTAAACGTCATCGATTATTGCATTACTGAAATTGCAAAATATTCGCTGCGACGTTGCCAGATGTAAAATATTTTCATAATATAAACTTACTTTAATTTTTGTGATGTAAAATTAATCTTTACCAACCAAAATTTTTGATTAGTTCAGGTTTAGCTTGGCTTCAGTTAGTTTGGAAACATAAAACTACCCCGGGCTAACCGAATCTAACCTACATATATTAATTGAGAATTGTTATTATCCAGCAAAGACTATGTGCCAGTGAAGGATATTGTTTTCACTCAACACTTTCTACTAGCAGTGACAAAAACGATATTATCCCCTTATAATGGTTAAAATTTAGAGGGTAAATCATGTCAAATATAAAATTAAAGGAGAAGAACAGACAGGAGCAAATATGATCCTTAAAACCTTTAATATTTGGAGGGAAAATTGTACATAATTTACAAGTTTAAAGAAAGAAAATGTTTTTCGGCTCCTTTTCTCTACAGCTTTAATAGAAAGAAAAGAATATAAGTGAATTTCACAGAAATCCTATTTCTGCTCTGGCAACAGCACAAATTATTCCTCTTTCCAAACAAGTCACGCTTCTATTAAGTATAAGTCATTTTGTTTTTTGATTATTTTTCCTGATTTTTCTAATTAGAAAAGTGCAAATTTATGAAATTTTGGTTGTAACAAAATTTAAACAATTTAGTGTAAAAAACTGAACCTAAAGTAAAAAGTAATTTTCTCCACTTGAGAAAAAATAGTGGAAAACGAAAGCCAGAATTGTGTTTTACAACACTGGAATAGCGAGTAAGTGTCAAAATTTTTTCAAAAAGAAGTCTTTTCCAAGATTTCACTTAATCCAAATTGTTGCCAAAAGATAACTTGAAAATTGGATGACATTGAATATGTATGTATATATATATATATATATATATATATATATATATATATATATATATATATATATATATATATATATATATTTATATTTATCACTACATACTCATTGATTTAAAATGTGTACAAGAATCATCAAAATAAATATTATCTTTAGGATGCACCAAATGGCTTTCCTTCAAAGAGTTCTTTTGGAGTGATTGATCCCCGGCGACAAGATATATTAAAAAGACCTCGCCCCGTCAAGAAATTAATACGTCCAATGCAACCTCTTAGGCCATTGGAAAGTTCCATTTCTCCCAAACCATCACTCTCCCCACAGCCTCCCGTATTACAACCACCACCAGTAAAGAGGTTACACATGGAAAGCTCAGGTTGGTATATATTAATTTTTTTTTATATGGTGGTAACATGCGAAATTTAAAACAAAATATAAATTTAAAAATAATGGGGTAATCCATCTGTCAACAGGCATTTCACAGATTAGAAAGATCATGGTTTATATATTTAGATCAAAAAAATTGAGTATGACTTCATATTTTAAACAGTTCAAATTTCCATCTAATTGTTACTCTACTCGCGTAAACAGTGTTTGTTAAATTGATGAAACAGAATATCTTAATGAAAGTGAACCTAAATAAATCCAAAATATTATGTTATCTTGGTTGTGAATGCAACTTAATATTTATGAATGTGACGATAAATATTTGTCGGCCAATTAGTATTTTTAAAAAATTAGTATGGCATCCTTAATAGGATTTTTGATCCTTAATTTTTAAGAAGGTCCAATCGCTGCTCATGTTATATAAAAAAATATTAGATTATAATGAAAGTCAATTTTTTTATAATAGTTTAATTCGTAATCTATACTATTATGGAATTTTGATTAATTTAATATGTAAACTTTTGATAACTGAATTTTTAAAAATGTAAACTTTTGTATAGTCTACATGCTACCATTTTGTTGATTAGATGATGTTGAAAAAAAATTAAAGATTAGCTATTTGAAAAATACAGGTTTCTTTTTTGTAATAAAATATTTAGCTTACCGCGGGGTTTACTGAGATTTCAACTAAAAGATGTGACATAAAATTTAAGATTAACCTGCATTAGAATTGAGTCTAAAAGTTTGACAACGTTGTATGAGCGCGCACTTCAGATCTTTAAATAGATTCAGTATGAAAACTTTGACCCATTTATATTTTTAAATAATATTTATTTATTTATTTTTACATCACTAGACCTTACAATAGTTAGATAAATTACCTATACCTATAGGTTATATATCGTATCACATAAAGAAAAATATTAATGCTCAATCTGCAAGCACTTTAGACAAGTCTAGAAAAATCCTTATCTATTTCTATTTATTTATTCTGTCTTAAAAATTTACACATATATACTGACGTTAAGAGAAAAGTACAAAAATAACTTAAAACTAGATTAAAATACAAACACAAGTAGTTGTACATATAGTAAAACAAAAAGTGCGAAAATTGTGAGAAGTGCAGGTATTTTCCAATCTTTCTAAGACGATATGCATGAATAACGACAATTATTCACCTTTTATCATAGTATTCTTATATAGAGTAGAAGGCATTTTCCACAAAGTCACTCCTTAAGGATTTTTTGAATTTGTTAAACGATCCCATTTCATAAATGTTGCTAGGTGGTTTGTTACAAATATAACTACTGCCTGTTTCACTGTACGGCGTCTGTGGGCGGCGCCGTACAGTGAACTTTGAAAATGGTGAATGAGATTTCATCGAAACGTCAGCAGCCTTACAGTCCTGAGAGGGACATACACGGGATACCCGAAAACCTACGATTACATATCATACCCATGAGAATATCTGATATACATATATGTACCTATGTATTTACATACATTAAATTAATACTTATCAAAAGCTAATGTGAAGTTAATATCGTAAAGTTCATGATGTGAATAATTTTTTCTATAAACTAAATTTATACTATTATATTTTCTGCATTTTACATGAAAAGTACCTACCAACTTAAAAATTTACTCTTTAACATGCCTTAAAGGTGTTGATAAATTTTTACACCACAAATCATCAGCAAATTAGCCATGAGGCATTTAAGTATTATGAGTAAATATTTTAATATTTTGCAAACTTATTTATTACGAAAAAGTAAGGTTATACTACTCTTTCGGAGATAAACATATACAGTAAAAACGCAACGTTGCGAAATCACACACTAGTTATGACTAGCTGTTTTAAATGACTGAAATTAAGTTCCACATTTAATTATTTTTTTATAATATTTTCTATTTCAATGATGAATGCCTTACATGTTATTTATTTTTGAATTATATTATCTTTTATTGACATTTTAATTTATTTTGTCAACTATTGGGTACTACACTTTATTTGACTTACCTCCTTAATATTCAAATTGTTAAATATGTAAATTAAGATTTTAAGAATATCTATGACAAAATAAATTGTTGATTTTAGTTGAATAATTATTCAGAATTGTGAAAGCACCGAATTTTTGCATACTTCCTATGTTTGGACCTTGAACACAAATCTATTTTTTTAAACAGCTTCGCATAGTTTTTTCAAGTAAAAAAAAAGTTTTTCAGGTACATTTCTCTTATTTCTAACTTTAAATTTTATTAATTCTAGTAAAATACATTAGAAAATCCAACTTTGTGGAGAAACATGAATTTTAAATGAAAATTAAAAAAAAAACCTTAATCATTTCTCTCAGTTTCAACATGTCTTTCTTCTTGGTAAATGACAGAATGAAACAAATTCATGTATTATTCAGACTGCATCGATATTGTACAATGCGGTGTTGCCACATTCACAGATTTTCTTTAGTTCATTTGGAAGAAAATTTTTTCTAATATTGTAACATGAAATATTAGAAATTTAAAACATCATACATTATCAGTAAAGCGCCAATTTATTAATTTTTCTTAGAATAAACTACATTTTGTCCAACTTGGTTAACACTTCCTAATAATTTATTATTGCTCTACCACCATTTCAATAAATTTTATTCTTTGATGTTATACATCAATGCTTCTATATTTTTAAAACGGGTATCCGGGCTACAAATTTCTGTATGGTAATTAAAAAATTTGACTTTCCAGTAGATACCGTGGGGAGGCACAGCAACTTCCAACGGGAGGGATGATTGGGAAGGTTTTTATAAGATATATTAAGGGTTTGTTAAGTTAATCCAGATTAGTTTTTTTTCTGAAATTTTTATATAATAATAAAATAGCAATATTATAACAACGAAAAAAGTTATTACAAAAAGCGTTGCTGAGGCAGTAGATATTTTTATTAAATATCTTGTTAAATCAATTAAAATAAAAGAAAAATGTATTTTTGCTCTATTGCATTATGTGGTGTTTGCTTTTAAGAACAGAATCACACCGCCACACGCCGCACTGCACTGATAGGATTATTTGCAGAAATTGCGATTCAATCGACCTCTTTCATTGATCTACTCCCATATTCTTCATTTGTAACAGTTATATATAGAAAAAGCGCTCCAATTGGGATTTTGACTATTTTTGGGAACGTGTTTAAAATCATGCATAATTATCTAATGTAGCCGAAAATATTTAACAACATTTTTAATACAACTAGTACTTTAAAAGTCATAAATTTTAAATTCCGTTTAAAATTTCCCGCCAAAACGCCAATACTGGTCACTTGACCGATGTGGCGTCACACTGGTAAACTGACGAGGATATATACGTAATTTTTGTGATATAAGAATAATTCTAAGTTATTTTAAGTGTTGTGCGATGCCCCAGTGTACAAGTACTACAATTAAAACACCTGAAAAGTTATTTATTCACGTTCTACGTTCGGAAAATAATAAGAAAATGTGGCTTCAGCTAGCCCCGCACTACTCATTTTGTTTTAGTTTTGAGCTTATAAATACCGATTATTACTATTATGTATTCATTATCGGTTGCGGAAATAACAATTCTTGATAAATTACTTACACGGAGGTCTTCATATTTCTAAATTCAGCAGAGCATAAGTTACTGTTTGTTGCGAAGAAATTGGCCACTATAAAACAATCAATTCTCTTTAAAATCGAACTATTTGCCTTAATAAATCCACTTTCCTTCACGAGAAGGAAATTAGAATCGTTTTTCAAAGGGAAAAGTAGGCAGATTTCGAAGAAATTGCATGAAAAGAACTATGAAATATGAACTAGACAACGTAGCCCTTGACAGTGATCACAAATGTTACATAAAACAAAAAAATTTATATGTCAAGTTCGTGACTGCGATGACGTTGGTTGTATTCTTTAAAGTAATTATCAACTAATCAAAGTGAAAAAAGTGAAACTGATAACCACGTTCTTTTGAACATGCATTTACTTGTGCCGTTAGGTCGAAGTGATCATGATTACTTCAAGTGATAAAACTGAACGTAATAATGACTCAAAAGAATAACTGTATCAGGACGGAGTGCCAGCAATGACGTTAGTTTGGAGTGACATTCACTTTGATTTGTGTTTGTGGTCACGTGACTCGAAGGAGATTTAATTACATTTTTATTATTAAATAAAAATAAAATTCCTTAAAAATAAAGAAAAATATTGTGTTTTTTTAAGATTTCTATTGTGGAAACTACCATTTCGCGGCAAAACTACATTTTTATTTGAATATAATCAACATCCCAATTGTTAGTCTTCAACAGAATTAAATATTCTGTATATAACATAGTAGGCGCAATCGGGTGGTTTTGTAATTTAGTTTATTGTGGATAAAAACACTTCTTTATAGAATTATGGAACACAAACTAATATGTAATGTAACCCAGTTACAAGATTCTTCTAGAAAGTAAGTAAAACCTCGTCGTTTAAGTGTAAATTAACGTGAAATGGTGAGAAATACACTACAATGAAGGTTCAGTTGCATTGATAATTATTAATGATAAAACCTAAAAAATATAGTTTTATCTGTTAATTTGAATATATTAGTTTTTTAACCTTATCCTAAAACTCTCAACTTCTGGTTAATTTAAAATTATCCATAAGTCAGCAATTTATTCTTACAGTATAAACGTGGGTAAATCGGACGTTGGCGTTTTAAATAGAGTAATGAAACAGTAATTCAGAGAAGTGCAAATCATTTTACCCCCAAGCTACATCGTTAGACTGCTACAACTAGTCAAAAAGTAAAAAATCTAATTTCTAAAATTTGAGAATCCCGAAAAAGATCTGTAGTATTATTATTAAAAGTTTCTACAAATGCACTATTCTGCATGAAAATCCTCCCCGCCAAACTAATGTGTTATTTATAATTTCTACCTATGTAACCCTTACACTGACCTGTAAATTGTCGTATCACGTAGCAAAGTCCAGAGAACATCGGCAAATGTTTTGATTGATTGCAAAGCAGGTATAAGGATGTAGCATACCCAGACTTCACGTCGCCAAATGTTCGTTTTCTTCAAATTTGGGGAAATTCTGCACAACCTAGCAACACCGCGTGTTGAGTCTTGGAATGTCCTCTTAACCACCTAGTGCTTAAGATACCGGAAATACCCATTAAACCTCATGTAATTCTAAATTTCAAAATACCCTGTATATACAGGAATTATGTCGTCGCGTCTGGTACTCTTGATACCCGATGTTTGTAGAAAACACTAGATGTACGAAACAGGTATATAAGCAGCTGGCCAGTTGTCGGAGGGTCAGTATTGGATATACGAGCGAAGTGCAAAGGACGAGCGAATAGTGATAGCGTTGTAGTAGTGCTATTATTTTCGCCGTGTGTAAATGATGACCTCGCGATCCTGTGTGAACAAACCGAACCATTTCTGTATATATATATATATATATATATATATATATATATATATATATATATATATATATATTTTTTTTCTAATATTTTCTTGGGTATAGGTTTTTCATTAGAGAAACAAAGGACAACAATTTTCTTTCTGACGTTTCGCTCTACATAGCGAGCTTCTTCAAAAGAGCTTGGTATATTTATTTTACATCTTGAAAGTAGTTTTGTGTGTATGTTTTCATACATACACACAAAACTACTTTCAAGATGTAAAATAAATATACCAAGCTCTTTTGAAGAAGCTCGCTATGTAGAGCGAAACGTCAGAAAGAAAATTGTTGTCCTTTGTTTCTCTAATGAAAAACCTATACCCAAGAAAATATTAGAAAAAAAATATTTAACAAAAGGTTTAAGATACAAAAATAAATTATATATATATATATATATGGTGAAGTGATATTAAAAGCTGAACGAAATACTTTGAGCCTACGAGTTATATCTTGCGTGCAAAGTTGACGATCAAGACAAAACTACCAGCCTGCCAAAATTTGCTGCCACACTTGCTCAAGAAACTTAACACGATGTCCACTAAATACTCAACTCTATGAAGTTTGAAGTGCTAATGATTTGGCAGGAACCTCAGAATCATGTTGATGATTGCTACTTTTGCTTAACAAAAATCCAGTTTTCTAGTAAAAGCAAACATTCATATCATATATTCCCTCAGCCATAAGACCTGTACTTCATAACGCTTCTAGCATACCTGTCCCTAAGCTTCCCAAAAATTTTGAATTCGACTCGGAATCTGATGAACTAGATGATTTTCAACCAAAAGCCGGTCCAAGTTTTCAAAAGAAAGAATTACGAATGTAGTAGCAGTAAACAACCTCATTTTATATATCAGGAAAAACTGAACGATCTTATTCGTGATTTGGATCTTCCCTAAACAAAGTCACAGCTGCTTGGATCTGGTTTACAGCAGTGGAATCTTACAAAAAGGAGTGAAAATATTCACGTTTCGGAAAAGGCAGTATTTTTCTACGTGGCAAATGATTTAGATTACTGTCATATTTTCGGGTTTAATTAACGAACTTGGCCTTTCTATAAACCTACCGAGTAGCGACCGTTTCTTGACTCTTTAAAGACAAGTCTAAAGGCAGTTATCTCGTTCAGTGGAAATTAACAACTATCTGTTTCCGTGGATCATGCTGTAAATATGAAAGAAACGTACGAGAACATGCATATATTACTTCAAAGCATAAAATACCAATATCATTATTGGAATATCTGTATCGATCTAAAAGTTGTTGCATTACTTACAGAACTGCAGAGTGGCTACACTAAATATTGTAGTCGTTAAAGGATGGCCATTGCAAAACATTGTACCCGGTCTGAAAAACGACCTTAATGAACCCTTAGTAGAGCGGCGGGAAATTTATTTACCTTCTCTGCACATAAAATTAGAGTTTATAAAAAATTGTATTAAAGCCTTAAATAGAAAAGGAGATGCTTTTCTTTATTCTTTCGAAATTCGCAAGTATAAGTGAGGCAAAGTTTAAAGGAGGAATTGGGCCGCAAATACGAGAACTATTTAAAGACGAACTTTTTGAAACTACACTTTCGAGAAATACTCCATGGAAAATAGACTTTCGTCAGTAACAAAAGTTGAACATTGGTTTTTATGCTGGAATGTGTTTATTTCGGCATCCTATAAAACATATTTCGATGGTAACTCTGAAAAACCGGTGCAAAATAATGGCGGACCATAAATGGTCACGATTTTGTAGTTGTATCGAAAAATGTTTCAAACAAAAATTGTAGAGAATTAAAAAACCTATCGATTCATATAAGTTATAGATGGCGCCACTAGTTATCGAGATATATTTATATATAATACGTCATATAAATATTTAATAATACATTAAAATTATGTGCGAAAATCATACAAATACAATATATCAATTATACATTCATCTTTCTTTTTTTTTGTTAGATTTGTTAATAAACTTAATGTATTATTAAATATTTATATGATTTACTTATAGAAATTTTCGTAAAAATTTTGTTAATAAACTATTAAGTAATAATAATATAAAGGGAAAAAACAGTATAATATGTAATATATAATTGAATATTTGTATGATTTTCTCTATAATTTTTTGTAAAAATTTTGTTAGTAAACATATTAATAATTAATATGACTAAACAAATTGTTACTATCATATAAATTAATAAAACAACATCAATATTATAAATATTACTTTGATGCATTAGTTTCCGTGAAGCGCCAATCAATAATCCGCGTGAACTATGGCAACCCGCCGACAGCGGCCTGCAGCAGCTATTTTCGATTAGATTCGGCCCAATTTTCGAAGGTTCGCAGATCCTATGGAAGTGTATTTTTTGGATCCAAAAAATTCACAGGTAAAGTCCAAGTATTAAAAAGCATCTTCTGCAAATTTGAGCCCTTAATATTCATTCGCCACGCCATTATGAATTTTTGAAAAAAAAAAACGATTTTTTCATCCAAAATTAATTTTTTTTTGAGATCGGAAATGATACCTTCTAAATCCAATGCACGCATTGAAACAATTTTATCTCCATCCGGTGAAAAGTTATCGCAATTTTTTTGGTTAAAAATTGGTTTTTGCAAAATTTCTCAGCCCATGATTGAAAAAAACATTTTTTTAATAGATCTTCAAAATATGAAACAATACAAACAATTTTCATTAAAATTGAGCATTGTATCTTAATTAGGAAAGCAGAAAATTGAGGTTGAATTTTCAACTTTGACATCGAATTTTTCAGAAAATAAAAAAACGCACAGATTCAGGATTTGACATACTTTTTTAGAATGATAGTGCCTATATTTATGTTAAATTTTAAATCGGTAATTTGTTAATGTCTTTTTTAAAAAATAAAACAAAAATCGTAAATTTTGTCGAAATAAAAATATATCTTTATAACTAGTGGCGCCATCTATAACTTATATTAAATGAATCGATAGGTGTTTTAATTCTCTACAACTTTTGTTTGAAACATTTTTCGATACAACTTTTACTTTTCGAGATAAATTTTAAAAACCGAAAATCGTGACCATTTTTGGTCCGCCATTTTTTTTTGCACAGATTTTTCAGAGTTACCATCGAGATATGTTTTATAGGATGCCGAAATGAACACATTCCAGCAAAAAAAAAAAAAATGTTACATTTTTGTTAACAAAACAGCTCTTTTTTGATCTAATTTCCATGGAGTAAAAAGAAAATAGGGCATAAAGTGTCTTCAAAAATGTATATGGCAACTTCTTAGGTAAGAAGAAATCGGAGAAGTATAAAGATCCAGTTGAAGAACTTACCCAATCATCCAAGACGTTAGGTTGCAACATGTCACTTAAGCTGTATTTTTTCACTCCCATTTGGAATTCTTCTGTGACAATTTAGGTGCAGTTTCAGATTAATACGGCGAAAGATTTCACCAGCAAATTGTTCAAATGGAGAAGCGGTATAGTGGAAAATGAACCCCAAACATGTTAGCGGATTACTGTTGGTATCCTCAAACGTGAAACCGATCCCGGCGAATACAAGCGAAAAAAGACAACAAAATAATTTTTTCTTTGTATTATACTTTACTCAAGACAAAATGAAGTATATCTGGTAAAAAAAGTGATTTCGCTTTTTTTTTAATTTTTGAAAATTCAGTTGATTGTTTATGATTTGGGTTTTTCATATTTTATACTCTTCTTTCCTTGTCTAAAAACTTATTGGCGATAGATAAAAACCAAGATCATATTTGAATTGAGCACATTACAATCGCAACAAAAAATTATAAGGGAACGACAAAAAATTTCAAAATGCAGAACAGTTATATTACTAGATCCTTAAGTGGTATCTTATTATTAAGAAAACTAAGTATACTTTCTAAAAAAATCTGATGTCTTTTTAAACATACACCTGAGTCATGTCTATAGGATCAACATTTTTCATCTGTTTTTAAGTAATTAGAGTATTCCCGTACTTTCACTAATGCGGTATGCTTTACTATGTACACTATACATACATATATAATACTGTATTAACCCGGATTAACTTGGATTATTATCCTATGTAGTTAAAAAATGCACGATACATGTCTTTGTGGTTATGATATTCCCTCCTAAATAAATGTACTATTAAATAGCCAGGGAACTAAGACTCATACTGGCCATATTTCAGAACCAACGGAGCGTCCTGATCCCATCGGACCTAATTTAAATATAAATCAGTTCGTTCGACCGATTCAGAAAGCTGCCTTAGAAACAAGTTCTATGACCTTGTTTCTAACGCAGTTTTCTGACCAATGAGATCGGAACTGTCGGATAAAGACTTTTTAAAATATAATTTTTTTTTATCGAAAACTACTTTAGCTGTCGCTAATCCCTATTTCAGTTCTTTCCAATAAAATGAAAAAAAATTATGTTAAAAAAATATACGCTAGCTGTTCTCTTTTTAAAGATAGCAATAACTGTAAATTACTTCAGATAGGTAGATGGGCCCAATTATTTTAGAAAAAAGAAAAATAGGTCAACTTTACAAGAATTAAAAAAATATTCAATTTCATACGATTTCCATATATTTCTTTTCTTGCCCTTTTCTTTTCTGTCTGGTTTTGTTTGACATTTTAATCAAGCAAAATTATAAAACTTTTTCCAATTATCTGTTTTGTACAAGCGATAGATTAAGGATTAACAAAAAAAAGAATAAATCAACTATTGATGTACTTATCACTTCAATTCGATTTGTTAACGTGTAAATACGTTTTCCATCCGATGTTTGTTGAAATATTACATCTGATCGAATCATTAATCACAACTATATTACGTGACTTTCAAGTAGATTTAACTGCATCGGATTGATCCGATCGGATCCGAATGCTGCGTTAGAAACAAGGTCATAATATGACCACCGATATTTTATGCCCGTTAATCCTTTCCAAAAGTCATTTTTAGCAAAAAAAAATTAAAAATAATATTAGGACATGTGCAATTTTATGATCGTGTAATGTTTGGTAACAAAGCACAGTTTTTTCGCAAAGGCCTAAAATTGTTCATTTTTGTTAAAAGTGATTTGAAAAGGACACAAGTGTATTTCATGAGAAAATGTAATAAAATCCTTAAAAAGTTTTATTCAGAAACGCTGCTAAATATTAAATTTCTTATTTTAACACACATTTTTTGATATTTTGAAAAAGTGTTATTATTATGCGCTGTCTGTAACGACTCTCCCAAGTGTGATTTCTGATCCCAGTAATGTTGATTCTTTTTTACTTAGATTATATTGGAGAATATATTCTAAGTAATACATATCTATTCTTTGTTCAGAAACCCCGCCCCCTCAACTACAACCATCATCAAGCACTCAAATACCCAATCCCTTGAGTCAGCCATCACCGGCCAGTTCACCACCACAAAATCAAGCTTTATCATTAATTAAGCCGAAAGACGAACCTGTTGAGCATAGTGAGGAGGAGACAGCATCTCAAAGTGGAATGGTAAGAATATATCACAGTCTAAGTACAAACAATGCAGTAACTAGTAGTACGGTAAAGCAAGTGTCGTATGCACGGTTTCACTTATAATTTAAATAAATACAAAATTGGTGTTTACTGCGTTTTCAGGGTTTCATAGCCATTAGGAACCATTAGGATTTCGTCCTGTCTGTCTGTCCGTCTGGTTCACAATCCTGTAACTTTGTCATTTTTCGTTCTTTCATGATCAAATTTTCTGTGCATATGCTTTCCATTAACACAAAGATAATTGTTTATATAAAAAACGTAATGTAACGTAATGCGTGTCCTACATGAACATAACCGCAAAAATAATTTTTGAAAATCTTTCGAAAAAGCCTATTGGACCCCTGATATTCAAAAAGTTGATTTCAACACTGAATTCAGTGTGGTGTTCTAACATTTTGGGCAGTGAGAAACCTAATCAGCAAACGAATTGGTGTGGTCTAGCAGCATTTAAGGTACTTCGTTGATATGCGGCTGGCTGACGTATCATTGTCTTAGTTGCAGGAGACGAGCGATCATGGTAAAGACAGGAAGATGTTATTAAATGTTCTCGATATTTATTAAGATATAAATTTTAACAGAAAGAGAGATGTGGGCTGGTTTAAGCCAAAGCCGTGAAAAGTAACATACATACGTTTATAAATATATGCCATAGAGTGCTTAGAAAGTGTAGGTGCCAAGGTAAATATCGGAGTTCTGACGTTGAGCTTAAGTTATTATTAATCATTGAATCAATAAATGTTTTCTAATTTTTAATAGAACCAATATATTTTTTGAGTTTAAATTTTGGAAGCTGAACATAACTTGGAATAGCCGCTTGAATTTTATTTTTATTCTCATCAAACAGATCTGCATAAATCGCTTCTATTTCATGGAAATCATTATCGAAAGATTTTCTAATATTTTGTGGCTCTTCCATGTCAAAATCCTCAAGAATTGCCAAAAGATTGAATGTTTGTATTTGTTGATTATTAAAATCGGTAACAATTTCTTAAAGATGCTTATAGCATCTTCATAAAATTAGTATGTATTTTATTCTTAGTTAAAGCTTCATTAGCCATGTCCTTAATTTCCCTTATTCGAGTAATAGCATTATCCTTTTGGGCAAGATGGCCTTTAATTTTTTATCAGCTATTTTGGAAACTATGAAAAAAAGGTTTATAAGAGAAAATGACTAAATTTTACGATAGTAATTACTATTATTATTTATAGGGACAAGTAAATAAATTTTTCAATAATTAATAGTAGTATTTTTTTAAAGGTTATTTTAATTATACACAATCACATTCAAGTTTTTACAATACCATGTAAGAAAGCGGTATACCAAAGAGAGAGAATAAATATATATATATATATATATATATATATATATATATATATATATATATATATATATATAATATATGAGTATTGAGTTGGTATAACACCCTTAGAGAACAAATAAATGTATTTAAAAATAGCGAAAAAATAATTAAATGTTATTTCAGGCTGAGTCAAAATTAAAGAATGCACTGTTTTGGAATCAATCTGTATAAAAATTAGTGCAATATATTTAACCTGAAATAAATGAGATAGAGCGAGAGCGCAAGTGTGAGTGAAAAAGTATTAATCAGCACCAAGAAGTATTAGCCAAGCTAAAGTAGGGGTTTGAATTAAATTATCTTTAGCTTGTAGAGACAAAATATTATTAAATATTATTCAGTTTAAATTGGTACTAATTAACAATATTAAATTTATAATAGCAATATTACAATTTGCCAAAGAAAATTATTTATTATGCCGACGAAAGAAACTATTTGAAGGGTAGTGCTAAACCAGAAATATTTCAATTTTGCGGAATTGTAACGATAAATAAATTTATTATTTTTTGCAAACTGAAATTAAATTTTATTAATGGAAAGCAATATAAATTGCATAATTCGCGGTCGAATCGACCAAAAAAACCGGCTCGAAGAACCAGAAAAATATACAAAAAAGTACTGAAATGTATTTGGGCGCTGGTAAAGAATTTAATTTCAGTCAAAATTGACGATGACGGTATGACAAACTCGAAAATTAAAAATGGCCTACCTTGTAGCTGTTCACTGATGTAGAAATTGTAGTTTTTTTCTGGAACCGGGTCTATTGATTTTTGACACTGGTATAGGTGTAATAATTATTTTAATGGTTTTTAGCGGCTTTAGCCGGCATACACTCGCATGATAGATTAGTGTTCGCAGCACCTGTGTTCCGCTGAAGTTTCAAGTAAAAGATGATAGTGTTTTCTAATATGTACCGTCGAGGTGCGTACGACACTTATTGACCATTTTTAGGAAGAGAAAAAAGGTTAAAATAAAATTAACTTCAGTTTTAAACTAAATGTTGGAATAAATCTGTACACACTAGTTTTAGTCCTGTAAATGCCATTAAAATATACACATGGTTTAAAAGTTTTTGTAATTACTTTAATATCTATTTCAGGATGAAATGCATATGGATCTAGCGAATATGTTAGATACGCAGCTGAGTGGTGGCGAACCCTCTCCTTCACACCAAATACCTCCCTGGCCTGCGCCTAGTGAGATGACACCCATTATGCCCAACGAAGACACTTCCCAACCGGGTAAGTTTTTAATTTTTGGCACCTACAGCTGCATATTACATTAGGTACTTTCCGTATTAGATTTTCTAATATTTAATAAACACTAAAAATATATAAGACCGCAATAAAAAAAAGTATTAAACAAGACCTTCAATCACCTCTCAAAAAAAGACATGATCAATTTCGAGGTTTGGACATCTCATTTTGTACCTTAGGTCGTGAAGATCATGTAGGTATATACTTACACGCTAAAGCAAAGTTGAAAAAAAATGGTCTAAAATGGATGGATAAAGAAAGGGTCTACCATCATAAGGCCTACATTACATAACAGACATCTTGATAAGGTTTTTGGTTGTTATGTGTGATGTTTAGCGTAGTCGAATTTTAATCTATATATATATATATATATATATATATATATATATATATATATATATATATATATATATTATTGAAAACTATTGGAAAAGCGGACATTTTTATAAGGGCATCGCTAAGCGCTAAATTTACTGATTTGTTATAACTACGTTCTATGTGGTAAATATTTGCGGACAGCTGATATGTGGAATTACCAAGGTTTTTAGGTTATGTTCTATACTACTCTGGATCATACAAGAAAATTTATATATTCGTCGATATCTATTTAAATTAAATTAAAAGTAGCCCTATTATCAGAATTTCGTCTAAAGCTCTATTTATTTATTTATCTATGGGCTTAAGCTTATTATAGTTTACAATAGAAAAGGTAAAACAAACAACAATAATAATAAAATAATGACTATGATAATGAATGGCAATCGTAAATTTAAACACTAAACACTGGAATAGACAATAACAACATACATATGTTAATCTGAGATCAGATATATGTGACAGTAAATAAGATACTAGAAAAGACTTAATTCCGGTAAACCAATACCTCTTTAAGACGTCTCAGTTAAGACATGAACTCATTTCAACCAGCAAGGAAATCCAGAACATGGCGTTATTGGCAGATCTACAGGAACGATATGTAAAGATTTTCGTATATTTTTCTATTTTTTATATTTTTGAAATTAATTATACTAGGTCGACGGAATTAGCACCTTGAAAAAAATTTAGTGTTAGTAGACTTCTAAGTAAAAACCTTCAGAATGATAATAGTAATTATGTAGTATCTTAAGTCTCATTTTATTTTTTGGGGAAAATTTATTTATTTAACAATTTAAGATGTGAAAAACAGTTTTTTCGAGTTTTAGGAAAAGCTATTGTTTTTCAGTAAAATAGTTTCAAACAAAAGTTGTGCGCATTGAAAATACCTACAAATTGAGCTAAGTCCCATCAGAATCGGATAATTTGTTCGTTAGTTGCAATTGCAAAAAAAAAACATGCTACAATGACTGTTTTTCCAATTGTTAATAAACAATAGAAAAATATATTGCATTAACTTTATATTGCACCGAAAGGAGCCTCTTGTTACATACAAGTGTGCAAAATTTCAAGTAAAATATTTAAAATCCTTTGTACAATTAATTTGTTAATAACTTTTTATGTTTTTTTTTTGATTGTTTATTCTCAGCGATCTAGATGTCGTACGGCGGTCTGCGGGTGCGCAAATGAAATTTGTGACTTGTGCTAACAATAACAAAAAGAATCAAATGAATTGTTCATTTTAAATTGTTGAAACAAATAAACAAAGTTGGAGTTGGTTTTTTCGTTATAAACAAATAGAATAACTCTTCGACAATTGTTAATATCGAAATACCGATAAGTGGATGTGATAGCTGAGATTTTGGCACACATTGCGAAAAAAAAATATTGTGTACGACTCATAGGGAGATGGTTAAACTATTGTATGTTACAGTTTTAATTTAATTAAATTTTTCAAATGTAGTTTATTCTACATCTCGAAAAAAATAATAATGCTACCAACAAATGTTATTTGTTTCATGCTATATCTCGATATATATGAATAGTACATTATAAATCAGTCTGATTTTTAATATTCCTGATTAGTAGTATACTGTTACCACTGTAATAATTTTTTCGCAACGTGAAAAGCACGTAAGTACGGTAAGATTATAGTTATGCGTAAAATATATAAAAGTGCAACAATTTGTTTATTGCTATGTTTAATAATAAATTGTTTACAAAAACATATCATACTTTGTTAATATCTCGTCTTGAAACCAAAAATTAAAAAAAAATTAAGGTTCTACGACCAATATTCGCCGAGATAATCCAAATTGTTCTGGCGAAACGAATTTGAAGCATCATGATCATGGCTGAAAGAACGCCCCCTCCAATGCCGACTTTCTGACTCTCGGAATAGATGCAACTTTAAACTATTGTAACCCCCCCCCCTCAAGAGTCTTGAGTTCAGGAAGATAGACCCGATTCTGCCTCTTATACTGGGAATGTGTATGCTGCTCGCATCCCCCCATAGACAGCCTGTTTTTTCTTGCGATCGCCTCCCCCCCCCCTTAAGAGCTTTTACACTAGAAATGGGAATTTTGCTGGCGTCCCCCCTCCCCCGTCGACAACTTGCTTTCGCTTGCCATACTGTATTTGTGTGATATCCCCCCACCACCACCACCAAAGAGAGAGGCTAGATCCGCCCCTGCGATAGATAACCCTACTGAAAACACCAACACTACCCCAAATTATTGGCGAACATTAAGACTTTTTAATAAAAACTTTGAAATATTATGATATTAACTCAAGAATGATCGTTCTAAGGTCATGTACAATCTCTATAGAGATTTAAAAGTTCTTAAAAAATTTTCTATGAAGTGTATCAAAACCCATAAAAAATAATAGTAATCCAACTAAAGTCGCAAATAAGTTAAGCAGATAATTTATCGCCATCTGCCTATTTGGAAGTTAATATTCTAAGAAATATAAACGTTGCGTATGAATTGTTTTTTGTAACAAGGCAATAATTCCAGTCTTGCCTAATATTAACGTATTCTCCGACTGCTAGTATATACTCCGTTCATATTTTTCTTACCTTTATTACAATAATCTTTAAACAGACAGATTGACAACAGTTTCAGCAATTCAGAAACTCGTAACGATTACCAGAAACTAATGCGAAGGCCCTTCTACATATATTTTTGTTGGTCTGTTCGAATATTTTTCAGAAGAATTTTTAGGGTGGAGTAAAAAGAAACTAGAATTTTAATAAGTTTTAAACCTTCTAAATTAAATTAAGTAACATCACTAATTTTGTTGATATATTTTTTCATTAAATGCTTAGATTTAACGGCGTATTCCTAACTTCAAACTTACTAAAAACAATTGAATCTACAGGATGTTTCAGATTAATTTTCCTAGGCCTCGTAAACTAAGCGGAAAAGAAAAAACACTTCACGTTCGTTATTGAATTGTTACATTAGCCCATAATAATTCAAAGGGCTTTCGACCTGAGTCTTCCCGCCCTTCTTAACTTAAATTTATGAGAACCGAATCAAAAAAATATTATTCAGACTACATAACTAATAATGTCAACCAATTTGGTAGAAATCTTAGAGTCTTGCGGCACAAAATGAATCTGGTCAATAACCGCTTATAAACATGTAATAATTTAAATCTTCAAGACCTCAATCACTGGTTCTCTAGTCGCACACATTATCAGAGCATCTGAGTACCTCCAACCTGACGAAGTTTAGCATTTACATATGAATGTTGTTGGCTTTATTACTCAAAGGTGACAATAATTTTTTGCACCTATTTCATTGATGTAGGAGTGAAAGTTGCAGGGAAAGTTTTTTCCCTGTCCATACATATATGTAGAATAAGTTTTTTTTTGCGTAATAGTTATATGTTGGATTTCCATTGTCTTTATTATTTGTTGAATATCATGACGTTTCAGCTAAGTAATTATTTCTAGTCGTTTTTAGTTAAAATTGAAGAAGCTACACAACTATTTATACTAAAACTAAATGCAGTAGAGTGAGACCGAGATGAGCGCAATTATGTGTGCTACGCCACGGTCCAAATCACTAAAAGTGGTTTCCCCCAGTTGTCTTATATCCTTCGATCATACTCTAGATATAAACAACAATAGATTTGTCTGAAGGCTATTTATGGTCGGTGGGGGAGACGCTTTTTTGATGTTTGACAGACATAAACATTTTTTTTTTTAATTTAATTGCTTGTCGTGACTTTTTTCGGTGTTTTTAAGTGTTAGAAATTACTATAAATGCGAAGTTTACAATTAATATTAACAAAAAGAGGATTTAAAAACTTATTTTTATCGATAAATATTGTTAGATTGTTTACATATTGAAAATAACAATAATAAAAATTTAGGCAACCATATATTCATACTTTGTTTTCAGAATTGACGTACCCAGGGGTATGTTCGAAGGACGTACCGATGATACTCGTTTAAATAATGCAATTAGAAAAGGATAGCATAAAATCGGCATGTCTGTACCAAGAAATTAAATATCTACTGTTTATCAACACTTTTTGAAATATAAATAAAAATATTATTACGTTATTCAGCGTTCAAACAACCGGGCCCTAGTTCTGACGTTATGCTACTTCTACAGGGGTATGTTCGAAGCTTATATCTAAATTCTGATGTATAATCGCGGCTTCTTTGAATATCCATTTTCTTCAGTGTCGTTCTCGGTGTAAGTGGTTGGCGGCGCTAGATGCGTTGTTCTGATGTTTTTTAATCATTACTTCAAGGGGTCTCTCACACGGAATATAATACACACAGTTTTTTTTTCATGTATTTTTGAGTTGTTTGTTTGATCTTAGGAAGCTGGCTTCTCAAAGAGTAATTTCAATTGAAAACAACGTTGAGATTATGTCGTTTTCCGATTCTCCTTTTTCCAAAATGCCCTAGGAGATATTTAACACTTATTTTCGTTCCTCGTCCGTTGTCGATCTTGTCCTATTTCTACGTTGTTCCAGAATCTTATCCACCAAATTTACTGGGTATTCGTTGGCTGTCGGGTCACTTTAAGTTCTCATTACAGTTGCAAACAATTAATGCATTCCATGTTTGGAATAGTTTAGATATTGTCCTATGTGTATGGATTTTTTGTAGACTGAAGTTTGAATTTGCTTGCCATTTCTTCCAACCAAAACGTCTAAAAATGGTAATTTATTTTGTACTTGAGTTTAGTGATTGGGCTAATATGGTTGAGATTAGAAAGGAAGTTGTGAAATTCTTGGTCGTTTTCATTCTAGATAATGAAGGTGTCGCGTACGTATCTAAGCAATGTTTTTGGATTCCTATTTGCGGGTTCATTTACAATGGACTCGAACCATTTTATAAAAATGTTTGCGTCCACCGATGGGAGCGAAGCTTTCATTAGTAGTCCATCATTCTGGATAAAAAAATTTCCTTTCTTGGAAATAGTAATTTGTCAAACAACATTCCAGCAACTCAGTGATTGCGTGGATGGTGAGATGTTCTTTCTGCTCAAGTTTATTCCTTATGATCTTTTGTGACTCCTTAACTGGAAGTGTTTCTGGTTATCGTCCCTTTGGCGTATAATTTCTACATAATGTTGCGAGTTCTTGATCCAGGACAATGTATTTCCTTGTACTGGTTTCAAGATTGGAAAAAGGAACTTGGTACGCTCAGAAGACGGAGAGTTGCGGGAAATCGTGACAGGTCGTAAGAGCATGTCATATTTATGTATCCTCGGGTTTCCATAATGATGTGGAGTTTTGCTGTGGTGTCTTCTCAGGAATATACCGTCCATGTTTCTTAAGAACCTGACAAGTTCTCCCATCGGTTGTAGATATAGAATCTTTAGCAAGAGATGTATAGTTTCCTTTCTGTTTTAATTTTTTAATTATATGTCTCAACATTCATTATTAATGAATGGGATCTTTCTGTAGGTTCGCTAAGGCAGTTCTCTCGTCTTTGTGGATGTTTGCTTTCGTTTTTTCATTTTTTGTAGAGTCTCTCTTAGTTTCCACCTGAGCTCGTATGCAAAAAGATCTTCAATGCTTATCGATCCCGCATCACTAATTATATCGAAAATAGAAACCCCTTTGGAAGTAATCGTGACGTTCCATTATTTGGCTAGTAATGAGTTTTCGGCTGTGGTTAATTCCTTGGCAAATATGTAAATTTTTTTCCTTCCTCCGTGATATAGCTGTTGTCGTTCTTGTCTGCTCTGGTATTTCGAAAGTTTCATTTCGTGTATGTCTCCTTGTTTTGTTTCCACTTTATCACGAGCAGCGTCATTTTTCTTAGCTATACGAGAAGTGTGGCAACCACTTCTTAGTAACTATAAAGAAAAACTAAATGCAGCATAAATAGGACTGTAGCGTAGCTAGCATGATTACACTCATCTCGGTCTTACTTTACTGCATTTACTTTTAGTATGATTAATTGTGTAGCTTAACAATTTGTTCAGTTTATCTTGAAAACGGCTAGAAATAACTACTAACCGAAACGTCGTGATATTCAACAAAAATAAAGACAATGGAAGCAAAACATATATATATATATATATATATATATATATATATATATATATATATATATATATATATATATATATATACACTACTTCGCAAAAAACATCATGTCTATGACCTTCAAACAAACACAAGTTTTTTTCTTTGAGATTATTCTGTTTTCTTCAATTAAATATTGCTACACTGGTATTTAATGTAAAAGACGCTAGTAAAGATTAACTCGTAAGAGCAGAGCAGAACTGAAAGCTAGAGGCGGCACCAACAAGCAAAGTGTCAAGCTAGCCCCTATGCCGTAGAGTAAGGGTGGATATTTAACATGGGCGCCACTGAATTTCGGCCAGGTAAACACAGAAACCCCCCACGTTGTTGCTTGGGCCTAGCAATCAACTCGGCTCTAAGAAAAAAATTTATAAAATAAAATTATTAAATTAAATGAATGGAAGTGGACTAGAAGCTTATGGGCCAAATGAAACTCAACAATTTTAATACTAATTTTACTCTGTATTTGTGGACGGATAAAAACAGTTTTCTGTCCCTCAGGGTGGACTGCTTTTCTGTCCCTAAATGTGCATTGATGTTTTCCTATACCCCGAGGGTGTACTTGTTTATATCCAAAGGGTGGATTGGTGTTTGTATCCCTAAGGGTGGCCACCGATGTTTTTGGGGTTTCGACTGATTCCTTCGTTGGCACGTGCAAACTGGTCAAAATCCCTGTCTCCAGGTTTATTTCGATAAAAAAAACCATAACTGCCAACTTGGCAAAATATACAATAAACCAAAACAACAAAATTACTGCGATAATTTTCGACTTTCCATCTCATAATCCCAAAAATTGAGATGGAAGTCTGCAGCTGCTTTGGCCAAATCAAACCAAGAAAAAGTGAAAAATCAAGGCAAAACGGCCTCCATTTATAACCATGGCCCTGCTTGCGCACTAATCGACTTCCGTTAAGCGCGTTCAATTACCACGTGTGAAAAAAATTACAGCTCAAAAAGAAAGATACACACAGAAATGTATTTGTTAGTTAAGCCAATTCGTGAATCATTAGTATTTTCCACTCAATACGAGAATAATAAATCTAATAAGTATCCCAGTAGTTATTTTTAAATTCAAGAAATATAAATTAATACATCAATAGACATTTTCTGATTTCTGCAACCCAATATACATACAATCCCATCAAATGTAAATATAAATAGCCGAAAAAAAAACAAGATCTATTTGAATAAAAAAAAAGGTAGCAGTAAATTTGATATTGAGAAGAAAATACCTAAAGCACAGTGTAGTGGAATACCAAAGTAGGACAAAATAATGGCAAATAAAATTAATCGAAACTGTACTTAATGAAATGCTTGTCTTCAAAGAACCCCTGGGAAATACTTAAGGAAAATGATACTGTGTTGCCCATAACGACAGTATTTACAAAATAAGGTTAAATTAAATAAATGAGCCATAGTTAGCTTAAGTGCAAAATTGAACCGTGACATATTAATGTATGATGGCTGTTTATATATTCAATGACAATTCTTTAAGAATTCTGTAGTGGCTGTATGCACCAACTGTAAAACGAAACAAACAAATTATATTCTACGTAGTTACATAGTGCATCGTCATAAAATACGTTATTTTTTTGCATCATTTCCATAGCTTAAAACTTGATCAACTCTCTGATTAATTGAGGTATTTGTTTCATTTTTAGTAAAGTTGATTTGATAAAAATCCTATTAACGTAATAAGTCTTATTAAAAAACAATAGTTTTAAATAGTAAAATGGAAATACTGACGTTCTACAGAAACGCTAAGCTTGTTGATAAAATACCAGTAAATATCTGAAAATCCAACTAATGAAAATTATAATTTAAATTGCGTAAGCCTATGTAATTAGCGAGACCCTGCAATAACAACTTTTAACAAAAAATACATTCCGCTGAGAAATCAGTAATAAGTATTTCCTATTTGTTGCAAAATTTATGGTTACGTACCCGCGCAACATGGCGTTTTTTAAACAATATCAGTGATATATGAACATAGTTTAATTTACATAACTTTGAAATAAAAAGAAACAAATAATTTGCTCTCATGGTATTGATGTAAAGGCACGGATAACGTATGAACAATCCAAAGGAAGTCTTAGTGTCTGTGGTCATATATTTCGAAAAGAAATATCAAAAGACATAGTTTTATAATCCACCCTGTAGATATCGTAACTTTTTTTGCAATGCATGTAATTGTTACACGTTTTTGGACCTGGTTAAAATAATACACAATCGTTAGTATTTTAAATTATATGGCATTAAGAAAAATGTTGATTATATTATTTTGCTATCGGTCCGTATTTTAAATAATATTGAAGTAGATTTGATTCTAGTAGAGTTGAAATACTTGCATGTACTTATCGAAATATCCCATAATGCCATATACCTGTAGTTGTATCCTATTTTGCTTTTACAAACAGACTTATATTGTGTATTATTTTATCCCAGGTACCTTACAACTGATCCTCGGTCGTCGTGGCAACCCAAGACTCATTGTCGACGGATATGTGTTCTACAAGAAGTCCGTGTACAAAGGAAAGGCCTTTTGGTACTGTAAGAATTCAAGAACCCCGGAAAAATGCCAAGCCGTTTGTTGGACCATGAACGGGAACATTGTTAAATGGCCATACCATCATAACCATCCTATTTTTCCGGACCCGTTCAACCCCGAAGAAGATTCGGAAGTTCCTATCGAAAATTTACAAGAAGTTTTGTGGCAAACTTCTTTAAGTTAAGAGACTATAAAGATTTCTTCTGTTGTAAAGAAGGCCAGGTACAGTTTAATTTAATGTTTCACAGAACTAGAGTACCGTTTGTCGTAATGCACAGTTAATTTGATTCTAGGTATACATTAAGTCCTCAGGTTATTTTTCATCGGTAAACTAGTTTTGTAAATTGTTGTGCGTGCTTAACGATCGATCATCTTCATCCGCAATTTTTAATTATCTTCTATATTTTATTGTCGATAATTGATCACGATATTTATACAGACACGATCGTTTTTTACTGCACTGTTTCTAGAAGTGTTCAAACAATTTTTTTGTGATAGAAGTTGCTGAAGTTACCAAATTTAATTTTTTAAAAATATTTTACTTTTTATTGACATATTTTTCCTAGAAGATAGAAAACAACGTACAATTAATTTAGAATAAAATTATCTCCTTCAAGAAAAGCGGTAAAGAATGATTTTGTAAATTTTTATCTGCAGTAGAGCTTTTTGAGAACGGCGCCAAATTAATGTATAAAAAAAATGAGTGAACAAAAAAAATTTTTATCACTTGCTAATCTATAATACCTTTTCGATTTAAAAAAAAATATATGTTTCTTAATTTTTAGTTTTATTCTAATTGACCTAATCTCTATATTCGTAAATTTGTTATTAACTAGTTGTTAACTGATAGAGATGTACTAAATATTAAAATAGAGCTTAAAATTCCTTTTTCAAAGATATATATATAGCCTATGTTTGTTCCAACCGTTTGTGAAATATTTACCTCAAAATATTTAATATTTCAAAAAGTCGTCATAGCCATGTAAATTATGAAACAATTGAAAATTAGGTTGTTCAATGAAGAACATAATATACTATAGTTGCGTTATAATATAAAATCAAGTTAGCTATGAGAAAATAATTATACGCTTTAACGGCGGTAAAATAATTTTATTAAAATTAACGTTACCTTTTAGAATCGGCCAAGTAGAAAAAAACACTATGGAACTAAACAACACTATACAAAAACTAACAAATGTTAAATCGCCCCAAGAGTTACAAAACCTCGAAACGCCTCAAAACGCTCCACCCCTTGGTAAATCATTCAGTAGTGTAGTGAAATATATCCCAGCTGGTAACAAACGGGTCGCTACAGCAAATGCCTCTGAATGGAAAACCCCTCCCCCGAAAAATCCAAAACATGAAACAATTATCAAAATTAGAGGACAAAACAACCCTAGAACTGTTTTAAAAGAAATTAAAAATAACCTTAAAACTACAGATGTAAACGGAAATTTCAAAAGCGTAAAGCCTTTACACAGTGGAAGTGTCATCATCGAATGCCAGAACGCAGATCAACAGCAAAAGCTAAAAGGTCATTGGGTTAATGTAAACAAGGCCATAGAAATTAAAAACATCCTAAATATGAACCCAATGATAATGGTAACGGGTATCCTTAAAGGATATACGCCTGATGAATTTGTTAAGGAATTTGTTGCCGAAAACAAGGATATGTGCGATGCTTTTGGTCAAGACGTTAAAAAACAGTTTAAATTTATCACAAAGAAAGAATGCCGAAATACAGCAAAGGAAAACTGGATTTTTCAGGTATCTCCCGAAATATTTAGGTGGACGATAGGAAATGATAATCTCACCTTTGACTTATGTCCAGCTTTCATACAAGAGTATACAACTGTGTCATTATGCTTCAAATGCTGCTTGTTTGGGCGTGTATCTAAATACTGCACAGCTACGCAGTGTTGTCATAAATGTGGAGGTGCACATATAGCAGCAGAATGTCAGACAACCGATTATGATTGCCCCAATTGTAAGCGTGCAAAATTGCTAGATAGAAATCATTCTGCCCGGAATCGAAACTGTCCAGTTTATATACAAAGAATAAAGAGAGTACAACAGCAGATCAATTATACTTCAACAAAAAAATTTTAAATGATGTAAGCAAAAACTCTGCGCAGTTTACTTCAAATCCGTTAAATGATGAGCAGGAAGAAGATCACGAAACAGAACTTAATGCTATTGTGGATGATGAAATCTTTTCAAATATGGACAAGATAAGTGCCTGTTCAAGTCGGTCAACTACTAGTAATGCATTTTGTATAAACTATCAAAACGTACGAGGGTTAAATACTAAAACAAATAGTTTTTACAATACAGTATGTCTCACACAGCATGAGTATGATGCAGTCGCATTAACGGAAACATGGCTATCAGCTGGAGCATTTGAAGCTGAGATATTTCCAAGCAATTTTTTAGTGTATCGAAAACGAAGCAAACCGGATCATGCTCGTGGTGGCGGTGTCTTATTAGCAGTAAAAAATGTATATAAAAGTACTGTAATTGATGTCAACTTTAACGATCTAGATATAGACTTTATAATAGTTAAGATATATACTAACAAAATTAGTTTTATATACATATTAGTAGTTTATATTAGTCCTAGTTGCACGATACTGACTAGAGAAATTTTTTTTGCATACTTGGAATGTCTTGATTTTCTGTATGAGAGTAATTATATTATAATAGGAGATTTCAATATAACACACCTAAGTGAATATTACCTCGACAACAATTATAGGGATGCCCAGGTAGACCTTTTTTTTGAATTTTTTGAGTTTTTTTGATAGTAAGCAATACAATCAAATTCTTAATATCAATCGACATATTTTAGATCTTGTGCTGTCACGTCTGCAGTGTAAAGTAACTAAAAATACAATAAGCTTTGTTGACGAGGATCCACATCATCCATCTCTTGTCGTTGAAGCACAATTGAGAGCATATAAACTGAAAACTTTAGCAGTTAACAAAATTAATAATTACAATTTTAGAAAGGCAAACTTTAATTTAATGTATAGGCTCTTTCAGAATACATGCTGGAATGAGTTAAAATCTTTTAATGACATTAATATTGCACTAGAATATTTTTACAACAAAATATCTCAAATATTCAATATTTGTGTTCCAAAAAGTAAAAGAAAAAAGGAATATCCTATTTGGTTCACAAAAGATATCATAAATAACATTAAGAAAAAAAGATAAATTAAGAATTAGAAGCAAAAAAACTGGAATAATTGAAGTGAAAAGATAGTTTATCAAACTTAGAGCAAAATTAAAACGCGATATTAAAATATCTTACATTTCGTACCTTAGAAAAGTTCAACAAGATATTAGTAGGGACTCAAAAGCATTCTGGCAGTACATGAAAAACAAAAAAGGTAATGTTGCCATACCAAATAAAATGTATTTAGATCAAGTAGAATATACCAGTGGCCAGTCTATCTCAAATGCATTTGCAAAATATTTTAGTTCTGTATATGATAATTTAAATATATTAAATACTTGTTTTTCTGAAAATCATCGTATGTCCGAGGTAATATCCCTTACTTCTGTAGGTAGTAGTGATGTGTATGAGGCTGTCAGGAGCCTTAAAATTAACAGGTCTGTAGGGCCAGATAATATTCCTTCATACATTGTAAAAGGTATGATTGATTTTTTAGTATATCCTCTCACACTGTTATATAAACTTTCATTACGTACAAGTTCGTTTCCACGAATATGAAAGGAAGTTAAAATATGTCCCATTTTTAAAAAAGGTGACAAAACAGACAAACAAAATTACAGACCTATAGCTTATCGACTTTTGCAAAAATTTTCGAATCAATCATTTATAAATACCTTTATAATTCTGTTTCACAAAAGATTTCAGTATTTCAGCATGGTTTTATGAAAAATAGGTCAACTGTCAGTAATTTATGTAACATAACTCAATATATAGCAGAACATTTGGAAAATAAAGCACAAGTCGATGTAATATATACAGATTTTGCAAAGGCTTTTGATAAGGTCTCGCACGCATTACTGTTGGAAAAATTATATAATGAATTTGATCTTCACCTTGAATTAATTAAATTCTTTCAATCATACTTGCGTTGTAGAAAGCAGACAGTAGTAATAAGAGGTTATACTTCAGAATCCTTTATGGCTACCTCTGGGATACCGCAGGGCTCCAACCTCGGTCCGCTACTATTTATTATTTTTATTGATAGTTTATCAAAAATAATTAATAACAATAATGTTCTTCTCTTTGCTGATGACCTAAAACTATATTCCGTGGTAAGGAACGTAAACGATTGTATACAACTTCAGGAAGATTTAAAGAGAATTGTTGAATGGTCTTATGTAAACAAACTTACATTTAATGTTTCTAAATGTTTTGTACTTAGCTATAGTAGAAAAAAGAATATCTTACACTTTAATTATGTAATGGAGAATTCAATTTTAGGACGGATTGGAGAAATGCGAGATCTTGGAGTCATATTTGATTCTCAACTTTCTTTTAAGTCACATTTTTGTAATATAACAAAAAAAAACATCTAGTATGTATGTATGGATTTATAGTCAGAAACTGTAGAGATTTCAGTGATGTAAACTGTGTAAGACAACTGTATATATCTTATGTTAGGAGCATTTTAGAGTATGCTAATTTAATATGGAGTCCGTACTATAATACTCATAAATACGCCGTTGAAAGAATCCAAAATAAATGTTTAAGGTATCTTTATTACAGGGAAACAGGTGTATATGACTTAACTGTAAGCAAAGATGAACTTAGATGTAAATATAATTTGTTAAGTTTGGAAAAGCGTAGGAATATAGCCTCTGTTATTTTTTTGTATAAAATAATTCACAATAGAATTGACGATATGAATCTTCTCGCTCAGGTGAATTTTAATATCCCTACATATAGGACAAGAAATACATTAACTTTTTATTTAAAAAACCATCGTACCAATTATTGTACTAACGCTCCAGTCAATATGATTTGTAAATTAGCTAACGATGTTCAAAGTGAAGTAGATATCTTTAGAATAAGTTATAAAAAACTAAAACGTAAGCTAATGGAAATAATGTAATTCATTTTTCTTTATTGCACTATCTTTTGTAGGTGTGTGTGTATGTGTCTGTTTGTGTGTATGTATGTGTGAACGTGTAACTCTATAATTAGGTATCTAATGTATCTGTAGAGTTTGTGTTGAATAAATAAATAAATAAATAAACTGGTTAGAAATCAAATGATTTCTTTACACTATTTTTTTAAAAAGTTCTTGTTTTTTTTTATTAGGAATTTCTAAAAAATGTGTGCAAGGAAATCATTTGGTTTCTAACCAGTTATTTTTAATAAAATTATTTTATCATCATTAGAGCTTATAATTATTTTTTCGTAACTAGCTTGATTTTATAATACGACTATAGTAATATTTCAAAAAGGACTGGAACAAACATTGGTAACATACATATTTTTGAAAAGGGAATTTTAAGTCCCATTTTAATATTTAAAAAAAAAAAAAATTTCTTAAGCAATTATTTTTCCTAGTAACATGTTCTTACGATATAAAAAAACAGCAACTTATGTATTCAAAACTCCTATAATAAAATCACCAGAGCTTGCTAAAATATAAGGAACAACCGTGTGCAGTGTATCTAGTAATGTTAATAAGATCGAAAAAAAAAACTTATCCGTTTTAGCTTATCTTAGCCCATATTAAATCCATTATATTAAATTTTAAGAATTTAACATTAGATTCGAATTACCATAAAAAAATAGAGATTCTGGTCAGTTGGGTTAAGTCGCAGGCATGAAACGTGATGCATACACATACAGATTCGTATTTTAGACCCTGAAAACCCTCTAATACCAATTTTGAAATAGTTAGGAATTGATAAAATTATTAGCCCGCCATATTGGATCTACCATTTTGAATGTTAAGAAAATAATTGTAAGTTTGTAACCTACGACTCCAAAATACCCGCAACGCCAATTATGAATAAAATCGGTAAATGTAAAAATTTTAATCGTCCATATTGGATCTGCGATACGAAACACATTTTTTTATAAAACTTGTGCTGAATACATAATGATGGAAGATTAGTTGTGTTTTGCAAGATTTCTTATTAATAGCGTTTTTCTAAAAATGTTGTCGGAAGATTGCGACGTATAACAATTTTTACAGTATTTCAAAAGCTCTTTGCTATTCGTTGCTATTATGAAGCACCTCTAACAAGTGCACCCATTCCAGGGATATACTGACGATCTAGCCATACTCATCGTGAGGAAGTATGGCAAAACATCAGAACTCGTGCAGGAGGAGTGGAGGAGTGGCACACCTTACGGTAAATTCTGGAAAAAAAAACACTCATTACTTTCACTAAAAGAAGGAAGCTTGGCTAATTAAAATTACCAACTCTCTTTAATATACCACTGAAGATGAGCCAAGAGGGTGCAAAGCATGGCGACTAGAAGGGCAAAACGTGGGGATTAAAACAATACATTATTCACTGGCTGTACACTGCAGTGGTAAGACCCTTGATAACCTGTGGCTGGGTTGTATGGTGGACAAAAATCGCTCAGAGGTGAGCCACTCTGGAGCTCTCCAGACTTCAGAGACTGCCTGTGCATCATGGAAGCCCTGAGAAACACTCTGACAGCAGCCATGAAAATCATATTAACCCCCCTTTTAATTTAACAGTCAAGGCTATGGCGAGAGTAGGGGCATACAGGTTGGAATAAAACAAATTCCTTGGACACACCTGCATCAAAGGCATGGTGGCAAACTCATTGTTGGAGATGAGCAGTGATACTATGCCAAGAGCCTATAACTTTGACACGCCATATCGCAGCTAAGTCAGCCAGAAACCTTGTTTGGTTTACAGACAGGTCCATAACTGACCATGGTCAGACGCTGGAATACACACAGCTACACCCAGACTAGATATAAGTGACGCACTAGGACAGCACACCACTGTATTCCAGGCAGAAAGTCGTGTTATTCATACCTGTCTTCGAGAGAATCTGACGAGGAGTTACAGAGGCTGGACCGTTTTCATTTTCTCCTCTGAAAGCGCTAGCATGTCATGATATAACATTAAAACGGCTCTGAGATTGTCTTCAAAGTTCTGACAAAACGAGATTACTTTTGCGTGGATTCCAGGATATAAGGGCATCCTAGGCAATGAAAAGACGAACCGGCTTGCACGACAGAGGTCTGCTACCACATTTATTGGACCTGAACCAGTGTATCTAGCTTTACTAGAGCTGCTATTCGTGGGTGGTTATCCTGATGGATAAACCATCAACAGCAAACTCATTATAACCAACCGTCCGGCAAATTTAGCCTCCAAACTTGCATTTAAGCAAACACCAGATTAGGCTGTTGACAGAACTAATAACCAGCTACTGCAGCTTGAGGAAACACCTACATACTATGGAAATCTATATGAACTAACATGTAGACTATGTGACGAAAGTATAAGCTCTAACCTACTGGAGACACCTTCAAGAATCGCTCAATTCAGAATACTCACGAGGACAAACTACTAAACAGGCCGATAAACCTGATTAAGGCAATCAAACTGTTCACATAGAACAGATATAACAGGCTACACAATAAGTTACTAGGCTACAGTGTATGGGTTTCTCAACCCTAGCATGCTATATCGCTCAATCAATCAAAACATTGGTCCAGCAATAATCTAAAATTGAAATGTTCCGCTTTCCCTGGTACTTTTTTACTTGGCCGTGTTTATCATGTATTATACAGTTGTCCTTTAACCACACAGCTTTCCACAAATGCTTTGCAGTTAACTGACGTCTTATTTCTTAGGAAATTAGTTGCTGTTGGGCGAAAATTTCTCCAGACTGTCTTCTCATTACCATTTATTTAATATATCTTAAAAGGTTTCGTCCTTAGATAGATTTTGTATCTGGGACCCAACAAAGATACTTTCTTTGATTTTTGCTTCGCTAAGCCTGGTAAATTTCTGCCTAAGATACTATTTAATGCTGGGCCATTTTTATACCTTGTCTTTACAAAATTCTTCATTATGCAAAGGTGGCAGCAGAATCTTCTTGGAATTAACTAATGGCTTGTATTGTATATTCTTCAGTTGTGACTCCTGGAATTGACTAATAAGCCATTCCAATTTCTGTTGATTTTGTTTTGCTCCGCTACCTCAGTCGCATAAGAACTTTCAAAACCTTACAACTAACACTAGTGTTCTTCATATTTTATGCAGCTCAAAAGATGCCTCTTGTTTTCATGGATTTTCTTTAGTGTGAGTAGCATGACTAAGATGAATTAAAGGTAAAAAATTTTCAATATTGTAACCCCATTTTCGATCGATAGGAGGTAGTTTTATAACGGCCTTCTCTAATCATTAAACAGTATTGCATCGGTACCTAGATATCCAATGGTTAAACATCTCGAGCGCCACCTTTTGGATTAACAAAGAAACGCAAACCAGAGGTCATTTACGCATGTTGGTTACTGGTTAACAATTGCGTACTAATAGTTCCTGAGATACTAAAAAGTTCGGGATTTTGAAATAAAACTAACGATCATAAACAACAAGAGTAGTCTTGTACTCCATACTTTACAAGGTAATCTCCCTAAAACTAACTAAAATTAGCCCATATGGCACAGTAGAAGACGATGTAATAAAACTGGATTGGAGGATTAGTATGCGTGTATAGCGATAATGGTTATCCATAACGCGAAGTAGCACGGTAATGAAACATACTTACAAGCGACGGTAACGAAATAGTAGAAATGTTGGGTCAGCGCAGGCCTGCATCTGTTGTTAAATTCGCGTTCCGGTCTGCCACTGTACAGTAACGATAGAGATATGAAATAAGAGGACGACACTGCCCGTATTATGGGTCCACACTAGTATAATTTATGTAAAATGGAAAAGAAAACCACATGCCCACAAGCATGCCAAACCTATAAAGCCAGACTAGAAAGGCGCCGGTCTGGTAGGTACCCCCGTGGCTGGTCCAGTCTCTTCACCTTTTAGTAACAACGTAAAATTGTGCCAAAATGGTGGTCTGCTCGGGGTTATAAATAAGTATATAACTCTGCGAAGATGGGGTTCGCGATTGAACCATGTGGAACCCAACCAATTCTACTTGTCCCAATTACCGTTAGTCAAAAGTGCTGGAAAGTAAAATTTTCAGTCATGGAGAGAAACTCCTGGAATGGGGTGTGCCAAGGAACATATAACTACCTAATGCACGACTTACTAGGGAGCTCCTCTTCTTAAGAAGGAAAGACCTGCGAATTGTGGTGGGACTGTTGACACGACATTGTCACCTGAGGGGCCACCTTCATAAAATTGATATCGTAGATAATCCGATGTGCAGATGGTGTCTGGAGGAGGATGAAACTGTTGACCATGTCCTCAGAGAGAGCCCAGCACTCGATGGACTAAGGCACAGATATTTTTGTCACCGGAAGCCATTAGGCAAGTTCAGTCAATGAGAGTGCTTAGATTCGCAAAGGCGATCGACCTCGAATGACCTGCAGCCATAGTGGAATCTAAAGGGTCCAACAAGACCTAGACTGCGAGGATCCACCTTTTGTCGATTAGTTCACTCAAGTTTGTAATTTATTTACTTTTGTTTAGTGATATTTATTACCTACGGGTCGATTATAATATTTCATTGCACATGGGTTGTTGATCAATCGGCGTGCAGTCATTAAATTTTCCTACAAAGCAAATGCTCGTTCAATAATTCACTATCGAATTTCGTTTATTTGATCAGAAAATTTACTTCTATATTAAAAACATAATTGTTTACAATTTATCATTACCAATATAAAATTGTTAGTTAAAATCACCTTTAATTAGCACATCAACTTGGGTTGCCTTTTCTTCTTATGACATCTCTGGTTCGATACAGCTCCACGTCGAAACGCTTATGGAGAGAACCAGAATGTAATTCGCGAAGAATAACATTTCACCTTTGACGGTCTTGGAGAGAAAAGGTAACTTTTTTTGATCAAAGATCGTTAAAATTCGTTATTATTTAAAATTTCAGGCGATTATAATGTATCTGGCTTTGTTTTATGAAGAAGAACGAAAACTAATTGTAACAGACTTACGCCTTTTTTTCTGAGACATATGATGTGTTACAAATTCAATATTTGAATTTAATGCAATTGCAGTTTAAGCAAGACAAAATATTTAAGTTTATATAGATAACAGTATTATAAAGCAAAAAACTGAGATTATTGATTTCTTTCTGTGCATATATTGTATTATGTTAATATTACAAACTTAATACAGTATTGAATTTGTTTAGCACTTACCACAAAAATAATGATGCCATGAATAATTGAAAAATTTATACAGGGTGTAATATAATTTTGTAAAATAATTGATGTGTGATAGAATTCGGTATAAATATGGAATCGAAAATGCTTTATCTCTGAGATACGGTCTTTTGAATATTTTAGTAAAAGAGTTAATTTTAAAAAGTTGAACCGGTGGTGAAGTACACAAACAAAAAAAGATTATAAATGTTTTTTCAATATACTTACACAATTTTCTATACATTGAGGGCCAATGACAACAATCTGAAAAAGTAAATATATCTCTAAATATTCATAGGTAATTTAAGTTTTTTGGTTTTTATTTAGCATATGGAGCTTTCCCTCAGTCATCCCAGCGCAAGATCAAAATTGAATTTAATCTAAAAGTATTTTTCTATAGACTTTTTCGATGTTTTTTTTTCACCTTTCTATTGATATAGTCCGATTTTTTGTAAATTCGGCAATTTGACCTTGAAAAAGTACAAAACATGTTATTTCTCGAAAAGGGCATTTTCAATATGTTTTTGGTAGTCTAAATCGAAAACTAGGGATTTCTTGCATCAATTGGATTTTTTTGCAGAATGGGTTTTTTTTACACTTTTGGGAAATGACTCAACAAGCATGATCCAACCACCGATGCAGGGAAAATAATTAATTCTAACACCAGAGTAATATCTGATAATCTTAATCACGATAGTGTCAGCGCATCAGTATCAGGGAATTATAATAAATTATCTAAAAAGCACCTTAAGCACTTTAAAAATCAATCAAAATTTTATAACTTCTATCTATCTATCTAGTAGCGCTACAACCCTACGTGGGTTTTTGCTGCAGAAACGATTTGCCTCCACTGGTCTCTGTCCATCATGGCTTCTCTCCAGTTGTCGACACTCATAGTTTGTAGGTCTTTGGCTATATTATCTCTCCACCTTAATTTTGGTCGTCCAAGGGGTCTAGTTCCTGTTGGGTTTTGATTCCATACCATGTTAATTAGTCGGTTGTCAGGGGATCTCTGGACGTGTCCTGCCCATCTCAGTCGCTGGGATTTTATTGTTTTTATTATATTTGGGCTATGGTACAACATCTCTAGTTCAGCATTACTTCTTATGCGGTATTGTCCCGTAATTGGGTCTTGTACAGGACCAAATATTCTCCTTAGCATTTTTCGCTCAAAACATTTAAGCAGAAGTTCGTTATGCCTTGTGAGGGTCCATGTCTCACACCCGTAGCATACCACTGGTTTTATTATTGTTTGGTAGATTTTTATCTTTGAGGACCTTGACAGGATTTTTGATTTTATCAGCGTTTGCAGAGAAAAGAAGCATCTATTACCACTCTGTATTCTGGCTTTTATTTCTTCTGTCATGTCATTATCCGATGTTATGACAGTTCCCAAATATTTGAATTTTTGGACATTCTCGAAGTTATAGTCCTCCATTGTTACGTTTTGTCTGATTCTATCTCTGCGGAGATTGCGTGCTACATGCATATATTTGGTCTTATCTTCATTAATTTTAAGGCCCACTTTCTGACTCTCCTTTTCGATTTGTAGGAAACTTTCCTTGACTCTTACAGTATTTTGTCCTATTGTGTCAATATCATCTGCAAAGGCTAGCAACATTTGTGGTCCCTGATTTGTGAATATTTCGGTATTAATGTTCGCTTTCTTGATTACCATGTCGAGTACGATATTGAACAGAAGTGGAGATAATCCGTCCCCCTGCTTCAGACCACTTCGAACTGTGAAATTGCTAGAGACTTGGTTTCCTATTTTTACACATAATTCGGTATTGTTGACACATAGTTTCGTTAGACTAATAAGTTTTTTTGGTATCCCCATGCTTTCCATGGCAATCCAAATACTCTCTCGTATTATGGTGTCATAGGCCTGTTTGAAGTCGATGAATAATTGGTGTACATCTCTGTTGAATTCCCAGCTTTTTTCCAGGAGTTGGCGTATTGTGAATATTTGGTCCACCGTGGATCTGTTAGGCCTAAAGCCGCATTGGTAGTCACCGATGTTCTCTTCAGCATAGGGTGATATTCGCTTCAATAATATATTAGATAATATTTTGTACGCTGAGTTTAATAGTGTTATCCCTCTATAGTTTGAACAATTTAATCGATCCCCTTTCTTGTGGATGGGGACAATTATACCTTTCTTCCACTCTTCAGGTATTATTCCAGTGTTCCATATATCTACTATTAATTTGTGTATTTCTTTATGGAGATGTGTTCCCCCATTTTTTATAACTTCCTTTTCCCCATAAAAGATTTCGGTATCATGTGACAGAATTTATTCGTGAATTCCTGCAAACGAAATATTTTGATACGGAATGGCCGTTTCACTCACGATTCACTGCTGTCCCATATTAGTAGCTATGCTATAAACCTATAAAAATCCACTGTGACAAAGGCACTCTGGAAGTCTGATCGATCGTCTTGGGCAGTTTTAGTGCTAAACAACTATCTGTTATTAAGAGTTTACCAATACCACGAACATAACCTTAAAATTCAGAAAAAGCTGTAATCTAATTGGTCAGGCCATGCCTTTTGTTTCAGAGCTCTTACATCAGTATGCCCGCGAAGTCAATCGCGTGAAGGTTATTTATTAAATTAAACTGGTTTCTCAAAACCCTTAAATATATTTAACCAAAATGAGAAACTTAAAATTGACTATTCCAAAGTAGCTAAAATAAATGCTTTTGACGGTCGTTATTTTAATCCTAGTATAAGAAAACAATGTTACAAAGTAAATTATATACATGAAACTCTAACAGAACAGTTACGTCACTCGTACTACGTTGAAAAAGTACATGCTGGCTCCGGATGATTATCCCGCAAGACTTAAATACTTCCAACTGGTTTATACAGCAACATAACCTATTTCTAAATTTTTGTAACCTTATTTTGTTTACCGATGAAACCGGTTTTACAAGGATGGCATAATAAACTCAAAACACAATTTACATTTTTGAACTGATGAAAACCTACACGCTATAATTCAAAACAAAAACCAACAACGGTTTATTGTAAATGTGTGGGTTGGCATCATCGGAAATTTCCTTATAAATCCATTTGTATTGGAAGGAAGACTCAATGGTGAGATTTATTTACAATTTTTGCAGCAAAATTTTAATAACTTGTTGGAAGACGTACCTCTTGATAGAAGAAGAGAACCGTATAGTACGTCAACATATAACAAACGTTTTTACCTCCGATGGATAGGTGGAGGTGAGTCTGTTTTATGGCCACCAAGGTCTCCAGAGCTAAATCCCTTAGACTGTTACTTCTGGGGACATCTAAGAGAACTAGTTTATTCAACATCAGTAAATATTAGAGAAAAACTACTAGCGAGAATAGCACACCATTCTAACGAAGTCCGTAATAATGCCGAAATATTATTTGCAGAGCAGCGGGAAAATATTCGAAGAATAAGAAAATGTATTAAAGTACGTAGAGCCCATATTGAACATTTGCCAAGATAAAATTCAAAGAATAAGAAAATGTATTAAAGTACGTAGAGCCCATATTGAACATTTGCCAAGATAACATGCAAAGAATAAGAAAATGTATTAAAGTACGTAGAGCCCATATTGAACATTTGCCGAGATAACATTTAAACATTTTCACTATTTTTACATTTTAATAACATTGTAAATTAATTGAGCCCGATCAGCCTTTTGAAAGGTTGCTGGACTAGACACTGTCTTATCGTGGAAATCTTTCAGCATAACATCTTCTTGCCTTCGAAGAGTTACGACAGCGCTTCCCCATAAATTAAAGTACATCAGCACACCTTGCGTATTTTATTTTTACCTGTTTATGTTTAGCATTAGTAACTTTTGAGTTTTTCGCATAAAAATCGATTTATCTCGAAAACCGTCAGATTTATCGAAATAAATTAAGAGTACCTTTTTTTGAAGGGAAATGACCAAAGAATTTAAAAAATCAGTTTTCAGCGCTGTAAAATGATACCTGCCAAAAATTAGGCCCTACCGTGTGGCTGTAAATCCGTTTCTGACTTCTCTGATGATCTAAAACATCTACTGTAGTATGGTTTAATGAGACTTCATGGCCTCTGTAAAATATTAAAATTTCATAAAATTATACAAGACAGTTCAAAACTTAGAGCCGATAAGGTAAATCGGTGGGTATGCATTTAGGGCTCTGTATCTCCGTTAAGAGGCACTTTAAGATTTTTTTTTCTATGACAAAGTACGGTTATTTTGACCTCCCCTGTATGCTACCGAGAAATCAGGAGGTACTTAACCGAGACCCTGTATTTTTTCAATGTCAAAAAGCCAAATTTTCTGATTACACCAATGAAAATCTGAAAAGAATGTACATCAAAAACCTCCAGTGGAAAAGTCTTTTAGATTAATTTCGGTATAGAAAACACGAGTTCAAAACACGGTGATTTTCCTCTCGCGCACCGCCCTGGGACGTTTCAGGCAATTGCCCCATACGGATTTTTGTTTCATTAATGACCTTGTAAAGAAAATATGTTTCTTTTTTCATAAAAACGCATGTCAAGTTAAGGCCCAGTTTTTTTTAAGGATACTATATTTTATTAAACAACTAATTAGAAATATAAATTTTGACAAAAAATTAAAGAACGATATTAATTTTTTAGAGAATTTTCCAAGATTACGGTGGTGCCAGATAAGCCTGTAGGTTTATGAACATATGAATTTCCGCCGGTCTAAAATAATATGAAAAGTTTATTTTACAAGTTATATTTTTATATTAAAAAAAACTATTTTGATATTATTTTTCAAGAATCATATCTCAGGAATTTTCAGGAAATGTTTTACACTATTTTTTATACTCTGTATAATTATGTACATAGTAATTTTACATAAAGTATATGCAGCTTGTATACGTAACTTAAATTTATATCGTAGGCAATGGTTTTATAGACTTTTACCATACATTTTTAAAAAATTTTGTTTCCTAATATTTTTTTTAGCTACAGAATATAAAAGTAACTTCTAGAGTAGATGGTATTAATCCAATTAAGAAAAAGAAAATTCTACAACATAGCCTAGAAATTTTGTTTGAAGGAAGCTATCTGAAAAGCAAATAGAAACGTGACTTTTCTTTTTGATTAAAAATTAAAAAAGGACGGTCAATTTTAGGTAAAGAAGGTGCTTCTCTTTTAAATCGATAGACCCAACCATTTCCAACATATTTGAAGGTGATTATTTTAATGCATTCAATAGAAATTATTTATTGCAGTGATCTTCACAGAAAATCCATTGATTTAGCATCGATATCTCTGTGATCTCTATAAACGAGAATAACTTTTTGAAGTTTTAGTGGAAGTACGAATACACTGTGCTACTACCATTCATTTTGCTCAATAATTTAAACAAAGTAATTACATATACAAACATAATCTTAAATCACTCGTTCTCACTAGATTTTTTTTTGTTTAAATTTAGTGTCCTATTTTTACTTCAACTGGGGCATTTAAGTGCATTTAAAAAAATATACAGGATATTCGGAAGAACAATGTAGGCAACTGAAGGGGAGCTAATACATATAACGGCATTTGTTCTAACAAAACTTTACACATGGATTGCAAAAAAAAGTATATGGCATACGAACACGAAATGAGAGACTTAGTAGTTTTTTATTACCTCACCCATAAAAAAAATTTGTTTCAAAATACTGTCTCAGATCTGAGTGCTCAAAGTGGATTATGCTGTTTTTTGCAAGGACAATTGGTCTACATTCCAAAGCCGCCAGAATTGAATCTGGAACAAACATTGTATAACATTTTTGTTTTATTATTATGTTCTCCATGGAACGTCCTCTTGTTAAAAAAAAAAAGGGTATTCCATGCAGATTTTCATCCCCTTTAATTTGTCAATGGAAATTTTGAAATCGGTCAAGCCCTTTGTGCGCTATAAGAAAATGTGGTTTTGAGAAAAACGTATTTAAAGTTTATGCGTCTGAAAAGCACGTTTTTTCCAACTTATATGTTTCACAAATTTTTGAATTTCGTTCTGAAATTTTGCACACGTGCAGTATGCGGTGAAAAAAAATTACGTCTCAAAATGTGGCGCGTAAACTGCGATTTTATAAAATTTTCGGTGCAAAAAATTACATTTTTGTAATTTCGAAGAAAATAATTACGCTTCTTAAAGTTCACTGAAAATGATTACGAAAAATACAGGGAAAAAAATTACGTATCGAAAAGTACGACGAAACTATTGTAATTTTGAAAATACATAACACATACAAACATACGTAACACTTTTAAAAGTGAATCGAAAACTATTAGATTTCTTAAAATACTGTGAATATAATTCGACGCACATTTTAAAAATGTAATTTTCTTCATCGCACATTTTAAAGATGTAATTTTTTTCACTGTATTTATTAATGATGTATTTTTTTTCACTGTATTTATTAATGATGTAATTTTTTTCGCCGCATTTATTAAAGACGTATTTTTGAAGCGTTATTCTCTTCGTCGCATTGTTTCGAAATATAATTTTTCTCACCGAGGTTTGGTAGCTGTAATAATTTTCAACGCACTTTTCAGTAAGATATTTTTTTCGGCACATGTTTTATACAAGCAATTTTTTTGGTTACATTTTTAAAATTGTGATAGTTTTCGCCGCACATTTTAAAGATGTAATTTTTTCGCCGTATTTATTAGTGATGTAATTTTTTTCACCGCATTTATTAAAGATGCCATTTTTTCGCCATTATGCCATTTGACATTCTAGTTTTCGCCGCATATATGAAGGAGTGATGCTTTTCGCCATGGTTTTATAAACCGCAAATCTTTAAGCGCAATTTTTTTCGCCGCATATTTCAGCGTCATTGTCTTCGTGGACACCATCGTTATGATATACTTTATTATCTGCGATACTTTTCAAAAAAAAACTTTATAAAGCTCTCACCACCTATCCTCTGTGTGATAGTCTTTACACCACGGCCTGTAGGGTCATTATAGTATTGATTATATATTTTCTATATTAGGTTAGTTGCCTCTGAGTCTTTATACTATTATCCCATTTCTAAGATTGAATAACATTTGCAAGAAATTTTAATTTACTCAAAATAACAAATTCACTACTGTTGTCAAAACTATCCCTAAAGACCGTAAATTATTTTTTTTGCCTTGATTGAATCGTAATTAGAACTTATTGCGTGTTTTCACAGCGCTTTCTAGTGGCAAAAATCGATTATTGAGATAAAATTTTTAATCTTAAGCCGACTTTACATATGTAAAGTAACTAAAGCAAATTACTAATTCGAGTAACTAAATTTAATTACTTATATCAAGTAAGCAATTTGGTTTAGTATGTCAGCAAGTGTTGGGTTTAGTAAACCGTTTAGTCAAGTGAATAAAATGAACTTCTATTTACTTAAGCAGGTAGTTAGCCCCATCCCTATTTCGAAACAACGAAACGTCAAATAAACAAGTGCAGACAATCCAGTTTAGGAAACTTTATTAGTACCTACTATGCAGAAATGCTGAGATGCGGAGAATTGTCCGACATGTCTCATTGAGATGAAAAAACAGTATTAAAATTCGTGCAAGAATATCGTGAAAGACCATGATTATGGGAAACAAGAGCTGCGATTTACAAGGACAAAGAAGTCTGTAACTCAGCCTATAAGAAAATTGAAGACATCATGATAATTGAAGAATTTAGAGACCAGAAACCAAAAACCAAATTCGGCTTTGAGATCAAGAAAAAAAAAAGAATCAGGGATTCTATGAAATAGTTCAGCTATAGGTTGCTTTTCGATCCAGTTAATTTCGTACCCAACAATGTTTTCCTTTGTCAATTTCTTCTGAAATTATTTCTGATAATACATTAAATATATCATGTATACATTTCTGCACTGATGCTTGAACAAATGCACTTAAGGCCATATTTAAATTAATACACTAAACATTGATTGCTTTATTTAGTAATTAAAGTCGCGTGAGTAACTTAGACCATTTGGCACCTTCTTCAGTGAGGTTGAGGTGGATTATATTTTATTATGTAGGCCAATATGCTGTATGAAGTTAAGTATATGTTTGGCTTTGATTAAATCGAAAGACATGTCTGTCGTCAAGTTATCGAAGAAGAAGTACATATTTCTAACATTTGTTTATAAGGGACAATCGGTTATGATGTATTTTACAGTAAGAGGGGAGTGGCACGACAGGCATTAAGAAGGCTTTCTAGGGATTCCCACCGGCTTTGGGCAATGCTATGAATGATATTATCAACATGTCTTTTAAGTTCTTTAAAGTTGAGCACTTGTCACGGTTAGGATTTTATCTTAAATTTACTATGGTTAATTTGGTTAATTTTACCTTTTTGCTAATATTCACGTTTTGGGCAGCACTATATCATTATCATTAAGCATTTCCCATTTCTCCTTCGTATAACAGTCTAATATTCGTTGCATTTTTGGGTCCTATTGCTTTTCGAGCCACTCCAAATTTTCTTCCCAACTTAATTATTTTCTTTATCTTTCAGAAATTTGCCTATAAGAAATACAACCCTAATTAAACTCCATTCCTAACTCGAATTTTTAGGTCGGCGACTCTACGTCTCTGTTTTAGGTTGTTTATATTTAAATAAAATATTGTTATTTACCTTTTTTTATTAGATATCATTTTTTGTGCCGATTATTTCAAATGAAATTGTTACATTTATCTATTTTAGTTGCAGTTTTCCGGATTTTTATGTGAAGTATTTTTAATGGTTTATGTACCTTTTTGTTGGGGTTATGTGTCCTTTCCAGCTGACGTTTAGGCAAATTTGCATTTTTTAAGCCGTTGCATGTTGGGTTGCTATTTCTGTGGTAATTTTTGGAAGGAAATTTGGATGAGTAACTAATACCGCGTTGTTAATGGCTGAGGGAAAATTCTTATTCCGTGTTTTACGGATAAACAATGAAGTCCTATTTGATTTTGAGCTGGAAATGTCAACGATTTATTAGTTAGCAACGCTGTTTAAGCCCACTATTTTGAGCTGTCATTTCTTGTGTCGAATTGCTACTCGTTTAAGGTCCCTTTTGTCTCGCGCCCCATGCTGAGGGAAAAGAAGCTCGTACAGCGCAGGCTTCGAATAAAATGGCGAGAATTTTAACTGTCGATCCTACTTTTTTCTATGAATTTTTGCAAACATGAGTCAAGAAATTTTCATCCCGTCTTATTGCCGCCATCCTGCGGGATTGGATGGGGAATTTCGTTTTGCGTACCTCGATAACGCTGTAGTGAATTGTGATTTAAGTATTTTCTGGCCAGTTTGGCGTTTTGGTTAGTTATCGGGGTACAACCTAGAAACAGCATTATTACCAGGAATCAATCTGACCCCAGAAAATCGGAGTCCACTCTCGGGGTAGAAGAATACTCATATCCACCCTCTGGGCATAGGAAAGTCCAGATCCACCCTCTGAGCACGAGGAAGTCCAGATCCATCCACTGGGTCGAATAACAACATAGATCCACCCTTAGGAATTTAAACCCGTGCTCCCTTAGGGATATCTATATCAGTGAGTCAAGGGTAGAATTAATATAAAACATTTTTTTTTGAGTTTCCTTTGTCCCGCATCTTCTTGTTCTTTTTGCAATCCATTACCTATATTTTAATGTTTAGTATTTTATGTAGCACTTTGAGAGCTGACTTGAACGCTAGTCCCAAACGACAACGTGGGGGGTTTCTGTGTTTACCCGGCTAAATACCACACCCATACCTACTCTACGGCATAGGGACTAGCTTGGCACTTTGCTTGCTGGTGCCGCCACTAGTTTTCAGCTCTGCTTCTTTCACATGAGATAATCTTTACCAGCGCTTTTATATCAAATACCTGTATAGCAAGGGGGAGGAAGTGATTCCTCTCAAAAATTGCACACTTAGCTTGTGTGTCTGCCACCTGATTCCCATCAGATGCTAGTAGGGCTTGGGGTCCACATGAAGGATATGTGGAGATTACATTGAGTTCTTATTTTTAAGAGATCAAGAATTTGGTTCATGATGTGGTGGGGCGTGTAGTGAGATAAAATGGATTTGAAGCAGCTTAGGGAATCTGAGATGATTAGATGTTTGTTAGATGAGTGATGTTGGATTATTTCTCTAATACATTGTTTGATGGCAAACAACTCGGCTGGAAAGATAGATGAGAGGGAGTTTAGCTTTGCTTTACTGCTTGGGCAGCCTTTGATGACAGCTAAACCTACACCTTGATCAGATTTAGAGCCGTCTGTGAAAGATAATTTATATGTTTTAAATTTTGTATTGATTAAGTTTAGGAAATGTTGTTTGATGATTAAGGGAGAGGTGTTGTTTTTATCGTATTGAAGAAGATCGAGATTAATTTTAAATGGGGAAAATCACAAGGGGGAGAATGGAAATGGTACTGGGGATGGTTACGCTGTGGGCGGTCATGAAGGAGAAAGCTCTATCATTTGCGCCTAGGGTAATATTTGAATGAGCAGGAGGATTGAGAGATTAAGAATTTTATAATGATCAATAAGAAAAGGCCTAGATTTGGCAGAAACAACAACTAGCATGAGTAAGGTAAAGCATTAGAGGGACGGAGGGGGAGGTGTTGGTCAGACTTTGGAGACTAATCTTGGGGAAATGCGGAGGGCATCAGTCGATACACGTAGAGCTTGATTTTGTTCATCTTAGGAAGGATAATGTTATTATATATCTTGAAGATTGTAGGGAAGTCAGACCCCCATTTGGTGTGTGAAAGGTACTTTAGTATGTTGAGGTCGTTAAAGTAGCGGGCTTTAAGGTTAGCAATGTATGGACGCCACTTAAGTTTGTCGTCAAATATGAAGCCGAAAAACCTAAGCTGACTATTCATTAGGAAATGTTTATGATGTAATGAAATGGTATTGAGTTTTAAGCAGTTTCTCTCCTTGCAGAAGTGGGTGACAGTCGATTGTGTCTGACTAAACGCGAAGCCAGTATTAGTTGCCCATGTTTCCAGTTTTAGTATACAAAGTTGGAGTTGTCTTTCGCAACTGATAGATGATTGCGAGACAATGTATATAAGAAGGTCATCGTTGAAAAATTTTAGCTGCATGAGACGACGATAAGGCTTCTCGAGTAGTCATATATCTGATTATATTTCTAATGTCTGTACGACTCAACTTTGGCAGACCGCCAATATTTTTTTTTAATTACTTCCACACTTTTCTAATGGTTATAACTGTTTTCTTTTCTTCTTCACTTCACCTTTAATAATGATGCTGTTTGACGTGTGGTATTGCCCTTTTTTTTCTCACACATTGGCCGTGGAAATTTCAATTTACAAAACCGATTCAGATTGTAATTATATTACACAATAAATATTACGTATGTGGAAATTATTAAGTATATAAAATTAACGTAGAAATATGAGTAATTGTAAAACTATAATTTATTCTTCGATCATACCCTAGATATAAACAACAATAGATTTGTATGAAGGCTGTTTATGGTCGGTGGGGGAGACGCTTTTTTGATGTTTGACAGACAAACATATTTACTATCTTTTCTTTCAATTTAATTGCTTGTCGTGACTTTTTTCGGTTTTTTTAAGTGTTAGAAATTACTATAAATGCGAAGTTTACAATTAATATTAACAAAAAGATGATTTAAAAACTTATCTTTATTGGTAAATATTTATAGATATTGTTTACATATTGAAAATAACAGTAATAATAATTTAGGCAACCATATATTCATACTTTATGTATTCAGAATTGACGTACCGATTATCATATAATACGCGTTTAAATAGAAAAGGATAGCATAAAATCAGTATATGTGTACCAAGAAATGAAATATCTACTGTTTATCAACACTTTTTCAAATATAAATAAAAATAATATTACGTTATTCAGCGTTCAAACAACCGGGCTCTAGTTCTGACGTTATGCTAATTCTACAGGGGTATTATTTATTCAATCAAAAAGAAGCGATAAATATTTCTTTTTTCAAATTACGGTGCAAGACTAAGTCACATGAATAACCGGAATAAACAAGTCAAGGACAAATGACCTTACTCTTATTAAGTAAAGTAGTGAATATGATGCTACGGAATTAAAAACAAAATAAACTATGATTTTTTACAATTCTTGAAAACATTCATTTTTGTACCAAAGTACTTGTGTTGTTACATCTGTTATATCTATAAAGATATGTTGTTCATGTGTATTTTATAAATTGTAGATTAATATGAGATAATAAAAAAAAAGATACATCCTTCTGAGGAAGCTTAGTATAGTTGAACGAAAAAGAAAATAAAAATTTTGAAGTACTACCAAAACCTATACCCAAGAAAATAAAAATAAATATAATAGAATGATTTAAGGAAAAGCAATATATATATATATATATATATATATATATATATATATATATATATATATATTGTCTTTTCTTGGGTTTAGGTTCTATATTTAACAAAAATGGAAAACAAATTGACTTTTCGCTCTTTATTTAAAGCATTTTCCAAATTTTTTATTCCTTGTCATTTTGTTACTATTACTCTATTACTGTACTGTAATAATTTCCCCATGATACTTGCATTAAACTACTTAACTTTAAGTATCTTTGAAACGTTTGAGTTTATCGCTTTAAAAATGGATACCTTTCTTACCTAAAGTTATCCATTCTTCTTGAATTTTAGACTGATATTGCAAAAAGTTTTAAATAAAAAAGGCATTAAAAGAAACAATCTCTACCCCATGAAAATTATCCTTTAGGCATCATTAACCACTTTTGTATCGTCAAATTCTAAGTAATTTTCAACATAAGTTCATAAAATTTCATTAAAAATTCGCTTCATTACTAGCTACAGTAAAAAGGAAACCACTCTTTTATTTGCTCCTGAAGAAGCGTAGCTTCCTTAAATATCTTTTCGATACTATGTTTATACAATTTTTTATATCATTTTGACTAGTATTATGTATTCTAGAAGTTTATTACACTATTTTTTACACCGTGTATACTATGTGTGTAATAAACAATTAATATTTCTTCAGTTAGCATTGTTTAGCGATGTAGATGTGGAGTATAGTCTGTAAAACTCTTTGGTCTCTGGTTGTATTACATAAATTCTATGTATATATTTTTTAATATTTAAAATAGCATTACTGCCATAACTTTTTTAATCTCTTTATGTTTTTATATGTACTCATATTTTAAAACATTTGAACTAGTTTTAAGTTATGTAAATATGAAAGATGGTAGATAAAAGGCTATACAGTGTTGACCATGCATCTTGAGTAATTTGAAAACTCAAAATGGTTTGGATATTGAGTTATCATTAAGAAACATGTCATTTCCTAAAATTATGTATGAGTTATTAATTTTTTTTAAACTCTTGAAATTACTTTTCATGTCAAATTTCACTTTGTTAGGACTACTCTTTTAAGCATTATTACCTCTATCATTAGAGCTGGGCGATGGGGAAAAATAAATATTGATTACCTATAACGATATATTAACAAATTAAACGTTGAGCAAAAGAACAATTTCACATTCAGAAAAAGTCTAAGTTACTAGTAGAAAAATACCCCTATCAATGATTCTTATAATCGTGAGAACTTGTAAAGTTATACGGTATTCGCAATATAAAATTATAAGTTGGATATCAACAAAACACATCTCTCCTGAATGTATTAATTGCCGAGAGTGGTACCTATGTTTAAAAAAGGAGCTTGTGAGAATGTCGGTATTGGTACAACAGCAAAAACAGTTTTAATTTACAAGAAGGGAGATGGATAATCAGAATAATCGAAAAATAATAGACCAATCAGTCTTCTCGCCCACTTATATACGTAGTGCGGTCCATATAAGCTTAGCCTCATATAGTAAAAAGGGTTTTAATGCCAAACTCTCATATTTTAAAATAGACGCAAGTCTCGCCAACTCTGATACCTGATATCAATGGGCTGCTGCATCAGTCAGTATAATTGTGACTGCGATCAAACACGATCAGTGTCACGTAATTTTTAAAAGTGTCGAAACTTGAATATTCTGCTGCTATAAAATTTGTTACTAAAGAAGGTTTTAACACTTGCACAAATCAACGAACGTATTGATGCTGTTCACGGCGGCTCTTGCCCATTATTTGCTATAATTAAAAATTGGTTAAAAGTTATTACGATGGAGACATGAATTGCTGGAGTCACTAAAAAGCTTATGGCCACTATTTTTTGAGACTGCCAAGATATCCTATTGATAGACTTCAACGAAATACACACGTTACAGCGGATTATTACTATGCTTAACTACGGTAGGCCAGAATATTATCGAGAAATGGCGAGGAAAAACTCGGCCAAGGTATTCAGTGGCTTCACGATAATGTTCCGTCCACAGCGCTGCGAGTTCCAAGGATGCAACTTCACTGAACTCGATCATATAGCACCGACTTGGCCCCCTCCGATTACTTCTTTCAAAACTGAAGGCAGATTTACGGGGAAAAAAATTCGACCCCGATAATGAAATTCCGCACGGGCGCTCTTTAAACACACTGCTGTATCATTATACCTTTTTATTGTCAAGCTCAATCCCGACAACTTGTCAAACCATTCAAGTTACATCGACGACGTCTCAAATCTAAGAAAGCCAATCTGGGCCCTTTATATACCCTTTTTCCGCATACTAGAAGATTCCGTATCTTTCTAGGAGGATTTTCATACTACCTGGTGATAATGGTGGTAATGAAAATAAGAAAAAGAAATAATCTGGCGATTTCTAGATCTTCTGTCATAGGCATTCCATGTTAACAATAATAGAATTCTCTAAAAAGTTCCAGACCTTCTTTCATCTACGTCTCATGAGGAAATTAACAAAAGATAAAATTAAATAAATTATAAACTCGTAGCAAATAAACCTAAAACTCTACAAACGGGAAACGCAAACTAACATGATGAAATGCATACTGCTATAAAGTCCGTTACAATATGTAAAAGACGCACTTCGAAATTGCAGAATTAAATAGTAGATATACAGAAATAATCAGTGACAGCATGAAACAAACAAATGCAATGTATTATCTAAATCATCATGAACTAACGACACGAAATAAACTAGAAAAAAGAGTAAAACAGTGTGATACGCTATCGCTCAAATTCCCCACTCTTGCTATTGAAAATGTATTCAAAACTTTGGAAACGTCACAAAAAGCATAGACATTAGTGATAGATATGTCAGAATTCGAGGTACGCGGACGATATAGTTATATAGTAGCCAGCAGTTTAGACGAAATCGTAAAAATGATGGAGGAATTAAATGAAAAATTAAGAAAAGTTAGTCTAAAGATGAACTCCAATAAAACTGAAAAGAACAGAAAACTCTCACTACATCTAAAAACAAAAGTTTTCTCTTCTTATGCACTTCCGCTAATGTCGTATGGAGCTCAAAATTGGACGATGACCTAAAAGACCGTAAATATCCCGAGAGTGACACAACGTGCTATGGAGAAGTCAATTATGAGTGTATCCCTAAGAGATAGGAAAACTAATGAGTTTGTCAGACAAACAACAAAAGTTATTTACATAGTTGATAAGGCGGCGTGACATGTAGCCCGATACCATTTAAATAGATGGCACTAATCAATTTTGTCTTGGAGACCATATAGATAAAATAGACCGAGAGGAAGACATGTATGCGTTGAGGGGATGAGATCAAACGAACTGGGTTGAACTGGATGCAAATTGCCACAAATAGAAATAGTTAGAACAAAGAATCTGAAGAAGCGTATGCCCAAAGATAGATATAAAACGCTATGAGGAAGATTAGATCTAGATCGAGAATCTAGTAACTTGTGATACCGTTGTCAATGTGACTTTCATACTAAAGTTTCTACGACAACAGCTTTTAATGTCCTAATGACTCTCGAGTCTTGAAGACAAAAAATTTTGTGAAGCCTGTTGTTTTGATTTAAATAAAAGTTTTGATTGTATATCACATAACGCGTTAGTTTCAAAACTTCTTGGATATAACTTCCATGATGTTGCTTTGATAACATCCTACTTGTCGGTATTGCCCGTGCCAGGGGAATATATCTTCCAAAATAATTAAGTATGGTATTCCGTAAGGCTCTGTATTAGGCCCAATTTGATATGTGTTATACATCAACAACATTTCCATACGTCTCTCAAAAGGGTAAAGTGGTGTTATTTGCGAATGATACTGCTGTAGTCGAGGGTACCGATGGTCGACCGAATCTCTAGCTTAATTCGAAGAAGGCATAAATTTCTGTGACCAGGCTTAGAATGGATGAACCTAAAATACTAAAAAATTATTTTTTATTACAATCTCTGCAGTTTACAGATAGTGATGTAAAATACTTACTGGTGCATTGATTCATCAGATTGATCAGAAAGTTGAGTCAAGTTACTTTCATTTTGAGCGGTCTCAAAAACAGGAGAGTGCTTATTATGTATGTTTTCTAAGCATATTTCATATACCATATTGTGTTGGGGTCATTCTGAACATTCCTTGAGGGTCTTCGCAGTTTAAAGAAGGTGCATGACAGTCATGGCTGGTCGGAGATTACCTTTGAAAATATTAACCGTGCCATGCATATTATGTTGCCTGTTATACATGAGAAAAACTTTTAAAGTAGTGACTATCATAAATATATCTTCAGAAAAATCAAAATCTTCTTATTGGATATTTTCGCACTGTGATGAAGATTTTATGGAGACACTGTTTTTTAACTAAACTACCATTCTAAATATGCGTACTGAATTATTAGAATTTGTTGCTTTTAACCTTATAATAAAAGGTCATATCCATATACGAGTGTCACACAATTTTTTTTGTTTGCATCACAACTTTTAGCAGTCAGTAATGTACTAATAAGATTTTATTTAATGTTTTTTTTTTCTAATTTGAAACCTTTGTTCCTTATTTTTATATTTAAAAAAAAAATATTAAGAAAATAGTAAATTAGAAGACTGGGGCACACATTGTGAACTACAGAATGCATATGTCCACTTTCTTAAAATATAAATAATTAATGTTCTGAAAGATCATTTGATATACCAAAAAATATTCGTTTCCTCTTACAAGTTTATGAAAACATTTCCCATAATGCTTAGTTTTTAAGATACATGATATTATTTATTATTTTTATTTGTTGTGTTATTTTTTTTTTAATTTACTTTGTTTGTTTTTTATATTATATGAAACAAGGGGTCAGGTCATGAAACATTTTACCCTCTTTTTTTCTGGCTCCACTGACCCAAGTAAATTAAGTTGAGCCGTTAAGTGATCACTCAATTTTTTTTTATGTTATTGTCAAACTTTTTTGTTTAAGTTTTCGTCTAAAACTCCATAGTTTTTCCACAAAAAAAAAATAAAGTTGTAGTATCCCTCTGTAGATTATTTCACACAATAATAAATTTATTTTACTATGAAACTGAAAAACAATATTCACATACTTCTTTTCGAGGTCGTAGAACACTATTCTAGACTTGGTTTTCCACAGTTTTTCTTCAGTTTTCCAGAAAACACAAAAAACCACGTTTCACTTCAAAAGGTCACTTTTATTTCTGGGAAAAACATCGAACTTTCATATTTATTTCGAATAGTAATAGTTAAAATACATTTTATGTAGTATATTTCAACTATTCTTGCGCAAATTTTAGTTAACCAGTATTTTCAACGAAAAAGCAAAAATTAGTTTCATGAAGTTTATCGACTCTTCTATTATCCAAAACTCCCAATATTCACTGCAACATTGTCAGATGTAAAATATTTTCATGATATGAACTTTTATTTTAAAAAAACTTCATAAAATTTGTCCAGCTCAGTCAGTAACATATGTTAGTTTAATTTTTGTAAGGTAAAAACAAGTGTAAAATAAATCTTAACCAGTCGAAATTTTCGATTAGTTCAGGTTTAGCTTCGTTTTAGTTAGTTTACCAAAGTGAAACGAATCTGAACTAACCTAAACTAGCCTAACTATATTTAAATGTAATTGTCCAGTAGAGACCACGTGGAGGCAGGTTAATCTCTGCCAGGAAAATATATTGAGAAAAGTCTGAGTTAGTAGGGAGGCGGGTATTTTAGTATCTGCTGCAAAAAATAATATAATTAGTAAAATTATCCAAAGACCAAGAAGTATAAAAAGGAATTAGGGTTATAAATTTGATCGAAGAAACACCAGAAATATCCAATAAAGGCAAATTACACTGGACAACAGCCAAAATGTATCTAAAATCAAATCGATTAAATCTTACCATTTTTGGCGTGCTGAAACCGAAACTAAACTTATCTTTTTAATATTAGGTCAAGTGTTAGAGATACGTGATGTCATGTACCCCTATATATTAACAATGTAACCACAAGAATGGACGGGGTATATTTGTATTGTTATTAAAAAATTTGTTCTTGAAAATTGCAACTAAGTTTTTAATTTCATTGTAATTTTTGTGTTCAGCGACTCAAAATTAACAAGAAAATGCACTTATGTTATAAGATCCAATAAATAAACTAAAATTTGTTGCGTAGTGTTATTAATGTTCTTATTCTTTCTCATTAAAAGACGGGGGCCTGTCCCATATTTTTTGAAAAAAATAGTACATGTTCTTGTCGTAGGAATATTTTCCCCTAAACACATGTTCCGCTAAGTAGGCGTAGATATGTTCTTCGATTTTCTTTAAAGCTTTAATAGAAAGAAAAGAATATATGTATATTTCTCAGAAACCAAATGTAACCAAGTTTTAACGAATTGATGCAAAAAAGTTTTACCCTAAAGTGAAAAGTAATTTTCTGTTTTCCGGGAAATTGAAGACAATTTGTGGAAAACTAAAGCCAGAATCGTATTTTACAATCTCGAAATAGGGGTGTGAAGATGTTTTTCCTGGATTTCACTTAATCGAAATAATTATTCCTTCTTTTTATTTGCGTGTTTTCCATAGGTTCAGCTCCATATTGAATATTAACTTGATTTTTTTACAAATGTTCGCGGATTTAACGCACAATATGGTCCGAATATTCGCGCGTATTTCGCCTCATTTGGACAATCTATAACATTAACATACGTATTCAATGAGTTAGAATGAAGCATAGAAATAATTAGTTGAGACTTCTAAATAAGAATTTGTTCGTCCCACTTTTCTTTCATGCCTTTCACTAATGAGTTTGTTGTTGTTTTAAACAAACAACTAATATTATTTTAAATACATTTTTTTAACTGTTGTGTCACTGAATTCAAGAGAATATCTTTATCTTTGTAGTATTTTTTTAGTCGAGTCTAACGAAATGTGGATATATACAATGAGAGTTACTTTACATAACTATTTTTGGTCGTCAACATTATGTTTTAGTAATGTTTTTGCTTTTAATTTTATGAGCTTTATATTTTTTAGGCAAACATTTGTGATTTATTTTTTACATGACTGTGTATGATTGCGATATTAATTTACAGTTTTACGTTACAACATGTTAATCTTTATATTATAGTTAATAGAAGGCTTATTTATCTTATTCATGTGACAACTAAGATTAGTTAGATCTTTTTTTCAACTTTATTGTAAATATGTGATTTTTTGAATAAAATTTTCTTTTAAAGAGTTTTTTTTCTTCGACATATATCTACTTTTGTTGTTACTGGACAAATGAGTTTTTTACCTTCTTCCAGGATATCCATTTTTGAATTTAAACCGTGCGCATATATAGAATCACACGTGTTATTTTTAAAGTTGGTAAAATTGTAAGTAACAATCGTGGGGAATAAGGAATGCTTAAGCAAAAACCAACTTTTTTAAGTTTAATAAGAATTCTAACGGGGCATTGCCATCTGAAGAAACTCCGGTTGGCAGAAAGAGAAAAATGCATGGGGGTAGGACGAAACCCCTATTCATATCCGTTCACAGTGTAGCACTGAAAAAACTCTAGAATGCTGTTCTTGGGAGCATACCAAATAGAAGAAGGGGAGCTACCCACTTTAAAGCCGTCCAACATTCTAAGATTCCTGAGAGAAATAGGATGGAGGACCTGCTTTAATCGGCAATGCAACAATGGCGACTTGTCCTTAGGTTTGCGCAACCCCCAAAAAAATTTTAAATTAAAATAAAACATACTATATATGGAGTTGCCTATTTAAGACGTGGATATTAATTTCGTCTTATAAGTTTCACATAGGTTGCAAGTCGACTTGCAAACCTGTGTTTAGTTTGCCCCACCAAATATCCTTCTACTAGAAAAATTTCTCTTATGGAACCCACTGGACAAGTATTAGAAACTGTTGCTTCCAGTCGCGCGTGGTGCTGCCAGTATCAAGTAAAGGTTTCTTCTTCAAGCAGCAGTTCAACCCTTTCTTTTAGTTCAGGTTAGAACACAACTGTGGTGTCTACTGTGCCGGTATTTCTATGCGTGATGTTTACTGTACCGGTATTTTAATTTTTGTGAAAGTGACTATATTTTTACTTTGATCAAGATATTTTGTTACGTTTTAAAGATTAAAAATGTTTGGCGAGAAAAACAAAACATCCAAAATTAAGTGTTCTATCCCAAACTGTGCAGACAATTACTGTGGCCAATTTCGATTTTCCAATTCAAAGAATTCCGATTTACAAAAGAATTTCGTAGATCGGAATCGTGTATGTGTTAGTCATTTTTAAGAATCTCTTGTAAGATATTCTAGAAAAGCAGTTAAATATAATGCAGTTCCTGTTCTCTATCTTCCTGTATGTGTAAGTAAAACCAAGTGAGCACTTTTTTTATTTTCTAGAAAACATGAGCGGCTCGTCGAATGAGGTGCAAACAGCTATAAAAAAACCCTATGGACACGCTGCTTCCATGCATTGTTATGCGCATCAATTAAATTTGGTAATGTTAAACGCTGCATTCGCCAATAAAGATGTCTGCATATTTTTTTTCCAATTTACAAGGGATTTGTTATTTTTTTTTTCAAATAGTCGTCAAAGAACCGCAATACTAGACCAAATTTTTAACAAACGCCTACCTCGTTCCACCCCAACAAGATGGAATTTTAATTCTAGAGTCGTTTGTACCGTATTCAAATACAAAGACAGCATTATAGAGACAATGGAAAAAATCTTAGATAACAGTAGAAACGTTAGTACCGCGAACCAATTACCAGGATGTGTCAAAATTCTCAAAGACAAGATTTCCTTTCATAGTTAAACTTATTTTACAAAATAATGCCTCAAATTGATTTGTTATTTGGTAAGTTTCAAACAAGACAGATTGACGCTGTTATCGCAAATAAAAATATATTTTCATTTGAATCAAAATTAACAGAAATTAGAAATATTACCTCAAAAGACGTCGATCCATCTCCATCTACTTCAAAACGACGTAAGCTCGATAATTCCGCGGAGTTTTCTCGGGAAGCAAGAGAAGTTTGTGATATAATTATTTGTCAAGCAAAAGAATGATTTAGCTTTACAGGTTACTTGGTAGCAGCAAGTCTTTTTTTTTCGGGACAGTATGTCGAATGTAGTACATGTTTTCTTGAGCAAAAATTTAAGGATACGATTAAAATTTACCCCTTTTTTATCCAACCAAAACTCCATACAGAACTGACCGTCATATATGAAGCTGAAGAATTTAGATCAATTTCGGGACTTCTTGTACTTTATGACTATCTTTCATAGGCACATATCACAAGGAATTTCAATACGTTATACACATTAGTAAACAGGTTACGGAGGAATTAACAAGGAATTTGCATTAAATTTTGTGTTTTCAACAAAATTAACTTTACTTTCACTAATGGCCGTGAAGGCGTCGAAGATAATTCACGTCTTGGATGGTCATCAAAATCAACTAACGACGATAACGTCACACAGCACGGCAAACTTTATGGCGGTCGAAAACAGTCGTATCCAGGTTAGGGAACTAGTACATGAGTTTGAAATCTCAAAATGTTATTGGTCGAAAGATTTTTTACACTTACTTTATAATTTCTAATTTTGAGCAATGAACTGTGGTTATTAATTCCAACTTTATTCCTACACAATAAAAGGTTAGGCCGATTAAGGGGGTCGAAACTGCCCCCTCGGTAATAAAAAATACCTGGTTGTTCTACATCTAAAAGTACCCACACAAAAAAATTTTTAGCCACTTTTATCATCACATTACCTCAAAAAAAAAATTGACGATATCTTCGGTTCTAATCATCGTAGAAACTTCTTTTTTTTCATTTTGTAGGTTTTTTTATTCTCTACAACAAGATAATTTTTACAAAAATTTTTTTCGCGAAATTCAAATTTTTAAATTCAATAAAATAAAAACTAGGACAACCAGAGCCGAAAAAAAAATACGTTTTTTAGACTCCAAGCTATGTCCATGAATTTTTTCAGATTTTTAAAAGTGGTGAAATTTAGTCAAAATCGCAAAAAACAGCATTTAATGCATTTTCGTGCATTTTTATTGAGTTCTAAAGCATGGAATTTTCTTATAAATCCTCAGTTATCTTAAAACTATGCATATATATATATATATATATATATATATATATATATATATATATATATATATATATATATATATATATATATATATATATATATATATATATATATATTTGTGTGTGTGTTTCCAAATGCCACCGTCTACCTGCCATGTAGTATAGCTTTGAGTTCAGGCAGCGAATCTATTTCTATGGCTTCAACCAATGGTTTTAAAACGACGTTTTCGTAGTAATAATTTGACCTTAAGGAACAAAAAGAAGTCACGCAATGCCATATCAGACAAATACGGTGCTTGTTCGGTTGATTTTATCACTTGTTTTATGTATTAGCTATTCTCTTAGCTTTCATTTCTCGTAAAACCATGTCTCATCTCCGGTAATGATAGGCTGCAGGCTGCGTTGAAAATCATCTCAGAAGTCTTGTTGGCATTCTGCAACAAGCGACCCTTTTCATGCAGAATTAGTTACGGAATTTTTGTAATTCCGTAACTCTATTTGTTTTAACACCTTCGTACATACTTAAAAATACTCCATTTGTTCTGTTACGATCAGCTGATAAGATTATCGATCGCAAGTAGACGTCGTTCATTGAAACATTTTTTACATTTGTCAGTGTTTTGTTTTCAAAAAATTGTTTTAGTAAAAAGAAAAAAGGCAACATATTCCCAAAATCATTAGCTAGAGCCAAAAACACCCTTGGACTTAGGTGAAAATGAAATTAAGCTACGAGAATAGTTGTTCCATCTAAATAAATCAAAATATACAAAATTTAAAAGTATATTGTATGTTAAATTAAGGTTAAACAGCAGCGTCCATATACTGGATTTGCAATATGCTTCCAAGAAGGGGTAATAACTAACCCTAATATATAAAAAATTCGAACGAAAATATCAATGACTGCTGAAAACGCTCGAGTTTTGTTAGTGATAAGAAACGGCTCCCATGTAATTTTTATAAACTATCCTTATACAGTTGAGATAAATTACCCCTAAGATTAAAGAACACGGAGAAACAAGAAAAAATTTTAAATCTAGTAGGATTATAATTTTCATGGATGTCATGATTGGCTGAACTTGCGTGGTACTTTCAAATAAATCTAAAATTTCATGTACCATCAGTATCCTGCAGAAAACGTGAAGAGAGTATGCAGTAGTTTAGGCCTTATTTCTGAAAACCACACTTACAGTTCTGCCAAAAACCACCTTGCATCTTCGATTACACAGAAAAAAAAAAAATAAGAAAAAACATCGATATATATATATTTGTGTGTGTGTTTTTCCGGTTTTCAATCCGTTCATCAGTAGAAATATCTACACGACGTTTCGCCAACATTTTCAAGTGATGCTTCCTCGAGAGCTGCTCGACTTAGAATGTTGTCGAGGAAAATGCCAGCTGAGATGTTGGCGAAACGTCGAGAAGATATTTATATATATATATATATATATATATATATATATATATATATATATATATATATATATATATATATATATATATATATGCCGAAGCCATTTTCAACCATTTTGCATTACTTAATGATCATTTTTTTCTCTTAAAGGCACGATTAAAATAAGGTTAAGACAAGGCTTATACAATTTTAGGTTATTTTTTTATTTCAAATATTTGGTCATACCTTTCAATTTTTTTTAAATACAAAGTAACATAGAAATAAATCATTTTAGTTCATGAAAAAGTTTTTTTCGTTAAATATGCACGTAAGTATTAAGAAGTATTATTACTATTTTAAACAGTAAATCAATAATTATGTACAATATATATATATATATATATATATATATATATATATATATATATATATATATATATATATATATATATATATAACCGAATTCGTTACACAGACTTTGAGACTGACGTGATTTACTATATATGTGTATATATACGCCTATTCATATAGAATTTTATACAAGAAGGAGTTTTTACCCCGTAAGGAAGTAGAATTTAATAGAAAACTGTTTGATGTGAAATCCTAAGCTGAACTCCAAGTAATACGCAAATTTAACCAATCATTGTGCCCGGAAAAATAGAAATATTTTTAGATCGATGTTTTTTCTTATTTTTGTCTGTGTAATCGAAGATGCAAGGTGGTTTTTGGCAGAACTGTAAGTGTGGTTTTCAGAAATAAGGCCTAAACTACTGCATACTCTCTTCACGTTTTCTGCAGGATACTGATGGTACATGAAATTTTAGATTTATTTGAAAGTACCACGCAAGTTCAGCCAACCATGACATCCATGAAAATTACAATCCTACTAGATTTAAGATTTTTTCTTGTTTCTCTGTGTTCTTTAAGCTTAGGGGTAATTTATCTCAACTGTATAAGGATAGTTTATAAAAATTACATGGGAGCCGTTTCTTATCACTAACAAAACTCGAACGTTTTCAGAAGTCATTGCTATTTTTGTTCGAAATTTTTATATATGAGGGTTAGTTATTACCCCTTCTTGGGAGCGTATTGCAAATCCAGTATATGGACGCTGCTGTTTAACTTTAATTTAACATACAATATACTTTTAAATTTTGTATAGTTTGATTTATTTAGATGGAACAACTATTCTCGTAGCTTAATTTCATTTTCACCTAAGTCCAAGGGTGTTTTTGGCTCTAGCTAATGATTTTGGGGGTATGTTGCATTTTTTCTTTTCACTAAAACACTTTTTTGAAAACAAAACACTGACAAATGTAAAAAATGTTTCAATGAACGATGTCTACTTGCGATCGATAATCCTATCAGCTGATCGTAACAGAACAAATGGAGTATTTTTAAGCCTGTACGAGGGTGTTAAAACAAATAGAGTTACGGAATTACAAAAATTCCGTAACTAATTCTGCATGAAACGAGTCGCTTGTCGCAGAATGTCAAAAAGACTTCTGAGATGATTTTCAAAGTAGCATGCAACCCATCTAAGCTAAGAGAATAGCTAATACATAAAACAAGTGATAAAGTCAACCGAACAAGCACTGTATTTGCCTGATATGGCACTGCGTGACTTCTTTTTGTTCCTTAAGGTCAAGTTATTACTACGAAAACGTCGTTTTAAAACCATTGGTTGAAGCCATAGAAATAGATTCGCTGCCTGAATTCAAAGCTATACTTCATGGCGGGTAGACGATGACATTTGGAAACTTGGCGTATGACTATTCGAATATAAGGTATCATATGTGTTAAAAATTTAAATACACTGAAAAATCTACTTTAAAGAGGAAATGGCAAAAAAATTGTATCAACGTTATATGTTTTTTACTTTAAAAAAGTACAAAAATCTTTTTAAATTGTGTTCGTTTTCTCTGAAACTATTAAACTTTCGTTTTTGTGTAAGAAATTTGTTTATAAATTGTTTTTATTTATTTTTATAGAAATTTAAGAATCTCTTGATTCAAACGTCATCTGAAGAGTAAGGAAACAGTTGAGAATATTAAATATAATTGTGATTTTTGTACCCTCGTCTCTCCCAGCTAAATCTGGAGGTATATTGAACACTAAAATTTATCCTAACCAAAAATTTCCCACTGTCAAATGAAAATGTTGATTTGATACGTTTTGAGTTCTGGGTTGGATTTTTTTTTTATTTCGGGTGTCTTTCCGGACTATGACGTTATATCATTCTTTGCTAGAAAGTTTAATAGGCATAGTAGATCATCAATTCTGGTGAGAAAATACTTAAAAAATTTTACTAGAAGTATCAGATCTATAGAACAGCATAGTGAAATAAGTACTCTTGCATTTGATGAACTTATTATTATATGTTATAATAGCCCACCGAATGGAAATCTAAATTCGTTTTTAAATTCAACAGAGCTTTTGGGCTTTAATGACAACGGAACCAACTAGAATATTATCCTTCGATCGTACGAGTAGATTTAAACAACAATAAATTTGTCTGAATGATCTTTATGGTCCATGGGGGAAGAGCTTTTTTATGTTTGATGGACATAAATATTTTTATTTAATTTTGCTGGTCGTAACTTTTTGAGTGTTTTTAAGTGTTAGAAATTAATACAAATTCGAATTAATTTTAACAAAAAGAAGATTTATTTTTAACACTAAAAATTTTGTTTGATATTATTTACATATTGAAAATAAAAATAATAGTAATAATAATTTAGGCAACCACAAATTCATTCTTTTACTTTAATTTAGAATTGAGGCACAGATTAGCATGTTATACTAATTTAATAATGCAATTGGAAAAGGATAACATAGAGTCGGTGTATGTACCAAGAAATAAAAAAATCTCGTATTGTTTGTCATGACTTTTCCAAATACAAATAAAAATGTTTATTTTATTATCCAGTATTCAAACAATGGGCCCTTTTAATGTTCTTTGTTAGCGATTTACATAGCTGTCAAAATCAGTTTTCTGTCCGGTCTCGAGCTGATGTGTGTTTCCTATGCTGGGTTTATGTTAGTCCGGCCGATATATATTTTACGGCAGGAGCCACATGGATCTTATATAATCCTTGATTTTCTAAATCGATTATTCCTTTGGGTTACTTAGAGATGAACCTACAGTTTTGTGTGATTTGTAGGCTGTAGATATGTTATGTTTACGGAACAATCTGCCAATTCTCTCTATTGTGCCTTTTATGGATGGAACGAAGTAGGTGATTTATCTATTTTCGACAGGTGTTTTTATTTTATGCATGAGTTTTTGTTACAATTTTATCGCACCTGTAGTAAAATATACATAGGCCAGACCTACAGAAGTATATTGACAAAGCTAGAAGAACATAAATTTAATATAAAAAACAAACAGGAAACAGCCCTTTTCCAACATCTGGGCGAGACAGGGCGTAACAGGATTATGACAACTGCCAACAAATCGATAACGTAGAACACTACAAGGTAAGATTGATTCGCGTGTCCATCGAAATTGTAAAAGAACGGCACCCTGAATCTTCTTTCTACCTGGAAAACTCTCCTCAAACGAGACCATTGTACCGGCACGGCTTTTGAACCTAAATGACACCGTCAACGGCTCTCACATACAAAGGGGGCGAAACCACTGCCAAGCAATAGGTACGATCGACCACCGCGTATAAAGCACGTTGTACATTAACGTTTCTTCAGTTGATTTTCAACTAGTTAGCACAGAAGATACCAAATGAGATTTTGACGAAACGTCTGCAAGTCAGTCTCTACAAGAAACCGAATTAACGAACGGATGTATTTCCAGATTAATATCGTATGTATATATATATATATATATATATATATATATATATATATATATATATATATATATATATATCTTAACTAATCCAGTCACGAGACTCCATCCTTTTTAAATATATATATATATATATATATATATATATATATATATATATATATATATATATATATATATTGCAGATTGTACTAATTCTTGTGTTTTCCATATTAAACAAAGCAGACATCGTTCGTAGGTATACTTTCAATTGGTCTTGTATATTAGTGTGAATTAATTTGATATGTTTTTAGAGCTTTAATTTCCTTGCAATATTCTCGTTAATTATTACAATCACTGTATCGGAATATATATATATATATATATATATATATATATATATATATATATATATATATATATATATATATATATGAATAGTTTTGTTATTCCAGACGAACCACACTTTTCAAGTGTGGTTCGTCTCGTTACTCGCTGAGAACTCAGTTCTTAGCGAGTAACGAGACGAACCACACCTGAAACTGCCAAATGAGATTTTCGCGAAACGTCATGAAAACGATTTTTTGAACGAACGGATTGAAACCTACGATATAACATATATATATATATATATATATATATATATATATATATATATATATATATATATAAAATATTTTATTTTTTTAGGTTTACACATAATAAAAAGCGGCAAAGGTCAACTAGTCCTAATCCACAACGGTCACATGTACACCTTCTGCGATCAGAAAGAAAACAAAGGACTTTGGATATGTGTCAAAAAGAAAACGCTCAATTGTAAAGGCTGCCTTACGACAATGCACGGACAATTGCTTAATTCAATAGGTAAGGTTTTTTACAGTCGCTCAGAAAACGCACTAAAGAACCCGGAAAATCATTAATTGGGATTAACATTCTGTTACAAAAATTACACAATGAACCTATGGAGACGGAGATTTCAAAAATGTAGAAGGTGGCTTCTTTGTTTGGCCAAGGGTTTCTTTTTATTTTCTTCTAACTTTGAGTATTCATTGTTGATATAATTTTCCGCAAGACTGTGAAACCACCTTCATACATCCTGTAGACTATGCGTCGGCCCAAAATAAAACACGAGACACCAACCCCGAAGCAGCCTTGTTGTGCCCTTTCGAAAATTAAATGGTGATTTTCTGAAGACCAATGCCTCGTGTTGTGACGATTAAAAATTCCCAAACTTGAAAACTAACATTCATCAGACCAGATGATAAATCTACCAAAAGGTTCGTTGGTGCGGATTTGTTTTAAATACCATTGACAAAACGTTACTCGGCGCTCATCTCCGAGGTGTACATGTTGCACTATTATAAATTTATACTTTTTCAAAATGATTTCAACGTCAGATTTTGCTACACCAATTTCTTCCTCTATTTTTCTACAGGATGATGAAGTTGTCGCTGCTGCGTAAAATAACGCATTTGTTTCTTTTCTGTCGCTGTTTTTTTTTTAACGTATGTTTAGGGACGCGACTGAATAAAAGATCCGTATTCAACTAGATTTCTTTTTAAACAAGCAATTATGTCTGGAAAGGGTTGTCTTCTTTCTAGATACCTAACATGAACAAAAACGATCATCAGATATGAGAAGTTATCCTAATGATAACGCTTTAAAAACATTACCTATTAAAATATAATTCAGAAGCTTCTTGGGGACTTTATTGCCTTGTATAAAACATACTAACATATCATACTTTTCATAATTATCATAAACGGCCATTGTAAATCTAAAATAAAATAAAAATACCGACGTAACAAAAAAATATATTTCATAAATAATAACACTCTGACAAAACTGTGAAGTTTTGAACATCTGCGTTTTTTTGTTTCTTATAAATTGGCCATGGCCTACTGTTATAAATAAATAAATTATTGAAAATATTGAATTCTAACCTTGTTTTTCAAAATAAAATAAACACATTACATATTTTTGAAAAGCCTAAATTATACTTAATCAGTATCTAAATTAATATACAGGGTGTCCCTTTTTAAATGGGTTCATAAGTTTGGTTAATATCTCAAAAAATAAATTTTTAGAAACGCCACTGAAACGTAAAAAACTCAAAATCAGTTTTTACATTTTTGATAAATTAACGCATAACGGAATACGATGCCCAACCCTGTAAATTAAAAACTAAGAGAGCTGTGACAAATTTGACACTGGAATCTTTCGTTTTATTAAAAAGTAAAGGTTAAAGTGAAAACCGTAACACTATATCTTTGATGGTTGGTATATTCTTTTGAGTCAATACCAGTTTCACTTATATCACTTAATCATGATCACTTCGACCCAATGACAAGTAAATGCATATTCAAAAGAACATGAAGTTATCAGTTTCACTTCTTTCACTTTGATCAGTGATAATTTACTCAAAAGAATACAGCCAATAACTCCAATATCCCCTAAAAGTGTCGAAAATGGAACATCCGGTACTCTCATGTTTGCGAATGGGGTAGGTGTAATTTCGATCTTCTTTTTGCTCTTCTGATATCCCCCCCCACCCAAAAAAAAGAGAGGGGCTGGATCCTCCCCTGAGTTAGAGCATAATATATATGAAAATAACAAAAACTTCGTCTCCATATACGGGGATCAATTATTCGTGATTATTTTTTCGACAACAACATACAACATTCAATTACCAAAAATTTATTTTTTCTAAAAAAACGGTGTCTCTATTGCAGGCAACGCATAGTCAGTTACTTTTATCTCGGCTAGGTAGATATTTTTGCACAGAAATATATTTTTTATTTTAGTATAATATTTCGTTTTTCAGGTCACAATCATATTCAAATACACGATGTTATACAGAGGCTACAAGTACCAAAATCAAATATAAAATCCGATTTACGGTAAACGTTGCCGTACTAACGTGAATTATGGGTAAGAGGGGGGTCTACATGAGTGATATTGAGGAACTTCCTCCTTAGATTTTATATTTTACTAGTGCGATTGTAAAATGAAATCAGCTGTTTTAGTATTTTGAATTATAATTTTTTTATACAGTGCGAAAAGGTAGAAATAAATTCCATATTTCGAAAGCACTCAATTATATTTAGCGTACTCTCTGAAATTCGTTAATATTTAATATTTTATATCGTACAGGGTGGCACAAGAATACTCATATATAACAAGAAATTGTATTAATAAATTTTTACCTATCGTTCAATAACTATACTTTCAATAAAGACCAGAATTTATTGTGTTAATTTTGATTGATTTCAACTTTGTATTGAATATTTTTATAATCCATAGCATTTTTAATCGATGAATTTTTTTTTCGATCCTGTACACACGAAATATTTTTATGCTGTGCAATTCTTTGGCACTGATCACCATCACAGTTTCTTCCCCAAAAAGATACAAAATTATAGGGGTACATTAAAAAAAATTGGAAAGATTTTAAGATTCCTTTTTGGATAATTCAATGATTCATTTACGTAACATACATAGGGCAAGAGTAAATTAAACTATGCAATGTAATAAAATTCAGTAAAATAGGATTAGAGTATTTAAATTTACAAGAATTCAAATTAAAATCAAGGCTAATATTGAACGTTATACCTTCTAAGTGAAGTACACCGTATACTTAAACCAAATATCAAAAAGTGCACAATTTGATAAGTTAATCATAAAAGAATCAATTTCAGTTTTGTCAGTTGTATTAATTTTGGTTATTACTTCCTATTTAGTTGGAAGCTGATATTTTTGACATCTAATGCTTGATACGAAATATGTCTAGAATTTTTAGTAGAACTTAAGTCACAGTCTGTCATAGTTTTTAGGTCATTATTTTTTTCAGCTACAGGATATATTGAAAAAATATTTTTGAATTATGTCTTTCACAAATCCTGCACTTTTATATTCAACATGCCTCACTCTATATCAGTTTTGTTTGAAACCTTTTTTCATTGGTGAAGCGGAGTATTTAGAACCACGAGCAAACAAGACAAATTTTTAAAATAAAAAAAATGTGCAATCTTTGATTTAGCGATACGTTCCTTGTTTAAGATTCGAATTATTTATATCCATTAAAGAAATAAGAGATCAACATATGTGGTATGTATGTATGATAATACATAAAATTTTTTGCATTTCTCAATTCGGTAGCATAAAATTCCGACTGAGTTTAAAAAATTGTTCAACTTTAAACAAAACTATTTTTGGTAAATTATCACTGACTGCTTTTATGAAATGATTATTCCTTGTTAGTTGCTAATAAAGTAGCTTAATTAGTAGGTTTGAATCAGTGACTTAAACAATTAAACACCAAGATAATTTTCGAATTAAAGTATGGTGAAGAGTAGTTTGATGCTTAGTAGATCATGACGTCACCAGAAATTGAACCAATCACAGAATGTTTTTAATCATGTCTTAAAGAACCAGTCAAATCTGAATTTTGTTTTAAATTATATCTTTAAATAAATATTTTTTCTACTAAATAGAATAGCTGGTCCAGCAACAATAATTAGTAATTATAAATATCTACAATTTATTAATAATCTTGTCTTCATTCTTAAAGAAAATTTGAGCCATGTGCAGTTTCTTGACGCTACCCTGTAAATATGATATGTTTCCTAAACATCAAAACGACTGAAATAAAATGACATTTTTTGTAATATAGAACGTTATTGAAATATTGATTTTATTTTATATTTTCGAGTCACACTGTATACAAAATTCCAACTAAACTATACCTAGTGTAGAGAAAATAAATTTAAGTCTGAAATTTTTTTATAAAAAAATCGACATAATGGCTGTTTATACTAAATGTGCTAATGCAGAATGAAAGTATTCTGTTCTCGCTGTTATGTACAGATAACGTTGTTCGTAGAATAAGAATAATCTCTCTGATTACAATTTTAATTGTATCACCAATCATTATAATGAAAATTAATCGAAAGCTAACGTTATCTTTACATGAATGCCAAATGTTCTGTATTTTACTAAGATTTTTATATCAAAATTTTTCTAGCTGTCCCACTTTTAAGAAAAGCTGTTGGTTCTGAATTTTAAAATCTGCGTATTTATAACAAGAATCTCGAATATTTTCTAGGTACTTGATGTTTTTTCTAATTTATAAAATACGAATATAAATTCAGTTTTAAATAGTCCGTTCTCTTACTGAAAAAGAAAAAATTTAAATTAATCATGTATTTCTAAATGATTTTTATGTATTATAGTTCATTTATATTTGATATAGAATTTTCTACATTTGTCTTGCAACAAATACGAGGTGTGGCAACTAAGTTCCGGGAATTTGTCAATAAAAAAATAAGCAAATTAATTTTCAGGGAAAATTTTATTATCGACCTTAACAATAGTCTCCCTCTAACTCTATACAACGATTCCATCATTGCTCCAACAATTCAAAGCACCTTTGGTAATTCTCTACCCCTCCTTGGACCGCTTCGCCCAGTCAAACATGCGCGTTTTCGACATACATTTGTCTCCATACACCACCTGCAATTTATGGAGGATTTCCAAGGGTTTTTCGCCAGATTTCACTAAAAATTGAGTCACAATACGTTGCTTGTAATGCAAGTCACTCTTTTTCACGACGCCACTAAAAAAGTTACTTTCGAAAAATGCGCACAACAAAAAAACAAACGAAAAGGTCCCCCATCTCTAGACACATGTTGACGAACGACGCAATGTTGCCAGTTTCTGGAACTTAATTGCCACATCTTGTACACCTCCTATTGAAAATTATACGTACCAAACTATAAACATTGATCAAGTGACTTAATTTAAATTAAATAAAATATATCGATTTGTTTAAAGTATAGTAAAGAAAAATTGGATAATAGAAATTAATAAAAAAGAAATGTGAATCGAAAATCAATACCTACTACATATACAGAAGAAAGTAGAAAATTCCTTGGCATAAGTTAGTTTTTTATATTTTATTTATTTATATTTTATTTCTTGTACCAAGCAAGCATGTTAATGATAATTTTTCTTTGCTATATTTTAGACTATATACGTGCAGTTAATATTAACGAAATACTTTTGTTGTTGCTACAAAATTGATGAAATATAAATTTAAATATTAGTGAGTGAGATATACTGTGCTGACTATAAGTGGATGGGTAAAATTACGTCGAACCAAATGAAATGTTTACTCTATTTTTTAAAGTATAATGAACTAACTAGATAATTATGTAATTTTATTTTCGTTTTTTTTTCTCTTAGTTTAGACAGTCCAGTCCACTTATTCAGAGTTGAGGCAACTCTCCCAGATAATTTACATATTCCTGTATATTATAATTAATAACACTGGTTTACTAGGTGTGCAACTCGCCCGTCATTTTACCGCTTGTTTACGAGTTTACTGGCGGATTCTCCTAATTTTTCTCATTTAAAGTTTTTGCTGAATACTGCTGGTACTAAAATAGTGTTCTTGGAACTAATCAAAAATTAATTGAGGGTTTGAAAAGGGCCCAGTATATGCAAATGGAGCTCTTTAAGGAGTAGTAGTTTATTCGGGAATCTCCTTGTAATATTAACATTCCACTAACTTATGCTAAATTGTCCTGGAATTCACTGATTACAATCTTTCATGGAAGAAAAGGATCTTCATTGGATTTTTAAAAAATAATCCTTGAAAGTTTAGGACTAAATTATCATGGCTGACTTCTAATTCATGGAATCTCTATTTCAAAAAATGTGATAAATCCAGCGCTTGCAAGTAATCTTACAATATAAAACTGTTCTTCAGGTGGATTAATTTCGCTGTATTTACTAATAAATACATCTTGATTAAAAAACTATTAAAAGTTTACAAGAACACTTAGGAATGAAGATATCGGTAAACATATTTTTTTCCTTGACTTTGGACCAGCAAAAAAATATATTACCTCATGTATTGGGCTTAAAATGTTTTAAAATTAATTACGTATTTAAAAGTTGATATGTAACTAATGCAAAAATCTAAATTTCTTCTGACTAAATTTTGTTCATTCACTTATGGTTAATATTCATATTTAAGAAACCAATTTATTTGTATCTGCGCTTACAAGGTCTCAAAAAACGATGCAGGGCAGAGTTATTTGCTTTAAATGAAATGGACTGCAGAGTATGCCCATAAACTCTGGAAAGAATGCTAATTAATTCATTAAATTGTACATTTTTTAAAGCGTGGTCCGTTTCGAACGCGTCATCGATCATTTTTTAATGAAACCCCTGTATATTATTCAAATAAGTCTGTGGCTAGTTCCAAAATCATTACTTGTGGAAATTAAACCGTTATCGAAATATTGGCGATTTAAAATTGGCATATTATAGGAACGCTCTTTTGCTTTTCTACGATATTAGTATTTAATAGGATGTGGACAAGTTGTTGTCAAGTTTTATTACTTACCGGGGCTAGTCACGTGATAATGTAAAAAGCATTCATATAATAGCAAATTTTTAATCGCCGAAGGGTTCAGTTTAGATATAAAGCATGCCAAAATTCAAAAATCCGATAATACACAGGGAGTTCAATGAAAAAACATCACTGACGTTATACCTTCTAAGTGAAGTACCCTATATTCTTAAACCAAATATCAATGCACAATGGGATGAATTGATCAGATTCTAAAATAACAATTATTAAAGACTCAATTTTGGTTTTGTCAGTTGTAATAATTTCGGTTACTACTTCCTATTTAACTTGAATTGATATTTTTGATATTTAATGCTTAATGCAAAATATGTCTAGAATTTTTCATCACAATTTGTCATTTAAAAAATAGTTTTTGGGTCATTATTTTTTTTAGCTACACTGTATATTGAAAAAATATTTTTGAATTATGTCCTTTCACAAGCCCTACACTTTTATATTTAACTTGACTCACTCAATAGGAGTTTTGTTTGAAACCTTTTTTCATTGGTGAAGCGGAGTAGTTAGAATCACGAGCAAACGAGACAAATTTTTAAAATAAAAAAAAATATGCAATCTTTGCTCTAGTGATACGTTCCCTGTATGAGATTAGAATTATTTATATCCATTAAGGAAATAAGAGATCAACATATGTGGCTTATGGAATCAAACTACTTTTCGTTTGATTGTAGACTACCCCTCCAGAGACAGTATTAGTAGGAAAGACAGCGTTTCATTTGGTATAATACAAATTGCGTCATTAAAAATGTACACTTATTAATTTTTCTAGATTTTAAAGAAATCACGTTTTAAGTTTGCATATTTTTTAAGTAAAATTTACAAAAATCACAAATATAGATCGAAAAAGAATTGAAGCAGTAAACGGTATTCTATTATATTGTAGAGAATGGGGAAAACACTTTGTTACTAATGTATGACTTTGAAATTTATAGCATAGTTTGAGATATGTCGAAGGATCAGCCGAGGGTAAGGGTAATATTTTAGTCGTTGGAGGAGGGTTATTATTTGCATGGTTATTATTTACCAGTTTTCAAGGAGATATCTCCATATGGGAGTATGTCACTAATTTGAATGAATTCTTATAATCTACATTTTTTAAAGACATTTTTTTGACAGATGACAACAGACAAATGATACTGGTCAGCTATTACGTTCTTTTTAATATATTGCGTGACTCGTACAATAGTCATAATGAATAATGGATCATAGCGTTAGCAGCTGATGTATGTCAAAGTCATGGTTTTGAGGTTATGTTCAACGAAATCAGTCGAAAATTGAACTACAAATAACTTCATAATAGTCTGGGGTGAATGTGTTTTTACCATATTCCTAATTTCCCCTTAAAAAAAAGCTCCTAATAATGTAAAAGTAAGTTTCAGGTCTGTAAATATCGTCTGACTCTTCTCTGATAAATAGATTAGCCACTTCGTTGCCTCCCTTTGATGGCCATCCAATAATTCACATTTTTGGAACATTTGGAATGACATATTATGGATTGAAAGACAGATGGAGTTCTTAAAATTCTATGTCTGGTTCCAAAATATCATTTCTGACTTCTCGCGCCTCGTACTCATCTAGTGCTCCTTATTCATACTAATTCTCACGGACGAGTAATTGTGTAAACAGTAAAGCAATAATTATTTAATTTATTTATATTTTGAGAAATATGATTAAGGAATTTCGGGAGTTATAAATTTCGTTAAACATGTTATAGAACGACGAACTTGCACAAAAAAGGGATTCGAAAAATGTGTGAATACAAGTTTAATTGAAATTGATTTTTAAAACGTTTGAATCGTCATCTTTGGTTTGAACTAAACAAAAAATACCAATGATAACACTGTTTTTCCTGGTATTACTTGGTGTTAAACCATTGTACCAAAACCCTCTACCAAATATTTGCCATAAACAATTACGATTATTTATTAAAGAATATTAGAATTTTAAGTTTTTTGTATGTCTTTAGAATATTTTATTTTCGTTTTTCGATTAACGGTATTTTTGAATATGTATTACTATGCTTTAATTTTATTTACTTAAAATAGGAATTGTATTTTTATTTATGTCTTATAAGAATAATAATTTGTTGGTTAGTTGAAACTTTATAAATTTGACGGATATACTTAGTTTCTTGTTATTTAGTAGAAAGTAAAGATTTTATTTTGAAAAAGTTAACACAGCATATTATACAGGGTGTGTTATAGAGTAATGTTATGTTTTTATAGAGTTGTGCCTCTAGGAGTATTAGTTTTGTTAAAATAATTATATACGTAACGTGTTACTTTTTGAAAAGGATATTCTGAAAATTTTATTTTTAACGTTAGCTAGTACCATATATATACATATACATATATATATATATATATATATATATATATATATATATATATATATATATAATAATTGTTTTTGTTGCTTTACGGACACGTTACTTATAAAATTAACTTTCTTTTATTTTATTTATGCCGCTTCAAGTGGCAGTGTTTTATTAGTTTGACTTGGTATTTTTTTTGGGTCTGAATAAATAATCCTAGGTCATTCATTATTTATGTGTTCGATATGTAGTATGTCGTTCTTTTCACAGCTCTATAATTAGTAGCTTATATAATAAAAAGTTTAAACTTGGCAAGAAATAATCTCTATGGAAGATACACAGAAGTAACATTTTTATCTTTTTATTTATCATATCTAATTACAGGAAAACACCCGAATTTTCCTATGTCTATGGAATAAAAATATAACTTCCGTGTTGTTTTCTCACTCCGTAGATTTAAACAAAGTTGGAAAAATATAATACATGGTGGAAACTTTTGATTTGAGAGGCCATGTAAATAACCAGAAACACAATTTATTATGGTTGTTTTTTATCAGTAAAATTCATCTCTTAGGTTACCATATTTGGAGTTATTTAACTTTCTCATGTCTAATACGTTTTTAAAAATAGTTAATATTAACCGGCTTTGCTACAAAAACTTGGGGTAATCCCGTAAAAAAAAATATCTAGTAGATTAAGATCTGGTGATGTTGCCGGCCATTTAACCGCACCGCTGTCCATCTGTTAATATCGACCAACATATAAATAGTAACGTGGTGGTGCTTTTTCAAATTGTCACCATATTCGATCATCAAGAAACTTTGCCGCCACCTATGTAGGAAATAGAAAAATATTGGGCGTATATCTCGCTCAGCGGTTATTTCAACCCAAATACTAATTTTTCTCGAGAACTTCGGCCAAACGTAGGAACACATTTTTCAGAGGCAAGCGTGAAGAAATGAAAAAGAAACATTTTATTTCAGAAAACAAAAGATTACTTAAATTAAAAAAAAATAATATATATATATATATATATATATATATATATATATATATATATATATATATAGGGTATCCAGAAAGTTATGGATAACATGTCAACCACAGATAGACCACATCATGGTCTACCAAATGTCCAATTATAACCTTAATAAAGGTATTACAGTTTTCGAGTTTTTATGAAGTTTTCGTATTTTTTAAGAATCACAGTCATTCGGTTTTTTCATGCCGTTTTTCCAAATGAAAACTTTTTCTCGTTCTGTTGTATTTTTATCTTAAATGATTGCACTATGGATAGAGTATAATTTATTTTTGATAAATACTTTTAAACATGAGAAAAAAATATCCTAAACAAATTTTTAGTTCAAAATTTTTTCAACTTTCAACTCTGACTAGCCGTGGTAAAAAAATACCATTCGTGTTGTGCGCCAATCATTTTAAAAACTTACTTGCTGAATGGAGATTCTAAAATGTTATAAACGTTATTACTTTTATGCTGTTTTATTATTGTTATTGCTATTTGAATAGCAACGGGAACGTTATATGGATACTGATCGATGCAAATAAACAACAAGGAACTATTTTATTATAAAAAAAAATAGAAAATATGTTCAAAATGGCGTCCTTCCGCCCTAATACACGCACGTTAGGGTCTGTTTTTTATAGCCCTGGATGGTTTATTTTCATAACTTTTACTTGCATACAAAGCGACTGCAGTGGAGCAATAAGCTAGGAAGATGGTGATACCTTGCCTATTTCGTTTGTGTAGTTCAATTAAATTCGCGGTCATCATTGTTGCTATTTTTCAGGCCAATGGGAAGTCATTTAGTATCTTCTTAGGGCAAATTTTAATACTATGGTAATTTTGTAAAAGGGCACCCTTTGCTATTCAAACAATCTTCCAGTAATCATTTACACTATGGGTAATCATATAATATGGTTATTTTCCTTATTTTAGACTAACCGTAACTGATGAAGACTATATAATAGTTGAAAAGTCTTATTTATGTATTTTATGTCTATTAAATAAATCCATAACATCCTGAAGTATGAATGAACCTCATTCTTAAGATAACTAAAAACTAAGTAAGTATATATATATATATATATATATATATATATATATATATATATATATATATATATATATATATAATTTTATATTTACAAAAACATGAGTAAATATCTATACTGAGGTATTTTTGGATTTTTCTGTAAAGTAATTTGTCGTTTTGTTTTCGATTCCGCCTTATAATAAACTCTTGGTAACAAATAGCGAATGTTTTAACGTTTTTTTTTTATGATTTTACCTGTGGTCTCTCAAATGCTTGTTTATACGTTACCTTTACTGAATACTTTCAAGAATGCGTGAATAGTACTGTCGATAAACATTATTAATCTTACACTCTCGAAAATCGCAATGCAATGGAAAATGCTTCGCTGGGCTGCATGATCTCCTTTCCATTTAATAATTTAGGAGTAGATGCACCTTCCTTTTAGAGTTAAAGTGACAACAAGGGTAGCTATTTAACAAAAAATCCGGATATAACGATTTTTCGAGGTTTAATGCTAAAAAATGTCGTGTTTCGGTTTGTGTGGCCCCCCGTTTGAAATTCTTGTTACATTTTATGTAGTAGTATATTAAGTACAATTGATTAGGTAAATAGTGAATGACCAATAATTATAATCTTACTTGAATTTGTAAAGTTAATTAAACATTAGAAATAAATATTTTTGAAGGTTAAAATTTACAAACTCGCATTTCGACAATCCCCGTCTTTAATAGGATTACTATCAACAAAAGACCAAGTATGAAAAAAGACCCCACGTTTTGGTCTTCATTTGAATATTAATACAAGACCATGAATTCAGAAATATTTAATTCTTAGTAATAGAAGCTAGAAGGTGTCAAAACCTTATTTATCCAAATAATATCTTCATCATAGTGATCAACAGAAAAAGAAGATAAGTACTAGTTCATAGATTTACACAAGATATTTGAGTTTGAGCCTTAAAAGAATTGGTGGAGAAATTGTAAAAAAAGGTTTGGGTATTTGGTTAGAGCAAGAACGGTTGAATAGTGTGGATCGAACCGTATAATGCTATTTAGCTTCATCCTGTTAATCGCCATTTTTGAGGTATTGTCTGGATAAAAAAAAGCTGAAACAAGTACTTTATGAACAAATTTCATGCAATAAAGAAAAACTGGTTAGTATATGAACTAGGATTACGCACACTTTTTATAGAGAATTTTGACTGTTATTTATATTTACCGTTTTTTGAATTAATAAAACGTAAATTATTATATGCCTTATTTCTTTATTCAACTTTTAAACATTTACAACAAAATAAAGGTGATGTTTAACAAGTAATATACAAAAAATTTAGTACAGTTGGTCCAGCGAGAGAATACCCATGCGTCGTCAATAATATTCGTCTGAACTAAATCGAAACTAATTAAGCAATGCAACGTTTATATTCATACTGCACCGATGAACGAAACTCTATAGTATAGTATAAGAGAAAAATTATAATTTATATTATAACAGGGATTATACTCTTACTTTCTTAAGTAAATGAAAATATTAGTGAAATAATAATAATAAATCGATTTATTGAAAAGAAAAAAATTGTCACAAAACACAAAAAGGCGGAATTATGACTCCTTTCTTAACCGAAAAAACATTAAATATAACGCAATAAGGTTTACCTGCAAACACTTGAAATAAGCATTCTTTTAATGGTATACACTATGAAAGGTTATTTATAATTTATAAGATATACTTTTAAGCTTGAAAAACAACAGCAATAATAATCATATAAAGTTACAAAAAAAAGTGCGAATAAAATAATAATCCTTTAAAAAAAAATCTTACAAAACAAAAAATTATTGATTCATTTATTGTCTAAGAGCCGTTTTACACACACAAGAATTATAGCCAAAATTTATCTGATAATTATGTTGAAAATTTTCATAAAACTAATTTGCTGTTTTACACATCAAAGAATTATTGTCAAAATTTTGGTGAAAATTTTCGGCATAAAAATATAGATCGTGTTCTATATTTTTATGACTAAAATGCAGAAAGTGCGCGAAAATCGACGCAGAATTAAATATGTGAATTGAAAACCCGCGTTTGGTAATCAACTTAATCTCGATGTTTACTCATTGTTTCTTGCACAAAATATCCCTTATTTTGTGGTTTTTTGATTATATATGTTCGGAAACTTTCATATTTATGACATTTTAAGGCTATTCCCAGATTATTTAACTGCTTGAACGTCACATGTTATGAAAATGCGCATGAGCACCGACAAAATTACCATCAAAATTATATTCAGATTTCTTGTACGTATCAAACAGAGTGATATATTATTGTAAAAATTATCTTCAAAGAATTTTCGGCAAAAATTTGCTGAAAATTTTTGTTATAATTTTCGTAATAATTCTTGTGTGTGTAAAACGGCTCTAAGTGCATAACAGGCAACTGCCCAAATAGTACAGTGAACAAGAAAACATCCGTATCTCAAAAAAAAAAAAACAAAAAAAGAACATTAAATTACAATACACAAATGTATGTAATAAAAATTTTAAAACCTATCAAGCCTTGGAAAAGACTCGGACATAAAGCAATAACATGTCAGACCAAGAGTAAACAATAAAAAATATGTCACAGTTCGCATAAAAAAATACTTTTGGATAAGAACTATTGAAATTTTCCATATACTTTCGAAGAAAACGAGCTCTTCCAGAAACAACGCATCTTGTTTCAATTAATGCTCTTTTCATGTCAGCTTTTTAGATTTGAACCTCAGCTCTTTAAGCAGAATACTTAAAAACGATTTTTCCCGAGACACAATCTTTTAAACTTCTGAAAGTAACATGCTTTTCTAAAAATAATAAATAATAAAGACATTGAGATTATTAAATATAGACCAATAATACTACTTTCAAGGTTAGCTTTTAAGAAATTATACTCTTACTTTCTTAATATATATTGTAGAGTGTATTTCGAACTTTCATTTTAGATCTCTTGGAAATATGTGGGTTTTTTTTTCGACAAGGTCTATTTGTTCCAGAAGAGGAAATAAATGCATCGTTTTCTTTCCTTTTTTAAGGTTAGTGTTTACTCCTTAAAAATAATGATATCTAAATGAAAATGTTTATTTCCAAAACTAAAGTTATTTTTTACTTCTCGGACAGATGAAACTGATTCTACAGGACACACTCCAACTGGAAATACACAAATTAAGCACAAGATGTTGTGCTTGCCTGTGAAGGGTTTCACTATGCATTATCTAAAAGGGCAAATCGAATCTCATTACTTTATTATAATTTTTAATGACTGATTATTACAACAGAATAAAGTAGTGTAAAAAACATTTTAAAATTACATACGTGTGTCGGCCATTTAAACACCGACGACAGATTTGAAGGTTAGAAATATTAATACGACTATGTTTAGTTTTTTAATAAAAATAATACATACTTACCAGTAATAAATTATAAAACAATAATTAATAGCTTTTATATAAAACAATCTTTTGTTTTAAATTCACTTGAATAATCAAAATTACTCAAAAACACAAAAAGAAAGTCTGTATTTATAAAACGAAATGACTCGTTTGTCTCGGTTATCTCTTTCTATTTTGTTCTACCCATGATTTCCTGAGCTTATGGCTTGGATTAGAAGAATAATATTTTGTTTTCCGTCCTTTTATTATTTCTATACAAATTTTTCTTTGATATGTTCGTAGATTGATGACAAATCGGCAACTGGCAAACTGAACACTATATATTCCCTAGAAAAATATGTATTAATATATAATTAGTGTTGAGAGAATACAGGCATTAATACATTAAACAATACTGTATTTTGAATTAATGCCGATAGGTTTTAACGTCGATATTTTTTTACTCTTATGATGCTCTAACAGTGGCGGCTGGTGCATTAAGAAAGTAGGGGTTGCAATTCCAATGATACATTAAAAACATAGATATGTATAAAACCTGTCATAGGTACCGGTGTATGAAAAAATAAAAGTCTTTAAAAATTGAGTTAGTATGAAACAAAGCAGTGTATTTTAAATAACTAAACATAAAGAAAATAGTAAATTTTAAAAATATAGCAGTCAAAATAAAATGCACGTGTAACTTACTGTGTGAATTATTTATAAAGAAAATCGATACGCCGATCTTTGGCATGAGCAAACCTATTAATAACCCGCTGATTAAAATCAGGTATGCTTTCGATAAGATTATTTGCTTTAGAAAGAATTGCCAAAGCAGAAAGTCATTTTTGGCACATACAATTCCGTTTTTATCCGTTTGAGGGTAGAAAGGCACAGTTCTGCTTCAGCCGATTCCATCGGAATACTAATGAAATTTTTTAAAAATTTTAGAACTTCACTAAATGTCTCATTAAGCTCAATATTTTGCGAAAAATAGGCATAAAGTACAAAAAATCCTAAAATTGATCCAAATTCTTCAGTTCCACATATGACGGTCAGTTCTGTACGGAGTTTTTGTTCGATAAAAAAGGGGTAAATTTTAATCGTATCATTAAATTTTGTTCCGAAAAACATATGCTACATTTGACATTCTGTTCCGAAAAAAAAAGACTGGTTGCTACCAAGTGACCTGTTCTTTTGCTTGACAAATAATTATATCACATACTTCTTTCGCTTCCCGAGAAATCTCGGCGGAATTATCGAGCTTTTTGAAGTAAATGGAGATGGCTCAACGTTGTTTGAGGTAATATAATTTCTGTTAATTTTGATTCAAATGATAATATATTTTTATTTCCGATAACTGCGTCAATTTATCTTGTTTGAAACTTACCAAATAACTAATCAACTTGAGGCATTATTTTGGAAAATAAGTTTAACCATGAAAGGAAATTCTTGCTTATGAGAATTTTGACATACCTTGATGATTGGTTCATGGTATTAACGTTTCTACTGTCATCTAAGATTTTTTTCCATTTTCTCTGGAATGCTGCCTTTGTATTTCAATACGGTACAAACCACTCTAGAATTAAAATTGCATCTTGTTGGGGCCGAACGAGGTAAGCGCTTGTAAACAATTTGATCTAGTATTGCGGTTCTTTGAGGACTATTTGAAAAAAAAGAACAAATCGCTGGTAAATTGGAAAAATATATTCGGACATTTTTATTGGCGGATGCAGCGTTTTAACATTACCAAATTTAATTGATGTGCATAACAATGCACGTAAGCAGAATATTCATAGGTTCTTTTATAATTGCTTGCACCCTATTCGATGAGCCTCTCATGTTTTCTAGAAAATAAAAAAGCGCTCACTTGGTTTTACTCACACACAGAGGAATATAGAGAGCAGGAACTGCATATTTAACTGCTTTTCTAGAATTTCTTGCAAGAGATTCTTAAAAATGTCTAACACATACACAATGGTTTTTATAAATTCCTTCGTAACTAGGAATCCTTTGAATTCGGAAATCAAAATCGGCCACTGTATTTTCACAGTTTGGGACAGAGCACTTAATTTAGAATGTTTTTTTTTTCTCGCCAAACATTTTTAATCTCTTTAAAACGTAACAAAATATTTTGATCAGAGTAAAAACATAGTCACTTTCAGAAAAATTAAAATACCGGTACAGTAGACATCAAGCATAGAAATACCGGCACAGTAGGCACCCCGGTTGTATTCTAACCTCAACTAAAAGAATGATTTAACTGCTGCTTGAAGAAGAAATCTTTACTTGATACTGGCAGCGCTACGCGCGACTGGAAGCAAAAGTTCAAATACTCATCCAGTGGGTTGCATAAGAGAAATTGTTCTAGTAGAGGGATATTTTGTGGGGCAAACTAAACACAGGTTTGCAAGTCGACTTGCAACCTACATGAAGCTTATGAAATAAAATTAATGTCCACGTATCCATATACGCTTCAATGGATTAGCTTGGATTTCATTAAAATGCAAACCAGCAAAGCGATAACGTTTCCAGGTGTAATACTGTAATACAGACAAATTATTAATAATATTTAGGCGAAGTAAGTTAAATTATTTCAATAATTGACTGCTGTTCGCGTATAATCTAGGTAAAAAAATGATTTAAATGTAATCATTAAATTATCAGTAGAAATATTTGTACTTATATTTATTAGTATGTTTTATTTTACTTTACAAATTTTTTGGGGTTTGCGCACGCCTGCAAATCTAAGGAAAAGTCGTCACTGTATTCTAATGAAAAAGACAAGACTTTTGGAATGCCCTGGATTTCCCTTCAAATAAGGAATATGTTACCGTTGCATTTATTGAAAATGTCAATGTCTTCAACAAGGAAAGTAAACCAAAACTAGTTTTTTGAATTAGCGATTGACCGCTTTTTACTTTCATAGGGAATTAAAACCAAAATCAGTACCTAGCAATTGAGTTTTGTATAATAGAAATGGTATTCGGCGAGATTAGTGATTAAGGTCATATCTACCTCTCACCTGTCTCCCAAGACATAAATATTCATTTTTTAAACTTGTAACGGAAATAAAATTTAACACTTTTCACCAATTTGTACAGCTCTTGGTATTGTTTATTTAAACAGATTGGACATCTTTTTTGTTAAAAGCTAGATAAAATTTGGATTCAAGGAAAAATTAGATGATCCCAATTTTATTTTTCAATTTTCAAGAACAAACTCTCAATTTCGATTACTTCTTCTTCTTCTAGGTAGAACCAAGTTCTGTTATCTATACAATTCCTCATCGATCCTTGTTTGAGGTCGAAATCCAGCTTTCTCTCCATCTTTTGGGGGGCCGTCCAGGCGGCCGTTTGGTGTTTGGTTTCTCTCTCATCACGGTTTTTGCTAGTCTATCATCGTCCATTCGTTCCACGTGATCTCTCCACTGCCTACGACGGTTTCGAACCCACTTCACAACATCCCCCACTCCGCTGTCTTCGCGTATTTTTGCGTTTCTTATTCTATCTCTTAAACTTGTTCCCGTGATCATTCTCAGCGTTTTCATTTCTCATAATTTGTTTTGTCTTTGTGGTTTCATTTCTTGTTTCTGCGCCGTAGGTCAGTATCGGTCTTACACAGACCTTGTAAATTCTTGCTTTGCTCTCAACCGTCATATGTTTATTGTTCCAGATTATATAGTTGGCCTGATATCATGGCCGCTTTGTTGGCCCGTGTGCGTACTTCTTCTGTTACTGCCCTGTTACTTGTTGTATGTGCTCCTAAGTATTTAAACTTCCCAACCTGTTCGATATGTTTGTCATCAACCATTAGTTTGCATCTTACCGGTTCTTTTGCTATTACCATTGCTTTGGTTTTCTCCACAGATATCTTCATATTATACTGTTTGGCTGTTCGATTGAGATGGAAAAGTATTCTTTGTAAGTTGTCCTCGCTATCTGCTGTCAAGGCAACATCGTCTGCAAAGCATATAATCTGAACGGTGTTGTGTCCCATTGGGTACCCAATATTTGTGCTTTTTACCTTATCAATGATTTCGTCCATGATTACATTGAAAAGTGTTGGACTTAGGCTATCACCCTGTCTTGTTCATATGGATAGAGGGATTTCCTCTGTTAGAGTGTTATTTGTTTTAATTACCATGGTGTTTTTGGAATTCAGTTCGTATATTGTGCGTATGATTGCTTCGACTACTTGTTTTCTTCGCAATAATTCTGTTATGTGTTCCAGTTTGACTCGGTCGAACGCTTGTGTAAAGTCCACAAAACAAATGATAATAAATATACCGTCGATAGTAGAGCGGTTATTCCGGAAGCCCTGCTGTTCTTCGCACGCCCCTAACTTGTCTACGATCCGTTGTGACAGTATTTTGGTTAACAATTTGGCTGAACTATTCAGTAGGCTGATTCCCCTGTACTTTTCGGGTTGTTTCTTTGATCCTCTTTTGTGGATCGGAATTGTGATGCTTTTCCGCCATTCGTTGGGTACTGACGTTGTGCGGAGTATTTTTTGAAATAGAACAGTGAGCTCTGTGACAAGGCTGGGGCCTCCGTACTTTAGCATCTCATTCGTAATTTGGTCGGTACCAGGTGATTTTCTGTTTTTTAATTTCTTAATTGTCAGATGCATCTCTGCTTCACTGATGTTAACATCTGTTAGTTCTGTGATTTCTTGTTGGTTTTCATCTACGTTGTTTTCTGTAGCTGGTGCCTGGAGTAAGTCCTTAAAATGGCTGACCCATTGTTGGCTGTCGATTGGACTTAGTTGAACGTATTCATTGATTGCAAAAATAACAAATCAAATACCATACAGACTGAGTGAAGCCGAACTTTAAATTCAAGTCTGGAGACATTCTACAAAAAAACTTTTTTAACCCAAGGGCATACAGGCGAAAGATATCTCGATAAAAATAGTGTCGTTGGAAATTTAAAAAAAAAAACAAAATTTTAGTTAGCAATGCTGTTTAAATAGTTGCCTATATGTATTATCCTTTCAAGCAAATGAAAATGAAAGAATATACACAAACAGTTTACTTCCTGCACATACAACTCTGGCCCTCTTTCCATACGCGTTTCGATCATTTCATGATCTCGTCTGTGGGGCACACTACTCCGGTGAATGTATAGATGTCGTTCAACTAACGATATTCTTCACTCTAACATCGAAGTCGGCAGGTTTTTAATATCTTGCCGTCATATCTCGTAACTTATCTTTTATATAATAGTTGTTTCCTCCGAATGTTACTCTCGGTTCAATACAGCTCCAGTGACGAGACCATTAGGTGGTCGAAACGCATATAAAGAGAGGATCAGAGTTGTATTTGCGGGAAATAAACTGTTTGAATATATTATTTCCTTTTTCTCTGCTTGAAAGGAGAATACATATGAGCAACTATTTACCATAAAACAGATAGATTTATTTATTACTGAAAGCTACTCATAATTAACCCTTTTATATAATAATTCCATTTAACTCTTTAGAATGACAAAAAAAGCAAAAAAAAAGAGCCAATCAATACAAAATAAAACGCAATAAAATAAAATAAGTTCTGCTGCAAAAATCGTTATACATGAAATATATATAAATCAGTTATCAAACCTAAGCCTAAACTCAGTTTTTTTTTTTATTTTGGGGGTAGTTAATTTGGTTTCTAGAAAATATCCACTGTGTCCGGAAAATGCATATACACTTGTGAACATCGCTTCTGATTTTTTATCTCATCAACATTATGACAACCTAGATATTTCTGTCAGATAATTGCATGTATTTAGAAACTTTTTTACCTCGTGAAAATTTTTCATTTGATGGGCGGTTTCGCCAGAAAAATAATATTTTCGGTTACATGCATACACTAATTAACTGTAATAATAAAAAATACCTGTAACAATAATTTCCGAGTGACTTTGTTGCTATGACATTTAATATTTTAAATATTGACAAATTGAGAGATTTCCTAACCGCCAAATACCAAGCCATCAAATATTTGCCAATATTGAGCGTCATCTCCGAGAAACAGGTAGCTTTGAGAAGAAATTCGAAGGCAGGGGTCGTGTTCGAACCAGGCGCGGATCCAAGGGGCGGGCGGTGGGGGCGATCGCCCCCCCCCCCCCAAGAGCTTGGAGTTCAGGAAAATAGACCCGATTTTGGCTCTTATACTATAGTTTATTCAAGAACTAGGAAGAGTTTTTCATTTTTTACCTTTTTTTTCTTCGCAAACTACCTGTGTTCTTTAGTCCGGTGTCTTTGGCAAAATCTGTTAGACACATATATTTTTCATAGGAATGGGTTAGAAATTTTATAATCAAAAATACCGGTCTATAATAATGGATTATTTGGGTTGGATAGCAATAGATATTTGGATGTTTGAAGTGTTAAAAAGGATTTTAATCCTTGTCATAGGCATCGGAAGGCGTCAAAAGGAGGTCTATTTTATCACTAAATATTTATGGCATAGAGTATTATTTCAGTAATAAACTTAAAATAAAAAGTTTTTATAATATTATTTTATTTCTTATGATTTTTTAATAATTCACATATATTAGAAAATATAGATAATTTTGACATATTTAACACAAATCATAACTGTAGTTTTATTATTTTTAATTTTGGCATAGAAACCGTTTTAGGCACACTCAGACTAAAACGTAAGTAGTGGGAATAGGGGGCTTCTAGTTGACCCCCCCACCACTTTTTTGATTGGTCAGCCAAGAATGACCTTGTTTCTGATTGGCTGCCCAAGTTCGCCCCCTATTCCGATTGGTTTCATAAACTCCGCCTCTTTTTGCTCCACCTCCTACCTCCTTCCTAACCACCACAGTAGTTGGAGGGGAGCTGGTATTTTAAAGGACTGAATCTGAGCGAGCTACATTCATTTACAACTAGTCTTAAGCTTATATAGAAGATTCACCACTAATAAAGAACAGTGTTAAATTAAAAATAAGTGGTAGTTATGAACAGTGATTTGCAAAATGAAATAATCAAATTAGGTAAACAGTTTACTAAACTTCAAAATTCCGAATTAAAGAATGCAATGCTAAGGAAAACACACCCCGAGTGGGCACAGGTATATTATGAGACTGCCTTCCAATACCAATTAGCTGCAGAAGCCTGTTTAAATTATAGAAAAACCCAAAATTTGCCGAAGTTCTTTCATGAAATAAAGAAAATAGGATTCAGTTACTTTTTAAGGATATTGAAGGATTATATAAAAGATCCTGATATATTAAAAGAAATCGTGGAAGAGGAAGAGAGAGATAAAGAGATATTGAGAAACAGGGAGGTTTTAGTGTAGGATTTATTATGGAATTATTAATAAGAGAAATGTATGAAGAGTTTTTGATGTCCGCAGCCTGTTCCGAGTTTTATGCATATGAAGGTCAAGAAAGTGAAGCGCAGAATATTATATTGTTTTTAAATTATATGGAACATGCGGAATTATGTTTACTAGCAGCTAAATGTTGTAGCGAATATTTAAAAAATAAAAATATAGATATTTTAATATGTAAACTTCAAGAACTAGGATTAAATAATAATATTTCATGTATTAAAACAATGTTAGAAAATAAAACACATAATTTGTAATCAAGTCTTTTATTACAAAAAAAAATTGTTGTAAAGGTAATAAACATTTGATAATGCACATACACATGGTATTTTTTGATGATAAAAGCAGCAAGGATCCATTTTCTTTAGGGTGGGTTGTTCATCAATCTCGATAACTGGTTTCATGGAATACTTCTTTACGAAATCTGCCTTTTCTTCCCCTTTTACATAAACATAGTCCCCCTTAGCGCTTAAATCTCTTATGATATCTCCACATTTGTGTAATGGTGTAAATCCTTCACACCATTCAATGCAATGTTAATTTTTTATTAACCACAGAGCTTGTTTGTGTAAATAGGATGGTAAATGACCCATCGGAAATGGAGCTTTGAAAATAAAATGACTTGTCTTTTGCCCATCGTACGCTGCTAATTCCTTTACAATAAATTTATTATTTTCAATTTTGAATCCTTGAAGATCTAGAATAAGTTTCATATTTTCAAATATTTGAATTTCTTGATCATTTCTACTTTTAATTGATATTCACTTATTTGTTTTTTTAATTTCTGCAACTGAAGTTGAAAATTTAATACTCGAACTGAAATCTCGTAAGACATTATATAAATGAAGAATTCTGGTTTGGCTACGTTAATAAATATCAAAATTGACACGTGCGCTCTTAAGCGTAAGTAGCGGTTTGTTTAAAAAGAGTATTTTATCTTAAGGAAATTGTATTACAACTGTTTCACAATTTTTGTTAATGGATTGTAACTGAAAACTTTATCATGAATTATAACACAATATGCCGCTGTTTTAGGGGGAATTTTTTCCTTGGTTTCAAATTCAATTCTCATGGTTACTGGACCTGTTTGTAGTAAATCTCTTTGATGTGAACAATTAATGTAAACTATAGGAGCATTTTCTTTAAATTCTTTCGGATTAAAAATTGGTTCCACTGGAGAGTTATAATACCCTTGACGAAAGTCTGTAAACATTTCATACAGAGTAGCAAATTTATTATTTTCAAAGTCAAGTTGAAGATCATTGTAAGGATATCTTTCTGAATTTAAAAAGACATTCATATTTCTTAAATTACAATGATCAAATTTACTCATATCCATTTTTAGATTACCACGTCTATTTTTCTGAAAAGCAATTAGAACATGACGTGGCGTTTCGACTTTTGTAGATGTTTTTACGGGCCAGTTGTGCCTCGTAGTTTCCAATAACTCTGGATATTCAACTAATTCCCAGCTTCGGAAGGTTATTAGTATATCACTATTTTTGTCAATAATTTTGGTAAGTGCTAATTCTTGCGGAATCGCTACAGTAAGATGAGGAACTCTCCAACACAAGTTGGTAATTTTAACTTTGGGTTTTTCATCTTCATTACTGGATAATAATGCATTTGTATCATCATTACTTCTTATTAGAATAAGTTCCTGTTGTGAATTAAGAATAATCTTATTATAATCTTCAAAAAATCCTGAATACATCTTTAATGGTATACATAATGAAACATTACCTTTGTCATCAGTCATAATTTTTTCTTTAGATTTTGTTTTCGGATACCAACCGGCATTTTCCAATTTAGCACTTTCATTTTGATTAAATGAAATATATCCCTTAAGAGTTGAAGTTATACCAATATCCCGAACGGAGTCAATAGTAACACCATTTAAAATATAGCGTAATTCTTTAAATAAAAATGCCGGAGCATTATTAATTAAAACAGTATTAGCTAAAGGGGAATCATCTTCTTTAGTTACTTGCAATTCCACATAAATTTCACTTTTGCAAGGTAAAGGATATTTTCCTGTTTGTTGCAAAGCAATTCTGATTTCATCATTTGGTCCGAGTTTTGTAGGATTAAAAGGATCGAAAGAAAGAATTTCCCAGCTTAATATTGATTCATCAACCAATACATTTTCTCTTACATTTAAATAATCCATTTTTATTTAAGTTTAAAACCCAAACTTTGAAGAAATTTTCTATTAGAAGGTGTTAACCTTTGGAAGTTTGATTTCCTACTAAAGGAAGTTGGTTTCTTTCTTGTCTTATTAATGTTTTTATTATTAAATTTTCTAGTAAAGTTTGCAGATTTATTGTTATATAATATTACCATCTTTAATCTACTTTTTTAAGATGTAGTCTAATGGGTATGGTTTCTTCTCTAAAATTAACCAAATCACCTTCCTGATCTATTATTTTAATGGCTATTTTATCAATTACTTTAACGGTGACTGGGAAATATATGACGTTTTGAGGTGACTCAATTATTTTGAACCCTGGAGCAACGCTCGGGAAAAATTGGTGTATTATATGAACAGGTTTCCCGTTTAAATATGATCCCTCTGCAATACTGCAGTCTATATTTATTGAATTTACTTTAATTATTTCCGCGGGAAAATCTGATATATGTTCAATGTTGGCTTCCAATCGCCCATTTTTAAACCCTAATAATTTACCAATAGTTCCTTCACGAAAAGTTATGGGGGCTGAACATTTAAGATGTGTACGTAAAGTATTATTATTTGCATAAAGACTAAAACTAATTTTATCCTCATCCAAGTGTTTTTTTAAAAAATCTGTTATGTCTTCTAATTCGTAGCTACCTGGGGGTATGGCTATTTCTAAATTTTCATCATGAATTAATACATTATTCCCAACATCAATATTGGGAATTGCATTAAATGTTTCGAAATTTACAAGACCGATAACATATTCAACATCTTCATCTAGATATATTGGAGGATGTAACTCTGATGTTAAAATAGCGGAATTGCCGCTAAGAACAAAACTATATGACATTTTACTTTAAAAATATGTTTAATAATAAACTAAAATTAGGTGTTACATATGGTTATAAAGAAATTTTAGACACAATTGACCACAATTTGTTTTGTTAAAGTTTTGATAACTGTTATAATTATAATTAACAATATTATTATTTTGGTCGCTATAAAAATATTTAATTAATTCAGAAGGGGGTCGCAAATTACCATAACTATCAAAATATATTATGTTTTTTCCTTTTTTTGTATATGCTATCCAGTGAGTACCAGCACCACTGTGATTATCTAGATTGACAATTGCACTTTCAATTAACTTTATCTTTTTTGGTAATTTATCCCTCATAAAAATACCACGAAAGTTGGGAATTTGTAAATATTTAGCGTATTTAAGTAGATCGTAATTTGTAAGTGCTTTTCGAGGTATATGTTTTAACAGTTTTTTGAATAAGGTTTCAAGTATAATCCACATCCTGTTTTATAGGGTTTTAAATAAAGTCCACTTCCTTTTTTTCCTACCGAAATGGACTCCATCATTTGATTGTGTCGTTTAGATTCTTCTAATTTCGCTTTGGCTGCTTTTGCATCATTTACTGCTTTAGCAATACCTGCAGCCCCTCCTCCAAGAGCACCAAGAGCAGACAAACCAGCAAATAAAGGTATAAGTGGAAGAAATCCACCAGTCTTTGGGATTGGAATTACCCTTTTCTTTGGAGGTAACACTTTACCAGTTTTTTTAATAGCTTTTAAAGCAGTTTGAATACTTTCATTTAGGTCTTTAAAACGTTTCCCCTTAATTCCTTTTCTAGCTTTTGAAATTACCTGAGATAATGATAGTCCTCGTCCTTTTCGAGTTTTTCGCTTGAACTTTCTTCTCGTTCGAAGTCCCATACCTAATTTTCTTTTAATTTTCATAGCACCAGTAATTCCTAGTGCAGCAGTTTTTTCCCCAAAACTAGAATCTTTAGCTTTGAACCTTGATAAAGCTTTGTCAGCTAGTACTTTATCAGCTAAATGCCTTCTTTTTATATCATTTGATTGTGAGTAAGCAATATCGTGTTCTTTACAAGCCTCATCCAATAAATTTATACCTTTATCACCTCTTGACAATCGTTTTTCCAATTTTGTTCCAGGTCCACAAAAATTATAACCAGGAATATGCAATTCAAAGGGTAATTTATTTATTAATGAGTTTACTAAACCACTTCCTTTCCTTTTGCTGTTTGTCTTGTAAATGATTCGTTTATTATGTGATGGAAACATTATATATAGTTGCAATCCTAGTGATAACTAACCAGTTACATCACAATACTGAATATTAATAGTTTGTTTTATATATAAAATGAGAGTTGAGAAACAACCATACTCTATAACAATTAAGGATCATGAAAGTTCAGTGAATGGTTTTAGAAAACATGGAAAACTGTTTGAGGGAAATAGTAAAAGAGGGTTAATTATTGGCCCGTCAGGCTGTGGCAAAACCAATGTTATTATTAGTTTGATTGAAGATCCGAATGGTTTGCGATTTGAAAATCTGTATGTTTATTCAAAATCCTTATATCAACCAAAGTATAAATATTTGAGAACACTTTTTAAACCTTTGAAAAAAATTGGATACTATGAATCTGAAAATGAAGAAACAATTGTTTCACCAAAACAAGTTAAACCAAACTCTATAATAATATTTGATGATATAGTGTGTTGTAATCAGAATGTTGTAAAGGACTATTTTTGTTTCGGAAGACACAAAAATACTGATTGTTTTTATTTATGTCAAACATATTCTTCTATTCCGAAACAATTAATTCGTGACAATGCAAATTTAATTGTTATATTTCAACAAGATCGAACAAACTTAAAACATATTTATGATGATCATGTTAATGTTGATATGTCATTAAACCAATTTAATGAGTTGTGCTTAATATGTTGGAAAGATAAATTTGGATTTTTAGTAATAGACAAAGACTCTAATGTGAAATCTGGCCGATATCGAAAAGGATTTGATTCATATATTTACTTATAAAAATAAACGTTTGATGGTAAATTATACCAATCATGGATGAACGTTTAGCAAGAGAGCTAGTTAAATCAAGAAAAGCTGTTAAACAAAAATATCAGAGTTTAAAAAATGCGGAATTTGAGGCGCAAACTAAATTGGAGGAAACATATAAACCGATAACTCAACCCTTACAAGAATTAATTTCAACGATTGGTAAAATTGAACCTGTTGAAATAAAGGAAGAGCTACACACACCAATTAAAAAAATTTATGAAACACCACAGAAAAGATCAATTCAAACACTAACACCAAAGAGAAAATTACAATATGGAACATCAACACCAGAAAAAAGAAAGACGGGAAAAACTCCACTCCTTCCTACAGAAATACCATCGATTATTGACTGGGACGCGAGTTTAGCTTCAGCAAGTCAAATGCCATCTATACAACAAACAAGTATTATTGCAGAAACAAACCCTTCTTCAGGTTCACACTCCACAATAGGAAATCTTTCAGATATACTGGAATAAACACGGCAAACAGTTAGAACATTTGTTGATACAGATTTATATAAAGAATATTTATTAGGATTTGATGAATTACCTCGCCAATATATTGATAGCGGTGTAAAAGATGTTGAACATGAGTTTGATCACCAATATGGAATAGTTCATGATTTGGAAACCGAGAAATTCTTTTTGGGTTTAACTCAAAAACCTGTCGAAATTATTGGTAAAAACATCAAAATTGAAGGAATAACCTATACAGGTACACCAGGTTTATATGAGTTATTATTTAAAAAAGAACCAATAGGGTATAAAAAACAAGATTTAGAAAATTATATGGATATTTTAAAAAGAACCAATGCATACCGTAGAAATAATGATCCAAATGAGCAGGTGCAGGGGAATGGATCACATAAATATATTTCTATAATAGGACCTTATTTGCAAAGCAAAGGAATTACAAAAACTAAAACTCTAAATCCCGAATCTCAACAAGCAGTCCAGGGATTTTTTGAAAGACGCAAAGCTCCATATAGAGAAAGTCGAGTGTCTTCAAAAAAAACCGGATTTGGTATAACTTTAAAAGTTAATAAACCTAATACAGATTACATATATTGGGATAATGTAAACGAACTTGTTGAGAGACTTCGACTATTGGTAGCATCCATGCTTGCGGGACACACTGGTCATAACAATGAAATTATTTCCATTATTGAAGAACTAAGAGAAGCGAATATTATTATATAAAAGGACATAATAGATACTTTTAAACATTTCTAAAATGACCATCGATAAATTTGGTCGTCATATTTCAAAAAAATCTGCTCTAAACACATTATTATCACTAGAAAATAAAATATTATCAAATGTTGAAGAGAAAATAATAAAAATTTTTAAAAGCCATGTCAAATATATTGAAAACAAATTAATTCAAAATTTAGATCCCAGGTTGAAAAGCGATGTTAATAATTTAAATAAGAGAATAAATGAATATGATAACAATATACAAAATATTGCAAAAAAGATTAAGTTATTTGAGGATAAAGTTATTCCTGAATATAATGACAAGATAATTAATTTGAAAAATACTGTTGATGGAAATGATGAGGTAGTAGAAAAATTTTCTCAGAAAGTTTCTAAATATGCAAATGACTTTGACGTAGTGAAGTTAAAATATGATAAAGTTGATGATTTTGAAAATGAAATAAAAAATGAAATTACATCAATTAAATCAATAATTAAGGATACTTCAGCAATTGACAATGTCAAGAACAGTATTTTCAAGGAAATTACATCAAAGTTTCAAAATTTTACTAATTTGCTTAATGATAGAGTAGCAGAAGAAGTAAGGAATTTTAAGAAAATACATGACGTTATGGATAAAAATACACAAAATCTTGAAAAATCAATGAACACTCATTTCCTAATTCACAAAAAAGATACCGACAAAGTTAATGAATTTAAAGAACAAATTAAAGAATTTGAAATTAAAATCAATGCATATAAATCAAATTTACAATATTTAGAAGACAAATTGAAGGAGGATTTTCAAAACGAAAATGAAAAAATTGAAACAAAATTCAAAGATCAAATTACAAAAGATAATGAAAAAATCGAGGATATACTAAAGCAATTAAACAATCTGAAAACCAAATCTGAAACGTCTTTTGACGAGGGAAATTTTACAAAGGCAATCGATGAGAAATTACAAAAAGAATTAGAATCCTTACTAGAAGTAGTGCAAGCTATAATAGAAGTTTCTAAAAAGGATGTATTAATTAAAATTAAAAATAATAGTTCAAAAATCGAGGAGACTTCTTTACTCATAAAAGAACTTGAAACATCTTATACAGATATACTACACAAAGCTGAAAAGACAGCGTCAGACATAAAAAATATAGAAAAAAAAATTGTGAAAATGACATTAGATATTACAAATGCAGAATTTCAATTAGGAAAAGATATAAAAAATCTAGAAGATAAATTAACAAAAGAAATAAAATCTTTAAACGAATTAGTTCAAAGAGCTGCTGAAGTTTCTAGAAAAGAATTTAATGATACAATGAATTATGCAAGAGAAGAAATGAATTCAACATTAGGTGGTTTCAAAAAAGATTATACGTTATCAAATGTTCTTTTGGAAACTAAATTTAATGTAAAAATGTCTGATCTTAATAACAACATCACCCAAATAAATTCGTCAATAAAAGAAATTAGAAATGAAAATAACAAATCATTTGAAACAATGGAAAATAAATTTAATGTAAAAATTTCTGATCTTACTAACAACATCACCCAAATAAATTCGTCAATAAAAGAAATTATAAATGAAAATAAAAAATCATTTGAAGCAATGGAAAATAAAATTAAAGAACTTACTAAAAAAAACTGAGATGATTTTTTTTATATTTTACAACATCAGCGATAAAGGGCTTTTATAAACGGTTTAGAAGGAGGTAAAGTTATTTGTGGGATTTATTTTCGAGAGTAAGGTATAAATTAATAATGAGTAAAATTAAGCAAGACGTTGTAAATGAATTACATAAACCGGCGAGAAGGCGATATAGAAGGAGACGAACAATTGTAAAAGGGCTTAATGATCTATTTCAAGCTGATCTGATAGAAATGCAGCCATATGCGAAATTTAATAGGGGTTTAAGATATATTTTAATGGTAATAAATGTGTTTTCTAAATTTGTATGGGCAGAACCTGTAAAATCCAAAACTGGTAAAGATGTAGCAGCTGCAATGAAAAAAATTCTATTAACTTTAAAAACTCCCCCAACAAATCTGAATACTGATCAGGGTAAAGAATTCTTTAATCAAGACTTTCAGAAACTTATGGAGCAGTTCAAAATTAATCATTACAACACATTTTCTAATATGAAAGCTAGTATTGTAGAGAGAGTAAATAGAACGATAAAAAACAAAATGTGGAAAAAGTTTAGTTTACTAGGTAATTATAAATGGATCAGCTTTCTTAAAGAAATAATTACAGAATACAATAATACTAAGCATTCAACAATCGGAAAAAAACCAAACGAAGTTAACAAAAAGAATGAAATGGAAATCTTGAAATCAGCTTATACTCATAGGAAAACTGTGGATCCCAGATCACCAAAATTTCGTGTCAGTGATAGAGTACGAATAAGCAAGATTCGCGAACAATTTTCTAAAGGTTACACGCCCAACTGGTCAAACGAAATTTTTCAAATAAAAAAAATCCAGCTTACTAATCCAACAACGTATTTGATTCAAGATGGAAATGGGATAGATATTCAAGGAGGTTTCTATGAAGAAGAACTTCAAAAAGTAAGACACCCAAATGTATATCTGGTGGAAAAAGTGTTAAGAAAGAAAGAAAACAAAGTATTTGTAAAATGGTTAGGATTAGATAAATCTTATAACTCTTGGATCTTCAAGAGAGATGTGATGTAATAGTAATTAATGCTGTAATAATAATTGATGTATGTAATAAAAAAAAAATGATTTTTTATATATATTTGTTTTATTTAAAAATAAGCTTATTACATAAACATTTTTTTAAATACAATATTCCTATAATCAGAGTCTAATATGGGATTTAAAATTTCTTCAGTCAATTTAATCCTTCTTCTAAAATGTTTTTGATTTATAAACTCTTCAGAAGTCATACGAGCTTTTCTGTAGGCGAAGTTCCAAACAACCATCAGATGAATTTGGTTTCTTGATTCATCAATAGATACTGTCTTCTTCATAATAGTGCTTAGACTTTAATTTTTGTTCTAGTTCTTCGGGATGATTCAACAGCAGTTCCAGCATGGAGCACACATTTTCACTATTTAGATTTTGTTTTGGAGAAAGGACATTATATATTTTGTCAAAAGAATCTCCGTCGTAAAAATTGTTATTTCTAAAAACGTTGAAATAACGTCGAAAGTTTTGTTTTTGTAAAACATTTAGTCTATATTCTATAAGTGGAATTTGTTCCCATAGTCTGCACACAGTTTCATTTCCATAGTAAATAAAATCACAGCTTTTCACAATCTTCACTATTGGTAATTCACCAATCTTTTCAAAATGAATAGATAAATTTTGCAAATATATCGGTTCATTGAAAACATTTGGTGAAAACATATAATTTGTTATAACTCCTTGATATTGCAATAAGTTCTTCCAATCATCTTCATTTAATATCACAGACTGACCATTTTTACCACCAAGTTCAATGCATGGTAGAAAATCACTTTCCACCCACAAACCAATTACAGCATATTTAGAGTTAGAATTATTTAAATTATATTTTGTAGAATTTATAATTGTTTTTTTTATTTTCTTTTTTAATGGTGAATTTTCAAATATATTTTTACTCTGATTACTGAACATTTTAAATGATGTATTTCAAAAACTAACTGGCTATCTGCTTGCTCTCAAAAAACTAACTATCAATCCGTTTGCTCCTAAATTTTATACATTTTCCCTCTCCTCTCAAGTGGAGGGGTAAACTTATTTTCCCTCTCCATTTAAGAGGAGGGGATAAACTTTAAATGTCTTTATACTAACGAGAATCAATAAAAAACAAAATTTATATTATTTTTTTAACATTTATTAAATATTTTTATAGATATTTTTTCATGAAATACAATAAAATTAAACATGTACAAATAAATATTGCTGCTGTAAATATAATAACAAATATATAACAACAGACACAATGACAAGATTCTCCTTTTTTATTATTGAAAGGAATCCAATCTGAATATTGTAATGGTTTGTTTGTCATGGAATATTTAATTTTTATGTATGTATTTTCACACAAAGCAGAATCAGTTACATTATAGGTAAAAAAGTGTGAATTTCCAACAAGATATGTCATTTTCATCTGTTTGTAGCAGTCGGTTTCATTTTTGAGGGCATTTATACATATATCAGCCCTAACTGTATTAGGAATGTAATTTACATATATCACATTTCCAACAAGGGAAACTAAAACTATTAAAGATGCAGCAGTCATTGTTGTAATATTACTAACAAATAATGGTATTTCTATACAATATATATGTTTTTGGATTCAGTTCCCCCTCCAACTTTTAAAGCTTCAAAAACGACTTACATAATTTATCATCATATAAAATGATGTCTTTATAAAGATGAAAAATTACTAGGAGTAGTTAATTCTAATCGCGGGTTTTTTATTTTTAGATCCATTTTCGTTTCCAGAACTTAAAAAAGTTAGAGTATCATACATCATTTTCATATCTTTATCAAAAAAATCTGTTTCCAAAATATCCTTATGTCCCCATGCAAGAGTTTTTGTGGAATTTGGTATACAATATCTTTTATCATCATGAGTTGTTAATGCCAATTTATTTAACAAATTAGTGTATATATATAATGCATATCTGACTTGAATACATACATGGTGCAGAATATTTTGTCACCTTTCTCAACAACATCTTTATAATCTGATAATGTTAATTGATTTTTTATACATGATCTACTAACGCCTTTTGCTTTTTTATCTACACTATTTTTGGATTTTATACAATATGCTTTAGCACCAGTTCCATAAAAACTTTCAATGGGAATCCCTTTGTACTCATCTTTAAATTTACCAACAACTGATGTTGTAATAGGCATGCAATGAATATTTTGTTCAGAAAAATTAGAAGTATCAAATTTATCCAGATTTAGCTTCATATCTTCATAAAAGTTTTGGGTCTGAACTTCAAGAATTAAGGAATCAGTATCCGTATATAATAAATTTAAATTATTACCATATTTTACTTTTAAATACCCATAATAAAAATTATACATTACAGTTTTTGCAATATCCAGAATACTCATCCCAACATAAATTGGTTTATTGTATTCAATGCAAACCTGTTGAAGTTGAAGAGCAACTAGATTTTCAGAGAAAATTTTAAAATCCTTTAATTGAGGTTTAGAAATAAGTTTTTCGGCACTAAATTTATTACCCTGTCTTTCCCATTGAGATACTAATTTAATATCTGCTCGCCTATCAAGATTTTCCATGGTTTTACCGAAAATTGAATTATTTGCCAATTTATAACAATTTTTATCAAATTTATTTTTAGATAAATTTCGTAAATTTGTATTTAAATCTATATATTCCGCTAACCATGGTGATTGTGTAAACTTAACTGCTCTGTGTATTTTTATGATTTTGAGTCCAAATTGTAGACATTGTTTCAGATATCGGTAGTGAATGATATAGTTATATTTATTATGTAAGTTTGGAATTAATTTTGAGTGGTTTGAAATTGGTGGTGTATATTGTTCAGGACAAAATGGGAAATCATTATGACTATCATGTAAATAATTTGGATATTCTAAATCAACTTCAAATATGTATCCTATAGATGATGTATCTGAAAGTTCGGATATATTTAAAGTTTCTATTTCGAGCTTAGGTACCCAAGCAAAATTTTTTTCAGGCAAATATTGTTTCATAGCATAACCATACAAATTTGTGGCTTCTAAGTAAGTGATATATGTTGTAGGTCTTTCAGGATTAAAATTTTCTAAGAATGGATTATTTGCTTCAGATTTGCGTTTGGAACAAGTGCTAACCCCACCACGAACACCTTTTTTGAAAAAATGAAGCATATCTGGTTCCGTTAATAATTCTAATTCTACATTAGTTAATTTCATCATTGCATCCCAGCACATAGAAGGGCTAGTGACATAATTAACAGGATCTAACTTATAGGTTTTAATACATGTGGATCTATAATTTTCAAAAACATCAGCCAAAAGTAAAACATCAGATTTTAAGTAAATATCGGAATAAGCCCCTATTGTAGAACACTTAAATAGATTCCACACTTCTACAGCACGATTGTAGTCTTGAGGAGAGATATTTTCATCGGTTAAGTTATTATAAAATTTATCAATCGATGGTAGAGATTTCTCATTTAATTTTTCGTTGGAATCTATGTAAGAGTATGGAAATACCCCTTTTTGTCTAATGTATCGAAATTCATCAGCATTTGAGAAAAACTTTTTAATTTCAAAACATTGTGAATCTTGTAGAGTTTGTGATAGTGACTCTAAAGACTCTGGGAGAAATTGAAAAGAATCTATAAAGCGTAGTCGCAAAGCAACTGGTTTCCGCTTTTCTGACACATAACTATCAACGAAAATTTCCTTACTAAAAGAAATATACTTTTCTTTATTTTGAGCTATAACACTAATATTTTCTTTATTATAGCAAAGCGATTTAATAAATAGGTGAGAATCATAGTTTTTTAAATTATGCAATACTATTGGTATATATTTTGGAGGTTTAAAATGCAAATTACATATTGAGTGGGCGGCTCCTCGATATTTACCTGTAATATGACAATGATCCCTACACTTTATGAAATTTCCTTTTGAAAAAGGTTTTTCACATACATAACAAATGCTAGAATTTTCATATTCAATCTGTTCCACAGATGATAAATCTTTCAATGGTACTTGATATTTTAAATATTTTTTATAAATTTCTTTTACATCATTTTCAATGTATTCAATAAATTTTATAGCACAATCTGTACCTCTATAAAGTTTAAGACACACAACATTCTCATCAAATGATGATTTAATATAATAAGCAAATGAATAGGGTATATGTTCAGCAGTTTTAATAGTATATGAGGTTGTCGAATCAGGTGTAGATTGTTGGCACTCAATGTTTTTCAAATAACATTCAAAATCGGCATAAATAACAAAAGGAGCTTTATACTGTTTCTGAATATTTTGAAACTTTAATATATTTGCAGGAATATAATTGCCAAATTTATCCAAAATCAAATTATCTGAAGGAAGCTCAATTCGAACAAAACTACAATCACGTTCTAAATGTGTGTTAAGTTTTTCATATGTTCCAAAATATTGAAGGCATCCATCACATAAGTATTTTTTTATTTTCTTTTTTGATAATTGTTTGTATACCAAGCTACCTAAATCCTTTATCCAACAGTAGTGGTTATTTCCATCATCAGAACTTATTAAAAGCAAATTAATATGTAATTTTTTCTTTTCATTATTATAATGTAAAGGACCGACAATCTCATATACCTTTTTATTATCCCTTAAAAATTTTTCAACTCCATATACATTTATGGACAAATTATTTTTTTCCTCAAACTTTTTTATATCTAATAATTTTACTGGAAATTCAATACCTGTAAAATCGAAAGCGTCTCTGAAGTCTGGATATGATGAGATCTTTCGAGGATTACCGGTTGGCTGGTATGCTGCTGAAACCACTGCCCAGGCGAAACAGCAATTGTCCTCATTCATCACATTCACTATTGATTTAGAAAAGTGATGCATCTTAATGTAGGAGGAGGCATTCAATGGGTTGTACTTATTGATGTTGACTTCCAAATGCAGAATTCTTTGTAGAGCCCACCCTGTAATAGGAATTAAAAAATTAGTTCTGAATAATATTTGTTAGAGATGTACAAGTGATATTAAGAAAACTTAGCTCTTGAGATTAAGAAAACTTAGCTCTTGAGATTAAATAATAATTACCTGAGTCTCTTTCCGGCAATTCATCTGCTTTGGTTTCAATAATCTTGAATAAATCATCGTAAAGCTGTTGTAGATCAGTTGTATGGGTTACAATGAAGAACGGTGTATTAAATGACTTAATTGAAGTAGAGGTTAAAGTTGGAGAATAATATATTCCAAATAATTCCAAATTTACTTTAGCACATATAAATTCTTGTTGACGCTGGCGTATTAATGTTTGCACTTTATTACCAACATCTTGCTGAAACTTTTTGATGTCGATGTGATAATTCTGCGAATATATTCTGTAGGAAGCTATTCGACATTTAAATGCACTCCTGATAATGTCAATTCCATTTCCATATTTTATGCAGCTCCTGTTTTTATGAATATTTGTCCTCAAGTGTGTGCTCCAGGAATTAGATTTGACATTTACTTCACAATCTTGGCAAAATCGCATTGGAGGTCTTGAAAGTAGTTCATCAACTGAAACAATTATTATTTTTTAATTCCTCTGTAAACCTTTATTATTAATAAAAAGAAAAATTAAAAGGAAAATTATAGCTAAATATGTTATAAAAAAATACTTACGATTAATTATATAATCTTCCAAGTTAAAGGTGTTTTCGTTATTAACAACATTTTCTCGAAGGTGGCGTACAATATGTGATTTTCTTTTAAATTCTCTTAAGCAGTGTGTGCAAAGGAGAGTCATTTTAAAATGGAATCGGTTAGGGCCGTGTCGCTTTTAAATAAATACAATTTCGATCTATCAAGACCCAATGACATAGAATAATTAGCAATTTTTTCAGCTCGCGCAATTTAGAAAACTTTTGGATTTACTTTTGAATTAACTTTTGGATTCACTTTTTAATTTGAAGAAAAACATGGATTTTTTTTAAAAAATATATTTCCCAAATTTAAAAGAAGATCGCCTTGTCGTTGAATACAATTTTTAACGTCTTTTAAAGTCGAATTAGATAAATTATTACATATATTATCTAAGTTTAAATAGGAATAAACCATTGACTTAAATCTAGATGTGGCACACCTTGTTTCATTCCTATTTAAGCTCGGCTTAGTTTTCTTATGTAGAAACTTATCTAATTCTCCAATAGCGACTTTATTTGTTGGATTGATTTTCGGAGCTGTTGTTACAGCGACTGGTAAAGAATTTTTTGAAATTTGTGCCCCTAAAGTTTGGGAACTAGAAATATCACCGTCCAATTTTGACTTTTTTAAATCTGAACAATCATTTGTTTCTGATAAAGAACGTTTTTTGGGTAAATTTTTTTCAATTAAATTTTCAGAACTTTGTTCTAAATTTAGGCCAGAAGGATTTTTCAAAAATTGATTTTGATTACAGGAAGAAATTAAAGGACATTGAGGCTGCTCATCTTCAAAATTTTCAGTATAAGTATATACCTCAATGTCCCCCACAATTTCGCCACAACTCAAATCAAAAACATCTACCGAATTTACTGAATTTCTGGTATAGCCAAATTTGGATGGTTGTTCAAACCCCTGAATAAAATTTTGATCCAACCCTTCAATTAAATTTTGATCCAACACTTTAATAAAATTATGCTGAGCTTTGGCTGAGACGTTTATAACAGTCTCAACGCTGTCGTTGGAATCCTCTGATGAATCTGACGATGCATCTGAAATTGGCGAATAGTGGGGGCGATAAACCTCTTCCATATTATTTTTCGAAAAACCCCCAATGCCAATCCTCTTATCATTATTTAAAGCTCCCTCGTTACCAACCCCATTATTATTATTGTTTAAAACCCCCTTATTATTTTGTTCCTCACAGCTCTCAAAAGTCTCCTGATATTCCACATCACCCTTAATTAAATTTTGCCCTGAGCTATTTTCACAAATTTCACCCCCTTCTAATATATCTAAAAGTTGTTCCAAATTATATCCCTCATTTATTTCAGAATTGTTAATTAAATTTTTCCTTAATATATCATTATTTCAATCATCGAAATTAATTGTTTCAAGAGGTTCTTGAGGAATATCAGGGATAATAGATTCATCCAAAACTTTTAAGAGCTGTGTCAAAATATCGCTTTCACCAATTTCGGAAGAATCGCCAGATTCAGATGAATTGTTAAATGTATTAATATCAATTTCCCTAAATTTAATATCTAGCTCCTCGTCGCTTAGCCCACAAAATGAACAATCAATCAAATCATGCACAAGGCAAGCGTCGTTTAAATCGAAGGCTGTTAAGTCGATGTTTTCAATTTTTACATTTAAAAATGACATTTTAAATTATAAATTAAAAAATAAAAAAATTATGAATCAATAAAAGAATCAAAAAATCAATAAAAAATCAAAAAAAATCCACAAAAATGAAAAATCAACAAAAATCAAAAATTGGCTTTTAGAAGATTAAGTAAAAATGAATGAAAATCCAAAGTATTAAGTCAAAAATATTAAATCAAAAATATTAAATCAAAAATATCAAATCAAAAATATGAAATCAACAATACAAACCAAATAAAAATTAATATGTCACTACGTCACACAATTCGAAATAAATCGGACTATCTAGATATATTCACAACAGATTCGATAATTTTACAAGCGTACGCTAATAGCGAGATGTAAACTGAAGAGACGCTTCGTACCCAGCCGCCTTTTAAAGCAGCCAAGAGCCTGGTACGGCGTGGCACTGCATGGTACGACGGGAACCGTGAGACCGTGAACTCGCGAGAGGTCGTTCAACGGTCGTAAGTTGTTTTGTTCTTAAGAAAATGACGAGTAAAGAGGAGAAGAAGAAAAAAAAAAGTTGTTTTTTGGAATAATATAAAAAACAGTTTTTTTTTTTTTTTTCGTTTTTTATATTATTCCAAAAAACAACTTTTTTTTTTCTTCTTCTTCTCCTCTTTACTCGTCTTTTTCTTAAGAACAAAACAACTTACGACCGTTGAACGACCTCTCTCGAGTTCACGCTATCTTTGCCTTCTTCTTCTTCTCATTCTTCGGACTGGTTTCGCCGCTGGAGGTAGGAAAAGTGGTATTTCAGTATTGTATATAAGGATTTACAGCGTCTTGACTTAGCATTCATTGAATTTAAAATATAACATGAGTACCTTCATCGTTTTAACTCTGGAAGGTTTTATAGGCTTCTTAGAGCATCAGGCGAACCTGATGGATAGCCTAAGAAGCCTTTCACTGAACTCAGAAGACACTGTGATGTGGCCGCCGCCGTCAGAGGCTGAATTTTTGGAAGAGGAATTTAACGATGAATTCCTCATGGATGATTTGCCAAGTGAGGAATTCCTCAATATGTTTGAGCCCTCCTTAGATCCAGAGCCCGTCGAATTTGACCGAGCTCTGGATGAAATAATGAGAATGCAGCCTCTGCCGGTTTATCAGCAACAGCCACAGCAGCAGGAGCAGCAACAACAGCAGCAGGAGCAGCAGCGAGAGCAGCAGCGGGAGCAGCCACAACAACAGCAGCAGCAACAGCAGCAGCAGCAGGAGCAGCCACAACCACAGCAACAACAGCAGCAGCGAAGGCAGAGTTACCCTCGAAAGTGTAAGAGGCCACAGCAGCAACAGCAACATCAACAGCAACATCAACAGCATCAGGAGCAGCCACAACAACAGCAACAACAACAGCAGCAGCAGCGAAGGCAGAGTTACCCTCGAAAGTGCAAGAGGCCACAGCAGCAACAGCAACATCAACAGCAACATCAACAGCATCAGGAGCAGCCACAACAACAGCAACAACAACAGCAGCAGCAGCGAAGGCAGAGTTACCCTCGAAAATGCAAGAGGCCAATAAATTATAAATTATAAATTGGCCTCTTGCAGAGCAGCAACCTCTGGCAGACAACAACAACCGATGGCAAAGCAGCAACCTATGGCAGACAACAGCAACCTCTGGCATGCAGCAGCAACCTCTGGCATGCAGCAACAACCTCTGCCATGCAGCAGCAACCTCTGGTAAAAAAAATGGTATAAATTATAAATATGTATTTATGTATATATGTATATTTGTATTTTGGATATAGGAATAATAAAAAACAAAGTCGTTGAAGAAAATATTTTATTTTTTTCTATTTCTTATACAGAATCACACCTAATAACCAAGTTTCTTTAACTTGAAAGAATTATTATGAATAGGATGAATATAATTTTTTTTACAAGCATAGTAATGAAAACTAGGTTTTTTTTTTAACATGGAAGAATAAATCATAGTCTGTTGTCAGGGAATTAAACCTAATTGTTCTTTATCTTATATATAAAATCTTATTTAAATGTCTTAGTTGACATTTTAAACTTAATATTAAAAAATACTAGGGTGAATGAATAAATTCAAGTGCAGTATCAAATTCATTTATTTAAAATTCAATTTATCGATAGGATTGATTGTGCATATTATGTAGAAAAAATTATTCTACACTGAAAGAACAAAATCATTAGTTCTTCGAATCTTAATATAAACAAATTTCTATTTATTTAGATGGCACCCTTATATTTATTTAACTTAAACTTAATATATATCTTATAACTTATATCTTATAACTTATATCTTACAACTTATATTTTATATGAAATCTTATTTAAATTAGTTGACATTTTAAACTTAATATTCAAAAACTACTAGGGTGCATGAATAAATTCAAGGGGAGTATCAAATTCATTTATTTAAATTTGATTTATCGGTAGGGTTGTTGTGCATATTATTTGAAAAGAATTATTCTACACTGAAAGAACAAAATTATAATTTCTTTCAATGGGAATAAATACAAATTCTTATTTATTCACATCATTCCCTTATATTTATTTACATAGTTTCTTATATTTATTTAACTTAGCAGAACAAAATCTAAATTCTTATAAAATATTTTAAACTTAAACTTAATATTAAAAACGCCATAGTGCATGAATAAGTGCAAGTGAAATAAATTTATTTAAAATTTGATTTTTCGATTAGATGGTTTTGCATATTCTTTAGTTCTGGTTTGTTACATATTATACATGCTTGTGGAGGAGTTGTTATGAATAAATCGTTTTCACACGTGTTGCATTGCAGATCTTTTTCGCAACATATAAAGGATCGTTTATAGTGGCTATTAACAAAATTATTTTTCCCATTTGGGCAATTTAGAGCATGTATATAGTAACATTCACAACATAAATTATATGCACCGCCAGAAGATGAAATAATTACGACATAAGATTGAAAAACGGACACTTCTCGCGTAAGGTAATTTGGTGTCAATGTATCACTTGCATTTATTTTTGCCACTTTCACGAGCCCCTCTTCTCCACACCCGTTTGGAACGCCATTATCCTCTATCCCATCATCTTCTTCATCTTCATCGTCGTCTTCGAAATTATTTCGATCAATAGTGATCAGAGAATCCTGTCTTGCGTGAAACTTTCCTCTTCCAGCCAAGTTAAAATGAGTTGTTTCATCTTTGTACATTGACTGGATCGTTTCATCGCAAGCAGAATCTAAATATACATGTGTCTGATCCATTTCGAAGACTGTCCGATGAAACTCGATTCACTTGTTCACACTATTTTTTAATTTTACAACACTTTTTAATTGATAATGGCGGGCCGTCTATGTGGTGTTGATATAGTGGATAGTGTTTAAAACACGGCAAATTTAGCTGCAATTCTTCGTCACTTCTATAATTTTCCGGCAACCTGTTCCAAATTTGTTGTAAACTAAGTGAATCGACGAATGTTTTCAAGTAGTTGATGGGAAAGAAGGCCAAGTCTTGATCTTCAAAATCGGTAAGATTTTTTCCGTGTTTTTGGTAGGAAATTATTACTTGGCCTACACGTTCAATGAGTTGCTGTTGTTGTTGTTGTTGGTCGCTATTTGACATCGCGCACGAATGACTGAAGTTCGCTCAGATTCGATCGTTTAAAATACCAGCTCCCCTCCAACTGCTACCAGCTCCCCTCCAACTACTGTGGTGGTTAGGAAGGAGGTAGGAGGTGGAGCAAAAAGAGGCGGAGTTTATGAAACCAATCGGAATAGGGGGCGAACTTGGGCAGCCAATCAGAAACAAGGTCATTCTTGGCTGACCAATCAAAAAAGTGGTGGGGGGGTCAACTAGAAGCCCCCTATTCCCACTACTAACGTAGCCTTTTTCTCTCAAAAAATTCTAAGTTATAATTTAAATACTTACAAAATACCCATTATCAAAAATACAAGAAGTTAAACATATATAAAAAAAATAAATTCATCAAAATAATATTAAAATTTTTTTGGGGCTATCGGTCATTTTATTATTAATTAAAAACATTTTTGGGATATTTGACATTCCAGTTTATTTATTTCTTAAACCATCTGCAGAATTACAATTTAAACACTAAAAAGGGATTCAAATGTCATTAATTTTTATATGTTACAGAAAATTTAAATAATAAATTGTGTTAACACTGGTAAACATTACGTATCTTATTCGTCATCAAAGTCAGTGAAGTTTTCTTTTATTTTTTTATTATATGGATTTTTCGCAATTATCTGCAGTAACTTTATTCAAAAAAATCTTTCAAAAGTTCAGTTAAATTATTAATTTTGTAAGTTGTGTTTTCCAGCAACTCTACCTTTTACTTGAGAGAGATATTTCCTTCACCAACGGACATTTTTCGGAACAGATTTCCTACCTGGTTTTCCCAACAAAAATTAAGTTCTCTGAGCAATTTCCAAAGCTCAGTTCTTTTAATTTCAGGCAAATCCCGATCTATATTGATTTCAGTTAGAATTTTGTCGACGGTTGAGATCTGCTTCTCATAATAAAATGTATGTACAACTCCTTTTAATACAGTTTACATCTCTTCTTCCAACGAGGTTTTTCGTCTGCCTGTGATCGAATATAGCTTGAAATTACTAACAATTCCAGTCGTTTTTTTCTCCGTCAGTGTTCGGTACATGATAGATTTTCGAACTCCTGTTATATTGGAATACATCTCAACAGAGCTTTTAACTTTATTATCTAGATATTAATATCTTAAAGCATCATAAACATTCATCGTAATAAGTTTCTCGTTGAGGAAAAAATGCCCTCCATCTTTTGGGTATCTCACTAATCTCAAATAATATATAAAAGCAAGCACAAACAAAATAAATAAGGACACACTGTAAGGTGTACTTTGCTCACTGACAGAAATTAAATTGAATTATCAGAAATTTTATTGTTGCAGTAAATTTATAAAAATTTATAATATTTAAATATAATTAGATTTACGGCAGTTCTCAGCTACCGGGGGCACTGAAGCAGGTACGTTGGAGGTCTCGGTAACAGTTTTATTACTCCCTCTAGTTCTTGAATAGAGTATAGGAATGTGTATGCTTGCGATCGCCCCTCCCCTTCCCAAGGGCTTTGAGTTCAGGAACATAGAACCGATTCTGCCTTTTATATTAGGAATGTGTATGCTGCTGGCAACCCCCCCCCCCCCGGTTGACAACTTGTTTTTTTTTTGCGATAGCACCCCCCTCCAGGAGCTTTGAACTCAGGAAAATAGACCCGATTCTGCCTCTTATACGAGGAATGTGTATGTTGATCGCATCTTCCCACCCCCTGTCGGAAACTTGTTTTTTGTTGTGATCGCCCCCCCCCCCACTCCAAGACTTTAAAATTCAAAAAAATAGCCTCGTCCCTGCCTTTTACACTAGAAATGGGAATGTTGCTGGTGTGCCCCCCCCCCCGGGGGGGACAAATTGCTTTCGCTTGCCATACTGTACTTTTGTGATATCACCGCCCCCCCCCCCCAAGGAGAGAGGCTGGATCCGCCCCTGGTTCGAACAACCCGAACAGTCGAAAAATAAGACGAAATTTTGGAAAGAGTTGAAGAAGAATCAACTGTTAGTATCCGCCCTTTAGAACGTGAGTTGGATATTCCTAAAACTTTTGTAAACAATATTTTAAAAGAACAACTGTTACATTCATATTACGTCAAAAAAGTTCAAGAAGTTTTACTGATTGATCACCCGATGCGCCTTACATTTTGTGACTTTACTTGAAACAAAAGAATTCTAAGTTGTCATAAAGTTGACGAGATAAAAAATCAGAAGCGATGTTTACAAGTGACTTTTTGACACTTTTACAACACTTACACTACCTTATAGCCAGCCGCTATACCACTAGGAAACTTTACGTTAGACCACACACTAAAAATCACTAAATTGAATTAGCACGTTTTCATAAAATTTGGAAAAAATTAACATTTCCTTAAAACTTTGACGTCTTCTAGCGCCTAAACGAAGCAGTATCGGATATAACCAAGTTTGCTTAAATCGACCTATTTTGACGTCAAAATCTGTCATCAAACGTTGTACACGTATTTTCCGGACACCCTGTATTAACCCAGACAATTTATGTGGCGTATCCAAACAGTCCTACCCTCGATAATATTTTAAAATAAATCTGTCAAAGAAACCTTATATTTTTTATCATCCACTTTGTCAAGCAATAGGATTAAGCGCTAAAGATATTTTCAACATGTGAGCGATCCAAGGGAGTATTTTCTCGAAACTGAGAAATTTTCCCATCATAAGAAAACAAAAGAATATTTAAATTAAGTCCCTACAATGTAATATAATTATTTGTTTATATGAACAAATCTCGCGTCTGTTAATCATGTTTTTACCCACTTCATGAAAAGAAGAAAAAAAATGGCTAAAAAAACTAGTTTTTTTCCAGGGTTACACACACGAACTTTTATTAAAAGAAGTTTGATTTAACTTTTGTATAAAAATTATTAGATTAAGCTCAGGTCTGATCGAGTATTAAAAATTCAACATGCGGACAACACCCCGCGCAGGGATGTATTATAAAAGACAGTTCTATTGGTGGAGAGAACTTCGGGCGGTACTAACGCGGTGGAGGTTTCGAGGGTTGTAAAGTTGGGTTTTTTGTCTTCAAAAATAAATTAACAGCAGTTACAATTTAATGTTTTTGATTTATAAACTCTTCAGAAGTCATACGAGCTTTTCTGTAGGCGAAGTTCCAAGCAACCATCAGATGAATTTGGTTTCTTGATTCATCAATAGATACTGTCTTCTTCATAATAGTGCTTAGACTTTAATTTTTGTTCTAGTTCTTCGGGATGATTCAACAGCAGTTCCAGCATGGAGCACACATTTTCACTATTTAGATTTTGTTTTGGAGAAAGGACATTATATATTTTGTCAAAAGAATCTCCGTCGTAAAAATTGTTATTTCTAAAAACGTTGAAATAACGTCGAAAGTTTTGTTTTTGTAAAACATTTAGTCTATATTCTATAAGTGGAATTTGTTCCCATAGTCTGCACACAGTTTCATTTCCATAGTAAATAAAATCACAGCTTTTCACAATCTTCACTATTGGTAATTCACCAATCTTTTCAAAATGAATAGATAAATTTTGCAAATATATCGGTTCATTGAAAACATTTGGTGAAAACATATAATTTGTTATAACTCCTTGATATTGCAATAAGTTCTTCCAATCATCTTCATTTAATATCACAGACTGACCATTTTTACCACCAAGTTCAATGCATTGTAGAAAATCACTTTCCACCCACAAACCAATTACAGCATATTTAGAGTTAGAATTATTTAAATTATATTTTGTAGAATTTATAATTGTTTTTTTTTATTTTCTTTTTTAATGGTGATTTTTCAAATATATTTTTACTCTGATTACTGAACATTTTAAATGATGTATTTCAAAAACTAACTGGCTATCTGCTTGCTCTCAAAAAACTAACTATCAATCCGTTTGCTCCTAAATTTTATACATTTTCCCTCTCCTCTCAAGTGGAGGGGTAAACTTATTTTCCCTCTCCATTTAAGAGGAGGGGATAAACTTTAAATGTCTTTATACTAACGAGAATCAATAAAAAACAAAATTTATATTATTTTTTTAACATTTATTAAATATTTTTATAGATATTTTTTCATGAAATACAATAAAATTAAACATGTACAAATAAATATTGCTGCTGTAAATATAATAACCAATATATAACAACAGACACAATGACAAGATTCTCCTTTTTTATTATTGAAAGGAATCCAATCTGAATATTGTAATGGTTTGTTTGTCATGGAATATTTAATTTTTATGTATGTATTTTCACACAAAGCAGAATCAGTTACATTATAGGTAAAAAAGTGTGAATTTCCAACAAGATATGTCATTTTCATCTGTTTGTAGCAGTCGGTTTCATTTTTGAGGGCATTTATACATATATCAGCCCTAACTGTATTAGGAATGTAATTTACATATATCACATTTCCAACAAGGGAAACTAAAACTATTAAAGATGCAGCAGTCATTGTTGTAATATTACTAACAAATAATGGTATTTCTATACAATATATATGTTTTTGGATTCAGTTCCCCCTCCAACTTTTAAAGCTTCAAAAACGACTTACATAATTTATCATCATATAAAATGATGTCTTTATAAAGATGAAAAATTACTAGGAGTAGTTAATTCTAATCGCGGGTTTTTTATTTTTAGATCCATTTTCGTTTCCAGAACTTAAAAAAGTTAGAGTATCATACATCATTTTCATATCTTTATCAAAAAAATCTGTTTCCAAAATATCCTTATGTCCCCATGCAAGAGTTTTTGTGGAATTTGGTATACAATATCTTTTATCATCATGAGTTGTTAATGCCAATTTATTTAACAAATTAGTGTATATATTATGCATATCTGACTTGAATACATACATGGTGCAGAATATTTTGTCACCTTTCTCAACAACATCTTTATAATCTGATAATGTTAATTGATTTTTTATACATGATCTACTAACGCCTTTTGCTTTTTTATCTACACTATTTTTGGATTTTATACAATATGCTTTAGCACCAGTTCCATAAAAACTTTCAATGGGAATCCCTTTGTACTCATCTTTAAATTTACCAACAACTGATGTTGTAATAGGCATGCAATGAATATTTTGTTCAGAAAAATTAGAAGTATCAAATTTATCCAGATTTAGCTTCATATCTTCATAAAAGTTTTGGGTCTGAACTTCAAGAATTAAGGAATCAGTATCCGTATATAATAAATTTAAATTATTACCATATTTTACTTTTAAATACCCATAATAAAAATTATACATTACAGTTTTTGCAATATCCAGAATACTCATCCCAACATAAATTGGTTTATTGTATTCAATGCAAACCTGTTGAAGTTGAAGAGCAACTAGATTTTCAGAGAAAATTTTAAAATCCTTTAATTGAGGTTTAGAAATAAGTTTTTCGGCACTAAATTTATTACCCTGTCTTTCCCATTGAGATACTAATTTAATATCTGCTCGCCTATCAAGATTTTCCATGGTTTTACCGAAAATTGAATTATTTGCCAATTTATAACAATTTTTATCAAATTTATTTTTAGATAAATTTCGTAAATTTGTATTTAAATCTATATATTCCGCTAACCATGGTGATTGTGTAAACTTAACTGCTCTGTGTATTTTTATGATTTTGAGTCCAAATTGTAGACATTGTTTCAGATATCGGTAGTGAATGATATAGTTATATTTATTATGTAAGTTTGGAATTAATTTTGAGTGGTTTGAAATTGGTGGTGTATATTGTTCAGGACAAAATGGGAAATCATTATGACTATCATGTAAATAATTTGGATATTCTAAATCAACTTCAAATATGTATCCTATAGATGATGTATCTGAAAGTTCGGATATATTTAAAGTTTCTATTTCGAGCTTAGGTACCCAAGCAAAATTTTTTTCAGGCAAATATTGTTTCATAGCATAACCATACAAATTTGTGGCTTCTAAGTAAGTGATATATGTTGTAGGTCTTTCAGGATTAAAATTTTCTAAGAATGGATTATTTGCTTCAGATTTGCGTTTGGAACAAGTGCTAACCCCACCACGAACACCTTTTTTGAAAAAATGAAGCATATCTGGTTCCGTTAATAATTCTAATTCTACATTAGTTAATTTCATCATTGCATCCCAGCACATAGAAGGGCTAGTGACATAATTAACAGGATCTAACTTATAGGTTTTAATACATGTGGATCTATAATTTTCAAAAACATCAGCCAAAAGTAAAACATCAGATTTTAAGTAAATATCGGAATAAGCCCCTATTGTAGAACACTTAAATAGATTCCACACTTCTACAGCACGATTGTAGTCTTGAGGAGAGATATTTTCATCGGTTAAGTTATTATAAAATTTATCAATCGATGGTAGAGATTTCTCATTTAATTTTTCGTTGGAATCTATGTAAGAGTATGGAAATACCCCTTTTTGTCTAATGTATCGAAATTCATCAGCATTTGAGAAAAACTTTTTAATTTCAAAACATTGTGAATCTTGTAGAGTTTGTGATAGTGACTCTAAAGACTCTGGGAGAAATTGAAAAGAATCTATAAAGCGTAGTCGCAAAGCAACTGGTTTCCGCTTTTCTGACACATAACTATCAACGAAAATTTCCTTACTAAAAGAAATATACTTTTCTTTATTTTGAGCTATAACACTAATATTTTCTTTATTATAGCAAAGCGATTTAATAAATAGGTGAGAATCATAGTTTTTTAAATTATGCAATACTATTGGTATATATTTTGGAGGTTTAAAATGCAAATTACATATTGAGTGAGCGGCTCCTCGATATTTACCTGTAATATGACAATGATCCCTACACTTTATGAAATTTCCTTTTGAAAAAGGTTTTTCACATACATAACAAATGCTAGAATTTTCATATTCAATCTGTTCCACAGATGATAAATCTTTCAATGGTACTTGATATTTTAAATATTTTTTATAAATTTCTTTTACATCATTTTCAATGTATTCAATAAATTTTATAGCACAATCTGTACCTCTATAAAGTTTAAGACACACAACATTCTCATCAAATGATGATTTAATATAATAAGCAAATGAATAGGGTATATGTTCAGCAGTTTTAATAGTATATGAGGTTGTCGAATCAGGTGTAGATTGTTGGCACTCAATGTTTTTCAAATAACATTCAAAATCGGCATAAATAACAAAAGGAGCTTTATACTGTTTCTGAATATTTTGAAACTTTAATATATTTGCAGGAATATAATTGCCAAATTTATCCAAAATCAAATTATCTGAAGGAAGCTCAATTCGAACAAAACTACAATCACGTTCTAAATGTGTGTTAAGTTTTTCATATGTTCCAAAATATTGAAGGCATCCATCACATAAGTATTTTTTTATTTTCTTTTTTGATAATTGTTTGTATACCAAGCTACCTAAATCCTTTATCCAACAGTAGTGGTTATTTCCATCATCAGAACTTATTAAAAGCAAATTAATATGTAATTTTTTCTTTTCATTATTATAATGTAAAGGACCGACAATCTCATATACCTTTTTATTATCCCTTAAAAATTTTTCAACTCCATATACATTTATGGACAAATTATTTTTTTCCTCAAACTTTTTTATATCTAATAATTTTACTGGAAATTCAATACCTGTAAAATCGAAAGCGTCTCTGAAGTCTGGATATGATGAGATCTTTCGAGGATTACCGGTTGGCTGGTATGCTGCTGAAACCACTGCCCAGGCGAAACAGCAATTGTCCTCATTCATCACATTCACTATTGATTTAGAAAAGTGATGCATCTTAATGTAGGAGGAGGCATTCAATGGGTTGTACTTATTGATGTTGACTTCCAAATGCAGAATTCTTTGTAGAGCCCACCCTGTAATAGGAATTAAAAAATTAGTTCTGAATAATATTTGTTAGAGATGTACAAGTGATATTAAGAAAACTTAGCTCTTGAGATTAAGAAAACTTAGCTCTTGAGATTAAATAATAATTACCTGAGTCTCTTTCCGGCAATTCATCTGCTTTGGTTTCAATAATCTTGAATAAATCATCGTAAAGCTGTTGTAGATCAGTTGTATGGGTTACAATGAAGAACGGTGTATTAAATGACTTAATTGAAGTAGAGGTTAAAGTTGGAGAATAATATATTCCAAATAATTCCAAATTTACTTTAGCACATATAAATTCTTGTTGACGCTGGCGTATTAATGTTTGCACTTTATTACCAACATCTTGCTGAAACTTTTTGATGTCGATGTGATAATTCTGCGAATATATTCTGTAGGAAGCTATTCGACATTTAAATGCACTCCTGATAATGTCAATTCCATTTCCATATTTTATGCAGCTCCTGTTTTTATGAATATTTGTCCTCAAGTGTGTGCTCCAGGAATTAGATTTGACATTTACTTCACAATCTTGGCAAAATCGCATTGGAGGTCTTGAAAGTAGTTCATCAACTGAAACAATTATTATTTTTTAATTCCTCTGTAAACCTTTATTATTAATAAAAAGAAAAATTAAAAGGAAAATTATAGCTAAATATGTTATAAAAAAATACTTACGATTAATTATATAATCTTCCAAGTTAAAGGTGTTTTCGTTATTAACAACATTTTCTCGAAGGTGGCGTACAATATGTGATTTTCTTTTAAATTCTCTTAAGCAGTGTGTGCAAAGGAGAGTCATTTTAAAATGGAATCGGTTAGGGCCGTGTCGCTTTTAAATAAATACAATTTCGATCTATCAAGACCCAATGACATAGAATAATTAGCAATTTTTTCAGCTCGCGCAATTTAGAAAACTTTTGGATTTACTTTTGAATTAACTTTTGGATTCACTTTTTAATTTGAAGAAAAACATGGATTTTTTTTAAAAAATATATTTCCCAAATTTAAAAGAAGATCGCCTTGTCGTTGAATACAATTTTTAACGTCTTTTAAAGTCGAATTAGATAAATTATTACATATATTATCTAAGTTTAAATAGGAATAAACCATTGACTTAAATCTAGATGTGGCACACCTTGTTTCATTCCTATTTAAGCTCGGCTTAGTTTTCTTATGTAGAAACTTATCTAATTCTCCAATAGCGACTTTATTTGTTGGATTGATTTTCGGAGCTATTGTTACAGCGACTGGTAAAGAATTTTTTGAAATTTGTGCCCCTAAAGTTTGGGAACTAGAAATATCACCGTCCAATTTTGACTTTTTTAAATCTGAACAATCATTTGTTTCTGATAAAGAACGTTTTTTGGGTAAATTTTTTTCAATTAAATTTTCAGAACTTTGTTCTAAATTTAGGCCAGAAGGATTTTTCAAAAATTGATTTTGATTACAGGAAGAAATTAAAGGACATTGAGGCTGCTCATCTTCAAAATTTTCAGTATAAGTATATACCTCAATGTCCCCCACAATTTCGCCACAACTCAAATCAAAAACATCTACCGAATTTACTGAATTTCTGGTATAGCCAAATTTGGATGGTTGTTCAAACCCCTGAATAAAATTTTGATCCAACCCTTCAATTAAATTTTGATCCAACACTTTAATAAAATTATGCTGAGCTTTGGCTGAGACGTTTATAACAGTCTCAACGCTGTCGTTGGAATCCTCTGATGAATCTGACGATGCATCTGAAATTGGCGAATAGTGGGGGCGATAAACCTCTTCCATATTATTTTTCGAAAAACCCCCAATGCCAATCCTCTTATCATTATTTAAAGCTCCCTCGTTACCAACCCCATTATTATTATTGTTTAAAACCCCCTTATTATTTTGTTCCTCACAGCTCTCAAAAGTCTCCTGATATTCCACATCACCCTTAATTAAATTTTGCCCTGAGCTATTTTCACAAATTTCACCCCCTTCTAATATATCTAAAAGTTGTTCCAAATTATATCCCTCATTTATTTCAGAATTGTTAATTAAATTTTTCCTTAATATATCATTATTTCAATCATCGAAATTAATTGTTTCAAGAGGTTCTTGAGGAATATCAGGGATAATAGATTCATCCAAAACTTTTAAGAGCTGTGTCAAAATATCGCTTTCACCAATTTCGGAAGAATCGCCAGATTCAGATGAATTGTTAAATGTATTAATATCAATTTCCCTAAATTTAATATCTAGCTCCTCGTCGCTTAGCCCACAAAATGAACAATCAATCAAATCATGCACAAGGCAAGCGTCGTTTAAATCGAAGGCTGTTAAGTCGATGTTTTCAATTTTTACATTTAAAAATGACATTTTAAATTATAAATTAAAAAATAAAAAAATTATGAATCAATAAACGAATCAAAAAATCAATAAAAAATCAAAAAAAATCCACAAAAATGAAAAATCAACAAAAATCAAAAATTGGCTTTTAGAAGATTAAGTAAAAATGAATGAAAATCCAAAGTATTAAGTCAAAAATATTAAATCAAAAATATTAAATCAAAAATATCAAATCAAAAATATGAAATCAACAATACAAACCAAATAAAAATTAATATGTCACTACGTCACACAATTCGAAATAAATCGGACTATCTAGATATATTCACAACAGATTCGATAATTTTACAAGCGTACGCTAATAGCGAGATGTAAACTGAAGAGACGCTTCGTACCCAGCCGCCTTTTAAAGCAGCCAAGAGCCTGGTACGGCGTGGCACTGCATGGTACGACGGGAACCGTGAGACCGTGAACTCGCGAGAGGTCGTTCAACGGTCGTAAGTTGTTTTGTTCTTAAGAAAATGACGAGTAAAGAGGAGAAGAAGAAAAAAAAAAGTTGTTTTTTGGAATAATATAAATAACAGTTTTTTTTTTTTTTTTCGTTTTTTTTATTATTCCAAAAAACAACTTTTTTTTTTCTTCTTCTTCTCCTCTTTACTCGTCTTTTTCTTAAGAACAAAACAACTTACGACCGTTGAACGACCTCTCTCGAGTTCACGCTATCTTTGCCTTCTTCTTCTTCTCATTCTTCGGACTGGTTTCGCCGCTGGAGGTAGGAAAAGTGGTATTTCAGTATTGTATATAAGGATTTACAGCGTCTTGACTTAGCATTCATTGAATTTAAAATATAACATGAGTACCTTCATCGTTTTAACTCTGGAAGGTTTTATAGGCTTCTTAGAGCATCAGGCGAACCTGATGGATAGCCTAAGAAGCCTTTCACTGAACTCAGAAGACACTGTGATGTGGCCGCCGCCGTCAGAGGCTGAATTTTTGGAAGAGGAATTTAACGATGAATTCCTCATGGATGATTTGCCAAGTGAGGAATTCCTCAATATGTTTGAGCCCTCCTTAGATCCAGAGCCCGTCGAATTTGACCGAGCTCTGGATGAAATAATGAGAATGCAGCCTCTGCCGGTTTATCAGCAACAGCCACAGCAGCAGGAGCAGCAACAACAGCAGCAGGAGCAGCAGCGAGAGCAGCAGCGGGAGCAGCCACAACAACAGCAGCAGCAACAGCAGCAGCAGCAGGAGCAGCCACAACCACAGCAACAACAGCAGCAGCGAAGGCAGAGTTACCCTCGAAAGTGTAAGAGGCCACAGCAGCAACAGCAACATCAACAGCAACATCAACAGCATCAGGAGCAGCCACAACAACAGCAACAACAACAGCAGCAGCAGCGAAGGCAGAGTTACCCTCGAAAGTGCAAGAGGCCACAGCAGCAACAGCAACATCAACAGCAACATCAACAGCATCAGGAGCAGCCACAACAACAGCAACAACAACAGCAGCAGCAGCGAAGGCAGAGTTACCCTCGAAAATGCAAGAGGCCAATAAATTATAAATTATAAATTGGCCTCTTGCAGAGCAGCAACCTCTGGCAGACAACAACAACCGATGGCAAAGCAGCAACCTATGGCAGACAACAGCAACCTCTGGCATGCAGCAGCAACCTCTGGCATGCAGCAACAACCTCTGCCATGCAGCAGCAACCTCTGGTAAAAAAAATGGTATAAATTATAAATATGTATTTATGTATATATGTATATTTGTATTTTGGATATAGGAATAATAAAAAACAAAGTCGTTGAAGAAAATATTTTATTTTTTTCTATTTCTTATACAGAATCACACCTAATAACCAAGTTTCTTTAACTTGAAAGAATTATTATGAATAGGATGAATATAATTTTTTTTACAAGCATAGTAATGAAAACTAGGTTTTTTTTTTAACATGGAAGAATAAATCATAGTCTGTTGTCAGGGAATTAAACCTAATTGTTCTTTATCTTATATATAAAATCTTATTTAAATGTCTTAGTTGACATTTTAAACTTAATATTAAAAAATACTAGGGTGAATGAATAAATTCAAGTGCAGTATCAAATTCATTTATTTAAAATTCAATTTATCGATAGGATTGATTGTGCATATTATGTAGAAAAAATTATTCTACACTGAAAGAACAAAATCATTAGTTCTTCGAATCTTAATATAAACAAATTTCTATTTATTTAGATGGCACCCTTATATTTATTTAACTTAAACTTAATATATATCTTATAACTTATATCTTATAACTTATATCTTACAACTTATATTTTATATGAAATCTTATTTAAATTAGTTGACATTTTAAACTTAATATTCAAAAACTACTAGGGTGCATGAATAAATTCAAGTGGAGTATCAAATTCATTTATTTAAATTTGATTTATCGGTAGGGTTGTTGTGCATATTATTTGAAAAGAATTATTCTACACTGAAAGAACAAAATTATAATTTCTTTCAATGGGAATAAATACAAATTCTTATTTATTCACATCATTCCCTTATATTTATTTACATAGTTTCTTATATTTATTTAACTTAGCAGAACAAAATCTAAATTCTTATAAAATATTTTAAACTTAAACTTAATATTAAAAACGCCATAGTGCATGAATAAGTGCAAGTGAAATAAATTTATTTAAAATTTGATTTTTCGATTAGATGGTTTTGCATATTCTTTAGTTCTGGTTTGTTACATATTATACATGCTTGTGAATGAGTTGTTATGAATAAATCGTTTTCACACGTGTTGCATTGCAGATCTTTTTCGCAACATATAAAGGATCGTTTATAGTGGCTATTAACAAAATTATTTTTCCCATTTGGGCAATTTAGAGCATGTATATAGTAACATTCACAACATAAATTATATGCACCGCCAGAAGATGAAATAATTACGACATAAGATTGAAAAACGGACACTTCTCGCGTAAGGTAATTTGGTGTCAATGTATCACTTGCATTTATTTTTGCCACTTTCACGAGCCCCTCTTCTCCACACCCGTTTGGAACGCCATTATCCTCTATCCCATCATCTTCTTCATCTTCATCGTCGTCTTCGAAATTATTTCGATCAATAGTGATCAGAGAATCCTGTCTTGCGTGAAACTTTCCTCTTCCAGCCAAGTTAAAATGAGTTGTTTCATCTTTGTACATTGACTGGATCGTTTCATCGCAAGCAGAATCTAAATATACATGTGTCTGATCCATTTCGAAGACTGTCCGATGAAACTCGATTCACTTGTTCACACTATTTTTTAATTTTACAACACTTTTTAATTGATAATGGCGGGCCGTCTATGTGGTGTTGATATAGTGGATAGTGTTTAAAACACGGCAAATTTAGCTGCAATTCTTCGTCACTTCTATAATTTTCCGGCAACCTGTTCCAAATTTGTTGTAAACTAAGTGAATCGACGAATGTTTTCAAGTAGTTGATGGGAAAGAAGGCCAAGTCTTGATCTTCAAAATCGGTAAGATTTTTTCCGTGTTTTTGGTAGGAAATTATTACTTGGCCTACACGTTCAATGAGTTGCTGTTGTTGTTGTTGTTGGTCGCTATTTGACATCGCGCACGAATGACTGAAGTTCGCTCAGATTCGATCGTTTAAAATACCAGCTCCCCTCCAACTGCTACCAGCTCCCCTCCAACTACTGTGGTGGTTAGGAAGGAGGTAGGAGGTGGAGCAAAAAGAGGCGGAGTTTATGAAACCAATCGGAATAGGGGGCGAACTTGGGCAGCCAATCAGAAACAAGGTCATTCTTGGCTGACCAATCAAAAAAGTGGTGGGGGGGTCAACTAGAAGCCCCCTATTCCCACTACTAACGTAGCCTTTTTCTCTCAAAAAATTCTAAGTTATAATTTAAATACTTACAAAATACCCATTATCAAAAATACAAGAAGTTAAACATATATAAAAAAAATAAATTCATCAAAATAATATTAAAATTTTTTTGGGGCTATCGGTCATTTTATTATTAATTAAAAACATTTTTGGGATATTTGACATTCCAGTTTATTTATTTCTTAAACCATCTGCAGAATTACAATTTAAACACTAAAAAGGGATTCAAATGTCATTAATTTTTATATGTTACAGAAAATTTAAATAATAAATTGTGTTAACACTGGTAAACATTACGTATCTTATTCGTCATCAAAGTCAGTGAAGTTTTCTTTTATTTTTTTATTATATGGATTTTTCGCAATTATCTGCAGTAACTTTATTCAAAAAAATCTTTCAAAAGTTCAGTTAAATTATTAATTTTGTAAGTTGTGTTTTCCAGCAACTCTACCTTTTACTTGAGAGAGATATTTCCTTCACCAACGGACATTTTTCGGAACAGATTTCCTACCTGGTTTTCCCAACAAAAATTAAGTTCTCTGAGCAATTTCCAAAGCTCAGTTCTTTTAATTTCAGGCAAATCCCGATCTATATTGATTTCAGTTAGAATTTTGTCGACGGTTGAGATCTGCTTCTCATAATAAAATGTATGTACAACTCCTTTTAATACAGTTTACATCTCTTCTTCCAACGAGGTTTTTCGTCTGCCTGTGATCGAATATAGCTTGAAATTACTAACAATTCCAGTCGTTTTTTTCTCCGTCAGTGTTCGGTACATGATAGATTTTCGAACTCCTGTTATATTGGAATACATCTCAACAGAGCTTTTAACTTTATTATCTAGATATTAATATCTTAAAGCATCATAAACATTCATCGTAATAAGTTTCTCGTTGAGGAAAAAATGCCCTCCATCTTTTGGGTATCTCACTAATCTCAAATAATATATAAAAGCAAGCACAAACAAAATAAATAAGGACACACTGTAAGGTGTACTTTGCTCACTGACAGAAATTAAATTGAATTATCAGAAATTTTATTGTTGCAGTAAATTTATAAAAATTTATAATATTTAAATATAATTAGATTTACGGCAGTTCTCAGCTACCGGGGGCACTGAAGCAGGTACGTTGGAGGTCTCGGTAACAGTTTTATTACTCCCTCTAGTTCTTGAATAGAGTATAGGAATGTGTATGCTTGCGATCGCCCCTCCCCTTCCCAAGGGCTTTGAGTTCAGGAACATAGAACCGATTCTGCCTTTTATATTAGGAATGTGTATGCTGCTGGCAACCCCCCCCCCCCCCCGTTGACAACTTGTTTTTTTTTTGCGATAGCACTCCCCTCCAGGAGCTTTGAACTCAGGAAAATAGACCCGATTCTGCCTCTTATACGAGGAATGTGTATGTTGATCGCATCTTCCCACCCCCTGTCGGAAACTTGTTTTTTGTTGTGATCGCCCCCCCCCCCACTCCAAGACTTTAAAATTCAAAAAAATAGCCTCGTCCCTGCCTTTTACACTAGAAATGGGAATGTTGCTGGTGTGCCCCCCCCCGGGGGGGACAAATTGCTTTCGCTTGCCATACTGTACTTTTGTGATATCACCGCCCCCCCCCCCCAAGGAGAGAGGCTGGATCCGCCCCTGGTTCGAACAACCCGAACAGTCGAAAAAGAAGACGAAATTTTGGAAAGAGTTGAAGAAGAATCAACTGTTAGTATCCGCCCTTTAGAACGTGAGTTGGATATTCCTAAAACTTTTGTAAACAATATTTTAAAAGAACAACTGTTACATTCATATTACGTCAAAAAAGTTCAAGAAGTTTTACTGCTTGATCACCCGATGCGCCTTACATTTTGTGACTTTACTTGAAACAAAAGAATTCTAAGTTGTCATAAAGTTGACGAGATAAAAAATCAGAAGCGATGTTTACAAGTGACTTTTTGACACTTTTACAACACTTACACTACCTTATAGCCAGCCGCTATACCACTAGGAAACTTTACGTTAGACCACACACTAAAAATCACTAAATTGAATTAGCACGTTTTCATAAAATTTGGAAAAAATTAACATTTCCTTAAAACTTTGACGTCTTCTAGCGCCTAAACGAAGCAGTATCGGATATAACCAAGTTTGCTTAAATCGACCTATTTTGACGTCAAAATCTGTCATCAAACGTTGTACACGTATTTTCCGGACACCCTGTATTAACCCAGACAATTTATGTGGCGTATCCAAACAGTCCTACCCTCGATAATATTTTAAAATAAATCTGTCAAAGAAACCTTATATTTTTTATCATCCACTTTGTCAAGCAATAGGATTAAGCGCTAAAGATATTTTCAACATGTGAGCGATCCAAGGGAGTATTTTCTCGAAACTGAGAAATTTTCCCATCATAAGAAAACAAAAGAATATTTAAATTAAGTACCTACAATGTAATATAATTATTTGTTTATATGAACAAATCTCGCGTCTGTTAATCATGTTTTTACCCACTTCATGAAAAGAAGAAAAAAAATGGCTAAAAAAACTAGTTTTTTTCCAGGGTTACACACACGAACTTTTATTAAAAGAAGTTTGATTTAACTTTTGTATAAAAATTATTAGATTAAGCTCAGGTCTGATCGAGTATTAAAAATTCAACATGCGGACAACACCCCGCGCAGGGATGTATTATAAAAGACAGTTCTATTGGTGGAGAGAACTTCGGGCGGTACTAACGCGGTGGAGGTTTCGAGGGTTGTAAAGTTGGGTTTTTTGTCTTCAAAAATAAATTAACAGCAGTTACAATTTAATGTTTTTGATTTATAAACTCTTCAGAAGTCATACGAGCTTTTCTGTAGGCGAAGTTCCAAGCAACCATCAGATGAATTTGGTTTCTTGATTCATCAATAGATACTGTCTTCTTCATAATAGTGCTTAGACTTTAATTTTTGTTCTAGTTCTTCGGGATGATTCAACAGCAGTTCCAGCATGGAGCACACATTTTCACTATTTAGATTTTGTTTTGGAGAAAGGACATTATATATTTTGTCAAAAGAATCTCCGTCGTAAAAATTGTTATTTCTAAAAACGTTGAAATAACGTCGAAAGTTTTGTTTTTGTAAAACATTTAGTCTATATTCTATAAGTGGAATTTGTTCCCATAGTCTGCACACAGTTTCATTTCCATAGTAAATAAAATCACAGCTTTTCACAATCTTCACTATTGGTAATTCACCAATCTTTTCAAAATGAATAGATAAATTTTGCAAATATATCGGTTCATTGAAAACATTTGGTGAAAACATATAATTTGTTATAACTCCTTGATATTGCAATAAGTTCTTCCAATCATCTTCATTTAATATCACAGACTGACCATTTTTACCACCAAGTTCAATGCATGGTAGAAAATCACTTTCCACCCACAAACCAATTACAGCATATTTAGAGTTAGAATTATTTAAATTATATTTTGTAGAATTTATAATTGTTTTTTTTTATTTTCTTTTTTAATGGTGAATTTTCAAATATATTTTTACTCTGATTACTGAACATTTTAAATGATGTATTTCAAAAACTAACTGGCTATCTGCTTGCTCTCAAAAAACTAACTATCAATCCGTTTGCTCCTAAATTTTATACATTTTCCCTCTCCTCTCAAGTGGAGGGGTAAACTTATTTTCCCTCTCCATTTAAGAGGAGGGGATAAACTTTAAATGTCTTTATACTAACGAGAATCAATAAAAAACAAAATTTATATTATTTTTTTAACATTTATTAAATATTTTTATAGATATTTTTTCATGAAATACAATAAAATTAAACATGTACAAATAAATATTGCTGCTGTAAATATAATAACAAATATATAACAACAGACACAATGACAAGATTCTCCTTTTTTATTATTGAAAGGAATCCAATCTGAATATTGTAATGGTTTGTTTGTCATGGAATATTTAATTTTTATGTATGTATTTTCACACAAAGCAGAATCAGTTACATTATAGGTAAAAAAGTGTGAATTTCCAACAAGATATGTCATTTTCATCTGTTTGTAGCAGTCGGTTTCATTTTTGAGGGCATTTATACATATATCAGCCCTAACTGTATTAGGAATGTAATTTACATATATCACATTTCCAACAAGGGAAACTAAAACTATTAAAGATGCAGCAGTCATTGTTGTAATATTACTAACAAATAATGGTATTTCTATACAATATATATGTTTTTGGATTCAGTTCCCCCTCCAACTTTTAAAGCTTCAAAAACGACTTACATAATTTATCATCATATAAAATGATGTCTTTATAAAGATGAAAAATTACTAGGAGTAGTTAATTCTAATCGCGGGTTTTTTATTTTTAGATCCATTTTCGTTTCCAGAACTTAAAAAAGTTAGAGTATCATACATCATTTTCATATCTTTATCAAAAAAATCTGTTTCCAAAATATCCTTATGTCCCCATGCAAGAGTTTTTGTGGAATTTGGTATACAATATCTTTTATCATCATGAGTTGTTAATGCCAATTTATTTAACAAATTAGTGTATATATTATGCATATCTGACTTGAATACATACATGGTGCAGAATATTTTGTCACCTTTCTCAACAACATCTTTATAATCTGATAATGTTAATTGATTTTTTATACATGATCTACTAACGCCTTTTGCTTTTTTATCTACACTATTTTTGGATTTTATACAATATGCTTTAGCACCAGTTCCATAAAAACTTTCAATGGGAATCCCTTTGTACTCATCTTTAAATTTACCAACAACTGATGTTGTAATAGGCATGCAATGAATATTTTGTTCAGAAAAATTAGAAGTATCAAATTTATCCAGATTTAGCTTCATATCTTCATAAAAGTTTTGGGTCTGAACTTCAAGAATTAAGGAATCAGTATCCGTATATAATAAATTTAAATTATTACCATATTTTACTTTTAAATACCCATAATAAAAATTATACATTACAGTTTTTGCAATATCCAGAATACTCATCCCAACATAAATTGGTTTATTGTATTCAATGCAAACCTGTTGAAGTTGAAGAGCAACTAGATTTTCAGAGAAAATTTTAAAATCCTTTAATTGAGGTTTAGAAATAAGTTTTTCGGCACTAAATTTATTACCCTGTCTTTCCCATTGAGATACTAATTTAATATCTGCTCGCCTATCAAGATTTTCCATGGTTTTACCGAAAATTGAATTATTTGCCAATTTATAACAATTTTTATCAAATTTATTTTTAGATAAATTTCGTAAATTTGTATTTAAATCTATATATTCCGCTAACCATGGTGATTGTGTAAACTTAACTGCTCTGTGTATTTTTATGATTTTGAGTCCAAATTGTAGACATTGTTTCAGATATCGGTAGTGAATGATATAGTTATATTTATTATGTAAGTTTGGAATTAATTTTGAGTGGTTTGAAATTGGTGGTGTATATTGTTCAGGACAAAATGGGAAATCATTATGACTATCATGTAAGTAATTTGGATATTCTAAATCAACTTCAAATATGTATCCTATAGATGATGTATCTGAAAGTTCGGATATATTTAAAGTTTCTATTTCGAGCTTAGGTACCCAAGCAAAATTTTTTTCAGGCAAATATTGTTTCATAGCATAACCATACAAATTTGTGGCTTCTAAGTAAGTGATATATGTTGTAGGTCTTTCAGGATTAAAATTTTCTAAGAATGGATTATTTGCTTCAGATTTGCGTTTGGAACAAGTGCTAACCCCACCACGAACACCTTTTTTGAAAAAATGAAGCATATCTGGTTCCGTTAATAATTCTAATTCTACATTAGTTAATTTCATCATTGCATCCCAGCACATAGAAGGGCTAGTGACATAATTAACAGGATCTAACTTATAGGTTTTAATACATGTGGATCTATAATTTTCAAAAACATCAGCCAAAAGTAAAACATCAGATTTTAAGTAAATATCGGAATAAGCCCCTATTGTAGAACACTTAAATAGATTCCACACTTCTACAGCACGATTGTAGTCTTGAGGAGAGATATTTTCATCGGTTAAGTTATTATAAAATTTATCAATCGATGGTAGAGATTTCTCATTTAATTTTTCGTTGGAATCTATGTAAGAGTATGGAAATACCCCTTTTTGTCTAATGTATCGAAATTCATCAGCATTTGAGAAAAACTTTTTAATTTCAAAACATTGTGAATCTTGTAGAGTTTGTGATAGTGACTCTAAAGACTCTGGGAGAAATTGAAAAGAATCTATAAAGCGTAGTCGCAAAGCAACTGGTTTCCGCTTTTCTGACCCATAACTATCAACGAAAATTTCCTTACTAAAAGAAATATACTTTTCTTTATTTTGAGCTATAACACTAATATTTTCTTTATTATAGCAAAGCGATTTAATAAATAGGTGAGAATCATAGTTTTTTAAATTATGCAATACTATTGGTATATATTTTGGAGGTTTAAAATGCAAATTACATATTGAGTGGGCGGCTCCTCGATATTTACCTGTAATATGACAATGATCCCTACACTTTATGAAATTTCCTTTTGAAAAAGGTTTTTCACATACATAACAAATGCTAGAATTTTCATATTCAATCTGTTCCACAGATGATAAATCTTTCAATGGTACTTGATATTTTAAATATTTTTTATAAATTTCTTTTACATCATTTTCAATGTATTCAATAAATTTTATAGCACAATCTGTACCTCTATAAAGTTTAAGACACACAACATTCTCATCAAATGATGATTTAATATAATAAGCAAATGAATAGGGTATATGTTCAGCAGTTTTAATAGTATATGAGGTTGTCGAATCAGGTGTAGATTGTTGGCACTCAATGTTTTTCAAATAACATTCAAAATCGGCATAAATAACAAAAGGAGCTTTATACTGTTTCTGAATATTTTGAAACTTTAATATATTTGCAGGAATATAATTGCCAAATTTATCCAAAATCAAATTATCTGAAGGAAGCTCAATTCGAACAAAACTACAATCACGTTCTAAATGTGTGTTAAGTTTTTCATATGTTCCAAAATATTGAAGGCATCCATCACATAAGTATTTTTTTATTTTCTTTTTTGATAATTGTTTGTATACCAAGCTACCTAAATCCTTTATCCAACAGTAGTGGTTATTTCCATCATCAGAACTTATTAAAAGCAAATTAATATGTAATTTTTTCTTTTCATTATTATAATGTAAAGGACCGACAATCTCATATACCTTTTTATTATCCCTTAAAAATTTTTCAACTCCATATACATTTATGGACAAATTATTTTTTTCCTCAAACTTTTTTATATCTAATAATTTTACTGGAAATTCAATACCTGTAAAATCGAAAGCGTCTCTGAAGTCTGGATATGATGAGATCTTTCGAGGATTACCGGTTGGCTGGTATGCTGCTGAAACCACTGCCCAGGCGAAACAGCAATTGTCCTCATTCATCACATTCACTATTGATTTAGAAAAGTGATGCATCTTAATGTAGGAGGAGGCATTCAATGGGTTGTACTTATTGATGTTGACTTCCAAATGCAGAATTCTTTGTAGAGCCCACCCTGTAATAGGAATTAAAAAATTAGTTCTGAATAATATTTGTTAGAGATGTACAAGTGATATTAAGAAAACTTAGCTCTTGAGATTAAGAAAACTTAGCTCTTGAGATTAAATAATAATTACCTGAGTCTCTTTCCGGCAATTCATCTGCTTTGGTTTCAATAATCTTGAATAAATCATCGTAAAGCTGTTGTAGATCAGTTGTATGGGTTACAATGAAGAACGGTGTATTAAATGACTTAATTGAAGTAGAGGTTAAAGTTGGAGAATAATATATTCCAAATAATTCCAAATTTACTTTAGCACATATAAATTCTTGTTGACGCTGGCGTATTAATGTTTGCACTTTATTACCAACATCTTGCTGAAACTTTTTGATGTCGATGTGATAATTCTGCGAATATATTCTGTAGGAAGCTATTCGACATTTAAATGCACTCCTGATAATGTCAATTCCATTTCCATATTTTATGCAGCTCCTGTTTTTATGAATATTTGTCCTCAAGTGTGTGCTCCAGGAATTAGATTTGACATTTACTTCACAATCTTGGCAAAATCGCATTGGAGGTCTTGAAAGTAGTTCATCAACTGAAACAATTATTATTTTTTAATTCCTCTGTAAACCTTTATTATTAATAAAAAGAAAAATTAAAAGGAAAATTATAGCTAAATATGTTATAAAAAAATACTTACGATTAATTATATAATCTTCCAAGTTAAAGGTGTTTTCGTTATTAACAACATTTTCTCGAAGGTGGCGTACAATATGTGATTTTCTTTTAAATTCTCTTAAGCAGTGTATGCAAAGGAGAGTCATTTTAAAATGGAATCGGTTAGGGCCGTGTCGCTTTTAAATAAATACAATTTCGATCTATCAAGACCCAATGACATAGAATAATTAGCAATTTTTTCAGCTCGCGCAATTTAGAAAACTTTTGGATTTACTTTTGAATTAACTTTTGGATTCACTTTTTAATTTGAAGAAAAACATGGATTTTTTTTAAAAAATATATTTCCCAAATTTAAAAGAAGATCGCCTTGTCGTTGAATACAATTTTTAACGTCTTTTAAAGTCGAATTAGATAAATTATTACATATATTATCTAAATTTAAATAGGAATAAACCATTGACTTAAATCTAGATGTGGCACACCTTGTTTCATTCCTATTTAAGCTCGGCTTAGTTTTCTTATGTAGAAACTTATCTAATTCTCCAATAGCGACTTTATTTGTTGGATTGATTTTCGGAGCTGTTGTTACAGCGACTGGTAAAGAATTTTTTGAAATTTGTGCCCCTAAAGTTTGGGAACTAGAAATATCACCGTCCAATTTTGACTTTTTTAAATCTGAACAATCATTTGTTTCTGATAAAGAACGTTTTTTGGGTAAATTTTTTTCAATTAAATTTTCAGAACTTTGTTCTAAATTTAGGCCAGAAGGATTTTTCAAAAATTGATTTTGATTACAGGAAGAAATTAAAGGACATTGAGGCTGCTCATCTTCAAAATTTTCAGTATAAGTATATACCTCAATGTCCCCCACAATTTCGCCACAACTCAAATCAAAAACATCTACCGAATTTACTGAATTTCTGGTATAGCCAAATTTGGATGGTTGTTCAAACCCCTGAATAAAATTTTGATCCAACCCTTCAATTAAATTTTGATCCAACACTTTAATAAAATTATGCTGAGCTTTGGCTGAGACGTTTATAACAGTCTCAACGCTGTCGTTGGAATCCTCTGATGAATCTGACGATGCATCTGAAATTGGCGAATAGTGGGGGCGATAAACCTCTTCCATATTATTTTTCGAAAAACCCCCAATGCCAATCCTCTTATCATTATTTAAAGCTCCCTCGTTACCAACCCCATTATTATTATTGTTTAAAACCCCCTTATTATTTTGTTCCTCACAGCTCTCAAAAGTCTCCTGATATTCCACATCACCCTTAATTAAATTTTGCCCTGAGCTATTTTCACAAATTTCACCCCCTTCTAATATATCTAAAAGTTGTTCCAAATTATATCCCTCATTTATTTCAGAATTGTTAATTAAATTTTTCCTTAATATATCATTATTTCAATCATCGAAATTAATTGTTTCAAGAGGTTCTTGAGGAATATCAGGGATAATAGATTCATCCAAAACTTTTAAGAGCTGTGTCAAAATATCGCTTTCACCAATTTCGGAAGAATCGCCAGATTCAGATGAATTGTTAGATGTATTAATATCAATTTCCCTAAATTTAATATCTAGCTCCTCGTCGCTTAGCCCACAAAATGAACAATCAATCAAATCATGCACAAGGCAAGCGTCGTTTAAATCGAAGGCTGTTAAGTCGATGTTTTCAATTTTTACATTTAAAAATGACATTTTAAATTATAATTAAAAATAAAAAATTATGAATCAATAAAAGAATCAAAAAATCAATAAAAAATCAAAAAAAATCCACAAAAATGAAAAATCAACAAAAATCAAAAATTGGCTTTTAGAAGATTAAGTAAAAATGAATGAAAAATCCAAAGTATTAAGTCAAAAATATTAAATCAAAAATATTAAATCAAAAATATCAAATCAAAAATATGAAATCAACAATACAAACCAAATAAAAATTAATATGTCACTACGTCACACAATTCGAAATAAATCGGACTATCTAGATATATTCACAACAGATTCGATAATTTTACAAGCGTACGCTAATAGCGAGATGTAAACTGAAGAGACGCTTCGTACCCAGCCGCCTTTTAAAGCAGCCAAGAGCCTGGTACGGCGTGGCACTGCATGGTACGACGGGAACCGTGAGACCGTGAACTCGCGAGAGGTCGTTCAACGGTCGTAAGTTGTTTTGTTCTTAAGAAAATGACGAGTAAAGAGGAGAAGAAGAAAAAAAAAAAGTTGTTTTTTGGAATAATATAAAAAACAGTTTTTTTTTTTTTTTCGTTTTTTATATTATTCCAAAAAACAACTTTTTTTTTTCTTCTTCTTCTCCTCTTTACTCGTCTTTTTCTTAAGAACAAAACAACTTACGACCGTTGAACGACCTCTCTCGAGTTCACGCTATCTTTGCCTTCTTCTTCTTCTCATTCTTCGGACTGGTTTCGCCGCTGGAGGTAGGAAAAGTGGTATTTCAGTATTGTATATAAGGATTTACAGCGTCTTGACTTAGCATTCATTGAATTTAAAATATAACATGAGTACCTTCATCGTTTTAACTCTGGAAGGTTTTATAGGCTTCTTAGAGCATCAGGCGAACCTGATGGATAGCCTAAGAAGCCTTTCACCGAACTCAGAAGACACTGTGATGTGGCCGCCGCCGTCAGAGGCTGAATTTTTGGAAGAGGAATTTAACGATGAATTCCTCATGGATGATTTGCCAAGTGAGGAATTCCTCAATATGTTTGAGCCCTCCTTAGATCCAGAGCCCGTCGAATTTGACCGAGCTCTGGATGAAATAATGAGAATGCAGCCTCTGCCGGTTTATCAGCAACAGCCACAGCAGCAGGAGCAGCAACAACAGCAGCAGGAGCAGCAGCGGAGCAGCAGCGGGAGCAGCCACAACAACAGCAGCAGCAACAGCAGCAGCAGCAGGAGCAGCCACAACCACAGCAACAACAGCAGCAGCGAAGGCAGAGTTACCCTCGAAAGTGTAAGAGGCCACAGCAGCAACAGCAACATCAACAGCATCAGGAGCAGCCACAACAACAGCAACAACAACAGCAGCAGCAGCGAAGGCAGAGTTACCCTCGAAAGTGCAAGAGGCCACAGCAGCAACAGCAACATCAACAGCAACATCAACAGCATCAGGAGCAGCCACAACAACGGCAACAACAACAGCAGCAGCAGCGAAGGCAGAGTTACCCTCGAAAATGCAAGAGGCCAATAAATTATAAATTATAAATTGGCCTCTTGCAGAGCAGCAACCTCTGGCAGATAACAACAACCGATGGCAAAGCAGCAACCTATGGCAGACAACAGCAACCTCTGGCATGCAGCAGCAACCTCTGGCATGCAGCAGCAACCTCTGGCATGCAGCAGCAACCTCTGGCATGCAGCAGCAACCACTGGTAAAAAAAATGGTATAAATTATAAATATGTATTTATGTATATATGTATATTTGTATTTGGATATAGGAATAATAAAAAACAAAGTCGTTGAAGAAAAATATTTTATTTTTTTCTATTTCTTATACAGAATCACACCTAATAACCAAGTTTCTTTACTTGAAAGAATTATTATGAATAGGATGAATATAATTTTTTTTACAAGCATAGTAATGAAAACTAGGTTTTTTTTTAACATGGAAGAATAAATCATAGTCTGTTGTCAGGGAATTAAACCTAATTGTTCTTTATCTTATATATAAAATCTTATTTAAATGTCTTAGTTGACATTTTAAACTTAATATTAAAAATACTAGGGTGAATGAATAAATTCAAGTGCAGTATCAAATTCATTTATTTAAAATTCAATTTATCGATAGGATTGATTGTGCATATTATGTAGAAAAAATTATTCTACACTGAAAGAACAAAATCATTAGTTCTTCGAATCTTAATATAAACAAATTTCTATTTATTTAGATGGCACCCTTATATTTATTTAACTTAAACTTAATATATATCTTATAACTTATATCTTATAACTTATATCTTACAACTTATATTTTATATGAAATCTTATTTAAATTAGTTGACATTTAAACTTAATATTCAAAAACTACTAGGGTGCATGAATAAATTCAAGTGGAGTATCAAATTCATTTATTTAAATTTGATTTATCGGTAGGGTTGTTGTGCATATTATTTGAAAAGAATTATTCTACACTGAAAGAACAAAATTATAATTTCTTTCAATGGGAATAAATACAAATTCTTATTTATTCACATCATTCCCTTATATTTATTTACATAGTTTCTTATATTTATTTAACTTAGCAGAACAAAATCTAAATTCTTATAAAATATTTTAAACTTAAACTTAATATTAAAAACGCCATAGTGCATGAATAAGTGCAAGTGAAATAAATTTATTTAAATTTGATTTTTCGATTAGATGGTTTTGCATATTCTTTAGTTCTGGTTTGTTACATATTATACATGCTTGTGAAGGAGTTGTTATGAATAAATCGTTTTCACACGTGTTGCATTGCAGATCTTTTTCGCAACATATAAAGGATCGTTTATAGTGGCTATTAACAAAATTATTTTTCCCATTTGGGCAATTTAGAGCATGTATATAGTAACATTCACAACATAAATTATATGCACCGCCAGAAGATGAAATAATTACGACATAAGATTGAAAAACGGACACTTCTCGCGTAAGGTAATTTGTGTCAATGTATCACTTGCATTTATTTTTGCCACTTTCACGAGCCCCTCTTCTCCACACCCGTTTGGAACGCCATTATCCTCTATCCCATCATCTTCTTCATCTTCATCGTCGTCTTCGAAATTATTTCGATCAATAGTGATCAGAGAATCCTGTCTTGCGTGAAACTTTCCTCTTCCAGCCAAGTTAAAATGAGTGTTTCATCTTTGTACATTGACTGGATCGTTTCATCGCAAGCAGAATCTAAATATACATGTGTCTGATCCATTTCGAAGACTGTCCGATGAAACTCGATTCACTTGTTCACACTATTTTTTAATTTTACAACACTTTTTAATTGATAATGGCGGGCCGTCTATGTGGTGTTGATATAGTGGATAGTGTTTAAAACACGGCAAATTTAGCTGCAATTCTTCGTCACTTCTATAATTTTCCCGCAACCTGTTCCAAATTTGTTGTAAACTAAGTGAATCGACGAATGTTTTCAAGTAGTTGATGGGAAAGAAGGCCAAGTCTTGATCTTCAAAATCGGTAAGATTTTTTCCGTGTTTTTGGTAGGAAATTATTACTTGGCCTACACGTTCAATGAGTTGCTGTTGTTGTTGTTGTTGGTCGCTATTTGACATCGCGCACGAATGACTGAAGTTCGCTCAGATTCGATCGTTTAAAATACCAGCTCCCCTCCAACTGCTACCAGCTCCCCCTCCAACTACTGTGGTGGTTAGGAAGGAGGTAGGAGGTGGAGCAAAAAGAGGCGGAGTTTATGAAACCAATCGGAATAGGGGGCGAACTTGGGCAGCCAATCAGAAACAAGGTCATTCTTGCTGACCAATCAAAAAAGTGGTGGGGGGGTCAACTAGAAGCCCCCTATTCCCACTACTAACGTAGCCTTTTTCTCTCAAAAAATTCTAAGTTATAATTTAAATACTTACAAAATACCCATTATCAAAAATACAAGAAGTTAAACATATATAAAAAAAAATAAATTCATCAAAATAATATTAAAATTTTTTTGGGGCTATCGGTCATTTTATTATTAATTAAAAACATTTTTGGGATATTTGACATTCCAGTTTATTTATTTCTGAAACCATCTGCAGAATTACAATTTAAACACTAAAAAGGGATTCAAATGTCATTAATTTTTATATGTTACAGAAAATTTAAATAATAAATTGTGTTAACACTGGTAAACATTACGTATCTATTCGTCATCAAAGTCAGTGAAGTTTTCTTTATTTTTTTTATTATATGGATTTTTCGCAATTATCTGCAGTAACTTTATTCAAAAAAATCTTTCAAAAGTTCAGTTAAATTATTAATTTTGTAAGTTGTGTTTTCCAGCAACTCTACCTTTTACTTGAGAGAGATATTTCCTTCACCAACGGACATTTTTCGGAACAGATTTCCTACCTGGTTTTCCAACAAAAATTAAGTTCTCTGAGCAATTTCCAAAGCTCAGTTCTTTTAATTCAGGCAAATCCCGATCTATATTGATTTCAGTTAGAATTTTGTCGACGGTTGAGATCTGCTTCTCATAATAAAATGTATGTACAACTCCTTTTAATACAGTTTACATCTCTTCTTCCAACGAGGTTTTTCGTCTGCCTGTGATCGAATATAGCTTGAAATTACTAACAATTCCAGTCGTTTTTTTCTCCGTCAGTGTTCGGTACATGATAGATTTTCGAACTCCTGTTATATTGGAATACATCTCAACAGAGCTTTTAACTTTATTATCTAGATATTAATATCTTAAAGCATCATAAACATTCATCGTAATAAGTTTCTCGTTGAGGAAAAAATGCCCTCCATCTTTTGGGTATCTCACTAATCTCAAATAATATATAAAAGCAAGCACAAACAAAATAAATAAGGACACACTGTAAGGTGTACTTTGCTCACTGACAGAAATTAAATTGAATTATCAGAAATTTTATTGTTGCAGTAAATTTATAAAAATTTATAATATTTAAATATAATTAGATTTACGGCAGTTCTCAGCTACCGGGGCACTGAAGCAGGTACGTTGGAGGTCTCGGTAACAGTTTTATTACTCCCTCTAGTTCTTGAATAGAGTATAGGAATGTGTATGCTTGCGATCGCCCCTCCCCTTCCCAAGGGCTTTGAGTTCAGGAACATAGAACCGATTCTGCTTTTATATTAGGAATGTGTATGCTGCTGGCAACCCCCCCCCCCCCCCGTTGACAACTGTTTTTTTTTTGCGATAGCACTCCCCTCCAGGAGCTTTGAACTCAGGAAAATAGACCCGATTCTGCCTCTTATACGAGGAATGTGTATGTTGATCGCATCTTCCCACCCCCTGTCGGAAACTTGTTTTTTGTTGTGATCGCCCCCCCCCCCACTCCAAGACTTTAAAATTCAAAAAAATAGCCTCGTCCCTGCCTTTTACACTAGAAATGGGAATGTTGCTGGTGTGCCCCCCCCGGGGGGACAAATTGCTTTCGCTTGCCATACTGTACTTTTGTGATATCACCGCCCCCCCCCCCCCAAGGAGAGAGGCTGGATCCGCCCCTGGTTCGAACAACCCGAACAGTCGAAAAAGAAGACGAAATTTTGGAAAGAGTTGAAGAAGAATCAACTGTTAGTATCCGCCCTTTAGAACGTGAGTTGGATATTCCTAAAACTTTTGTAAACAATATTTTAAAAGAACAACTGTTACATTCATATTACGTCAAAAAAGTTCAAGAAGTTTTACTGATTGATCACCCGATGCGCCTTACATTTTGTGACTTTACTTGAAACAAAAGAATTCTAAGTTGTCATAAAGTTGACGAGATAAAAAATCAGAAGCGATGTTTACAAGTGACTTTTTGACACTTTTACAACACTTACACTACCTTATAGCCAGCCGCTATACCACTAGGAAACTTTACGTTAGACCACACACTAAAAATCACTAAATTGAATTAGCACGTTTTCATAAAATTTGGAAAAAATTAAACATTTCTTAAAACTTTGACGTCTTCTAGCGCCTAAACGAAGCAGTATCGGATATAACCAAGTTTGCTTAAATCGACCTATTTTGACGTCAAAATCTGTCATCAAACGTTGTACACGTATTTTCCGGACACCCTGTATTAACCCAGACAATTTATGTGGCGTATCCAAACAGTCCTACCCTCGATAATATTTTAAAATAAATCTGTCAAGAAACCTTATATTTTTTATCATCCACTTTGTCAAGCAATAGGATTAAGCGCTAAAGATATTTTCAACATGTGAGCGATCCAAGGGAGTATTTTCTCGAAACTGAGAAATTTTCCCATCATAAGAAAACAAAAGAATATTTAAATTAAGTCCCTACAATGTAATATAATTATTTGTTTATATGAACAAATCTCGCGTCTGTTAATCATGTTTTTACCCACTTCATGAAAAGAAGAAAAAAAATGGCTAAAAAAACTAGTTTTTTTCCAGGGTTACACACACGAACTTTTATTAAAAGAAGTTTGATTTAACTTTTGTATAAAAATTATTAGATTAAGCTCAGGTCTGATCGAGTATTAAAAATTCAACATGCGGACAACACCCCGCGCAGGGATGTATTATAAAAGACAGTTCTATTGGTGGAGAGAACTTCGGGCGGTACTAACGCGGTGGAGGTTTCGAGGGTTGTAAAGTTGGTTTTTTTGTCTTCAAAAATAAATTAACAGCAGTTACAATTTAAAATTCGTCTTTGGCCTGTGTTTCTGTTTAACCAGATTAAGAAGGTTTTTCTTTGCTGTCCTTTCTGCTATTTTTGTCTTGTTTTTTTTTTATCTTCGGACAGCATTAAAAATGAAAGGGAAATTCATTTTCTCCCCACTGGGGAAGGACGTCCTACGGCGTTATTTTCTTTTTAATTAAACAATTTAAATAGCTGATCTCTTTTATTTCTATTATTTTTTTGTTAGGTTTTATCAAAAGCTATTTAAACATTATCTGATCAAAACTGGTATATATATGAACTAGGATTATGCACACTTTTTATACAGAATGTTAACTGTTATTTATATTTGCCGTTTTTTTGAATTAATAAAACGTAAATTATTATATGCTTTATTAATTTATTTAACTTTTAAACATTTACTATAAAATAAAGGTAATATTTATGCTTAACACGTAATATACAAAAATTAAATATATTATATACTCACTAGAAAAATATGTATTAATATATATGGAATTGGTGTTAAGAGAATACAGGCGTCAGTACATTGAACAATACTGTATTGTGAATTGATGCTGGCAAGTTTTGACATGGATACGTTTTACTTCTATGATGTATACTGCACATAATATGTAGAAAAACATGTGCTGTTAAAGCTGGCAACTAAAACTAGTTTTTTGAATAACCGATTGGCCGCTTTTTAGTTTCATAAGGAACCAAACCCGAAATTCGGGATTAAGGATATATCTACCTACCTCTCGCTTATCCTTCAAAGCATAAAAATTAATTTCTCAAACTATTAATTAAAATAATAATTTAACACGTTTTACTAATTTGTACAGCACTTGGCACGGCTTATTTAAACAAATTGAACATCTTTCTTGTCAAAAAACCTAGAACAAATTTGAATTCAATGAAAAATTAGATTTACTGTTTAATTTTCAAAAACAAATTGTAAATTATATTTGAAAAAATAATCAATCAAATACCGTACAAACTGTCTGGAGCTGGACCTTAAAACTTTTATGCCCTGAGGGTATGCAGATGAAAGATATCTCCATAAAAATAGCGTTTGTAATGTCCACGCAAGCTGGAAAATGGAGGCCGTTTTTCATTTATCATGTTCTAAAATGTTTGTAAGGTTAAATGCACATTTTAGGAAACAAAAAAAAACCTCCATGGACATCTTGCATCAAATGACGCATTTTCAACACTATTTTCTTCAGAATGCCATCTAGTGACGGCAACAACGGAGTGTTGGCATAACCGCTTTTTTTTTTCACACACCCGATTATTTGAATACTTGGTTAACTGTTTTTTTATGAACAGTAGCGAAAGTTGACCGGACAAAGCATGATGGCAAGAAAAAAATGCAGCAACAAAATAGCACATAAAATCGACACAAAAAATGAGTAATTTGCAAACGACGGCGGATTTAACCGGTCCGCTCCTAAGTTAAGATCAACGTACATCTTTTACAGATAGTCAAATCATATATGTGTTGCACTTGCATCACAATTAATAATATTTCAATACAAAAAGATATGAACAAATGTGAAATTACTGATGAAATATACAGGTATCATTTTTTGAGAAAATCGAACTAACGAATTTTTTATTAGAAATCTGCTACCATCTTTTCATCGAGCATATTTTAAAACCTTTTTACACCAAAAATCGGGTTAAGTGAAGTCGTTTTTATGTAAACTATTTAATAAGACATATCTTGAATAAAGGAGTTTTAAGGGATGGCAATTTTGATTCAAAAAGTATCTAATGTTCTTCACAAAAAAACGCTGATTTTACAACTGCAATTTCAAGATTTTATTGAACGATATAATTTTTATTTATCATTTTTGTTGATTGGGATCTTCTAACTTCTATCTTTATTTTGATAAAAATCTAAATTAATAACCGAAACAGGAGCAAAAAGTGTGAGACATGTATAGATTACGATATCATCGGCAAAAAATTTGACGCCCTATTCACCTAAAATTTTGACTAAATCCGCTCCTGTAATGCCGAAACCTTATATGTAAACGAACACAAAAAATGCCTCTATTTTACACCTGTAATTCCAATATTTTATTGAACGAATATAATTTTTATGTATCGGTTTTGTCCGTTGAGATTCTCTAATTTCTATCTTTATTTTGATAAACATCTAAATACCGAAACAGGACTGAAAAGTATGGGATATGTATAAATTACGATATCTTCGGTAAAAAATTTGACGTCCTATTCACCGAAAATTTCGGTCTAAATCCGCCACCGTAATGCTGAAACTTTATATGCAAACGGAAAAGTTACATTATTCACAGTCCAAATATTAAATTAATTTTGATTAATTTTGCTCAGAATCACCTTGAAAACTTGGTCGAAATTATTTTTAAACAATTTTGATTAACTTCACTGGCAGTCATAATTGGTGTATAAAGCTATTTTTTAGGTGCTATTTTGTGATGAATAATCGCAGATTGTAATATAGAAATCCAGAACTTCCGAGATTAATGCAATAAAAATACCTTAAACAAGAGCCGATATTTGAAAATCTGATTAAATCATTTAACGCCATGGGCCTGATTCTATAAGCATATTTTTTAAACATTTTTTCCTTTCCTTATAACTTTCAACATAATGCCATACTTATGTATTAAAATAAGCTCAATAAAGATGCCAGATCCTTATCTGATATCCCTTTTCTTTTATTTTTATAGAATTTCAGTACATGTTCTAATACACAAGGTACCCCAACTCTGCACAAGCCATACAGAAACTTTTAATACAAAAAATTCTTGGATAAGAGCACTTATGTTTTTAGTAGAGGATTTTTTAATATTATGTATATCTAATAACATTTGATGGTCTGTACCTCCTTAAGTGTAGAAAAAATAATTTTTTATACCAATATTAATACTTTGCAAATTATTTAAGAATATAGAGAGACAATATATAACGTCAAATTCGAAAAATATGTTATTTGATAATTAGATTAACTGAAATAGAATGTTTGACTCAAATATGCCTCAGTAAATTATTACCTGCTAATGAGACACAGGGTATTAAAAGTTGCAAGTAACTTTTCAAATCAGTATTTTTTATATTGTGGTGTATCGGAGGTAATGCTTGTTTAAATAAACTGGGGATACCGTGTATAATTGTCACCGTAATCGTAAAATTAAGAAAATTAACATCTTATTGGATAAAAACAGTATAAAATACATAAAACAGACAAAACTTAACTTTGATTAAAAGTCATAAATTAAACTGCATTTGTTACTATTATTTTGGACCAAACCTCGATTTAACTACTGATACGGGATTTAAAGTACCTGTACGAATTAACTACTGGGTAGTTATGTGGTAACATAATACCATCAAAAGCTAAATATTATTCTAAAAAAATGTTGTTCCTGTTACTCAAATAAAATTAAATGACTTCGTGTCGGACATGAAACTACCGCTTATTATTTGTATGCCGTTATCTCACATAAGACTGAAACAATAAGAAAACGTTAAAAATAGAAGTAAAACTTATAATATCTCATTAATGAGCAATTAATCAAAGTAATTTGATTGTTACCTTTCTCCGATTTCTGAAATATACCTTTCATTGCCGATCACCCTGTGTATTTTTATTGAGTATCTTAAAAAATAATGTGGTTTTATATTAGATTCCTACATATAAAAGTATATAAAATATTTGTTTGGATATTTTTTATATTTGAACTATGTCTCTATATTATCAAAGCTTTTAAAGAAAATAAATTGATTATTGTCAATTATAACAAATATCTTAAAAATAAATGATATAGTCAATGCCTTGTTCAATAAATTATTGTCTGTATACATACTCTGCACCGACAAAAAAATATGCAATCAATTTTGCCAAAAATGCTTTACAAAACCAAGATTTTATAACACAAATACCAACACTGGCGAAGTTGATTCCTGCTTGTTTGATGGTTTCCTGATTCGTTTGTAAAATAAATAATACCGTGTCCACAGTCTTTATCTAGCGATTAACTCGGCCAGGATATAATTGTGAGCCTTTCATTTAGTAATATTTTGACCTCTGCGATGTGGTACTCATTACGGTTTAGACTGTTCAAATATACAGTATTGTACAAAAATAAAGCGACACCTTGATATGTATCAATAACTTTTCAATTATCACCTATATAAAAACTTCAGCATCACTGAATTCCCTTACCTCGGTAAATAGTTTTTTATTTAGCAGAATAGGATCTGTAGCTGGGATTGTTATTTTTTTTTTCGTAAGTGTGCGTTTTATTAGCACAAAAAAAGAAATGGTAAATTCAGTTGTATTCAGGACAATTACACATTTTCACACTGAAGCAAATCGTGAGACCTCGACAAACTTTAGAAATAACAGGTAAATCTATCCCGAGGTGAATGTGTTAAAACAGTGGTTTAAATACAATAATGAAAATGTTTTTAAGTGATATCGGACCAAATATTAGAGAGAATGCATAAAAATACTCCCCATATTATGTTTTCTATGGATAGCTCCATTTATGTCGCTTAAAACATTAAATTGTTATTTTTTCAAATATTTTATTATCCCGAAACGGTGTAATTCCGTACGCTTCATATCTGCAGCCGTGAAGGAAAGTGTCGCAGTCAAGTGGAATTGACAAGCAGTCCAATGTTCATGACTTTATTTCTCGAAAATATCAAAAAAGTCTATTCTGGAAAGTGTCTATATCGATGTAAAAAAACCTCAGGTTTCGATCTAGACTAACAAAAAATATGAATAATGCCGTTTTCGAGATATAACACGTTTTGTATTTTTTCCAAGTCAAAACATCGAATGTATAAAATCTGACTACACCATCCAAAACAATATGATTTTGTGCTCTGGTGACGTGCTAGGAGAGTTGACGTTTCACCAATTTTATTATAACGCGGTATAATCAAAAGCCACAGATATTAGCCAACGAATCAGGAAATTATCAGAGACTAAAATTACGGGCAATATTTGACTTTATGTAACGAAAAGCAGAAACTGTATTATAATAAAGTACTAATTTACTAATTATTGGTTATATTGTACAGCATTTTTAGAAAAACTTTCTGTTTTCTTAAGACGGTGGTAAGGCTGTTTTAAACTTTTCATGAAATGTCATTAATAACGCGCGCTAAGTCAAAAAGGTTACTTTTATAACATTTCCACTACGAATCGGATAACTGCTAAGGGTCTTTGAACTATTATTATTTTCGTTGTGTGGTTATAAGCGTATTTAACGTTAATGCGGATGACGCTAATCAACAAGGAACCATCATTACAGAATTTCACTAGTACCAGGTTTCTTTTTTTATTAACTTGCATTTGAAAGCAAACCTTACATGTATGAGTATAAAACTTACGGTGTTTGGGCTGTGGCAATGGAACAAAGTTTTCTGAATATAATTAAAACAATTTATTAAGAATAGTTTTTACTGTAAACGGTAACGATGTTAACCAAGAAAATCAATGCAAAGTAAAACAGAGTTATTTTTATGGAATACCTAAAAATTTTTCTATTTTGCCTATATTAGTTTTGCTACAAACACACCATATATTTTTAAATGAATACCGAATATAATACCACAAATCCACATTTATTTTGCCCTAATGGCATCGATCCACAATAGCGACGCAAAATACTAAAACAGTAATTTTAAGGTTTATTTTCCAAACTACCAGAATTTTCCACAAAATATACTAATTTCACATAGAATCTAACAAAGTTACGAAAATAATTTGTATTCCATTAATAAAATATAACTTTGTTTTACCTCGTTAGGTAGAGAATGTTCGAAATACTTTTTAACGAAAATGCTTTGGTATTATGCATATTCTTATTTTATTAAATTTTATCTACACAAGACTGGCCGTAATACTAGAGCTAATAACAACTTTCTTATTTTAAATAGAACATACTATTTTTACTACTATCTGAAATTCAGCCAAAATCTTTAACAAATTTTGTATAATGCCATTCAATTCTATGTTTCAATCTGAAAAGTGGCACTAATCCTTGTCTAAATTTTTTATGCCCGCTCAATAGTTTTCACCTCTCGATTAGTTGAAATTATAGCCAAACAAAAATAAGGACCCAGATATACACTGTGGTGCAATACTGAACCAATACTTAATAATCATACTTATTCGACGGAATTAATACTTGTATTGGAAAATTAATAATATTAAATATTAATCATCATATAACATTTATTATCAAGTATTTGGACACAACAAATTATGAATTACAAATAGGAAGATATGAAAAATTTTTTAATCACTTTTGCACCACGCTAAATATCTTAATCGTTGCTCTTCCTAATTATTTATTTATAAACCTTTAACTTTTTTAAACGGCTTGTAATCATTTTATCATATCTCTTACAAGATTGTCACGGTAGTGTGGTGAAATTTTTTCCCATTTTTCTTGGACTCGTTCCTTTAATACATTTAACGAAGCCAGTGTATTTAGTAGAGAATTTTTTAATTGTGACCACAAATTTTCGATCGGGTTTACGTCAGGATGTTATGTTGGCCATTGTAATACCTGAAAGTCCTGCTAGAAGGTTATTTCATTTATCAGATGAGACAGATTATCCGCAGTTTCAAACAAATTGTGCTTTAAAATGTCTAGATAAATTTCTTAATTGATATTTCCTACTATTCTGTAAATAGGACCTAGCTTATAAGCCGTCAAGATTAAACCTTGTAAAAAAATATGGACAAACAAAGATTAGACGAAAGTGATATGGTCAGGTGAGACAAACATCAATCATAGTCGTCAATAGAATGGAAAAGGGATGGTAAGTCAAAACAGATTTCATTCAGACTGAAAAGTACGAGGGAGGCAATATTATGCTTTGGGTATACATGACGGCTTATGGACTAGGTACTATTCACAAAATAGTAGGAAATAGAATAAAGAAATATATCTAGATATTTTAAAATACAATTTGATTGAAACTGTTATAATAATAATAATAATAATAATAATATATCTCATGAATAAAGTTACCTTCCAGCACGACAATGATCCAAAACACAAAGCCAAAATAATAAAGAACGCTTATTTCTCAAGATTTTCATGTATTACTGTAGCTGACACTACTTGACCTAAACCCAGTCGAAAATTTGTGGTCACAAAACATACTCTACCAAATAACTATGATTCTTCTTCGTCTTCGTTATTATTATGGAACTGAGTCCAAAAAGAATGGGAAATAATTTCACCAGACCACTGTAAGAATCTTATAAAAAGTATGATAAAATGAATAAAAGCTGTTAAAAAAATTAAAGGCTTATGGATAAATTATTAGAGAATGGACTCAAAAATTTTTCATATTATCGTATTTGTAATATGACATGATAATTAATTTTTAATATTATTTTGAATTTTCAATGCAAGTTTATTGGTAACTCGATATTGGGGATCTGATAATACAGGAGTTAAGGAATATAGTTTACCCTAATATAGGTTTTAAGGTATATTTTGATTTTCAGTTTTTTTTTTTAAATAGACTTTAATCTCAAAAAATTAAATTTTTCAAATATGTAATTTAACTTTGTATAACTGTTTTGCTGGAATACTTGACCAATATTTTGGTCTGTCAAATGGAGCAAAAAAAAATCTGTAAAAGCATCTCGGTTTTATGAAAAATTTGAAGAAAAATTAAAAATCGAAATATCTCAAACACCATTGCGTTTTATATACATATTAGGGTCAAATTTCCTCTTTACCACTTGTATTATCAGATCCCCAAAGGAACGGATTAAATTACCAATAACCCTATATATATATATATATATATATATATATATATATATATATATATATATATATATATATATATATATATATATATATATATATATATATATATCCACAAGATCGATATCTAGGCAGATAAAAAGAAGTGTGGAACGACCACAAAAGGGATGGGTAGACGATATCAGACGGGTAGCAGGCAAACGATAGATAAATGTGGCACAAGACAAGGACGTGGTAAAAATAAGGATTAAGATAGAATAACCAAAACAAAAAATTTCGCTTTGAGTAAAAGTTGATATTTTGGATAGAGAATGAAAATCAGTTGTGATCTTACATCCCTTCAAAGGGGAAAAAATGTCAGTGTCACGAAAAAACATTGTACGAAAATTGGAGACCACACGGGAGATTTTATTTTGTAGTATGATTTGACAAGGATCGACCATTTGTACAATAACTGTTTTATTTAAAATAAGCTCGCTGGACCAGCGTAAATTTTACGGCTTATGCTGTTTAAATAAAAATGAAGTATATAAAAATATACGTAATACCAAACAGCTTTTTTATTTGCTTCCTTCTATAGCTTTTATGATAAGATCTTGGACACCTTCTAGAGAACTATCAATATCAAACACTGTAAATTTTAGATAATGTGAACTTAAAAGGTATACTGGTACAGAGTGTTCAATATATAATCAATATTTTCTTTCTGCAGGAAAAGCAGTTTATCCATAAAAAGTTATAGGTTTATGTTCGAGAAAATTATAAATGCTCTTGGATGGTACTGAAACACTGCCACATATTGACATAAATGTTAATATTATTTCGACCATCCGTAATGAGTCCACTTAATTAATTCTGCTCGTTGAGAAATAAATTCAATGTACGCAAATATCTTCATTCTAGAAAACTATTTTTGCATCAAAATTCACAATCGCAGCATTAGATCAAATGTATTTTGAGGTCTGGAAAATACCATAACTACAATTACTATTTTAACGACGTCGACCTATGATTATCACTCTGCGTTGTATATGTAACAACCAAAACATTATTGCTTATGTTTCTGATACATTTAATCTATTCTAGAATAAACTGTCACTAGGATGTATTACAAACTTTTGTCATTATTTGGTATCAAATAAAAAAAAAAAACCACGTGAGGTAACCTAGTATATATTTTAGTTTTATATGGAGAGCAAGAAAAAATAAATAAAAGACCATAACATGTGTTTTCTCTTACTTTCTCTAAAATACACAAGATACAAGGTTTTTTAAAGGACAATTTTTATCTATAAAATTTTTATAGTAAAAAACTAGTGAAGTTAAGCTTATTAGCTGAAATTACAGAAACTAACAATATTTTTCAGTTTTGATCGTGTTTCCATACAGCAACAACAAAATGACTTTGTTGTTTCAAGTAATTACATTTCATACATCTTGTATATTTTAAAACAAATAAAATGAAAATATACATAACCAACTTTATAATTTAAGGTTAATTAGGGCCAATTTACTTTATTCTTTGAAACAGGGTGTCTGGTGAAATTTGAAAATAAACTTTCCGGACTTTTCCGTGTCTTTAAGGAAATTTTTAATGTTTTTCTAGGACAAGTAGTTTTTGAAAATTTTGGTACGACACTGGAAATTGGTACAGATCTTAAAAATATTATTACAAACAAAACGTTAAAAGTTTCCAAAGATCCTACTTCTGCAAAAATTATATTCAAATACTTTTTGAACGGTAAGTGTTATCGTAAAAATAGTTATTACAAAGTTTGGAGATTATTCGATTCTCTCCAAAAATATCTACATTATTATTTTTTTCTTTTGAATTATCATTGGTGAGATAATGCGATTTCAAAAGTTATGTCGTATTTTTCCTCATATGTACTATTTTCCATGCTATCTTCAAGATAAAAGTCTTGATCCCATTTTTTACGTGGCTTTCCCTGTAAGCAAAGTCCATGATCTGTTCTCGTTAAACAAGGACAGACTTCCAAAATATGAAATACTAACGTGCACTCATACTCGGCCTCTATACGATACTTCAATATAAGAAAAAATCTGGAGGTATTGGTTTCTATGTGACTCAAACCATAAAATAGTACGTAAAAATTATTCAATTCTCAACGTGACTGTCTGTCTCTAAGTTCGTTTGCCCGTATACCCTTAAAAACCATTTGCCTTCTACTCTATTGTATGAGCAAATGTAAAATAAAAAGTAACCATTTGCGATTAATTTCAATGTGTAAATGTTAAATTGATAACAAAACTGCTACCTATATTGTCGAGGGATATGAGTATCTTTTACATCGTGTTGTGTGATACAGAGAAGGAACATTCGATGTTATTCTTGAGAAATACATTTATTATGTACATAGACATTTCGGGAAAGCTCAAATAGAAACAAAATTCACATCACTTATTTCATATCCATAATGTCCAGCTGATTTATATCTTATTTTTACATATAAGAATTGGTTGCGATTCTATCTCATTTTTCAAAAGAAGTAAAACAAAGACCCCTTAAGTGGTGTGGTGGTCATGATATTGGTACTGCACCACTTAGATATCGGGTTCGATTCCCGGGTGTTTGTGAATGTTAATTATATACTTTGTAATGGCTTTTAATTTAATAAAATGTAACTGGCTATATGGCCGAACGACTCAAAGTCATAAAAAATTAAATGATTTGGATTAAAGTAATGGTAACGAAGCGATTTTACAACTAGACCTACAGTTTAAAGTGGGTTCCGAACCACAGTCACTCGGTCTTCCCAAGCGGTTACCCATCCAAATAATAACCGAGCCCGGCGTAGGTTCACTTCGGTGATCGACGTGGAATGGCCTAGCCACCGAAGTGAAACGTCGCCCCAAAGCCATAGAGCAGCAATGCTACTTAAAAAATGTAAAACAAAAGTATTAAAATTGATTAAGTTTTGTAAGACACGCAAGGAACAATAAAAATGTACTATCCTGTCTTTCGATAGCTTATCGACATTGATATCGTGTCTACTATCAAATCCAAATATGGATGGTTTGGAGCCAATTCAAATTCTATTCCCGCCTACTCTAAAAAACCTCTCTATACAAAAAGAATTTTAATTATAATTGTGAATGTCCAATAATTTTGTTTAATAGTAATTACCAATATCAATGAAGATATATCTGATCAATCTTGTTTCGTAGAACAATCTATAAGAATTCAGCAAGAAGAAAAAGGAGAAAAAGAAAAAGAAGGCGAAGAAGAACACGACTGTTGGAACAGAACTAGATAATTAATAATTATAACACAATTTTAAGCCTTGTCTGGTCAGTACGCATCGTGAAACAAAGAAAACCATGTAAAAAAATACCCCACGTACTCTATCTCGAAGGAGAATGTGACTTTTCCAATGTTTGAAATTGGTATCTCATGAATGATAATTTATAGAAAGATCTCTTTGTAGATAATCGCATAATCTACTATTGTTTAAAAGATATTCAGATCTTTGAGTGATTTTTGAATGCAATTTTTTGAAGAAGTGGGGTAGATGGGGACCTTGGACATTTAATTTGTTATGATGTTTTTAACATCTATACCAATTTATGATTTTATGCGATTTTTTTTTTGAAGTTGAACGTCTATTTTAACTGGACTAATAAATAACAAAACTATTTAAATAATTTTAATTGGTGTTTCCATGTTAGGTGACTTTCGACTCTTTTTAAGGACAATACTATATGATTTTGTAGTTTGGGATTAAAAAGAAAAATGTTTAGCGTAATACAAAAATAAATAACAGGAAAATAGGAAAGACTTGTGAAATTGATTAGCAGTGTCTCAATTCTAGGAGTTAATTTTTAACGAAAAACGTTTGACGTCGAAAAAGTATGATTTGTGCAGTTTTTATGTTGTTAAAGAAGGGTGAAATTATTAGACTTGTTCGTAGACACATCACAAACTAGTCAGTGTCAACCGCAATTTCTAAAATCAGTCAGGTGACAGGTAGCAAACTGTTTTTGTAGATTTGATTAGCGATGACTAGTTTCCAATGTTTCTGCGAACGGGCTATATTCATACTGCCTAAAATACTTGAAGTGGACCTCAACGGCGATTAAACAATAGAAAACTTGCTTTGATTAGAATACCACCAAAATTTCACAATGAAGACACCAGGTTTTTGTGACCTCACAAAATTACGCGACTATTTTTGTTTTAAATATAATATATGTAGTAGTTACGGTATTACTGAAATATACTACATCACGCTAAAACTACCTAAATGTATTTTAGCACGTAGATTGCGAAAATTAAATTTCCAAACTTACAGTTTTTGAGAAATTCCTTCTTAAAATCGCCTTTTCCACTTTAGAAAACAATTTTATATAATTATGTTGATTTTTATGCAAAAGTCAATAATATCACCACGGTGAAAATTTTAACTAAAATTTAAAAAATCGCAAAACATAGTGCTATAGATTAGACATCTAAGAAAAGAAAATTGCCTATTATTCCATATATAACTAAACATCCCAGGTCTCCCAGGTTCCTTAAACTTTTAAAATCGCTGGACATCTAGTATTAGGCGAAATTTATTTAAACCAGCCATAGACTTTCGAGAAGTCTGCCTAAAATGTAATTAGAGCATGTTTGTCAGAATGCCAGCATTATTTAAGTCACCCAAGCAATGACCCTGCATATACCGTCATCGTTTATGCATTATTACGTAAAACAGTTAAAAAAAAATTATAACTCTCTAACTGTTCACATATTATTTTGTCTGTATCACATTGTATCATCGGTTCGGCTAAAAGAGCGAACCGTTTCAGAAAAAAGTGTATAAGATCCTTATTGATTTTATCTCATCCTTTTTTATTACTAAACAATATGAATTTTTTGACAAAAGTTTATAACGACGCTAGGCTACGATTTGTGCGGTATTTTCCAGACCAATTTTGCGCGGTATGGAACATCAAATTACATTAAAATTTGGGACCTTTGGATTGACTGTCTGTCCAAGCTTTTGCTATTGTCCTCTTCATTTCGTCGTCCCCTGTCTCATACCTGTAGAAAAATAGATGGATATTAGAGAATATATTAATAAGAATTTCGGCCATTACTGAAATTTTAATTTATATTATGGAGATGTTATATTATTGGTTATATATGTAGCGTTTTTGATATTTTTCCTTTGTTTTTTTTTGAGTATGAAGTTAAGGAGTGATATCACTTTACAGCAAAGACTAAAAAAATTGAACAGCTTTTAAAAAAGCGTTAAAAAGCAAATAATAATTTAATAAAGTTGTATCTCTAACTGAAATTTTTGTTAAATTAATACTTCAAACAATATGATATTCATAAGTATGGGTAATGATTTTGTGACTGATTCTTTACTGTTGCTAGTTTGCATCTAATGTTAGTAATTATATTTGTCTAATCTTAGTATGAATTTACCGCTTTTTGTTCTTTAGTTTCTGGTCGAACTTACACCGATATCCGAGCATAACAGATCTACCAGGTCGCAGTGCACAGACCCCAATTCTACGCACATACATACATAGATCGATATCCGTAAATTACATAAACTTACTAATCGATACCCATCATAACGTTTACAAGATTGTAAAATACTACCCATTTAAGCCAAATTTATCACAAACCAGAGTAAATTGCGAAAATTTTTGTAATTCTCAAAATCTCCCAAATACCAAATTTGAGATAAACTAGACAAAACAAAAGTTTATTTCGCTATATTTAATCGCGATATTGAATTTTAAGAAATTAATTTCAGATTCGTGATCTACGTCTCCGAAAACCGTCTTATCATAATTTCGGAAGTATTCGAAAAATATAAATCTTTTAGTTCGCACTATTGGTAGATATTTGTTACGGATTCTTAAAAATTCTGAAATTGTTGAAAACAATATTTTTCGACCTACAAAAAAGGTTATAACATTTTAAAGATCCTCTGAAAATTTCAAGTTAATTGAATAAAAATTGTAGAGTAACGCTGGAAGGAAATTTCAAAAAGTCAATTTCGAGAAAAAAGTATTTCAGTTTTAATATGCAAGACGTTTCGATGTTTTTGTCGTGTGTTTACGTTCATATAAAGATTTGTACTGATACTATCCTAGCTTTATTCAAATTATAGAAGTAAAAAAAAAGCAATACTAGCTTTATAAAACGACAGGAATCCTGTGGTTCATTTACTCAATTACGCCGTGTTCTAGGTGCATGGTACCCGCAGCGAATTTCAGTAGCGAAGACGTAGTGGTTAAGAAAACAATTTTGCTAAGAAACATTAACATCCACCGAAAAATTTCGATAAAAATTAGTATTAACTTAGAGGCCTAAATATGGTGTATTTCACCACTTATATGCAAACTTAAGAAATTGTTATAGGGTGCCTTTCTTAATCTTCCTAATTTCTCATTGTTTTAGAATGTTCCCAGACACTTTTAATTCTGTTGTTAAAGCGATCGAGTTAGATATTAAATTTTGAGATACGAATTTTTAAGAATCAATTTAAGTGCAATCGGAATAATATTTGTGTAACATAGCCCAAAGATTACTAGAATTTTTTATTCTACTCAATAAAAATGCGGCAAATCTATCGCTAATACTTAATATATATATGTTACAGCACTAGTTTTGTAAAGACCTGAAAAAAGCTCGACAAACCGCGACAAACGGCGCAGCGCCGCGAGATATTTTTCAAACAATTTCAAAGTTGCGACCATGCCCATGATACCGACCACGCAGCGTGTCGTACATAGGAAACATAATAGATTTTTTTTCATTACATCTGTAGTTTATATCTTATACTAGAAATTGCCCATAGTGGCTTTGACTGCATTCAAGATTCCAGGCATTTTAAAAAAAGAAGGCCAATGAAATTTTATGGAACCGCATTTTTACATGTTTTTTTCGTGCATACTTTTCAGTGAACACCCAAATACATTACTCTTCATCTCAACTTTGCAGCAAGAACACGATTCCGGCAAATCGACTAAATGAAAATTAATACCGAACGCTTCCCGCGTTGAGTAAATTTCGGAACGAAATCCCATAGATTAATTCGTCTTCAAAATTCAGCAACACACCAGCGCGTTGAGCTAATTCCCGTAAACTAATATCCGAAAACATTTTCTAAATTACACATAGCTCCGAGCTTATTTCGGAAAGCAAAACCGTACGCATTTATTTCATTACAAATTACAGCGAGAATGCGATTCCGGTAATCGTGGAATGTAAATCATTCAACATCGCCTTTTAGTAACTCTGCAACACACCAGCGCATCGAGCGAGCTTTGGACGAACACAATACTTATAGACAAACCTTTTGTCTTAAACGATGGGAAAGGAATCAAGTTCGAGCACTTTTGGGGCAGAACAAACAGAAACCAAATGTGACTCATTATGCGATAAAATCCCGGACATGATACGTTCTTAAAAGTCGGAATTTAGCGACAAAAATTGATGCAAAATTAGCATAAACTTATTTCTTGACAATAAGCAAATAATTTATCCATGAATGTTTAACAGCGACGTAAACATCATAAACAAATATACGTCGGATAGAAACTTTGTCTTTATAATGTACATAATTGAAAAAACTAGGATAAGTTCTTGTAGACTAGGGAATTAGTTACAAAACAGGGCTTAGGAACATTAGAAATGTTAGAAAAAACTTGTTCCGCAGATTTGGGATGTTATTATCAGTTAAATACAAATCAATTATGTAAATAGTGGGTTAGCTAAAAAAATTAGCTTAAATTATTTAAACAAAAACAACCCTGAAGCTATTGAATAACAAAGTAATTTGAACTTCGTCGTCAAAGCATGCAAAAACTTTCATTACTTGAATATTGTTAAATCATAATATTGATACTCCAATTGAATCCTCAGAAGCGTAACAAACCACAACCCCGTGAAAATTAATCAATAATATTTCACTTCCAAATTCGAGCTTCACACTTCGGTAAGCGCAATTTCAAAATAGTCGGAATGTTTGGTAGGACCTCACCACAAACCCTTTTGGTTGTGTTTAATATATTCAAATTAGCACAACATTGCAATGCCCTGGTGACACGAACTACACACGCAAACAGTAAAACACAGGCGACAACATAAATTCATATTTCGGATGCGGCGTCGACGATTAAAAATGGGAAAATTATGTTGTGGGTTGACATTTCGCCAAATTAAGCATCGCCACCGTCGCACACGTACGTCCGTTATTACAATATTACTATATTTTTTCAGATTAGTCGTTTGGCCCCCCGAGGGTGCATATATGTGCCTTTACGTAGTTGAGTTCATTGAAGCCACATTTCCTTATGGCACCCTTGCAAAGAATTTTAGACGTGCTTCTTTTTGAATAGCGGAAAGAAGGAAGGACTCATTTTGCATTGATCTTATTCATACCAAAATGATTATGTATGATTAATAATACTACTGTTTTGAAAGATCAATTCTTGCTGTAAATTTTTTTGTCATCAGTCTTTGCTTTTAGTACTTCTTCTTCTACTAATTTGATGTTTGCCTCCGAAATAGCTTCAGACAAACATTGTTTAAACTACGATCAGACACGTTGAAGTTTTAGTCAACAACCTATACTTACTAATTTTTTTTTTTATTGTTAAAGCGTTACTATATATGTCACATCTTACAAGTCTTTTTTATTGAAGTGGTCAAAATTGTGACGGTATTACGGAAATTTTATTATTTATAAAGGTAATCTTACCTTACTCATCTTACCGTCACTGTCAGCGGTAAGACGCCTGAAAAGGAAAGCAAATACAATTCATACAACACTAGTGTCCAGTACCATAATATGTAAGAGAACGTATATATGGATATACTTATAAATCCGGATAATATATTGGTTGTTATAATTATTTATAGTCATCCATTCTCCGTTGATTATGAACGGGGACTAAGCTTTATGTTCCACTCCTGACTTCCGTTTACTATTGGTTATCAAATTATGTTTATGGCGTACACATGCTAAACTTATGAAGGGTGTTTCAGAATGTTTTTCGTTTTTGATTCTTAAAAAATAAAACTTTAGATTTAATTGAGACTTATTTAACTGCTGTTAAATTACAGACTAGTTTTTGAATTTTTATTTATGAAAAACAACCATCCTTAAATGCGCACGTATTTGGTGGAAAACCTTCCATTTTAAATAGCCCCACAGAAAAAAATCAGCAGGTGTTAAATCTGGATTCCGCGGTGGCCAGTTGATGTCCCCTGGGGGATAAATCATAAAAAGCTGTCAAAAAATCATTTGTAACGTGGGAAGTTGCTCCATCTTGTTGGAAAAATGTATTCCGGTTGTAGACAATCTGGCTTTGCATTTCTGGAGCCAAAAAAGTCCGGATCATATAGCAATAACGATCGGAATGAACAATCTGAGTGCGACCACGGTTATCCTTAAAAAAATATTGACCAAATATTCCTTGGGTTGATATGGCAGTCAAAACGACAAGCTTAGGCGCGTGTAGGGGTTTGATACCGTTCCAGCGGATTGTCAGAAGCCCAATATCTGCAATTTTGTTTGTTCATGTGGCAGTTGATGTGGAAATTCAATTCACCAGAGAACCATATGTTATTGAAGCTCCTAAAATGGTTTTCATTGTCTTGCAGAATTCAAGTCGTTTAGCTGAATCACTGGGTTTCATTTTCAGTACGATAACAATTTTGTAGGGGTGGAAATGTTAATCTTTGCGAATAATGTGATGGACCGTGGATCTTTGCAAATTTAGAGAAACTGCGCGGAGCCATAGAGACTATAGTGGATCGTCTCAGAGTGGCGAACAGAGTCAATATTCGTGTTCGTTTTTGATGTCCTTTTGCATTCAGATGATTTATCCGGCATTGTGTTTCCAATCTCTTCAAACTAGCATACCCAATGTTTGATCAAATTCGCACTTGGCATATTTTTCATGGTCGTTAAATTGAAATGTGCCCTGTACAGACGTCGAGTGTAGGAATCGTTTTTATAAAACGTTCGCACGTAAAATGCGCGCTTGTAGTCCTGTAAAACGTTCCATCGCTACTAAACCTGAAAAGCCAATCAAGCGTTGGACACCACTCCCCTCCCCCCGCTATCTGTATTTGACGCGTAACAATCAAAACAAAAACGAAAAACATTCTCAGACATCCTTTATGTAAATCAAGTAAAACAATTTTTTCGCTTAACAGGGCAGACGCGTAAATTGACAAGTGTAGTGTGTTGATATTAAAGTGAAGCGTGTCAAGTAAAGAGGTGACTAGGCTGTTTCTTATCACATTATGAAATGATGATATCACGACTTTGAGTGTAGTGTCCAGTTATTATTCTAAATAGGTCAGAGTTAGCACAGAGGGAACATCTCTGGTAACCTATTTATTAACATATCGAAGGATCTAAGTAAATATTTAAGGAAATTAACATCATTACAATTCAGGATATCTTCGTATTTTATAGCTTATTCCTTGACACTATTGTATTGTCCTCATTTATTTTGTTTGTTATATGACGTTTTCGATTAACGTTTCTATGGGAGATATATACTGGAAGAAATACCATAAATAAAAATAAATCAAAACAATGCATATGCAATAAAGGACTTCTAACCAATCCTCAGCATTTTAAAAAACTACTGTGTTGTTTGTAATTTACTCATAGATAAGTTAAATGTATAATCGTAGTATCAGGACGTGTATTGTAATCATGAAAAATATTTCCAGTAATGACCTTCAACACAATACAACACATATAATAAAAAATGGGTGTACAAAGTGAATATTAGGAGCTGGGAATTAGAACAAAGGATATTGCAGACGACAGGAACAATTAAGGAAACAAAAGGATAAAAGTATTTATATGTACAAACGATACAAAACACATATAATACAAGTGTAAAAAACAAGGTATATGGTATGCAGTATGGAAAAATTAAGGAATAATCAAAAAGGAAATAAAAGGATGATAAGTATATATATGTACAAATTATATGAAACACATAAAATATAAGGTAAATCACATAATGTTCATAAGCTTCTTAATTGGGAATTTTAACATCACACACACAAAAATAATAGTCTATGTTTTTTCTCGAAAATAATTTTAAAAAATATATTAATATTGCATGGGAGTGCTGCATGTACGATAATAGCGATTAATGTTAAAATTCCCATATAAGGTGATGAACTTTACCTCTATAATGTGGATTATGATGTCTGCAAAAATAAATAAATCACAATTAAAACAGCATACCAAATAAAAAGTTATGAATTAAAATTATTAAGATTAAAATCTACAGAAAACTTACTAATAGAAAAAGAGGAAAATTTGATTAGATAGATGAGTGCAATTCTGCTTTTTTCTATTGTCAAAATTTGCTACTATTTATGTCTTTATATCGCTAACGGTTTGTTATAATGGCACAGGCGACAGGGAGATTTACCCTATGGTTTTCTGTTAAAACCTACATCGCTGATTTTTTGATTACGCTTTAAGCCCCTCCCCCCTCAACTTCATAATGTGATAAAATGATCACAGAATGGTTAAAATAGTAAAAACACGTACATATGAGTGATTTGAATACAATAAAATTTGTACTCCGAAAAAAATGTACCCCATCCCTCATCGATAACCGTTACAACAGCAATAAGAAGCAAAGCTGTAGTGCTCGATGCGCTCCATACATTGGTATCATCAATTGTCGTAACTTTAACAAAAGCCGAAAAAATAGAAAATCAATTTTTGCACCTGTTCGCCCCCTCCCTGACTTAAAAAATATAGAATTTTGCGCATTGGTAACACTGACGGGAGCTTCAAGCGTATGCAAAAAACCAGTGAGGTAGGTGAGTTTGTCAGAAAAATTTACCTGTTGCCTGTACTTTGGATGAAATGAGATTATATTTTATAAGTTGTAGAATTTTGTATTTATGCTACTATAATAACATCAGAACATAGTCTAACTTTAAAACTGGTCTTATTTAAAAATAAAGGGTTTGAATTGACAAGTTTTGAACCTTAAAATCAATCAATAGTTAAATTTCTATAAAAATTTGAAGTACAATGTAGGTACAATTTTTACTTATTTACCGTGATAACAGCGTGGCAAAGGATAAGATATTTATAAAAATTAAAGATTTTTGGTAAGTTAAACCTTATCAGGTTACGAAGCCGAAACGAAAACGCTTCCTTGAAAAAGAGAATCTATTGTGTCTACATTCTTTAAAAGAACTGAACCAAGAAAATGAACCTGATATGGTAAAACAAAAATCTTTGATAAAAGACACAAAAGTCGTTAAGAAAATTACAGTGGTGAGAACGACCTTGCGTTAAATGTCAAACTAAAGAGGTACAAGAAGTTCGTAAACAAGAAACAAAACAGTAACTCAAAAACTAAGAAAAAGAACAAAATACTAAGAGGAATGGACAAACAGCTCAAAGAAGTAGAATCACACATTACAAATGGCATCGACTTAATGAAGAATAAATCAATACAATGCAAACAACACCCAGGAAAGTGGCAAAAAGGGATAAGAAAAACAAAACAATACTGAAAAATAAGGGTGCAGAATAATAGAGAAAAACAAATAAACCTGAACAAACAAATCAGAACAGTAATCGGGCAAGACAAAAGAAATCCATAGCAAGAACAAATCATGAAGACTAACAAAAATATGAAAGTACCCGAAAGAAACCGAAGAAACACATAATGGTTCTTAGTGATATACAAAACAGGAACTGAAAATGCTAGATACTAACGAAACCAGTGAACCAATGTTTACACAAAGGTATTAACACACTGATTTGGGGTGAAGCACTGACAATCTTGCTGTATAATGTGAACGGTGAAAGACTAAATGACTTGAGATATGCATACGATATAGTCATCATATCACATAAATATCGAGGAGCCCACGGCCATGATAGAAACTTTAAATGAAGAACTGCATAAAATGGACAAAAAATAAATTTCGAAAAAACAAAAGTAATAACGAACTCAGAAAAAATTGAAGAAATAATAATAGTTTACTAAAACCTAGAATGGGTAAATAAATATACAGGGTGATTCAAAAATCGATCACGAAACTTAAGGGGGTGATTCTACTTGACAAAATAAGGGTAGAGCTTCATATAATTTTTTTTTCAAAATGTTATTCGTTTTCGAGTTACAAGCCGTCCAAGTTCAAGTTTTTATTTTTTGTTTTTTGAATTACTCGCTTACAGGAAAACCGATTTGACTAATATTTGAAAGATAGGCTAAGTCTTCTGCGCTTTATCATTTTAGTAACAATTCACATTGATTGTTTGCCGCTAGAGGGCACATTACCTACATTGAAAATTGTTTTTTTGTCATAATTTTTTAGTGTTGACAGCTACAGTAGTTTTTGGCATAATTTCTGAAAGACTGATGCCAGGCCTTTAAAAAAGGTGCTCTTTATTTACATCGCTAAACCCAACGGTTTAGACGTAAATCACCCTTAAAAATTAAGTGGTAAATTTACTTTTCTCATTTCATTACCACCAGCTACCAGGTAAATAGCTATCAAAGTATACTAGAGCTGTCAGTTTAACATCAAATAAATTCGCTTTTTAAACTATTTAATTTATAATCTTAAAATAACTAATAATGGCTAATCAGTAAATATTCATATTATGGATTATTGCGATATACATTTAATTGATAAAAATTAATGAAACAGTACTAAACAAACTAAAAAAGATTCTCAAAATGTCCCCCATTTTCTTCCATACATTTCCTAACACTCTTCAAAAAATGTCGCCTAACTCGATGAAAAATTCCTGGTGTTTCTTTAATAATTTGGCACTTTTCGATTATCCTGAAGCGAAGATCCTCGACGTTGATTACTGGAATATCGTACACCAATTGTTTCAAATGACCCCAAAAGAAAAAATCCATAGGATTAAGGTCTGGTGACCTCGCTGCCCATGCCAATGGTCCACTTCGTCCTATCCATCGCTCAGGATACGTTGCATTCAAATACTGTCGGACACGTATACTAAAGTGGGGTGGAGCTCCGTCTTGGAGGATCCACATGTTGGCCCTTACTTCCAATGGCACATCTTCCAGATACAATGGGAGACGATTTTGGATAAAATCTAAGTATACGTCACCAGTTAATGGGCCATCAAAGAAATGAGGACCAATAAGGTAATCTCCTATTATCCCTGCCCACACATTTAGTGAAAATCTACGCTGATGTTTCGTTTCTACCACATTGTTTGGGTTCTCGTAAGCATATGTGTGGATGTTGTGTAGATTTGTTATGCCATCACGAGTGAAACCAGCTTCGTCAGTGAATAATATGACGCCAATTAATCGATTATCGTGTTCATACTTAGCTAAGATCTGATTGCACATTTCCAACCGTCTCGGCCGATCATCGTCATAAAGAGCCTGCACCTTTTTTGAATGAAACGGGTAGAGTTGTTCTTCTTTTAGTATCCTCCATGAACTAGCCTGACAGAGCCGCACTTCATTCCCAATTTTTCTAGTACTAATACCTGGATTATCTTCAATAATTTCAAGCACTCTTTCTTCTTGTTGCACGTTTCTAGCAGTTCTAGGTCTTCCCCTATTTCCATTATAACTTTTAAAGGAACCACATTCCGCAAGCCTCCTGTGCACACTGGAAAATGTTTGAGCATGAGGGATATTTCTTTTCGGATAACTCTCCATATAATATCTTCTTGCCAACTCTGCATTACCATTTGCTTTTCCATAACAAAAATGGATATCACAATATTCGATATTTGAATATTGGTGATTAGCCATTATTAGTTATTTTAAGATTATAAATTAAATAGTTTAAAAAGCGAATTTATTTGATGTTAAACTGACAGCTCTAGTATACTTTGATAGCTATTTACCTGGTAGCTGGTGGTAATGAAATGAGAAAAGTAAATTTACCACTTAATTTTTAAGGGTGATTTACGTCTAAACCGTTGGGTTTAGCGATGTAAATAAAGAGCACCTTTTTTAAAGGCCTGGCATCAGTCTTTCAGAAATTATGCCAAAAACTACTGTAGCTGTCAACACTAAAAAATTATGACAAAAAAACAATTTTCAATGTAGGTAAAGTGCCCTCTAGCGGCAAACAATCAATGTGAATTGTTACTAAAATGATGAAGCGCAGAAGACTTAGCCTATCTTTCAAATATTAGTCAAATCGGTTTTCCTGTAAGCGAGTAATTCAAAAAACAAAAAATAAAAACTTGAACTTGGACGGCTTGTAACTCGAAAACGAATGACATTTTGAAAAAAAATTATATGAAGCTCTACCCTTATTTTGTCAAGTAGAATCACCCCCTTAAGTTTCGTGATCGATTTTTGAATCACCCTGTATACATCATACAAAAGTGAACGTGGGCAACCATAATGAAAGACACGGACAGAAGATAGCATGGAATTATTCACAAATGGAAACCACTGTCAGGAACAAGAACGGTAGGACGCTCACAGCTGCGATGGGGAGACATTAAGACAATAGAGGGATTTAACTGGACACAGAGCGCAAGAAATAGAGAAACATAGCAAATTTAGAGGAGGTTTACTTTCAGTATTAGACAAATGGACTGATAAATAAACCTTTTTAATGAATCTGCCCAACCCCCTAATTACTACCAATATAGAAAATTGTTTTAAGTTTTCAACCTAAAAAATTCTGAAATAATACCGAAAAAAGGGAAAATTTTGTTTATTTTTGGAAGACAACTATGCCTTACTAGATTTTTATCTTTAATGTGTCTATATAAAGATATGAAAATAAAACTGGTGTTGAGTACTCTGTAAGGAAATGATTTAAAGAACACCTATCCTAGGCACACCGCGGTATGATACATGTAAGCGCAGCACGTAGTTATAACTCGTTTCACCTGAATTTAGGGTTTTGTACATTTCACCATTATTCCAAAACTGGTAAGATGAAGTGAGATAAATATAATAATATATTATCTTACATTAGGCACGTATATGGAGTTTTAATACACAGATGAATGAGTAATTCCATTAGATAAACAAGTATCTAAAAATACGATGTATTTTATTTATTCTATCAATATTGTTGAGTTATAGCTAACCACAATACAACAACAGGAAAATGGTGATGAACTTTCTATTAACAACCATTTAAGGAGACGAAGTGAAACGAATGTTTGCATTGAATTAATAACGACTAAGAATAGTCTAAACAGGGAGCATCAAAAAGGATGGACGGTTAATCTCCTAGTGAATATGCATTTTAACGGTTTCTTAAAACGAATCTGCCATAAGCGGCCATTTTTCTTTGACTCCTTGTGACGAATTGAGTTATTCCATGTCAAATCATACCAGGGTCTAGACTACGATGTCCCGGATTTCTATAGTAATTTGTACATCCGTTCTCGTCATGAAATACATACTCCTAGATTGTTTTCAGATTTTTAGGAAAGCCGTTATTTTTTTGTCAGAATTTGAGATTTGTAAAAAGCGATGATTTGGTTATTACTTCAGTACGGTTTATCCGACAGCATCGGTTCATGGTTCATTTTAAAGTTTTTTATGTCCTTTATATTTATATATAATACATCTGGGATTTGTCGATCAATCTGTTTAACAGACTGACCAATAATTGGAACTTTATCAGAACCAGAACAAGAAAGTTTTGGGAAACAATTCAGTATACTAGATCATACATAATCAATACAAGATATAACAGAGAAAATATAATACAATACTGATTGTTCGGCGTTTGTAGAATATATCAAGGTTTTCGATTCTATAATCATGGATGATAATCAAATTTTTAGAAAACTGTAGAATACAATCCAGATATTGAAAACTTTTAGAGAACATATATTAAGAGGTCACAAGCCCAGTTAAACTACACACAAATTCAAGAACAATAAAAATGAGCAGGGGTGTACAAGGAGAGGAGATACAATATTTCCTGAACGGTTCAGGCTGGCAATGGAGGACATCTTCAAACACTGGCTGGCAGTGGGAAGAACGAATTATAAATATAGAATGAAAAAAACTAACTAATCTTAGGTAATTATAGTTCTAATTGCAAATAATCGTACCAAACTAAAGGAAATGTTTGAAAAGTTAAGAGAAAGATCAGAAGAGGTAAGCTTAACAATAAATATAACAAAACAAAAATTACGTAGATAGTGAAGGAAGAAGATCAACACGATAACATCACAATAAACGGAAAAAAATACATATACTTAGGACAGGCGATAAAAAAAGACACAGAAATACAACATAAACACTATAATAGAAGAATTCGCTAAGCATGGGTTGCATTTAGCAACCTGAACTATATCTCGGAAACAAAAGTACAACATCTTATCACTAACATGAAAATTAAAATACTAGATTCCGGTATTGGTGTATGGAGTAGAAACCTGGGAATTCCATAAACAGCAGGTACGTCAGAGACATGAAAAGAACAATACTGGGTCTAACCATACGTGACGGGAAAACTAATGAATAAATATGGAGAGCAAGATAGAAATGGGCAGGACACGTGGCCAGAAATGACGTCAACAAGTGGGCACGGAGAACAACGGAGTAGAAATCATGGACGGGGAAAAGAAGATCTGGATGATCTCTAATGCGTTGGTATGACGACATCGGGAGAACGGCCAGGAAAACTGGATGACACAAAACCAAGATAGAACGGAATGGAGGAGGCATATATCTACTCGTGAATGCGAGATGCTGCATAGATAACATGTGGTATCGGCAAAAAAAAAATTTAAAGACAGTTTTTTCCAAGAATGATAACTGTTGAATTATCTCCTCCTCTAAATTATCTAAATATGTATTTACATTGCGGAATGTAATATAATTTCAAAATGATTATATTATATGGCTATCAATTATGATGTGATTAATAAAACATCATTAATAGACGATAATAAAACTGATAAATACTTAAAACTAAGCTATTTTTATCTTAACTTTTTAAACAGATATTTTTAAAATTTAATTGTCCGTTCGGCCAATTTGCATAAGAAATGTTATTTTAAAAAGTACATCTGAAATGGTTATTTGCAAATGAACTACCAGTATTTGTTTGAAAGTTATAGATAACGATGCTTCTTGCGAAGTAGTGGATATCTGTTCAACATGTATGACTGGCGAGATTCCTCAAGAATGGACCGATTTAATATTCATCACCATTTCCAAGTGACCACATGCAAAAACTTGTAACCAGTACAGACTAATTAGTTTGACCAACATCATAACAAAAATATTTACTAAAATTATCCGTAATCGTATATATGCAAAATGTGAATCAATATGGCAGAGACCCAACTTGGCTTTAGAAGTGGTTTCAACACCCGAGAGGCTGTTTTTTCCTTGCAAGTGCTTATACAAAGGTGTAGAGATATGAACCAAGATGTGTATATACGTTTCATCGACTTCTCAAAAGCCTTTGATAATGTAAAACACGAAGAACTTATAAAACTTCTTAAAGCTAAGGGCCTAGATTCTCAAAACATCAGAATCATAACACACCTATACTAGAATTAGTCTGCAAGAATAAAAATCAATGGAAACTTATTAGAAAACATTCAAATTAAACAATGAGTTCGCCAAGGATATCTTTTTTCACCTAAAGTCTTCAATATATACTCGGAAGGGATCTTTGACGAAGTACTTCATGATCAGCAAATGCGGCACCCACCTTGCGCAGATCTTTCGCATCCCTAATTCTTCGTGCAAGATGTTTCGCACCTTTTCTTCCGATATGCCCACTGAATCAGCTATCTCACACATCTTTATTCGCGTATCGTCCAACACGATATTATGCACCTTTTCGATAGTTTCCGATGTAGTTGCAGTTTTTGGCCGTCCTTCACGTGGGTCATTTTCGAGCGACGTGCGATCACGTTTAAATTCAGCTGCCCACTTTTTAACGGGTGACATTGAAGGAGCAGAGTTCCCGTAAACTTTTGTCAACTTCGGATGAATTTTCTTGGGTTAATCCATCCAAAACGAAGAATTTTATGACCGCACGATATTCAAGTTTATCCATTTTAACGAAACACACGAAAGACGTGTACTGCAAAGACTCGTTTACAAAATCTACTTGAGCTAACAAGTTGAAGCTTGTCATACGAACTAATGACGTGTGCGCGCAGGCAGGAAACGTAAACGCCGATTGGAGTGCCATCTCTTGGTCAGGCCGAGAACTTCTCACCTTACCTTCGTATATCCCCAGCTTGTTGCTGTTCAAGAGGAAATTTAGGAAACTACTACTTAGTCAGCAATAACTCATTTTTTATTTATTATGTTGATTTCGCCCTTGTTATTTAGGTTCCCTTCGTAACCGATTTATGTCTATAATATTTTTAACGTGTATACTTTGTTATATATTTTTTTTCTAATTTTAATATGCTTTATGTATAATTTTATTCATGAAATTCATTGTTTTGTATTTTACTTAAATAAGGTGTTTTTAATATCACTTATCTGAAGGTTAAGTGGTATAATGGCCTTTAGGCTAAACTTCGCCTTCATTGATTATGTTTTTTTCAATATTTTATGTTAGAAAGATGTGAAATTTGTTAATGTTTTAATAAAAGACGTTTGTCATTATTATTATTACACAACAAATGGGGAGCATACGAGAGAATTTTTATTTTTTTACAATTGTTTTAAATAATAAAGTATGCAGCGTTTTAGAGTTGTACCTTTTTTCTGGGTGTACAATATTTAAACAAAGTCCTACAACTTTAAAATAAAAAGTCTATTTCTGTCTATATTAAAATTGTAACCCTATATACAGGGATTCCGGAAACAACATCAGGAAACTTAGGAAGGTAGTAAAATAAAGTTAGTATGTCAAAATCTCAATGGTTCCTAGCTACAAGTAATTTATTTCTGGATTGATCAATTTAATACTTCGCATGAAGACTAAGTCTAATAAACAGTCTAGGCTACCGGTAAAAGTGTGTCTCAAAAATATCACTAGAACAGCTAAAAATCATAGTTTACTTTTTTTTATAACCATGTCATTTTAACAGATATGATCAAAATATGGATGTTATTTTGAAAATAGTAAAAATGTATGAAATAATGTTCTCTCACTTCACATCGATAAATCTGTTTTTTTTTCTTTTAGTCACGAAATATTATAATCTGGATTTGTGTCCAAATGCTAAGATTTACCGATGTAAAGTAAGAGTCCATTATGTGTTAAATTTTCGTCACCTTTACGACAGTATTTCTCTTCACGCTTGTCAAAATAAAAAGGTTATAAAAGAAATAAATACATTTTATATTGGATCAACTATTTAGGTTTCAACCAACTGAAAAAACCTTATACTATGAGAGCAGATGTAATCTGTTCTAATACGGTTCGGACATCGAGTACCAGGACAACTTTGTTACAATCTGAGGTAGTGCTTTGTCTCCAAACCGTCTTAGAATAGAGTATGCCTGGCCCTATTTTCAGTTGGTTGAAAACTAAATAGTTTTTCTAATATAAAATGTATTTATATGCCCAACTGCAAGTATATTGTATTCACTATTAGTATAAAGAAATAAACTTTGATTTTAGGTAAAATGTCCTCTGGTGGCAAATTAGAGAAACCGTTTTACCTGTGTGTGAGGATTATCATTAAACTTAGACTTCGTGCCAAATTTCAACATGATCGATCCAAATATAAATTAAATATCAATTAGAAACTAAATAAATTACTTGTAACTAGGGCGTTTTTTAAACGACTTAGATAATGGCTTTATTTTATCATACAGAATCACGTCCTTAAGTTTTCTCATGTTTTTCCGGGCATTTCATATAATTTTTATTTCTTTTTCAACTACAACCGGCACTGCAAATATACAATAAACATGCACAAAGAATTTCACCTCAAACACCAGTATTCCATCCCATAAAAATATGTAAATAATATTGCCATGAGTTATGTATCCCTAATATAATAGCGTATAACGTAAACAAGAAACGATGACACTACAAAAAATTATATGATGTATGATATTCTGTTTTTTACAAGCTTGGTTACATTACTCACAACTGATCCACAATAGAGATGCAGAATATGAGATTAGAAAACAGTAAGTTTTAGATAAAATGGTATTAAGAATTTTATAAAAAAATATAATGCTACATCGTATTGGATAACCTTTAAAATCTGGCAATTGCAAAGTTTACGGCTTTTAAGACCGATCATCACTTATGAGTGTTTATCCTGAGTATCTGTACATCTTAAAATAATATGGACTGATCACGTAATAAACCGAAAATAACTGCAACGTGAGAGGCACCATGTTAGGTCAAACACTTATTGCAACACTGAATTTTACTATCGTCAATATAACAGAAGTAGTTGAACGGGACAGATAGTTAAAAGACATAACATAACAGTAATTAGTACGTTGTAAACTGACCCGACTGATCTAATTTAAATAAACTGATTATAATATCTGGATGTCTGCGATACTATTGGTCGGTCGGGAAAATATATGGATTATAGCAATATATCTTGAACTAAAATACTATTTTTTGTTGTTAAAAATAACTTGTCATAAAAAAAGCAGTTTGTTGAAGAACCGTTTCTTCAAAACGTTTTATTTTTTTGACAAAACAGTTGCAATGTTAATGTTTTAATTAAAATATCCTTAGAAAACCAGATATACCCCGCAAATTTCAAGTAAATTTGAGATTAAAAACATATTAAATTATTTCAGAAGGTTCTGTCCGCATCCGACGTACTACTGATTTTATGAATGTTCAAATGAATATTTGTATCTAAAATATGGGGCTTTTGCTAGCAATTATCACGGTTTTAAAGGTGGAAATCTAAAGATTGAAATTTATATGATTTTAAGGAGTACATCTTTTTCCAAATGGGTCATAATCGGTAGCGAAAAGTACAACCTGATATAATAAATTATTAGACAATTTTACGATATCATCAGTCTAAGAAAGATTGGTCGTATCTTTAAGGTAACTAAGCATCTTACTGTGAAAAAATCAATTTTATATATTACTATTCATTAAATGACAGTAGATAACGGTTTTAAATCGATTATTAATATTTTTTTTGTTGAAAAATAAAAATGGAGCAAGAATTCAATTCCCATAGATACTTTGTTCAATTTTAATTCTCATTCTCAGAACAGTTCATTTCATGCGCGGTCTTGGTCGTCCCGCTTGAATGAGCGCTGATAGAGGTTCCTGCGCGGTACCTTCAGCGGGTAGAGGTCTTGTGTTATTATTTTTATACCCTAGACCTAGCCAAACGACTTTCGTATTCTCTTCAGGAGAACATTCACTTATCCCATATATACTCAAGATATCATAAGGATGGAGCTCTACAGGTCCCTTTCCATGTTGTCGCGCCCTAGTTCATATTATGGTCCTTTGCACTTCCCTTAAACTTCCGGATAATTCAAGCGTTCCCAAGTAACTCTGTCTGCTTCTCGCATAGCTTTATATAGGTGTTCGCTAAGACCCAATCCCTTGATATTAAGCAGAAAACTTCTCGGTACTATGGCGATTTTTGGTAGAATAATGAGGATGTCCGGACGCTACTCGTTCCCCATTTAGCGATCTTCTCATTGTCCCTTAGATTGTTGTTGTTAGAGATGGCAACTTCTATTAGTCTTGCTCGCTTGAATGTTTTATCTAATAAAATGAGGTCTGGTCTGTTATGCGCAACTGTATAATCCATAAGCAGTTCGATCTCAGTACAGCTTGAACTTGTGGTTCTCCAGGATAAGCTCTGGGTTAGATTCATAGCAACAGTGTGAATTTCTCTGCCAGCTTTTGATAGATGATCTTAGCGGCTGAATCATGTCTCTCCTAGTAATAGATTTTTACTGTTTAGGTTAGTTACTCGTTGGTTAATTCGGTTATCATAGTTCGTTGATCAATTCGCTGTGTCTGTTTCATGCCCAAATATTTATAAGTCTGTTCTGTCTCCATTGCTGCAATGGTCTGACCGTTCTATAGTTTAAGTAGACATGAGGTGTACGTCGATCAGTATAGCTGTCAGCCAGTCGTGATACCGAGTCGAAGGCTTTTTGGTAGTCCGCATAGGCTGCGAAAGGTTGACTCACTTTTGCATATATCCTCAAATGTTAATATTACTTCTCCCGTGATTTACATTAAATTATCTGTGTGACTTGACAATTAAGCAAGAATAAGTACAACGATTTAGTTCAGTATTGCACCATACTATTTTAAGATATGCCTGTCGGTAACGCATCAGCTGATTTTAATAGTTTTTCAAGGCCATGACATGCAGACTTGTACGCATTTACGCATTTTTTTACAGGTATTTTGATTTTTAGTAATGCTTTATTTTGCTTTTGATAGTTTTTAATATTACAGAGACGCCAACAGATTATTTGTTTTATTCGTCGTATGAACTACTATTAATTTTTGTTAAAAAAAAAATCAATTTAGAAGGACTTACGTCCTTTATTTGTGAAATACATAAAATAATATAAATAAAACGTGTATTTTGTAAATTTTTCCATCACCGCTTCCCTAAAGGAAACTGTGAATCAATAAACATTCAGGGGAGCACTTATAAGTGAGAATCGATCTTTAAAGACACTCAAAACATGCCTTTAAAAACCAGTCAAGTAGAACGAAACCCCAAAAATGAAAAAAAAAACACTCGATTTACGTAATAGTTCAGAAAGGAAGTATAAGCATTCTTATTTTGAGAATTTAATGTTATACCCCGAGTATATCGTTACATACATTTTTAAAATATGTCCAAATTGATTCATGGTTTTGATTAATACCCTCATACACATTACACTAAGGCCCCTTATTTGGTCTCTATGTTTCAAAATTGAATCAATAATTTATTAATAATTTCACCTTGACACCATTATATTAGGGATGAATAAGCATGACAAAACTATGTAAACGATTATACAAAAACATAATGCAATTGTATTTAATTCTACCCGGGACGGATCGAAGCTTATCCTTAAAATCCACCAACGGCTATCAACTTTACCTTAAATATTAATATATTTTGTTGAGATATCAATAATAGTAACAATGTCCAGAAAAAATGAAGATTAGGTAAGAGAGCACACTTACAAACTAATTCAGAAGCTTTTACCTAATAGAAGTACAAAGCAAAGTTACTTACATATTCCGCATCAAATTCATCAAGCTAGCTGATGGATCCGACTTGTCATCTCCTTCGAAGCTGGGTGTTTTCTTATTTTCGCTTGCTTTCTTTTCCCATTCAGTCACGTGTGACCAATGAATATCCTCTTTTTTCGCAGCGTTGATTAGTATAAGGTCATTTTTAACCTATACAGAATTGATAAAAATTGTTTAATACAATCGAATCACGTTGTAAATCTGCTAAAAGGGTAGGGAAATCAAAGTCTACATTTTACTCTTCCTCCACTTTTGTGGCGGCTTGTAGGGTAGTACCACAGTACAATGGCAATACTAAATTTTTTCAAAAACATTTTCTTTTTATTATTTTTACTTTGAACTTTTTCAAATCCGTCTGCTTATTAACAATTTTACTATCACGCAACAAAGTGAAAGCATAAAACCGCCGATTTTCTATAATTGGCAACACAGTATGCCATTTATTAATACGGCACAGTGGAAAAAAGAAGGTCTAAAGGGAATGTTACTAAAAATCATTTTATTTGCCGCTATGACGACATAGAAAATTCGTTTTTAAATAACACTTTTAGTGCACTCTCTTTTAAGGAAAAACTTAGAGCAAAATAATTAGGATGGCCTGATTTAAAATTTAAAAACAAAGTGAAAGTGGAGAAAAGTCCCGCTATAGCAAATTTAATAAAAATATACAGTTAGCTGAGCGGGTGTGACGAAAATGTTTTATTTTATATGCGTGTTGTTTGGAAGTGACGAAACATAATCGAAAAAGAAATAGATCATTGTGTTCAGATATCGGATAAAATAAAGACTCTTGATTGTATGACATAGCAAATAATTTTTAATCCATTATTTTGAAAATAACGAAAGTTGTTTCACTAAAACCACTGTATGACATTTTGACACGTATCGTTTGAAGGTTAGTACTATCCAGAAATCATGAGTAAGGCAACAGAGGTGCCATCTACGGGTCAGACCAGGAACTTATTGAGTGATGTGTTATTTACTTGTCGGTAATTTTCATTCCCTTTTAATCACTCGAAAACATCTTGGAGCAAAAAAAAAATTTCAAGCTGAAAAAATGTTTAGTAAAATGGAAATAAACTTCTTTGCATGGGTTATCGGATTAATATAATTTACATTCTTAAACTCAAATTAGCTGAAAATTGAAAATTTAATATAAAGATGTAATACTTGATTTAGCTACATGGGCACACATTACAGTACAAAAATAAAATTTAGAACAATTGTCACAGCTGAAATATTCTCAAATTAGATAAATCAAAGAAATAGATATTTTACTTTCTTACCTTGTAAGTACTGTTTTTAGGTTCAATGGTGTATAAAAGCTGTGTGACCTTGAAAACATAGTCTTTATTTTCAAGGTTCTTGACTTTTAACTCCAAAGATTTTTCTTTGAAATCACACTGGACGTTCTCTGCAGGCACTGTGTTGACTTTTGGTAAGGTTATGTAGAATTTAACAAACTTTTGGCTTTGATCCCATGCTGTAATGTATATGTATTTCCTTTATTTTTAAATTAAAAATAATATTAGAAAAGACATTAAGTCTTTTAGCAGATCATGTAATATCTAAAATTATTTACATTTCATCAAAAAGATGTGTCTGTGAGTAAGAATAAATTACTGATTTAATTAATTAATTTGCATCACGTTCAAAATCAATACAAACAATAAAGAATTATAAACGTTTCCTAGAAATTTTTGCCCAAGTGATTTTAAACACAATTTAAGTGCAACTAGTTCTAAATTCACCTTAAAAATATTTGTTGTCTTTGTCAAAAAAACGTAATATTTAACTTGTTAAATCCCTAACTTAAATAATGTCAAACAAAAACACAAGTTTTTTGTTTAATTTCCACTATATTGTTGTTTTTGAAAACATATAACGCGTTTCACTATGATGTAGCTTCTTCAGATGTTACATGTACTCTAACATAACTAACTAAACCATACTATAGTGGAAATTAAACAAAAAACTTGTGCTTCTGTTTTACATTATTTGTAATGGATTTTCATCAAGAAAAAGCCCACACAATTCAAAATCCCAGCTTAAATATTACCATAGTTTGAAGAATATCAGGTGCAAAAAGTTGAAAATTTTTCTATTTTTAATCATTCACATTTTTGTTAATTTTTTTTTATTCTGTGACGTTCTTATTGCCTCCTGTATTCCTTTAATACTAAAAGGAACTTTATGTTTTTAACCACATAAAATATTATTCCGTCTTTTATATATATATATATATATATATATATATATATATATATATATATAATGTTGTATTTAATGCCTAATAAAAAGCAAAGCAACAAAAATTGTACTTAAGAGTATTTTATTTTACGTATTATACCAAATCATTAAATACTCTTAAGAATTGCAGTAGCTAGAAGTATTGTCTTAACAGTTAATAGGATATAGCTACATACTTCCACACACAACTTAAGATTTCAGGGTGGTGCCTATTTTCAAGAAGGGTGAACCTAGCTAGCAATGCAATTACAGACACTGGTTAATGGTATTTCAAAGATTATTGAGAAGGCAACGTGCAACAAACTGACAAGGTTTCTTGAACAGAACAACGTACAGAGTTCTTGTCAGCTTGGCTGTGTATTGTCCACAGAAACAGCAATATTTGAAGTTTTCATAAAGACCTATGATAGACGTAATAAGGGTAAAACTTGTATTTTGATGGCATATGATTTGTCAAAGACTTTTGATATTGTTAAGATTTTCTCTCCTTAAAATCTTTCACTGGGTTCGATTAAAAACAACACTTTTCACTACTAAATAACAACTCTTTAATAATTACTTGTTAACATTTTCACATTCAAAGATAAAATAAACTAAATTATCCTCATCCTATCCCTATTTATATACCTATAGAATATACACGAATACAAGTCCAGAATTCTACTAGAAACATGATACGTAATGATGACTCATTGAAATAATATCTATAAGGGCACATCCGAATTCAGACAGTTCTTCATTACAATATTTGCTATAAGGACGTGATCGTTACAATATACGAAGTCATAATATTTTAATAGGTAAATTAGAATAGTATGGGGTGAGAGGGATCACATTAGAGTGGTCTAGATCTTACTTATACAAAGATTACAAAAATAACACAAATATGTCCTATCAACTAGTATTTCAGTTGCTCAATGTCACCAACTAATATGTAAATCTTTAGTCATAATAAGTTTAAGAAAACATCAAAAAGAATTTGAATAGATAATGTAATTTATGATCTGCAGGAGTTTGAATCCCATTTTCGACGATCATTGCTCTGTGCTATGTAATCATTAAATCAACTTCTTCCTTATTTTACGTTATATTTTGAATATGGTATATGTTTTTAATTACTTCTTTGACTTATACATATTGTATTTTTTATTAACTATGGTTGGGTCGTTTTACTGAAATTTTAATATTACTAATTTATGTGTAATTATTTTTATTTTCGCTCACGTTTGTTCTCTCTTTTATTCAATGTTATTTATTACTTGACGACAACGTTACGGCAATGAGGCAATCAGCAATGAATGTGTAGCCAAATTATTGATTTAGTTAATTAATTTACATTGCGTTCAAAATCAATACAAACAATAAAGAATTCCATTTCCTATCCTGTTTTTGGAGAAATAAATTAATGGATTTAAAAATAAAAAAGTTTTTGCCGAACTCAATTTTAAACACAATTTAATGGGAACTGGTAACGTCAGCATCGATTCTGAATTCAACCTAAGAATAATTGTCATCTTTGTCAAAAAAATTTGCGGCCAGATCCACTAAGAAGGTTTAAGACTTAAACCCAATCTAGTTGCATTGATAGATAGATTTTCTAGGCCGCCAGTATTGTTTTACTTATAATGTTGTCATAATTTAGTCTGTCATAGGGATATTAAGGATAAGAACCTAGCAATAACGCCCTGAAATATGTAAAAAAATAGTTGTATCCCGAAAATAAATACGATGCTCCATTTTTGCCGGTGCAGAAATAAAAGAAAATTATTTTTTAATGTTTGTAATTTTAGGGTTTTAAACTTGCTTGATTTATTGTTAATAGTGTCAGTTTAAAGACTCTGCTATCAACTTACAACGGTTTTAAGTTAGACCATGTTAGTGAATTCAGGAGTTAATATTTAAGTGGTTAAATCCTTAACTTAAATATTACCATAGTTTGAAGAATATCAGTTAACAAAAAGTTTAAAATATTTCTATTTTTAAACATTCCCATTTTTGTTAGGACAACTTTTTTATTCTGAGACGTTTTTATTGTCTGCTGCACTACTTTAATTAATATTAAAAGGAACTTTAAATTTTTAATCAGGTAAAGCGTTATCCTGTGTACATATATGTTGCAGCAATCAAATTTTAAACAATTTTTCTGGGTAGATTTGACCAAACTATATCATTTTATTTACCAATGATCCTTATTTGAAAAAATTTGTGTATGAATACGACGTATTAGTTTTTCACATCTTAATCGTTACATAAAAAATTTTCCCCAAAAGAAAATGATACATAAGATAGTACATTACTATTATCATTCTGAAGGTTTTTACATAGTCAGAAGTCTACTAACACTAAGTTTTTTTCCAGATGCTAATTCCACCGGCCTAAGTTAGTAAGTAGCCAAGTATAAAATTGAGGTTATCCTGAATGAATGCCCACAACTATACTTTATATAGAGGTACACTGATCAAGTTAAAGACAATTATGTATTTATATGCCTTTCAAAGTCAATGTATCACAAATAATTTTATACTTTTTACATTTATCCACCATCTAAGTAACAGTGACAAGTGCATCAAACGTCCTCTGATGATACACAATTTGTAAGTGAATAGACAAACAATGTGTAAAAAAAGCACAACTTAGCATTGTAGGCTAAAAATACAATGACTTCATTATAATATATTCAAAAAAAGGATAACAAAGATATTATTTCTTGCAAAACTTTATATCCCTAATTCATTAATATGATCTAACTTTAAAACTGGTCTAAGTTGACAGTAAAGAAGTTAAATTGACTAGTGCAACTATAGTCAGTCAAATTTTAAACCTAAAAAATAAAAGAATAAAAAAACTGTTTTATTTTGTCAACAAACTGACTCAAATGTAGAAACCAACTATTCCTCTTATGGATTCAATAACTTTATCTCTAGATTTTAATCTTTAATATATTTTCATAAAAGTTTGTTTGTTAACATATATAATATAAATTATAACAATATCATTAAGCAAAATAAAACTGGCCAATTAGAAGATTTAACTTTCATGGTAACTAGTTTTGGTTTAGAACTTAAACTATCTTAGTAGGTTATTGTATTTTGGAAGCATTTTATAGATAATGTTTAGTTTTTTTTTTGTTACAGTCCACAATTATGAGATATTTTATTTGTAAATGTTAGTTAGTTATTTGTAAAAGTTAGAAATATCAATATTAAAGCAAAACAATAAGACAAAAATACTTTACATGCTTGTTAAAAAGGACCTAAATAAAACAAAAAATAGCCTTTAACTTTCTAAGCATATTTGTAATGAGCCTATATCAGTAATGTAAAATTTCAATGCAATTTTGACTTACTTTTGCACTTCAAGATTTTGAAATATATGCAAAACCAAGTTGGTACTAATTTTTATTTTTAATGTGTTGAAATCCCTATTAATGAAGGATAAGTAAGCAATGTAAACTATCCAATATGTGGGCCACTCCCAACATGACTACTCTTCTATAATTAGTTTTGAGCTTTTTTTACTTTCTTTTACACAAATAATAATGTATTTCTATAGATTTTTGATTATTTCCAATATGAGTAGCAAAATATAATACCCTCTAAGCCTAAATTTTTTAAGATTAACTAATAACAGTATTTTTTTAACGTAACACTGGAAAATATTTATGCTGTTCAATGAGTTTGTCTTATTCAAATGAGAAAATGTATCTAGAGTAAATACTAAAGGCATTGTAGTTCTGTAATATTATAATTTAAAATTTAAATTAGTTGTTTTTATGAAAGTCCCTGTTTGTGCGTTATTTTTTAAAGCCTGTACCATTTTCATGCATTACAAAGCCATTTCATGAGATAACAAAATCTTATTAATGTTACATTGGATAAAATCATACGTATGATATTACTCACCATAATTATTGAGTTTGACTTCGTAAGGTATATTCGTTGTTCTGATGGGGATTTTAGGTACGGCTACAGGAATTTCCTTGCTCTCTTGTTCTTCTAATCTCACAACTTCAGAGACTAATTTCCTTTTCTCAATACTCAAAATATCTTTTACTTTCTGCCGGATAGCATGTGTTTCAAGATTTTCGATCTCAGCAATGTCTTTCTTTAACTGAAAATTCAATTTTCCTAAGATAAAATGAAAATGTGAATTTTCCAATTTCTTACCTCTTCTATTTTACTTGCCATTTTCCACGTTCGAACAGATTTACTACGCGCCCTTCGCTGTTTACCTTCTAGAAAATCGTTGAAAATCTAGAATATCGACTTTTGAGGTTAGACAGATGTCAAACAAATAAAAAATACAAGATAAGGATTTTAAGAGTAACAAGAGAACAGATCGTTTATATCTTTCTTTATAGTTATTGGATAAACAGAGATAGATTGTAACTTACATTTGTATTATTAAATGAGCGATTTGCCTTGCCAATGTGCATTACTGGTTGTATATTCGAATTCTTCTTTAAATATCAGGAGTATGGGTTCTTTTTATCCAGACACAAGTAATTGTTAATCAATAAAAAAATTGCCAATTATAAGGTCTGTTAGCAACAGACATCCAGGAACGGATCTAGGTAAAAAAGACTCATTTTCGATTTAGGCTTATATATAATTAAATCTTTGTAAACCAAATATTTAAAATTAATTATAATTTATTTACAATATTTTCAATAACAGAATACACCGCTTACATTATTGAATGTATCGAAGAGTTAATCACAAGGTAGTATTATCAGGAAGCCGTCCCTTAGTAGCCTACATGAACACTAAAAAAAAGGACGGTAAAAATCATTCCAGAAGTTTACTTTCCAAAAATGTTTTTTTTTAACTTTCTCTGTTGTTACATTACTTTATCGGTTATCGCTAATAAAAAACTGTGTGGTATTTTTTGCCTCAGTGAACACCCTCTTTTTTTAAATAAGGGATGAAAGAATGTTTTTCAACTGTTTATTCGTTACCAAAACCCTCTACGAAGATGTTATACTTAACAATTTCTATAAGTTGGTGGCTTACTAGTTGAAAGAATAATTTTTAAATTAATTCTAGATGGAATGTCATTTTTTCCAAATCATTATTACGAATATATTGTCTACATAGCATATACATTTTGATTTAGGTTCCATTTCCCTTTGCTTTAGTTTAGCGATTCTCAGCTCACAGGCCGCACCCTCTTAGAGCCGTTTTGCACATACAAGAATTATAGCCAAAATTTATCTGATAATTATGTTGAAAATTTTCATAAAACTAATTTGCTGTTTTACACATCAAAGAATTATTGTCAAAATTTTGGTGAAAATTTTCGGCATAAAAATATAAAACGTGTTCTATATTTTTATGACTAAAATGCAGAAAGTGCGCGAAAATCGACGCAGAATAAAATATGTGAATTGACAACCTGCGTTTGGTAATCAACCTAATCTCAATGTTTACTCATTGTTTCTTGCACAAAATATCCCTTATTTTGTGGTTTTTTGATTATATATGTTTGGAAACTTTCATATTTATGACATTTTAAGGTTATTCCCAGATTATTTAACTGCTTGAACGTCACATGTTATGAAAATGCGCCTGAGCACCAACAAAATTACCACCAAAATTATATTCAGATTTCTTGTACGTATCAGAGTGGTATTTTATTGTAAAAATTATCTCCAAAGAATTTTCGGCAAAAATTTGCTGAAAATTTTTGTTATAATTTTCGGAATAATTTTTGAGTGTGTAAAAGGTCTCTTAAGGAATAAAGGTGTAACAAGAGGGGGTATAATTTTACTACTTGTAGGGAGGTATTAAACTTGTGATGGTATATCGAGATCAAATGACCAGCTCTGTGTGTGCGAAGCTTAGTGCAGCTGCTCCAAGTGCCGATTGCACCCATTACTTCGCACTCTCTACATTTTTCTAACAATGTAGGGTTGTCATTTTAAGATATTTTATATGAACTTTAGGTGCCCTATAGATATTTTGTGAATATTAATCGAAAGTTTGTTGCTTACCTGCTCTTCTGAGTAGTTCGTTTGACATCTGCTAATTTGAATGTTTTGTTTTTCCGTGCCACTTCACCCTTTATTTGCTCTCATACTAATTCGATTAGGTTAATTTCAGAATGGTACGGCGGTAGTCTCAACACTGTTACATTTTTTCCCCGGGCCATTTCATAAATAACATATTTCATATATTTTTGTTTATTTACCGTCACTAAATCTAGCAAATGCGCTTTAAGCGTTGTTTTTCATCAAATTCAATGTTTTTTGAGAGAAACCACTTGCATATCTCCGCCATTTTAGACGCAGAAGTCGGATTTTTTCTTGGCGTCGACTATGATACGGGGCATTGTCCATTAAAATTACCGAATCGGGTTCCACAAGGTTGAAAATCGAAGAAAACCATGGCTCAAAAATATCAGCGTTCATGTCTTCATGACAGTCCCCCGTTTTTCGAAATTCAAAAACGTTAAGGCCGCCATCTAAGAAATCAGACACACTTCCAATATAAGTTATTATAAGACTACGAACTTTTCCAGTAAGATTGCGTAGTCCTTGCGAAAATCCTTCCATAAATGCCCGCTTCGAACTTTTAATGTTTAGATGTTGCCATACTTTCCCAACCGTGTGCTTTTCATTGAGCGATGTTTCGTCAGTATGATACAATTTTTTCTCATTTTCCCGAAATTCCTGTATTATTCCCAGTTATTTTCGTCGCCATAAAACAATTTCATTCTTCTCAATTAGTAAGCTTTCTCGATTCCGTTCAAGATATCTAAAATTCATTTCTTTTAAAGTTCGTTTCAAAACTCTTGATATTTTAGGTTTAATTAATTAATTTTTTTTAATATTGGTATTTCATTTTTGAAAAAGAAACTATGGACTTAGCGACGAAAGGCGTATTTTGTCATCCTCCAGGATTATTTTTTTCGGTCCTCTGGTCTGTTTTGCTTTTTTTGGTCGCTTCCTTTATAATGATCATTTGAAACCCTGAACACTATGTGTGACAAAAAGTGGTACATATTTCTACAGTATCCAAGGTAGTTACTTCGGGGTTTTGTTCCCGAATACCATGGTAAACATTTTTAATCAGTATGTGTTCTTTTAACGTCAATTGACTTTTATTCTGTAGGCACACCACTAGTTGAAGGTTCGTTAAATCCAGAGTTTACCACAAATATATACACCAAATATACACTATAATATAGTATATTAAACTTTTTTTACACAACACAATATCTATATATAATGAAACTATAATTAGAATGTGAACTCACAGAATCTATCCATGAATCAATAAAATATTCAAACAATGTGGAAACCCACTTGGGGCGCTTATTTTCACGTCCACTCAGATAGACATTCCGTATATGTGTGGTGCCACATCTCTTCGCGTTAAGAAACCAAGTACATGTTGGTCGGCATAACCTTGGTATTTTAAATGCGATCAGCTAATTACTATTTAAGGCTCGAAAAATATGATAACAACGCGTTTTAAGTTTTTAGTCCTTGCCCTGTTAATAGAGCGGCAAAGTTTTAAATTATTTATAGTTACATAAGATGTTTATTCCGCCACTTCGTCGCTTTAGTGACCAGTATTAAATGACAGAAATTATGGGCTTAAAGTATAGTGCGGGTATGAGTGTAGTAAAATAGAATTTGCAATTCTTTTACGTCAGAAACTAAAGAAGCTAGACGAAGTACTAAACACGAAAGTTTTTTGCTTCTGTGCTCACCTAACTCTTGGTGTCTTACAGAAAAAAGCTAATTAAAAAAAAAATTGGGCTTGGAAGTTGGCATATTTAGGTGAAACAAGAGAAACTATTATAGGTATCTTTAAACTATTTTAGATTTACATAGTCAACAAGCTAAAAGAAAAAAATTGTAATGTGGCCTCTTTAAAAGACAAAGGTTATGTTTTTTTTTGTAATGAATATTATAGTTTATTTTATAGTACATATTATAACAGTAGACGCGATGAAAATAACAAAAATTTTAAAAATGTCACGGTAGCTAACATAGATGCAGGTATATAGTAAAAACCAACCAATATTAAACATTAAACATATTAAAGAAAAAACTTTAGCATTTGCAAGGAAGTGAATAAAAAGAAATTGGAAACACATAAACCAGAACAGAACACAAAACTCCAAAAACGTTAATATGTAAAAGTTCATTCAGGGTTCAAGTTGGAAATTAAGTTTTTGGTGTTTCGCAATATTATTATGAAAAAAAAATCTTGCTTTTCTTCTGGCAAACACTGCAATTAAAATTTCATATGGGATATGTCGTTTCTAAAAAAGGACCTTTTTCTTTAAGTAAAAGCAACCGAAAATTCCAAAAATTATATTAATGTATTCTTATGAAGTTACGTATTCTGGAGTTTCAGAGTATACATAAAGGTTGTAATTGGAAACAGAAAATTATATTTTTTACAATTTTTTTCGTTCACCTACTAAACTGAGTAACACTTCATCTATTGATCTTATTTCTAAAAGAAAAAAAAACGATCATAATTATACGTTTATTTTGATTTTTATTCTTTAAAAGAAGTGTCTAAACAACCACAAATGTTTATAATAACAATTTTAAAATATCACAATACATTTGAGGCAGTACCTAGAGAGCTGTTACATAGGTAACACTGAAAGTTATTAAATGTGCTAGCATTATATGACGCAGTTTACATCATGTTGATGATAGCTGATAGCATGTGTTGTTCTTCAATATATTACTATGTGTGTACCATACATTTCGTTGCTATCAAATTATGATTGAGATGAAGATAACTTCAAAGCCATAATTGTTTACAGTCTTACCATAAAGGCAAAAACTCACCACATTGTGGAGCTATTAACCGGTAGGAATTCGGCAGACTCGTCATGCATAGAGTGCTTTAACGTATCTATAGTTCATAAGCAGCAGCATTTTTCTAGCAATATCAGATAGAGCGTTCCACAATGGTAACGATATTTCTAACACAATTTTGATTGACGTTTTATCCTCGCAACTTGTTAAATGGTTCTTGAAAAAAAGGTAAATTTATTTTTATTATAGTATGTTCTGTGTTTACTTTTTAGTGTTTAATATTTTAATTTTTTATGTAATTTACTGACAACTGTGGTTAAACTTTTTTGCCTTTCTTGTAATTTGGTTACACTTCGCTTTGTCTTCCATCAATGTTAAATTAAATTAGAGTAAAGAGCATGGTTTTCTTTTATTTATAATAACACATATATGGTTATTTATATACTATGGTGTTTAATTGTTAATTAGTAGAATTGTTAATTGTAATACAGAGAAAATGTGTTTTTGTTATAATACTGTTGAGCACATGAATAAATAAATAAAAATATGCTTATATATTTTAAGTTTCTGTTTTTAGGCAACCAAGTGATCTCAATAAGCACATACTAATAACCCAGACCTATAGGCCCATCAATATCCATCCAGCAGGAGACATCAAGAATGAAAATTATAATAGACAAAGATTATTTAATAAATAAGGAAAAGCAAGATGGAGAAATTGTTACCAATTTTCATTTTTACAAGGGAAAATATTCTGGCAATAAGGCTTCAATATTTTGTTTCGATACGTTAATAAAGCTATTTTAAGATTTTAATGTGTTTTTACCGTCCTAGAATAAATTACCTTTGTAGCAATTGATATACTTTATGGCTACAAATAACACAAATTAAAAAAAAATGTTTATAGAAAAATTATTAAAACTTAACAGAGGATCTAAAATATCATAATCACAATGCTATAGAGATATATTGGCTAATATTAAAAAGAATACTGACCCTATCTTTGCAGTTTTTTTATAAGTTTCCACACAAGTAGGTAGAAATTTTTGTATAAATAACTACAGCTATCACAATGTATACATTTTTCCACCCTGCCTTAAAAATTTTTATTATCATTTTGGTTAATAAATAAAATATCTAAAAAACACTTTCATTAGTTTGAACTCGATAATAATTTTCCAAATCAGTCGAAAATTTAATTCTGAGGAATATCTGTGAATTAAATTATGGTATCTTTTGTCCTGTAAGATAATCCACTGGTGTTTCAGGATATATGGCAAGTGGTAACAATTTGATTTGCACAGTGGGGTATCTTCTTTCCTTCATAAGCTAACGTTTAAACCTTAAGAAATAAATTTCGATAAATTGCGTCAACTGTTATAAAACGATAAAATTTGTATATAGATTTGGTCCGTAAATATAACATTTATATAACGAAACTGGCATCACTATGAACCAAATTTAAGAAATTTATAATCTTTTAAGACAAGGCTCTTTGTTGCAATGGATACTCTAGCACTCGCAAGGAACTTGAATTTACTGTTGTGAGTCTGAAACCTGCACGAACACAGAAAAAAATATGCTTCAGTTTGAATTTCCCCTACCAACTAAAGTACTAAAAAAGAGCTTATACCGTTTATTTTTGCAATATATTAGTGCTCATCAAACACTGTCAGCTACCTCACATTTACAAATAAATTCCCACACTAGTAACAAATATTCAAAATTTGTTGTATATTTTGTGTATTCGAAATCCTGGGTACTACCTCTATATTAAGTAAATTATGTAAAAGTTAACTTGTGTATGATCCTAATTACAAATTCTAGTAAACAATAAACTTCTAAATAAATAAAATTCACACATTAAGGAATAATGTTAGATTAGTGAATTTTTGCTAAAGTATCAGGTAAATTATATATTTAGTGCGGAAGAACTTTTTATATTTTCGTGTAATTTGTTCACAAAAATCCTTTAGTACGTTCTCTCATAAAATTCAAAATATTGGCGTATTTACCTTAATGTAATAGTTATAATAATAATCTTGAAACATTTACCTCTTAATTCACTAACATGGTTGAACTTTAAAAGTGTCTAAATTGACAACAAAGGGTCTAAACTGACAAGAGCAACGAGTCAAAGTTTGAACCTTAGAAAAATAAAAAATATATATTTTTTTTTTAATAAACTGGTACAAATAGCAAATTTCAGGTCTAAGTGTTAAATATTTTTAGTCAAAAATTTAATGTTGACGTTTCTTATGTTTCCGTGACAATTTTATTAAGGAAATTGCAAGCTTTAATTTGGGTATCTTTAGATTTAGTGAAATACAAAAGCAAGTTTCTGTTAAAAATACAAGTTAACCGGGACGTATTTACTAATCTCTCGGGAGCCTATAGGGGAGATCAAAATAACACTACTGCTTCCTATAATTTTTTTTCTGTAAAATGAATGGTTTTCGAGATAAATCAATTTTTGAAACAATAGTAATAATCACTACGCCAAATGATGAATGTACACTTTCTTATTGTACAAATATTTTTCTGGCGCATTAATTAAAAGGCTCGAAGGAGTCACGACAAGTAAAAAAACCAAAAGCAAAATTAAATACAAATATTTATGTGTCAAACATCAAAAAGGTCCTTAATGTTGTTTAAATCTACTGGTATGACCACAGTATTTTATTAAATTGTTCAGGTAAATACACCAAAACGTAGGAAAACACGAGTACGGTAGATTGCATGTTGAAGATATGAGAAATTGTACTTTTTCTAAGCTAAATATTGTCTCAAACTCCATGTTTATTAATTGGTATAAATGATAGCGGTGTTAATATGGAATATGTCAACGAAGCAAGTATATAATCCTATTATTTGCATTATAAAAAAATGTTCATCAACTGCAAAAACTCACTAACCAATCAATGATCTAAAAAAGAGTGATGCCTCTTAATTTTAAGAACTAAAAATGCAGTTAATTTATATATACTAGATATATACTTCACAAAAACTAACGCACGATTAAAAATAATACATATATAATTTTAAATTTCCATATTCCAGCCGGTTTCAATACTCTCTTCAAAATGGTATGGTATAAATCGTTTTGATAAACTCATTATGTATATAAATATTAGTAAAATGATTTTGGTTGCTTCATTCTTGATATATCTATGATAAACTGACGTATAAAATGCGTTTTCAAAACCAATAATTTTAAAATGAAAGTGTTTTAAAAAAATGTATAAACGTAGTAATTGATATACAATGAGGAGCAGAATTTACGCCATCATATGCAAAAAAAATTTATTGTTAGATTTACATAAATGCCGATATTGACAAGCGCTTTTGCATCATTGGAAATCCCCAAAAACAATTAAACAGTGGGGTTCGTCATCAAACGTTCAAAAAAATAAATAGTAAAAGTAATCTTAGAATTGAATTGTAAGAGTGTATATACACTTAAGTGTAAAATTGAACCGATGTCTCCAAAAATTATAATAAATCGAATTTTACTTTGTTTTTTATTTCCGTAGCATCATATTTATTACTATACTTATACTGTCAGACGCATAAGTCAAATTGAGTGCCCACACATTTGAAGTGTTTACGTTACGTTATCTATGTGACTCAGTTTTGCACCGCAATTTAAAATAAAAACATATTTATTGCTTTTCTTCGATTGTATAAATTATTAGTTTTATAATTAGTCATATCTTTACGTTAATTTTATACTTTCAGTTCACGTAATATTTACCGGGTAACATAAATATAATTCAAAGCCGTTTTATTAAAATGAACATATTTCCACCGTAGTGTGTGATAAAGTAAAAGAGATGTTAAAGGAGGGCAATATCCTACGTCAAATAGTATCAATATTAAAAGTGGGTCAAAGTACAATTCAAAGAATTAGAAAAGAGTATAGTAGTAGTTTAAAAAGAACGTTGGTCAAAGAAGATGAGTCCTAGAGACACTAGAAACATTATTACATACTGGAGAAACTTTATCGATGGCTCATGCAGCTAAAATTCTTCAACATTATATTGGAAAATTAATAAGTAGGTGGAAGGTACAACGAGAGCTAAACACAAATAAATTTCGAGAAATTGAAGATAAAAATAAGTCATTACTAAGTAAGTAAGTAAAGCAAGATTAAACTTTGTGAAAAAATGTAAAGGTTGAACAGAAGAAGATTGGATAAAAGTAATTTGGTCAGAGGATACAAAGATCAATTGATAGACAAGTGATGGTTACTAAAGAAATGGGAAGGTGAGCCAGTAAATCAAACAGTTTTCATTCAGACTGTAAAGTGCAGGGAAGATAATACTAACCTTTAGGGATGTATGACGACTTATAAGGTGGATCCTATTTACAGAATAGTCGGAAATATGAATAAAGAAATATATCTAGATATTTTAAAATACAATTAGATTGAAACCGAGTATAATATATCTCACCTGATAAATGTAGTTACCCTCCAGTAGGATCATTATGCAAAACAAACACCCAAAATAGTAAATAACTGACTTACTTCCCAACATTTTCAGATATTACAGTAACTGGCACAAAGTCCTGACTTAAACGCAATCGAAAATTTGTGGTCACAATTAAACATGCTTAATTAAATAACTATGATTCTTTAACGTCCTCATTAAACGTATTATGGGATCGAGTCCAAGAAGAATTGGAAAAAATTTCACCAGACTACTGAGAAGATCTTCTAAAACGTATGATAAACCAATTAAAAACCGTTAATAGAGTTAAATGATTATGGAGAAATTATTAGAAATTGTAACAATTATGATATTCAGCGTAGTGCAAAAGTGATTCAACAATTTTTCATATTTTCGTATTGTAATTCATAACTTGATAATAAATGCTATATAATTAATCTTTAATATTAGTTTCATTTTTCAATACAAGTATTACTTTCTTAGAATAAGTAATATTACTATTGTTTTAGTATTGCACCATAGTGTATATATAATGAATAATTTGGCAAAAAATAAGAAATAAATAGTTATTAACATTAACCAAGAATGGCCAAAGATAACCAAATTCGCTTAAATGCTTCTATGATTGGTAATACCATTTCATAACTGTAGTATTTAGAACAAAATTAAAATCAGCCCTGGCTAAAACAGCGATTCTCATAATTTGTAAAATATTTAATTTTTGGTTAATTTATCTGTAAAGTATAATACAAAAATATGTTGTTTAAAATCGAAATATATGGATATAAACTTGTACAGAGCCCGTGAAAAAATATGGGAAAAATTTGTAATATTTGCTGGTTTTGAAAAATGGAGTCCGGCATTGGTTTTCGCATAACAAGTAACCAAGAACTGGTTAAAATGATCTGCCAAATCGTATATGCTATTCATTTAAAATGCCATTTGAAAATATGGAAAGACCTGAGCTGTCGGTTTTTGTCAGAATACAGGAAAACTTTATTTAGTAGTGTCATAAGTATTAACGCCAAGATTCCAAATACGAAGTAGAGAAGAAATTTAACTATATCTTGTGTTCAACTTTTTCAAAAAACCTTAACTTTTTGGTCCTCAACAGATATTTCATCTTGGAAAGATAAGCTACTCTAAAAAAATATTTTACAAATAGATTTCAGCCTGGAAAAGTGTAATTTTATATAATTTCTGAATAAAATATGTTTATATTCCTCAAAAAAATAAATAAAGTTTTTATATTTAATGACGTAATGGAAAACGCTGGTGACGTCACGTACGAGTAAATAAATAGGATGTCAGTTTACTGATACGCGATTTTAATTCCTGGTGTTTTGGAGCGAGTTTCGAGTTAACTACTGATATATTTCTTATGAATATGTTATAGTTTAATTATTCCTTGGAGATACATTTTGTGTAAGCTGACAACAGTAACCTTCCCGTAGTAGATGCAGTTATAATTGGGCTTTTCTTCAAACATAATCCCGATTTTTAGGCTGCGGGACTTAAAAATGTGAAAACAGCAATATATTACTTGCCCTTTAATGATTTTAAAAAATCAATCAATCATACCAAAAACTACTGGAGTATAAAATCGCGATCTAGGTTATGTCAACAATAAGTTTGCACGTGACAACACATTTCATTAGGCTCATAATTCATAAGAAAATAATGCCTTTGTCCAACAAATAACTTGAGGTCTATATAGGTACACATGATAAAACTTTAGGTAAGGAACATTGTTCTAAATTTATAACAGCCAAGCCGTAAGATATCGCATTAATACGAAGACAAAAATATACTCACATTACAGTGATCTTTACATTAAAAAACCATAGAATTAGCTCCAGTTCTAACCACTGTTTTCGATTTGTAGGGCCCACTGAAGCAGAAACAAATACCTTTTCTGGAGTGCTCATGGAGGTTGCTTTGTTTACTATAATGTGACGTCATACGAGTTACGTGACCAGTGCCTTTACTCATATTGCGTTTTGGCGCGCTTTATAACCATTTAAACTTTTTAATTGAATTTTACCGCAAATACAACATATCTCCAAGAAATATTTATGTAGTGTGCATTAAATGTAATAAAAAATAATATGAAATAATTTTTCAACAGTAATCAAATACCCTTTTGCTCCAGTTTCTCAAAGCAGAGTTGGTGTTATTAAAAAAAATACGGAAAACAATATTAACACAGGCTATTCTTATAGTACCCCCGAAAATACTAACATAATCTGGAAATCTTGAAAAGATTCACGAATGTTTGACCGCCAACAAATTGATGTTACATTTAAAAAAAAATCATCTAATGCTTCTCGAGACTTCCATTTCTTGGACACACCTAGATAAACATGTATCCTCTAATAGGACTTTTCAAGCAATTTTATGACACATTTTTATAAAAATTTATTTGTTTATAATATTATTTTTTTATTTTGATACACTTGTTTCAAATAGAAAATATCCTGAAGCAGATGCGAATTGCGCCAAAATTAAGAATTGAACTAAGAAGTTGAATGTTTGTTCTTAGTTGTTAATCGTTAAATTTTTATTTTTAGTTGAAATTATGCACTGATGAAAATAAAGTGTATGATTTAACTAGTGGAAATTCTTAATATAAATTCTTAGTGTTAGTTGTCAATTTTTTGAAGTATGAATCCTGCTGAGGTTTTTTCGACAATAGTGTGAACGTTACAGATTAATATATTTTTTGTGTCATAAGGCATAAGGTCTAGTGATTGTCTAGACCTTATGCCTTTCTATGTCCCTTTTGTTAAAAGATATGTGGATGATCTTATCTTAGCCCTAACTAATGGTAGGATAGACGTAGCTCCAGAGATTTTTAACTCTTACAATCCACACATACAATTCACTAAAGCAGAAGAACAAATTAACAATAGCGTCCCATTTCTGGATATGCTTGTCAAAAGAACTACTGATAATATCGTAAAAATTGAGTGGTACAGAAAACCTTATTGCTCAAATCGATATATCAGTTACTTTTCATATTACCCAATAAAAACAAAAATCAATTTAATTTTGGGTATGAAAACTAGAACATCCAAACTACAGAGAAACAGCATTAGTAAAATTGAAAGCCATACTGCTAGAGAATTCCTACCCTGCTGGCCTCGTTAACAAATTTCTCTTTAGTTCACATTATAAAATTGATGAAAATATAAACAATAGAATCTCTCAACAAACATTATACTCATTTTTACCTTCCATTTCGCAAAATTCTTTCATTCATTTTCAATCTTTAATACCGCACACTAACACAGATAGATTCACAGACTCTAAAAATATATTATCATTCACTGCCCTATATTGAAAATTTTACAGACAAATTGTGCAAAGTATTTAAGGGGTATGATATCAAAATAGCCAAAAAGCAAATCAAAACTTTAAGTTTAATGTATTCCCGTATCAAAACTCCCATAGAGTGGGGTGAAATTAATGATGTTGTATATAGCATCCCTTGCCTAGAATGTGATTTAACCTATATAAGTCAGACATTCAGAAATCTTAAAGGCAGAATTACATCACACAAAAGTGAGTGTCACAGAAATGTAAAAAGTTGTGACTTGTCACAACACGTCATCGAAAACAATCACATGATGAACTGGAATAGAGCTGAAATTTTGGATAGCGAAAATATATATTCTAAGAGAACTTTTTTAGAAATGGTACACATACCCCTGAATAAAGTTAATATGAACAAAAAAACTGATACTCAAAATTTGAGCTCTATTTACCATTATATTTTAAAATTACAGAATGAAAAATTCCTATATAGATAAGTAAAGCTTATAATGCGTAAATTAATATTGTTAATTAATAAAATTAGTACCCATACTTTCTCATAACCCTGTAGGTACGATAAAGACATGCATGTCTGACTTACATAATAAACAATAGATCTATCCTTATTTGACAGTCATATTTTAATTTTTTCATCTTCGCTTTTTTCATTTCATACTCAGTTCTATAGGTTTATCTTTATCATACTTTTTCATAAGCCTAGGACAAGCATTTCGACATGTACGTAAAACTAATAAATATAAAAAAGATGTAAATGTAAATAAAAAACCAAATTCCTTAACTTCTCAAATGTCGATCACTTCCACTTTGTTAAGCAAAAATGTAACGCATATTTATTAACTACTTATTTTAATTTTTTATTGAGTAATGTTTTTCCTGTTTTCAACTTAAATCCACTTTGGTGAGTTTACTTTAAAATATAATTAGTTAATTTAATGTTAATTAACATATTAATTGTAGATTGTCCTGATGAAGAACATAAATACTCGAAAGCTTCACTAATAAAAAAGGGTTTTTCTTCAAACCGTAGCCATATAAAACTAACCCCACTAACTTAAAATACAGCAATAGGATGAAACTTTTACGAGCCATCTGATTGTTATACTTTGTAATACATTTCAGGTCGTTCCAAATTTCCAAATTATATTTTTGATGAGTGCAATATACAATTTGACAGATCGTTTTAACTATTTTTTTAGTTATTTGTTGTGCAGGAAAAATTTGGCCATATAGTGCAAACTTGGGTATTATATAGATAAGATAATTAAAAAATAAAAAAAAAAAAAAACTAATGGCGTATAAAAATTGTCTGTCGTAACTTTTCAAATAATACTGGTATTGTCGTGTTTTATACTATTAACAAATAATAAGATCAAAACTGAGACATCAAAACTTTTTTAGTCTAGTAATTTTAATATTTACAATAAAGCTTTTTACCTTAATTGACTAGAATGTATATTATATGTAGTTAAAATGGTTGCTACAAAATACCTTAATAAACCTATTTTAAATAAAAATTATTTCTACACGGTATGTCTTGTAAATGCCTATATAAAAGCGTAAAATTAACAAAATTTGTAAAATATTACAGACATTAAAAATTATTATGACAACTTTTTAGATATTAAATGTAATCTAGTTTTTTTAAAGTTACCCTACAAAATATTCCAGATAATAGAGTATATTTTGACCACGGGTTTATTCTGCTTATTTAAATAAATAAAAACGTTACAGCAGTATTGTCAAATTTGTTAGTATGTAATATATATATATATATATATATATATATATATATATATATATATATATATATATATATATATATATATATATATATATATATATATATATATATATAGACAGGCATTCCAACCTAAAACTAAATTACCTGAGTATGGTGAATTACTAAATGTCAAAACTCAATATAGAAGGTTGCAGAAATGTTTTGCTTCACTTACGATAACTTTCCCTTTGATCGGCACGGTGATTATAGGACATACGGCAGAAAATTATGTTACTCTCCCTGACCACCATTTATAGCCAAAAATATTACATAGCCAGTCAAAATGAAGGTGGCCTATGCCATACGAACACTGATGAAAAACCATTATTAAATTCTCCTAATTTTGGACCACTAACTGAAGAATTACAAGCAGGTCAATCTCTAAGTCTTTTATTTAATGAGTTTTGTGCATTACTGACTTTAGACGCCTAAAATGCGAGGTTGCCGAAAGATTTTTTCTCATTTATGTTATAATTTTCTCTTTGAATCGGACCAATGACTATAGCAGAAATAGGGAAGAAATAATGTAACCACACCTAATCTCAAATTATGTGATTTATGCATTCGGTGTAAATGGTAAGTTATGAAATATTGCAATAACGCGAGGTTGGGTTCGGTAACATAATTTCTTCCGTTTGTTTATTATAATCATTGGACTGAATCAAATAAAAACTTATACCGTAAGCCAAGAAACACATTTCTGCAACGTTGTATATTATGTTTCGATATTTAGTTATGGACAAGGCTCAGTAAATAGGTTAAATTACCTTTGGACTGGGATGAGTCGGTCCTTGTTACTAATCGTTCACGAACGTGAATGTTTTTCTCTTCTCTTTTTCCTCCATTTCAGACCGATGAAATGAGTAACAAATAAGTAGAATAGGTGCTCGCATTTTCAGATAATAACATGAAGTTAAATGCAAACATTGAACTCCAAACCTCACTTATCACTTAGTCAAGTGATCTCCGGTTAAGGTTAAGAGAGTTTGTAGAGATTAATTTTCAAGATTTGGATTCTAATGACTTCTACTTTATTTCTGTAACCTTCTTGGGATAGAATAGGAGTATCCAGCATATCTTGAGTTTGGATACGAGTATTTCAAAATTCTCACACTGACGAGGTATAACAGAACGGTTTAGCTACATTAAATTATCGATCAGATGAAAATTGTGGAGTAAGCTGATTGTCGTCACTTTTAGGACACTGCGAGTCGTGTTGGTATACTATATCCGATAAAAGCCATTTTCGATACTCACAATAGACAAGCCCATAAGCAATGGTAAGAGTAAAGACTCGTCAAGGACCCGCTTAGATCATTCAGGAAAACATACTCATAATCGATAAAAAAAAATTGTTGCCATAACAAATTAATATGCCTGCAATTAAATGCACTACAAAAACACTCCCATTGGCCTTATCACCATCCTGTTAACTCTAATAATAAATATATTTTTTCCCAAGAAACAATTGTTTCTATGCAATCCATATTGTTGTTATAGCTAAAAGGATGCCGATATAGTCAGCATTAAACAGATATGTATAGACCTTCATTGTAAATACTTCTATTTTATTCTATCCTGTAAATTACGGCTCTATTATATTATTATATTAATGGTTAAGTACATATAAATGGAGGTCACTAGAAACGGTCTAGCCTGACATTTAAAAACAAGAATAAAAAATTACTTAAATATTACATTGTCTCGAGAGTAAATTTTAAATAAAATATTGAATAAAGTTTAGTCCCATGACTAAGTACGGTGGTTAAATTTTAGTGCTCATTAATGTGACATTGAAAGTTTATTAAATTCTAATACTCTCGAAAATATCCGTATTTTTTTTTAATTAAACCGTTATCTAAAAAAGCACTAAAAAGCGAAAAATAACGAGTTTTTACATGAAATTTAAATTTTTGAAGTCGGCGTCAAATTAATACCTGACAAAACGTGATCCACGCAAAAAGAATGAGAACTACTTTATTCGTAATTCCTGTCTTACCATAGCTTGTATGTATCTCGTGTCAGTAGTTACTTGTTCCATTTAGTAATCATTTGACGCCGACTTCAAAAATTTCAATTTTATATTAAAATCTATACTAATATTTTTCACTTTTCAGCTCTTTTTGAAAAGTCGGTTGTGTTTTTATATAAAAATTTTAGTTTTCAATTTTTAGTTCTGATTTGTAGACCACACTAAATTGAGCAACAAACAATTCTTTGATTCTGAATATTCGCCAAATACCAGTTTTGTATGAAATTGTACCAAACAAATATTTAGGCCCCAAAACCCCCAATAACGATATTGAAAGAACTTGAGATATGTATTTTCTTTAGTCCGACATATTTTATCCTGCATATTGAAGAAATTAATTAGAATCAGTAATATAGGCCCCAAGACCCCCCCTCCCTCTATATTAATCTGGATAAAATCGGCAAAATGTAAATACCAATTTTGAAAAAATGTGAAAATTCAACCTACCATATTGGATCCGTCATATTGTCATTCTAAAAAATAATTTCAAACTCTTTTGACCGTCATATGGCATCCGCATAAAATAATTTTAAATTCGTTATTTGCACTTTCAGAAACTCCCCAGCAACAAATTTTAAACAAAATCGAGAAATGTTAAATTTTTGGTTGGCCATACTGGATCCGCTATATTCAATTTTTTAAAAATAATTTTAAATTCGTAATTTACACCCTTAATCTCCCCCTCTAAACTAATTTTAGACTGAATCGAGAATGAAAAATTTGTAATCCGCTATACTGGATCTGCCATATTGTATGACCCCGAAACTTCCCAATCCCAATTTTAGAGAAAATCGGAAATTTTTTTTTGTCCACCATATAATCAGCGCCATCTTTGATTTTGCACAGCCAATTTCGGCCAAAATAATTTAAGACCATCGCTGCAACTTCCTGACTATAATGCAAAAAATTTCATTCAAATTGGTGCAGCCGTTCCGGAGTAATCGACGTTCATACATAACGATCGAATATAATAGTGTGTCACATAACTTTTAAGACTGTGGCTATAAAATCGGTACTACTAACGGCATCTTTATGAAATTTTGGCAACTAGTTACTACAACCTTCCTCTCCCCTCATACAAAGTTTCTAGTCTATCTGATGACATGCAGCTGTTGAGTGGTACTATCAAAGTGATCGCGGTCAAAATTTCACATGAATGAAAATAACAAACAACGTGTTGCGATTAAATTTTGCTTTAAAGATGGTAAATCTGCAACGGAAATGTTCGAAATATTAAAATGGGCTTATGGTGGATCTGTTGTTTCTTGCTACTGTTTTTCGACCAAAAAAAATACGTTTTCAAAAATCAGAAATTAAGACAGTGTTGGTCAGTTTTTTTTTTACTCCAAAGGCATCGTCCAGAAACAATATGTTTCTCAAGGTACTACTGCACTGGATTGCCTCTGCAAAAGAATTGCGCGAGTTAGACCCGTGTTGTGGAGAGATCGTTCTTTTTCCCTCTTGCGCGCGCATACCGCGGCGATTAATACTAAATTTTTGGCCCAAAACTCGCTTAATTTGAGTCCCCCTGACTACTTCCTGTTCCCAAATTAAAGATAGACGAGATACAAGAAGCCGTAACAACAAAGTTTTTGAAAGGCATAAAAAGGCTGAAAGATTGTGCCAACATGTGTATTGTTTCTCATGGAGACTATTTTCAATAAAACCTTTGTTGAAAAAATTTTTGTAATTTTTTTGCGTCTTTTATAGCCACCGCCTAAAAACTTATGGGACTCACTGTGTAGAACCTCCATCTTTTAAAAGTCAATTAAAAACGAAATTTGATACTTTGATGTTAATTACTTTTTTGTCTTATTTGATACAATACTATAAAATAAATTGTTCATCCCCACTAGTCGTTTTTTTTTCTTTATAAGATAAATTAGGGCACCATCCCATATCTGGAAAGTTGGGATATGTTTTTACTACATCCAGTGGTGTATCTGCAAAAGTGCAATATACTAAAAAAATTCGACATAGTACCCCTTACGGTACATTTACATTACGTTCACTAACTTAAGAGAAATAAAAACCTTTAAAATTTAAACCCCATCCCAAATCTGGAAAGTTCGGATATGTTTTTACTACATCTAGTGGTGTACCTGCAAAAGTGCAATATACTAAAAAATTCGACACAGTACCCCTTACGGTACATTTACATTACGTTCACTAACTTAAGAGAAATAAAAACCTTTAAAATTTAAAACCCCATCTTTGAATATGCTTTTTTCATAAAAAAAAATCGTGCCTAAATTAATATTTCGAATAAAACGATAATATAGGAAGGAAACAACTGTTGGGGAACCATAACGTAATGCGTATTTGGCCTTATTGTTAGGAATTTAAAACTTCCCATTAAGCGTAATGTATAAGAGAAAGATGGAGAAAAACTATTTTCATGTAGTATAAGTAACGATTTATTTATACTATTACCTGTTTGTGTTCAGGATCTTAAAATAAGTTCAGTACTTAACAAAACTGACACAACGATGGTCATCAGAACCGAAACTTTGGATGTCAAGTTTAGTAGTGATTTTTTCTGTGAACGGCAATCATAAATTATCGTTTATTTAGCATTTCTTTTTTAAATGATCAATTTTCGTGGTTTTACAGGTATCTCCAAAAGTATTAGGAATTTTGTAAGTTTTTGTACAGCATATTAATAGGCACTAAATTTGACTCAACTCAACTGGATTCGTATCTCCTAACTCTTTTCAGATACAAACGCATAAAATCGAATTTGGGACACTACGTATATAAAATATTTATACTCTAATGATTTCAAATCCAAAAACCTTTTAAACTTATTTTTTAACAAAATAAATAGTAAACGATAAGTTAAGCAATACTATACGTAAATAAGAAAATAAATAACTAAACTAAAAAACCGAAACTTACTTTTCTATTTAAATTGTTTTTATATATCAGACAGCACAATTGTCAAGAAGATTTAAAAAAAGTATAGATTATAGTGAATAATACTAATAATGTCAAATTTAGGAACGAATATGAAATTAAAATTTAACAATTTGTCATCTAACTAATAAATATTATCAAAAAACTTGTCCAAAGATGCGCTATTCCCGTTTACCTTGCCTTATTTTAAAAGTGTTTTTTTTTTTCAGTCAATGTAGCAAGTATTTTACAATTTATTGTTTTTGTGTAATTTTGTCGGAAACATCGCGTAAAAAATTCAAAAAGTTTTAAATTTTGAAATAACTTAATTTTTTCAAAGGAATGTAAATTTTTCACTATTTGATAAACGAATTTTTTTAAAGTTATTCTAGGATTGATTATAACAATTACCGACTTAAGTTAACAATAAATAAATGGTGTGGACAATGTATAAGAGCCAGGAGGAAGATCGTTCTATAATCAATTAATCTGAAGAAACATTTTATATCATTCCTTTTTCGATAGTTATTGAAACTTTGGACATTTAAGATAAACATTTAACATTTTCAATATTATTTTTCTTATCCCGAACAAATTATATTTGATGAATTTTTAACTACCTTCAAAATAAGGATTTTAAAAACGAAACAAATTTTGATTTTTAGGTAAAGTGTCTTTTAGCGAAACTTTACTGAAACAGTTTTACCTGTGGACGAGAATATTCATTACATTTAATCTTCATTCGAAATATCAACTTAATCAATTCAGAAATTAATCAAATGTTAATTAAAAACAAAACACATTACTTGTAAATAGGAAATTAGTTTCTGATTTCGCCGGACAAATTATACACATAGAAATAATTTTTCTAGATTTTTCCTTTCCACAATTATCCAATAATATAATTCTCTTATCGACCTTTAAACATCAAGGCAAGGTAAAATCCAGGAGAATTTTGAAGAGAAATATTTAAACTATATTTATTCAAAGTGTTGCAACTCATACAAAACTAACGCATCTTGCTTTTGATAAATCAAAATCGCAATGCAGTATTATATTTTGACTTATTTTACCACTTTGAAGAAATTTAGTTCAATTATTGAGAGATTTCTACTTACATTATAATGTTAAATGCTAACCTTTTCTTACGTTGTACTGCTTGAACTAGAAATGTGCGTGACGGGAAAGAACACAGTGCAAATCGTTTTTACATTAATAAAAAGCCAATTTACAAGTATTATTTTGTCTTTTAAAAATTAATTATAGAAGAATTTGTCTGTAGTTTAGTAAATTTAGAAATATAGAGCAAAAATTGGCACCCCTATTTTCTTATCAGAGGAAATTAAGATTCTCGAGTCATTAATCTATTATTTATATTTTTTCCCACACTTATGAATGGTACAGGAATGAACGTATAAGATTCCCTGTTATACTTTCATTTTGGCTTGTACGCGACTTTTTGATTCCAAAATGTACCTTGTCAGTCCCAGCAAGTCGATAATCCTAACTTTCAAGTATTCATAAGCAATCCCATTTTTTGATCGAGATTCAATACATCTATAAAGGCCACTATAAACTAACGGACCTCCACTTTTGCTTCCGCAAATGTGGAACCTTAGTAGAATTTGGATTTCTGTTTCTGGTTCCGCTCCTGTATTTTTATAACGGAAGTTTAGTGGAATTATCCCGTGATGCAGAATGACCATCGCTTGAGAGATTGAATTTTCATTATTAATTTAATGTCGACTCTTGTTTAAATTAAAGATTTAATGTCACTGGACCAGAGGTTTTTTCTAATAAATCAATAAAATAGACTTCCGCTTTAAATAAAATTTAAGATATTCGTTTCAATTTCTGCTTCCGTTATAATACATTCGTTACATCAGTACTAAAAACGGCCAAAAAAGGAAGCCGAGTTTATTGAAACATAAACAAGGTGTTTCAAATCGAGTCTGCGTATGGGGATCTCGGTAGTCGTAAGAGATACGAAATTAGTTAAATGGGGTTCAAGTTGCCCAGTATGATTCTCAATTAACAACCGTTGGGAAATTTGGAGAATTCTACTTCCAAGACATACGCCAATAATCGAAACTCGGCTATTTCGTTTTTATTATTGCCCACTACATTTGAAGAGAAACTTTAAAGTAAATTACACACCACTATTATCACTTTTCCTTCTGTACATAACGGCATAATCAGAGTACACGTCCGATGTTTAGGACGTCGCTGACTCATCATCAACTTAATTTTCCTAAATGCACACATATCGTTTTTATTACAATATTAAAAGATTTTTAGTGCTATATGATATTCTTATAAAAAGGATCGGAACTATTCAATTTAAGGGCCAGCTACATCATTAAATTTTAGAGATAAAGCCTTTTAATAGATCCTTAAGAAAATTAAGTTGATACGGCGATTCGTCAATCTGATTATAGACATAACAATTATGGAATTACCTAAAGATCACGCTTATAGAATGTGAAATACATTATTTAACATCATATGGTACGCAGATGATGCTATACTGATCGCAGAGTTGGAGGAGATCTGCAAAGGCTTATACATCGCTTTAATCAGATAGCAAAATAACTGAACATTAAATCATTAAAAAACAAAGTGCATGGGCTGCTACGATGTAAACTGGTAATAAATCACACTACTATAGAACAAGAAATGATCTTTAATTACCTCGTTGCAGAAATTACAGTAATGGAAATCTAGAAAAAAGTGGCAACCCAAACATCAAAAGCGACAAGAATTGCAAGATGAATGAGTGACATAATATAAAGTAATAAATACATGAGTATGGATAGTAATATAAGAGTAAATAAAACCATCATCAGACCTGATATTTATGGAAGTAGTCGGAATTCGCCCCAATTTAACCGACGTTGTATCTCTTATGTGTGCCGAGATTCCCATACATAGATTCGCATTTGTAGCACCCTGTTTATAAAAAACATTTTATTATCTCGAACATCTCGTATGACCGAAATATAGCAATATTTTTTTTTATTTTGGCTGGACCTCAAATCGGTTCTAGCAAGAGTTTTGTTTACAAATGCCTTGCAACTTCAGCATATTGTAATGTTTATAATATCGCTAATCAAATGTCTAAGCTTTCTCTTGTTAGTGAAAATCAAAACACTTTTGTATTATTATGAACTATGTAAAGGGAACCACATACGCTTTTGAACCTTCTTCACAAAACCATGTTGCATACAGGATGAATTTTTTAAGCATTACATGATATCTGAAAAATGGTTGGAAGTATTCCAAATTGAGTCAATTATATAAAAACGCGTCCCAATTTCTTCTAAGACGCGATTCGTGGTTCTAATTGCATATTAAAAAATAATTTTAATCTAAATATTTTGCCGAGTTACTATTCTATTTGGTTGATTTCCTCTTATAAGTTGGCTTTTTATTAACTTTATAGCGATTTCGATTTGTCGACCTTTACCGGGTAATTTCCATACTTCCCTTTTTTTATATGGCTTGTCCGTCAATTGTTGTTATTGGCATATTTTTTTTCTTTGGTAACCAACTTTTTGCGACACGTCACATAAAAAATACCAAAGGGAAATGTATCCGATAAAAAGTCACGTAAATCAAAAACGCTCGTACATTACACCTACTAGACAAACGAGATTTAAAACTTATCCTATCCTCTTTTTTACTAAACTATTTTTTCTTGTGTATATTGCAATCCGGAACAATAGTGTAACATTAAAACTGATAGTGCATGTACTTTGGCATCTGCTTTACCTATTAAAAATGCTATTTTAGCTTTCTCGACCTCTGATTCCTCTGATCCTAGTTTTTTGGTTAGTTCCATGTGTTCTGAGGTTGCTAGATCTAGAGTCTTTTTTAATTCAGCCATCTGTAACATAAGATCGTGATACAGTTACGATCTTGAAACAAAGCATGGTACTTAGATTTGCAAATATTAATAAAAATTATCAGGTCGCTATGATTTCAAATATATCAATTTTGAATCTGAGGAATAAAATGGACACATCTCAAACATATTTTGTATGTAATACCTGTTACAAGGGCACAGTAGAACTAAAATAACCAGTAGGTTCACTTGACTAAGTCCAATGCAAAAAACTGTGGTGAATACACGTGTGCCACAGGATTTTTGGTCCAATTTTATTTCTCATTAATGACCTTCCATTGTTCAATAATAAAAGTTCTATAATTCTTTTACAGATACCACTTCTACGATAGTTGACGGTCAGGATTAGGATATTTTGTATGAAGCTGCGGCTGAATGTGTGAGGCAGATATCAACTTGGTCAGAACAGAATGGTCTTGTATTAACCCACATAATTTTATTGTTTTTACCCCCCTAGATATTAAATATAATTCTGACTTCATAAATAAGTATCCAGGAAATAGTATTACTAGAAACAAAACAACTAAATTTCAGGGATCACTATTGATCAACCCTTGCCATGGGGCGGTTATATTGTATAACTCTGCAACAAGTTGGCGTCCTGAAATTTTGTCATATTGAAACTTAAAGATCGGATAGTATGGATATCTTGAGGATATTTTATTATGCATGCTCTGTGCATACGCAGGTTTTGACTACACAAAAAAGGATAATGCATAGCATGTTCCATATGGCTTTCTGTGAACATTGTTAGCGCGTACAGTATTTTTGTTTACAGTGACTTTTATACGTTCGTCGGAATTTGTTATCGCTGAAAATGACGGAGAGATGTGAACAACGAATTTGCATCAAGTTTTTCTTTAAACCCCAAAAAAAAATTGTGTGGAAATTATTGATATGATATAGAAGGCCTTTTGCGACGAGTGTATGCGCAAAATACAGATAAAAGAGTGGTACAAGAGGTTCAAAGATGTTGACAGTAATCCACCTTCTGGCCACCTTTAAGAATAATAACACCGGAAAATGTTGAGTTTTGAAGTTGTATTTGTGATATTGATAAGCTCTAATATCCTGTAGTTGTTTAGCACTAAAACTGCAAGAGTCCAAGAAGATCGACTAGAATGCTTTTGCCACAGTGGATTTAATTTATAAGTATAATATGCAGTATAGAATAGCTACTAACTAATATAGGACAGCAGGATCCACGATCAAATTCTATCACTGATTTTTTGGAATGGGATATTAGTTTCGAACACCCTGTGTGATTTCTGGAAAGACACATAATTTTAAATTGTTCAGAAATTCAAACTTTTAACGGCTGTTCTTGAAAGAAATTCATGTTATTCTTCTCGAGTTGAATTCCATTTAAAGATAATATTTTATATTTGTACTTTTGGATTATTTTAATAATGCAACTTTTAAACTCTGTAAATAAGTTATAAAAAAAAAATGAATTGCTCATTCTTTACAATATTTAGTCACTGAGTAGACTAGTAGTGAACTGATAAGAGTACTAATAATTGTTATTACAAACCATTAAATTGATTTTTTCTATTTTTTCCTCCTTCCCCAAATTAGTGTACATTCTTTGGCCAGTTTCCTTTGCATTGTCCATTAAGCTTTCGTCTGTTGGGCATTGCATCACCTAAACCGAAATACAGAATTACTTTTGCGTTTCTTAGCGTGTATGTGATCATATAGGGTCTCTGTGTGTCTGTCTGTTACAGCCCTGTTTCTCTGAGTTAGAACATAAGCAATATTTTTCTAATTCCCGCTTTTTTAACATGCTTTTTTTGTGGATTTTCTAGGTTTTGTATCTCGAAGGAAAAAATTGAACTATTATAGGATTACTTAAGCATCTGTCTGACTGTAAAAACCTGTTTTCTCGAAGACCATTTATCATAGAAAGTTGACCTAGTAATAATTTTTACTAACACATAACAGTAAGTGCTGTTTGAAAGTTATAAATAAGAATTCCCAAACAATTTTTTCAGAATTTTACTTAAGATGGTTTGTGGAATGGGAGAAATTCATGAAATGACGATACTAGAAGCAAACTTAAAATTTATAGGAAAACTATAGCCGCGAGTACTTCAACTAAATTAGTAGGTTTTCTTCTTTAAAACTATATGTTTAAATATAGAAGATTTTTTACAGTTTTCAAATATTCATAAAATAGCGTTTTCTCCTTAAAACTGGCAATGGAAAGGATACCTATTTTCTTTAAATATTATACTAGTTCTTTCTTTTGTCTGAGACCCTAATAAAAGAGCTTTTTTCACTTCTCCCCTCAATAGGGAAAGATCTGTATTGCGTGTTATCTATGTTATACATAGATGTGCAGGACCATTGGCATTCTTAAGCCCATCTGAGAGGTTTTTAATAGGCAGAATACTGCGCAGTGGTGTTGTTGCTACTTAGCAGGGGCAGAAATTTTACCGGCCAGTTCGATACGTTGCTAGGGAGGCCCTGAACACAAAATCAATAATTTTTAAGAAGTTATTTTTAAAAGATCCACTTCGATTAGTTTGCGCAGAAAGAGCTCATAGGCATGTTTTGCATCAAGGCCCACTGTTGTCTAGAACCGCTACTACTACTTACAAACTGCTAATATGTGAAGTGTTCTACGACACCGGAGGAGTCTGTTGTATTCCTGTTAGCTAATAACGATTTGCAATATTGCAAAGATGTTATATTTTATATCCTAAGATAAGAAATGAACTACTATTTTGTATTGATAATTCTGATAATCCAAGTTATAAGTAAAATTTATACTTTAACGCCGAGTTTAAATTCACAAATCACCAATTAACCAAAACCATTTGAATTTCATTCACAGCACGACCATACCAAACCCATAAATTCTAGTAGAACATCGAACGGAATGGTAATTTTACTTTTATTTAGATATCTCTGTATGCTAGGCGGTAACAGTTGAGTCAAACCAGGTCAAATTGTGGTCGTTGTCAGCTTGGTAGCTTTGCTCAGTTTGTTCCGTTGCTACGACCGTTGAAAAAGTCTGCCTGCTTTTCTTGGTTCTTAAGCAAGAACCGGTTACTTTTACATTGTGCAGCGTATCACGACGGAATTGAAAAACGCGGCACAGTATCAATTCTTCAAATACCGGCCCATCAGAATAACAAACGGCAGTCGAACCGCTTTCAGCTTCTTGGTTATGCCCCTTTAGATATTACCGACCAGATGACCTTTCAAGCGGTTTTTGAACTTGAAAGAAAAAAAAACAAGTCACGCTGACTGTCGATTTTATCGAGATGGTTAAGGCACACATTCTTCCGATAGCATTTCTGTTCAATAGTTAGATTTTTTTTGCACGATCTTGGCACACGCCTTTCTCATGCCTAAATTTTGCGTCAAAATCTAGTGAAGAGTAAGACGATTAAAATTTAACTCACTACTATTAGTCGATGGTTTGACTTCAGAAAAGCTCTCTAATTTTTATCAATTTTCGATGTTGAAGGCTTCCTCTATGCCACAGAAAAATTATAACATAAGAGATGTTCCCCAATAGGCTCCTTGCAATTTTTCGTTAATTAATCGTGAGAATTTACCAAGCTTAACACAAAATTTGATGGAACACCGTTATAGCAAATCCCGTTGTGTCCTTTTTCGTAACGTACTACCAAAACATGACATCACTTATCACGCTCTGCAGATTTATGTAGTTATCGGATGAGGTAGAAACTGCCACACCTTGTACTTATAATTAGTAGTATTACTTGTTACTATAATAAATGTTTTAAAAATAAAAGGATGAGACAATATGGTAGACTGAAAAGAGGAACTCATAGGAAATAACTGCCTCTTCCTTGCACGACTTTAAAGAGAAAAGGTAACTTTTTAGATGCACTCAAAAACCATAAAAATTATCTATATTTAATGATAAAAGATATGTTATATATAACTTTATGTTTTATCGGTAACCTCTTACAAAGCCTTACACTGCTTAACCAAAACTAGATTTAAACTCGAAGTGTACAATCGCCACTGCTACTTTTCGATAAATCGACTGATTCAGCCTGGCAAGTCTAGACTGCTTGATAACCTAAGTTATTCGATTTCGGATTAAAATTTGATGTCGGTTGATGGTTCACTTTACGCTACAGGCGTTCACGAAAAACAGTCAGACTTATTTACAGTAGCGTCTAAATTAATATAAAAAAAGATGCAAAAGCCAAAATATTAATCACCTGTTCTAAAAATTTAGAGACAGATTCTGAGGCTTCTTGTGGATTCTTTTGTACTTCATCTAAAAGAGTAGGGCACAGCGTGAAGGGATTAATAGACACCAGAGACTGTTTCCTACTTGGGGTACGTTGCGGACTTGGGGGTAAGCTGCGAGATGAAAATGAAGGAGAACCTGTAAGCAATAAAATATAATTATTACATATATATATATATATATATATATATATATATATATATATATATATATATATATATATATATATAAGAATATCATTTATAAAAAAGTAAAAACATAGATCTCACCTGGAATACTTAAATTGGTCACACTATTAACCCTTTTCAAATTTCCTTCAATACCATCGCCATCTTCCATAGCACCATCCGGCTGTAAAACTACATCAGTCAACGACACTTCACCCTTATTTTGAGGTGTTTTTTCCGCATTGCACCCGTTATTAGTTTGGCACTTCGCTACGCACTTTTTGTGGCAGCACATGCCACACTCCCGACATTTTACTGCGTCTTTTAGCCAAATCTGCAATAATAATTCAAAAAAAAATGTCAAAACAGAGAAAAACATTTACTTTTATAAGGTACTTATTATTTTTAATCGTAGTTCAAGTTTCGTTGAGATTCAACTGTACTTTCTGACCAGACAGTTGATCATAACATACCATACCTTATTGTAATAAATAAAACTTCTAGGAGAGCAACACTAATTGATGTCGCCATTCTAATTAATTTAAGAGTGAAAAATATAATAAGAAGATCGTCAAAATTACACCTGGAAGCACAAATATGCAATGGGGACTAAACGGCGTGCAGACCAGGCCCATAACCTTATCAACTATTGGTGTTGTAATAAAGAATCTATTGCTTAATATCAAGAGACTGAGCCTTAGTGACGGGGTTTTAGTGAGCACCTGCATACGGCTATGCCCAAGGCAGTGCTACTTGCAATCATACGAACTATTCGAAAGTTTGTGCAAAATTCAGCAGATCACAATGTTACCTAAGGCCCGATATCACAGAGCTCAATTCTCTCGCGTATATTTAGGATGAATGAATGGTCTCTGTACAGGGAGTACGATAGTTAATTGACTAACAAAGAAGGTACCGGAAGTCCCCGGCTCCGATTTTAATAAAGCTTCAATATGTTGTAGAGGGTACAAAAATAAGAGACACATATTTTTTTATCTGCGGAAATTCATTATAACGGAGGGAAAACCGCTTAAAAACAGTATTTTTGAAATATCTCAGATTCTAAGCGAGATCTTTTTACAAAACAAAATATAAGTTATTTGTTATTCGAAATGATGTTAAACTATGGTATTTTGACCCTCCGGATTTTAATGTTTCTAAAAATAAACTAGTAAAAGCGAGTAAGCCACCACCAAATAAGTTTTTTTTTTTAATTTCAAGTCTTAATTGAGATATATTTACAAAACAAAATGGAAATTACTTGTTATTTGAAATGATGTTGAATTATGGTATTTTCACCCCCAAAGATATCATCCCTTATTTCTTATAATGGTAAACCATCTATTAGGGCACGTAATTTAACTCTAAAGATTACGACATTTAATGACAGTGTTTCAAAGTATTTTTTTCACGAATACCATAATTAACTCAAGTTGACCTGTTTTGGAGTTTCAAAAAATGAAGTAGTAAAAAAGAGTGAGTCACCCTCAAATACATTTTTTTTAAATTTTAAATTCTAATTGAGATATCTTTACAACACAAACTGGAAATTACTTGTTAGTTGAAGTGAGGTTCTACCATGTTGTTTTAACGCCATAGATATCAGCCCTTACTTTTTATGAGGTGTAATCTTATAATTCATTTACATAATTTAATTATGGACATTACGAAATTAATCAAATTTGTTGATAATATATTTTTTTTCGAATACAATAAGTAACTTAAGTTGACGTGTTTCGAGGTTTCCGAAAATAAACTAGTAAAAGAGGATGAGCCATCCCCAAATAAGTTTTTTAAATATATCCAGTTCTAATTAAGATATCCATACAAAATAAAATCAAAATTACTTGTTATTCGAAATGATATTAAACTATGATATTTTTACTCCCAAGGATATTATTTCTTATTTTTTATAAAAGTAAACCGTCATTTCTTACATACATTATTATTCTTAAATATGTCAGATTTTAATTTAAATGAATGTTACAGAATTAGAAATCGCTATTTGTCATGAATTATAATAATTTACAAACATGAATACTTAACCAATGAAATAAGTTTATATTTTCTTATTGATTAAAAGAAAAAATTTCAGTAAACTCTGCAACGTTCATATCAACTCAAATTTGTCAATTTTAAGAATAATTATACATGTATGAAATGACATCCTTCGAATGATATCACCCTCAAGGGTAAAAATACTATAGTTTAACTTCATTTCAAATAATTTCCAATTTGTTTCGTTAAGTTATCTCAATTAGAACTTGAGATGAAAAAAACGTATTTGGGGGTTGTTTACCATTTTTTACTAGTTTATTTTTAGAAACCTCGAAACACGACAACTTAAGTGACATGGTATTGGTGAAAAAAATATTTTCAAACAATTCCAGTAAATTTCGTAATTTTTACAACTAAATCACGTGCGCAAATATATGGTTTACCCTAATAAAAAAATAAGGGATGAAAACATTGGGGTGAAAATATCATAGTTTAATATCATTTCGATAAAAAATAATTTCCATTTTGTTTTGTAGAGTTATCTTAATTAGAACTTGAGATATTAAAAAAAAAGTATTTGGGAGTGACTCACCCTCTTTTACTAATTTATTTTTAGAAACCACCAAAGGTATCAACTTGAGTTAATTATGGTAATCGTGAAAAAATATTTTCAAACAGTCTTATTAAATTTCGTAATTTTTAGAATTTAATTACATGCGCGAATAGATGGTTTACCCTAATAATAAGGGATGATATTCTTGGGGATGAAAATATCTCATAATTTCAAATAACAAGTAATATCCATTTTGTTTTGTAAAGATATCTCAATTAGAACTGGAGATTTAAGAAAAAAAAGTATTTAGGGTGGCTCACCTTTTACTAGTTATTTTTGGAACTCCCGAAACCCGTCAACTTGAGTTATTTATGGTATTCGTGAAAAAAATATTTTCACACAATTATATTAACTTTCGTAATTTTTAGAATTAAATTACTTGCGCGAATATATGGTTTTAACTTATAAAAAATAAGGGATGATATCCTTGGGGGTGAAAAAAACTATAGTTTAACAACATTTCGAACAAGTAGTTTTCATTTTGTTTTGTGAAGATATCTCACTTAAAACATGAGATATTTCAAAAATACTGTTTTTAGGGGTAAACTTTAAGGGCGGTTTTCACCCTGTTGAAATGAATATCCGCAGATAAAAACAATACGTGTCTCTTATTTTTATACCCTCTACAAGATATTGAAGTTTCATTAAAATCGGAGCCGGACACTTCAGGTACCTTCCTTGTAAGTCATAATCATTTCCGCGGCTTATGTGGACTTCAAAAAGTCCTTCAACTAACCAATAATGTTACTGAGGTTGTACAGGATCAATGTCTATAATGCGTCGTTTTTAGGGTACCTCATGTCGACCTATTAACTAAGATCCAACTGCAAATACATCGAGACAAATTTAATCCCAATAAGATATTTCAAAGCTATACAGTATTAATACTACTTTGCCATTTGTATTTGATGGGATAACACCACTGTAGCAGGATGAAAAACAATCGACTTTTTTATTGCTTTAAACGAACAATTAGGTATTCAAAAATAATATCCCATTAGTCTCTTAGCGAAAAATAATTTTAAAACACCGACATCTCGATTTTGCGGTAAGGCCTCTATAGCGCGCTTATCACGAAGCACGCCGCCTGAGCCCCCTGCGCGCTTCATGTCACTGCTTTTGTGTTACCGTTACCTGTCGAAATGGAAAGTGACCCTGTTACCTTTAGAGTAAAAGGGCCTTAAAGTTCCACAAAAGACCATCAGGTGTTTTTTTCATACTTCAATATATGCTGAATGAACCCTCTGAAAAAATTTTTCCTACTTCTCTATTTTTCGGCCAATACAGTGGTGTTACCCCTTAAACCATTTCTGAGTCTCGTTATTTAATGATATTTATTCATTTTAAGTTATTTAAAAAAATTATATGTTATAATAATGGCGAAAAAAATATATGTATGACATGTACATCAGATTCTACGAAAATATGCTAGATTCTATCCTGAAACATATCCAATGAAACAAAAATGAAATATGGCGCCCAAAAGCAAAAAAAAAGTTGTATAACATACCTCTAAAACTAAAAAATAGAGCAATTTCTTTTGTCTCGGCTATCTGCTTATGTAAAATTTTAAAATTTCAGATTATTCATTTGCTGAATTAGTGTGGTGATTTTTTTACAAGAATATCTTTGTTATGTAAATAGTTTTGCGGAATCATTATTTTGAGGTAAAATTTTAAAAAAGTATGTTAAAAATGCAAAAAATAGCATTTATTGATGTCAATTAGAATACTCGAAAACACATCGGTGCTTCAAGCAGGTCCAAACATATTAAATAAATACCCGAGTTCGAGGGCCAATTTTTTTCATGTTTTCATATGCAGAATCTCCCTTCAAAGTATAGGAATTTCCACACACCCTGTATAGGATAATTCAACCCTTTATACCCACGTTTTTGTAAAAAAGCAGAGATTCGTATCTTCTAATTTTCTTATTCCATTAAATTGCTGATAGATTTATCAAAATATAAGTAATAGATTATTTGTTATATATATTTTTTTGAATTTCAACCATAATAACTTCTAGTCGTTTCATCCCTTACACATGACATGCTACCAAAATCATTTTTTAATTAGCCAATTTAATAATAGTAAATGCAAATAGATGTAGTGGTAAAACGTCGTCTGTATGTTTCGAATATTCAGAGGTGATTCTACCCTCAAGAAACGTTTTTACAAAAAAAAAAAACGTTTCTCCATTCCGTAATTAGAATAACATTTCAATCTCTGGGGATGCGAAAGACAGTTTCTTAGCGAATTAAACTGATCTCAATTGAGTTGTTTTTGAGGCAATAAAGTTAGTACCATAAAAGTGGGTATGCTCACTCTAAACTGGACAGACAATTAATAGAAGATACTAAAAGGGTTATTGTAAAATAAGTTATGAAGTAATTAAAATTACCTTCTTTGAACAAAAATCACAATGCGTTGTCCCATGGAACTGAGTCCTAACGAAGTCATGTTTATTTCTCACTCCTGAAGTATCATCAGTCTTACTGTCTATGGTCGTAGACGTCTTTCTTCTCGCTTCACTGCCCTCTGTCGGCGTCCAGGCGAAGTGCAGTAATGCATCACCAAAACAAAATACATGCTCAAAGCCCGAGTGGCCTCTCAAAGGGTGAACGGTGGCGGTAGATGCTACTCCTTTAACAAAAATTATTTATTACTTGGAACTGAAAGTTAGGAAGGAAGATGGGGATAAAATCGAGTTAACATATCAAATGTGGATTTGGAAATTTCAATATACTGACACCGACGTTCAAACAACAATACATAAAGCAAAGAAGTTGAAAATGTTTAAAAGTAAAAAGTTACTATATATAATGTCTGTAAAAATTGTAACCTACCTGGTGGCAAAAAGGAATACCGCCTACAGTGATGCCCCAAAACGCTTACAGCGCATTCTGAGGCAACGTGGTTTAAAGGAACATTCAGATAACCTAAAAGAACATCCGAAGAATTCGGAACAGTTGCCCAGGCATTAATATTAATGTATTTAACGCCGTCTCTAATACAAAACCGGAAATCGTCATCGAACGGCAGTAGACTATCTACAGGCATTTCTTTTCCTAAAAAATTAAAATGAGAGTGGTATTTATAAAAAAAATTCATTTAACTAATTATACTATACAGAGTGTTAGGAACATAACTTTCGTAAATTTAACCAACGATTCTGAACATCAATTTTAAGAAAAAAAAATTTTTACATCAAGAGTATAAGCAATCGAAAAAGTATGACAAGTACGAAAATTTTAAGCGAAGTCTAAGATTGTATTTGACAAATATTAATTAGTTGTTATTTTAGGGGTTACATAGGTTTTGAAATTTCAAAAAATCCATTTTTTTTTTATTTTTTATATAGTAATAGAACATTTTCTCAAAGATTCAAGTTAATTGGAGTAAAACTCTATGGGAAAAGCCTTTGGAATTTCCTCCCATACATCGAAGCAGCTGTTTAGCTATCGTTTCTTTTTCCTCCTCGCTTGCTTTCTAAGGGTTGTCTTTTATAAACACCTTAGTTTGTCGTTGCTTGTTGAGCCGAGTGGTTATACGTGTACGTTCCGACGTTCTACTCATTTTCTAGCAAAATACAATACCTAAAACTTTAACCACCTTTTTCTCAAAATTGGAGAAAATATGCCTTTTTGACCTTCAAAACCCATGTAACTCCTTAACGAATAAATTACAAAAAATTAACATTGTTAAAGATATTTTTTTACGTTTTTTTGAAGGTTGTAGACAATGTTGAAGATTGACTAAAATGTGGTTGTCGGACAGATCTCGACATTTCCCTTTTTTTTTGTATGAGTTTTATGTTCCTTAATTCTAACTTCTAGTGGTCGTTTGGATTCTCCAATATACATTTCACCACACTCACATGGAACTTTGTAAACACATTCTTTCTTATCGGTACTTTTTGTTTTGTTTTTGTTAAATAAGCTCTAAGTGTATTTTCTGATTTAAAGGCTGTTTTTATATTATAACTACTGGCAATTCGTCTTATTTTCTCTGAAGTTCCCTTAATGTATGGAATTGTGAAGAAAGAATGTGATTCTTGCTGTCCAGTATTTGTTGTTCTAAAGTTATTTATAACATCGTCAATTAGTTTTAAACGATAAACATTCTGTTGTAAATTGGATTTAGTATTTGCTATCTCTTTTTCCAATGACTTGGCATTATTGCATATAGATATAGCGCGATTGTAGAGGTTGTGTATAATTCCCCGTTTTGTTACGACAGAATGATTAGAACTATGATTAAGATATTGTCCAGTATGTGTTGGCTTTCTGTATTCTGAAGTTTTAATAGTTTCGTTTGAACGGTTCATCATGACAAACTTAATTGTAGGTCGAATGTTATTTAGATGTCAAGAAATCATTAACTTCTTGATCATTGCCCTTCCATACGATGAAGGTATGATTGACATATCTCAACCAGACCCCCGTTGCCGTTTCTATGACCTGAGTTTCGAACCATTCCATATACATATATATATATATATATATATATATATATATATATATATATATATATATATATATATATATATATATATATATATATATATATATATATATATATATATATATATTGGCGACGACTGGAGAGAATGAAGAACCCATCGGAAGCCCGTCGTCTTGAGCGTAGAACTTGTCTTTTACTTGAAAGTAAGCACTACGCAGGCAACATTCCAACAGGTCCATCACCTGGCCAGTGGTAACGTGGTTCGATCTTATAAAGTAGTATCATTTGAAAGTTTAGTTTTGATTATGTCTAGTGATTCCCCTAATGGTACCTTAGTCTATCGTCTGGCTCTAGATTGACGCTACTAATAATGTTCACGAAATGTGTAGAATTTTTAACATATTTGTTTGTCTTACCTTCTAAAGGTTGTATGATTTTTAAAAGAAACTTCGCCAGCGCATTTGTTGGGGATCTTCTGGAGTCCGTAAAGATGTGGTGGCTTACTGTAATGTGGTGTGAGCACCGATCGTAGAGGTGAATGATCAATTGCCCTTCCTAGATGTCATGGTGAACCGGTCAAACAAAACTATTAAAACTTCAGTATACGGAAAACCAACACATATTGGACATTATCTTAATCATAGTTATAATCATTCTGTTGTAACAAAACGGGGAATTATAAGCACCCTCTACAATCGCGCTATATATATATATATGCAATAATGCCGAGTCATTGGAAAAAGAAGTAGCAAATATTAAATCCGGTTTAGAACAGAATGATTATCCTTTAAAATTAATTGACGACGTTATAAATAACTTTAGAACAACGAACACTGGACAGCAAGAAACACATTATTTCTTCACAATTCCGTACATTAAGGGAACTTCGACGAATTGAGAACCTCCTTCTTTTACAAGTCGGTTAAAAATAACTTCCGTCTGATATGTGCCACGCTGCACTATGTATGTGTGTGGAATTGGGGATCAGTACACTGCGACCTAATAGATCTATTGTGCTCCCTTTCTACTACCAAGTCGTTAGGGATACCTGGCCGACTAGAGCAAGTTCTCCAGTTGTATTTTTCTCAGGAACCTTAGAATGTTGGACGCCTTTACACCAGTTTGTTCCCCTTCTTTTGTTTGGTATGCTTCCAAGAACCGCAATATAGGGTTTTCTAAAGCGCTGTACTTTGAAACGACGTGAATAGAGGTTTCGTCACATACCTCGCAAAATCTGCACTCTTCTCCGTGTTAAAATAAATATAATACCAGTGTCACAATGTCATTTTTTAAGAAATTAGGAAATGTTCTGACCTGTTGCCCGCGGAAATGGTTGCATTTTAGATGTTTTAAGGAACTTTCTTCTTTAAAATAATGTATAGAATTGTTCGCTAAATTTATGAAGGTTATTTCCCTAATGCCCTGTAGATATAAAGGGTGTTTTTTTTTGAGGTTTGGTTTTTAAATTGACAACACTATTTCTAATGACTGTAAATTTGACAATTGACAGTTGATTTGTAGTCAGTACGTTTTGCCATTTAACCATGAATAGACTTACACCAAAACAACACTTGCAAATGGTGCAAATTTATTTTGAGAATCATGGTTCAGTTCGCCAAACTTACCGTGCGGTACGTCTATTTTACGGTCGACATAATCGTCCATCCCAGCAACTTATTGGGCAAACCATGGATCGTTTTCGCACTACGTATACTCTGGTTGATAATACGCATCCACACCGACATCGTACAGTGAGCAAAGAAAAAGTTATTAGTGCTGTGGAACGTAGTGTTGTGTGATGAGGCTCGTTTTTGGTTGAAAGACTACGTTAATAAACAGAACTCCCGAATTTGAAACGGAGAAAACCCAGAAGTCTTTATTGGGACGCCCTTAATCCACCAAAAGTTACTGTCTGGGTGCTTTATGGACAGGAATCATTGATCTGTATTTCTTTAAAGATGATGCCGGCCAGAATGTTACTGTCAATGGAGAGCGCTATAGGGCCATGATTGTCGACTTCTTCGTTCCTCAGCTGAATTGTATTGATGTGACAGAGCTTTGGTTTTAACAAGATGGCGCAACATGCCACACAGCGCGCAACAATTTATTGCGGGAAATATTCAATGAGCGCATAATTTTGCGTAATGGATCTATAAACGGGCCTCCACGATCCTGTGACTTCACACCTATGGATTACTTTCTTTGTGGATATGTAAAGTCACTAGTCTACGCCGAAAGCCACAAACGTTGGACCACTTAAAAGTCAACATTCGTCGCATAATTGTTGATATACGGCCCTAGTGGTTCGATAAAGTCGTCGAAAATTGGACTTCCCGATTGCGCTTCATTCGAGGCAGCTGTGGAGCTCATATGCCCGAAATCATATTTAAACACTAATGGCATATAACAAATAAATCCAAAACCATAGCTATTATCATTATTTATACGTGTTTTATTTTATTTTAAAATTGTATATCTCTAAAAACACCTTTTATAATAATGGTTGTGCATAACAAGTTATGATCCAAAATGGCTTTTAGTTATTCTTAGTAGAATTTATTCATTGTATTTGTGATTTTGCTAATAGAGATTTACAAAATTTATTTAAAAAAAATCAAAGATTCTGAGCAAGAAAATGAAACCAAACAATAAACTATCTTAATTAAATGGAAAAATATTTCTTAAAATTGGTAAAGCTGCTATTAAAATTGGTGCTCCTCTAGTTGTCATCAACGTTTAAATTTTGACAATTGCATGCAGATCAATTATATTATTACCTTTAAATATTTCAATCTGCGAAAAGATCTGTTCATACTCCATACCATCAACTTCAGTTCTCACTATTTCAGGCAGGTCACAAGTAGAATTTTTCTTTAACGGAGGTGGAGGTCGTGACCTTTGAGGAGTGCTCGGCGAAGCTCCAGCACCTTAAAAATCATTTTCTTAAAACCAATTTCCGACAAGCATCGTTCAAGAAATACTTTTGGGTAATTGAGATCATGTGTACATACTACATCCTATAAGAATACTCTAGGGACAAGGAACATGAAAAGAAAAAATTCATTACATCAATTTGTTCTTTTCAATGAAGGAAATGACTTTAAATGTATACTGTCCTTAACTAAAAATATCCTGCCATCACTGTAATTATCGTATTGTTGGCAGCAATGCATATCTCAAAAAAAAATGATTTAATTGGCAACAACTTTACGTTAAAATGTTAAATAGAAATGATTGTGGTCTTAAGCAAAAAAAGTACTTACATTACATATTAAATAATACAGGGTGTCTGGTAAAAACCTCCTTATTTCTCGGGAGCATATAGGGAGATCAAAATAACCCTGCTTTGTCACTGAAAAAAAATCGCAAAGTGCCACTTAACGGAGATACAGAGCCCTAAAAGGGTACCCAATGATTTACCTTATAGGCTCTAAGTTTTGAACCAACTTGTATAATTTAATGAAATTTTTAGTATTTTATAGAGGCCATAAAGACTCATTAAACCATACTACAGTAGATGTTTTTTAGATCGTTAGAGAAGTCAGGAACGGAATTACAGCTACACTCGTTGGGCGTAATTTTTGACAGGTGTTTTCCAGAGCCGAGAACTGATTTTTTAAATATTTTGGTCATTCTTCTTTAAAAAAGGTACTCTTAATTTATTTCCATAAAACTCAAAAGTTGCTAATGCTAAACACAAACAGGTAAAAATCAGGTTGTTATTGTTAATACCTACATAATGAATTACTATTGACGGAACTTGTCAACATCGCCTTCAAGTAAAATTAATATAAAAAAATGGAAAAATATTCTTACGCAGAGTATATTGATATGCATTTAATTTATGGTGAAGTGTTGTCAAATTCTTCGAAAGCAAGAAGACTTTATGCTGACAGATTTTCAGCTCGAACATTGCCAGGTCCAAAAATCTTTCAAAGGGTTGATCGAAGCCCTAGGGAAACAGGTAAAAGATGATTAGAAAATGATTATTAGAGTTAATTTTATACACGTTTTATTCAGGGTGATTTTTGCCGCGACGTGGCGGTGGGGGCCCTCCTAAAGCACGAGACCCTCACGTAGAGGAACAAATTTTGCAAGATATTGTTGACATCCCTCCAAATAGCAAAAGAAGGCTCGCGACACAAAACAATATTACAAAATAGATTGTACATGTTGTGTTTGGCATTAGTACCTTTTGAGTTTTTCGCATAAAAACCGATTTATTTCGAAAACTGCCAGTTTTATCGAAATAAATTCAGAGTACCTTTTTTTAAGAGGAATGACCAAAGTATTCAAGAAATCAGTTTTTAGCCCTATCAAAAATTAGACCCGACGAGTGTGGTTGCAAGTCCGTTCTTGACTTCTCTGATGATCTAAAACATCTACTGTAATATGGTTTAATGAGTCTTTATGGCATCTATAAAATATTAAAATTTCATTAAATTATACAAGTCGGTTCAAAACTTAGAGCCGATAAGGTAAATCGCTGAGTACCCCTTTAGGGTTCCATATTTCCGTTAAGGGGCACTTTAAGAATTTTTTTTCTATGACAAAGTAGAGTTATTTTGACCTCCCTTGTATGCTCCTGAGAAATTAGGAGGTACTTGTCGGACACTTTGTATATTATATTTTTTGCTGCTACTTTATAAAATTTGTGAAGGTTTTTACCTTTTCTTTTCCGTAAACTAAAGCTACTTATAGTCTGAGCCAATTTGGCCATATTTTCATTGCTGGGCATCATTTTTGGAGATCGGGGTTTGCGATCGTCTTTCTTTACAGTTTCCACAATCACAAAAGATTCCTGTTCTGTCTGCGTGAGTTCCGTTTCACTATCATCACCTGAAAATTTTTAATAGGATTGCGAAAGGAATGTACTGTATACCAAAAACTAATCACTATGTTGTTTTTGGGAAAATAAAGTTTAGGATTTACCCGGTAGTATTTTAAATTAATTTATTCTAAGTAAATCTTTTATGTGCAACGAAAAATTTCGAATATTAATAAGTAAGTAAAAAAATATTGAACCACAACGAATTTTGCTACTGACAGCTAATTTTTTGGAAGAAATTCGATTCAACAAATTAAAAAAATGTTTCGAAAATCTTTAAATGAAAGAATAATTTTTAGTAGGTGCATAGATAAAGCCAGATAGAAATGAGGCATCGTATTAGTTTTCAGACATATCTAGATATCTGTTATAGAATTTAAAAAAGCATAGTGTGGCCCTCTTTTTGTTTTCACAATATCAGTTCAAAACATTAAAATAAATATATTAACTGTATCTCAAAAGGTTTTTTATAAATTAGATTTTAATTGTAGAAAAATATCCAATACTTTATCTTATTATCGGCTCTTAACTCCATTAAATACAGAATGCTTATTTAATTAAAGCAGCGAGATAGAATCTTAATACTAATTGGATAATAAAAACTTATCTATTTACTTGCATTTGTGTTGCTACAGACTTCCCAAAATTTAGCTAAATCTCAATTCTTCCTGGTAGTACAGGCGACAGAGGGATAGTCCTATGGTTTTCTGCCAAACCTACCTACCTCGCTGCGCTCCTCCTTAGTATTCAAAATGCACAAAACTATATTTTCTAAATTTGGGAGGGAGGAGGGGGCGAACAAGTAAAAAATTGTTATTCGATTTTCTCGGCTCATGTTGAAGTTACGACAGAACTGATGCTTCCCATAAGTTGTCTTAAGTGAAACGGTTATCGATTGGGGAGTGATGCAAAGATTTTCAGAGCATTTTTTTTTATTGAAATCACTGATTTGCAACGCGTCTTTGAATATTTTATGCATTTAAACTTATTTTAGAAGAATCGATAAATGAACGTCATTCGTGCGGGTTATGTTGCAAATCCTAATTTTTTCATAACACTATTTGGATTAGCACAAACACATCCAGCAGAGTAAAAAACGAAAATAGCTCCTGATTGCAGTTCCAAAATATTGTAACTTTGGTTCCAGTGGCTAGTAAATTGCATTGTTCTAATCTAGACCCTAGTACTTCAGCATGCTCTTTGGAGAGGTAGAGATCTCGAACTAGATCATTTAATTTAGGTTGTTCGATTAAATAGGGTGCTTTTCCTTCACTTTCCAGAAAATAAGAATCGTTTTTTTCTGATACATTATCGGGTTCTGTCTTATCATTATACATTTTTAAATATTCCTCCGATTTAACCGGAGGCACTGGAACTGGTAAACCTTCTCCATGAAGAACTGGTTTATTTGCCGAGGGATATCAGGATATTCAATATTATGTTTGCTCTTTCTTGAAAAACCAAACACTTTTGTTCTACAAAAGTAACAGTCGTTAAAATGATTTATTGGTTCTCGCCAAATCATTGGAACTACAAAAGGCATAGAAGAGCGTTTGCTATTTAGCTAGTTACTTAACATTTATTGCACAAGTTTGGCAACATATGTGAGGGGCCCAGTCTCGATCTTGATCGCCAACAAGACATCCAAAATACTTACGATAACCTACTTTGGACAATTGGTTAATTTTCCTTTTCTGCGATTTAGGGGTAAACTGATCACATATGTAGCAAAAACTATCCGCGGGGTTAACACAGCTACGTTTCTGTACTTTAAAATTTTTGTACTGTCGCGTACGTTGGTTCAGAGATGTGATACTACGTTTACAGGCGTCAACTAACTTTATGCAACATAAACATAACACTAATACAAGGCTCTTACTATTAGCTTGTTCGCGTACTTCGCTTCTCTATCTAATACTGACCACTACTCGTGCTAAACAAATATTGATGATGAGATTGCCGCCCCGCTGCTTTTATAGCTGCTCCGTACTTCTGGTACTTTACAGAAACATCGGGTATAGGAAGTTCGAAAAGCGACGGCGTACTTCTCTTATACAGGGGCCATCTATAAGTAGATTCTGCTAAGGGGCAGAGTGAAATTTGGAATTATATGAGTTTAAATGGGTGCTTCCGTTATTTTAAAGTCACTAGAGGATTGCGATTTTGTGGTTGACTTGTCATCCCTAGATACCCCACGTAGTGTTGCCAGATGGTACACAATTTTCCTAACTTATGGAAAACGTAAATTTGGCAACGCCGCGCTCCAGTATATTAAAAATTATTTTTTAAAATAATTTGATTAAACTACTCATTCGTTTGTGCTGAAAAAATCGTAACTCAAAAATCTTACGTGTTAGGAAGCTTTTACCATCATTAACGAATTTAGAGACCAAAAATTAACTAAAGGCTGCCTTTTACATTACAGTTGCAAACTGGCTGTAAAGTGGTGTAATTATGGACATTGCAAGTTTGGAAATATCGGAATTTTATAAATAGTAGGTGAGAATAAATATTCAATAAGTCCATGCATTTTTTTATTTTAATTCAGCTTTTGTTCATATTTTTTACACTTGAATATACACCATTTAGGTAGAATCTTGTCTACTCCTCCACAGAGGTCGAGTGCAAGGAATTTTTTTACGTGATGTCCCCGGTATATTCCATGATTCTTTCGTTGTTTCTACTTTGTCATTTTTTACTGTGATCTACGAGTTCGTTTTGCTCATGGTTCAGTGTTGTCAAGTTTCGTTTCAATTTCTTCACACTCACCCTGGTTTTCTTGGGTTTTTCCTCGTTGTTCTCAGTGGTGTCATTTAAACTAAACATGTAATCGTCGTCATATTTATCCTCGTTCAGCTTTGCACATAAAATTTTTGACGTATTTTCACATCCTTCTCCTGTGCGGTTCTTACAAACAACTAAACATTTTATGTCTGCTTTTTTGTATCAACAAGATTTGCCACATTTTTCAGTAAATTTACACGATATTAATTTGAGCTATTCTTCGGGCACTGCTCATTTGTGTCACAACTGGCTAGAGTCCAAATCCGTGGTAGTTAGGTAGTGTCTCAAGATAATATGTTGTGTTGAAAGTTCTAGGATTAGTATAATTTAAATATTTCTACTGAAATAATGCGGGAAAAAAACGGCAGAACAATGACAATGTTAAATAGTGGTCATAATAGTATAAAAAATTAACTATAACCATTATTAACTTCAGTGATAAAATGATCATAGAATAGTTAAAGCAGCAAAAACACGTTACAAATGGGTGATTTCAATAAAAAAAAAATTTGTTCCAAAAAAAGTTTGCCCCATCCCCCAATCAATAACGTTACGACAAAAGTCATGAGAGACAAAGTTGTAGTGCCCGAAGCGCCCTCTACACTACACTTCTGTCGTAACTTCAATAGGAGCCAAGAAAATCGAAAAACAATTTTTGCCTGTGTTGGTGTACGTACGGTGTATACTTATGATAAAAGTAGAAAAATCTACTCAGCCGCGTTTGGAAGGTAATTGCTTTCCATAACCGTGTCATATATTTTTTAACCCGTCTATTGCATATTTTTAAAAAAATTGAAGTTCTTCCTTAAAGAAGGAACCGCAACTGTATATTCGAGTTTTAAACATAAAGGCATAATTTAAGATCTTAATATTACCTCCACATATCAAATGAGATTCCGAAAATGTCTGTTTCTTCGCCGACTATTCTACTCACACTAAATTAATATATTAAAAAGTGTTTCTCTGATAAAGTCACTATGTAAAGATCTATGATACATTTTAAGATATTGATTTTAAAATAATACAAAACAAATTACTTACATTTCACCTCTGCAGCCATCACAACAACACTCTCTTTTTCATCTGTACTTCTCCACCTTGTAACATAATTATCAACTATTCTCTCCACCCTTAACGTTACATTCGTTCCTGATATAGATTTCATAAATTTGGCAACTTGAGGAACTGTAGTTACTAATTTGTTTTCAACAGAAATAACCTAAGAGAAAAAAAAATTCTGCGTAAAAATATCAAGGACCAACAACCAATCTAATATTTCATTTAGAACTTCTTACATAAATACTTAACATGTCATTATGGTTTTTTAATTTTTTGCTAATCACAAAAAAAAAGTTATATTTTATTAAATCAGCGTAATAAATCTTCACTACTTACAGTATCGGATGGTCGTAACCCAGCCTGATAAGCGCAAGAGTTTGTCGTCACGCTGTCGACTACCACATAACCAGTCTCTTGTCGAAAAATAACACCCAATTGGGCTTGTCTTAATTTTGTCACTGTAATTTCTAAAGTCATAATCATGTTTTCGTCCCGTTGATAGAGCGAGATCCAGGGAAGCGAATCTAAAACATCGTAACAATTTTAAAATGACCTCAATACACTATTCCTTGTAAATGAAGTAGATGAGGTGTAATTTTGCAGTTTTTAAGATGGCCGCTTGGAATCCTAACAGGTCGTAAAAAAACAAATAGAGCTTTCTCAAAAAATGCCAAATTAAGATAGAATCATCATAGGTTCATTATAATATATAATTAAAATTAAGATAAATAAAAATACGGAAAATATCCGTCGTTGATCTAATTCTATGAACAAAAAAATTTAAATAAAAAGTAATAAAAACTATATACAGGGTGTAACAAAAAGACTGGAGCACCAGAATAATTTCTCAGGATTGCATTTTCTGAAGAAATGTTTCAGACAAAAGTTGTACAGTTTAGACCAAATAATCTGACGGAGACCTTTGGCCACAAGGTCAAAGTAGTAACCTGTGAAGGTCCTTTGAGAGTCATATTCTGATGATGTAATGCCGTTAAAACAATATTTTTAGAAGACCAATTATCCAAATACTCTTCAAAATACGTCAAACCATGAAGCAAAAAGACTAGGTAGAAAACATATTGAAATTAGCAAGAAGTTTCACAGCCTTGGAAAAACATAGATACTGCGGTAATCGCCATCTAGTAAAGTCCATGAAAAAATGTTTGTTGTATGGAGTCTACTTTTTTCACTCTAAAATTAAAATTTTTATGTCTTATATTATTCCATAAAAAGGTTTGGAAATATTTCTATACTGCACATTTTTTCAGCACGCTTCATATTCAACAATAATTTGTGCCGTTTATTTTATATATTTAATAAGGTGTTGAATATTTGAGCTATACACATTCCTCTGTTATCTGCCTTTTTTGTTTATGTCTTGGACACATGTATGGAAACATTATTTTTTCTGTGCATTTTTAAAATTTAAAATCATTGGATTAGTATTGTTGTGCCGCTGTTGTCACCAACACCGTAGTAAGAATGGGCAAAAATAAGTATTTGTCGAAATGGTTGTGACATAGTTGTTGAATTAAAAAGACAAGGTGTAAAATGAACTATAGCAAAAAATTTAGGTTTAAGTGAGAATGCTGTTATGAAAATTCGAAAGAAGTTTCGGTTACTGAAGAACGTTAATATTCTGTCAAAGTCAGGTCGTCCTAGAAAAACTACCTCCTATGTTGAAAAGTGCATTAAAACAGTTTCGATAACTGATCTGCATAAGTGATCTGTCCAAATTAGTGCAGAAATTAGCGGACATTTTAACACAGACATCACGGCTGAAACTGTAAGAAGACATCTTTATGAAGTTGAATTGTTTGGAAGAGTTGCTGTCAAAAAACCTTTCCTCAACAAAAAAAAATCGAAAGACCAGACTTCAGTTTGCTCAGAGGCATTTAAATTAGACACCTCAAAACTGGGATACGGTACTTTGAAGTGGAGTAAATTTAAAGTATTTGGTTCAGACGGAAAGTCATTTGTTCGAAGGCTCGTGGGAAAAAAAATTTGATATTAGATATCTAAAACCTACTGTGAAGCACAGGGGTGGCAGTATTATGGTCTGGGAATGCTTTTCAAGGTCTGGGACGGGCCCGATAGTGAAAATAACTGGGAAAATGGATTGATTTATGTGCTTCGACATATTACAGAATACTGCGTAGATTTGATGGAGTGGCCTTCTCAATCGCCGGACCTAAATCCGATTGAGCACCTTTGGGAATAAATTAGAGGCAGAGTAATTCATAATAGAAATCATCTATGAGAAGTTTTACAAGATGAATGGCGAAAGATTCCAGTTGATGTATGCGAAAATCTTGTCAATTCAATGCCAAGAACTTTGCTTCTTTAATTTGTACAGAATTAATTATTTTTTGTGGAAACAATATTTTATCCATACTTTTGTTCCAAATGTTTTTTTATTTATCATACAAGAATTTTGTTTCATTTTAAATTTTCATTTGTTGAACAAAAAATTATCAAGTTAGTAGTATATGTTTTTTTTTTATATATAATTAATTATTGATAACCAAATATTAAAGATATAAGCATTAAACAAATTTTTCCATACTTTTGTAACACATATTTCATTAGACAATTATTAATACATCACAGGCATATCAATAGGCAATTTGTTGTGAATCATTAAGGTTAATGAGTGATATATTAATGATGTTGAAAATAACCAACTATTATTTGTATCTAGTTATCTTTGTCTTACCCTGTAGCCCTTCCAGATTGGAAAGACTTCGTGACTAAGCATGAATCAAAATAAAAATATTCAACTCTTAAAACCCTCAAATATAAATAGTGTAATGAGTGGAGACAAATTATTAGAGGAAAGAACAGGTTCTCCATATATCTTATTATACAGCCAAGCATTCTGTCTTAGCCTGGGCAGAGAAAGAAAAGTTTCAGCACTGATTAGGACATTCAGGTTCGACAATTTTTAAGCCAAAAAACGAAACAATAAGTTTCTAACCATTATTTCTTTAATTGACCAGATCATACCCCAAAATAAATTTATTACAAGTAGAAGTCTGATATATGGACTATACAGAGCATGTATTATGTTCGTGCCCTACAGTTGCAAGAATCAAGTTCGAACGCTTCAGCAATAAGACTATGGATTCGTTAGGATGCTTAACCTATTACAATAAATACAAAGAGGCGTGAGCCATATATATTATAGTTGTAGTGAAATGTTGAAAAAGTATCCACGCCCACACAGTTTTTAGATAAAGAAAAGCAAGAACTAGCCTTACCTACAGCCATGGTTAAATAAATGTATTGAGCATTGTCGGGGGCCGACAGTCTAGAAACTTCAGACACATTCATTTCCAAAGTTCCTTGTAGAGAAATCTCGCCATCGTCGACGTCTAGTTGGCTAGGATCGGTTTTGACAAAAAAGGGTTTATATCTAAAAAAGAAAAATATATTGAATGCGCAGATACATATTTTAAATAACCTTAGTAAAGAATTTTTCATTTTCTCCGAATTTATAATTTAAACGATAAATCTAATCCAACCTGTTTTTCTAAGGCTATGCGTATGAATGAAAGTCGGGAATTCACATTATTTTAATGTAGAATTATATGGAAAGCTTATGAAACAAAATTTACTAATTTTTTAAAATATCGAAATTTCAGTGAGAAATAAAGAAATCTATCTGCCGTATTTAAATAATTGTTATATATGTATTCTCCTTTCAGGCAGAGAAAAGGAAAGAATATATACAAACAGTTTATTTCCTGCAAATACCACTCTAGTCCTCTCTCCATACGCGTTTCGACCACCTTATGGTTAGTGGAGCTGTATCGGACCGAGAACAACATTCGCAGGAAATAACTGATATATGAAATATAAATTCCAAGCTATGTCAGTAGGATATTGCAACCTGCCACAGAGTGGTATTTGCAATAAATAAACTGTATATATTCTTTCCTTTTCTCTGCCTGAAAGGAGAATACATATATAACAACTGCCAAAATATACTAATAATGCACCATGTATTAAGAAAATCCATTGCGATAATTTAGTTCTACACATATTTATATTCGAAAGTTTAAACTCACGGCTGAATACCTGAAAACTATCCCCTACGGCTCTGTTCGTTACTTATATATCAGTTGAAAGTCTTTTCGCGTTTATTCTTAGCTCGGCGGAACTTCTCTCTCTTACACGTTTCGTCAAGAGGCAACAAAATGTCGTGATATGCATAAATAAATTAGTAACATTTTGTTATCTACCTTTAAATTTGGTTTTTAAAATTGATAACTGGCGACCCCTTAAAAAGGCCAAAGCGACCATTTTGTGAATCGCGACTCACAGGTTGGAACCACTGTTTTACAGTATGCCAGGGTTTTCTCAAACCAACCAAAAAGCTACATGATTTTTAAATTTTTTTAAAGAAGTTTAAGCTTTCAAAATTGAAAGATAAGTTTTTTATGCGATGAAGAAATCATTACCACCATTAATCAGTAGTTTGGGGAAGTTTTCATATCGAAATTCTAATCTCACAGAGCGAAGACGAAGTAATTGCAAAATATTTCGTAATTTCTATCAAATTTTGTGTCCGGTATACTTTACTATTGCTATGTTTGCATGCTTAAAAATAATTTGAACTATCAGCTTCGCTCGTCCAGGGTCACGCACGAGAAAATTTTGTTGTCAGAGACAAAATGATCTACTACTGTCTTTTGACGTCATAATAAACTAACATCAATTTATGGGATGAGGGAAATCCACAAATCGTTATTCAAACCCGACACTGCTTCATAAGCCCGTTAGTTCTAAAACAAAAATTCAATGATGTTCGTTATTTGCAATTTACATGTATCGCTAAAGATGTGATACATGCATGACAGTAGATCATTTTATTTCGAGTCTGCATCGATATTTATTTATTCAATACTAGGTAACTGATAGATCGAGGCGGACTTGAAACATGAAACCCATTTATTTTGCATTATTAAGCAATGATTAAAGGTTTTTTGATTTCCTTCAACATGAAGTCTTCTCACCGCCACAGCATTGCAAAAGTTTTTCATAAACTAAACGCATGAAATGATTTGTAGAAAATTAGTTGTTTTATTAGCGTCTCATAAACCGATGTGTCTCGAAAACCGTCCATTTAATCTAAATCAATGCAGAGTACTTTTTTGAAGAATATTCATGAATTATATTTTCAGTTTGATATATCTCCGAAAATTTTGAATAAATTATGTCTTGGGGTTAGTTCGTTTCTGATTTCCTTGCAATAAATCGGTTTTAGTAACAGATTATGGAGTCTTTTCTACACTACGCTAAGATTTTATTAAAATATACAAGGTGGTTTCAAAGTTAGAAGCCAAAACATAAAATTCTAAGTATCCCTCTGGGAATCGGGATCTTCATTAGAAGGAATATGAGTAAAAAATTACTTTTTTTATACTCTTCCGAGAAATTACTAGATATTTACCCCTGGATAAGAGACGAATTGAGAAGCTCCACTTTTTTACAAAACTGTTTAATGAAATAAATAAAAAAACTCTTTTAATTGCATGTTTGGTAATATCCCATAGTAAAAAAACGTAATTTTTAGACCTTTGGTCAGTTTTAGTGACGTAGCGGCTCCAAAAAATAGTTTTTTTTTTGCTTAAATTGTTAATATTTTCTGTACATATGTAGCAGAATAGACTGAAATGAGCTCATTTCGGGCTCTTGTAAATAATTAATAATAAGATTTAAACAAACTTTTTCCTTGTCCTAAAATTTCTTGAGAGTTTTTTCCAGAAAAGTGTTTTTCAAAACGGGGTGCAAAATAACCCAAAAATACTTGACGGATCTACTTAATTTTGAATTTAAATTGAAGATTTTCTTATTTTCCTCAACTTATACCTACAATACGTATTAAAAGTTATGTTTGAAGAAAGTTATATAAACAACAAAAACCGCGAAAATCGAAAATATGTATTCTGACAATCAAGTGCAAGCCAGGATCAACGGAGAACTTATAGATCCGATTTCAGTTGGTAGAGGAATAGACAAGCGGACTCCTTAAGCCCGCTTCTCTTTAATATTGTCATGGATCAGATAATAATGAGAGTACGCAAATTGAGTATACAGAATGGGTGTCTGCAAGATTAAAATCCTATGTTTCGTCGATGACGCTGTACTGGTTATAGAAAATGAAGACGACATACCAAGACTACTAAAGCATTTAACCGAACAGCAAAATCTCTTAATATGATCATATCTGCTTCTAAGACAAAATCCATGACCATCTTAAAGTCACCGATGGGAAAATCAACAGGAGATGAAATTCAAGTATCTGGGAATAGAAAAATCCAGCTATGGAGGTGTCGAAGCAGAGGTTCGAGAACAAACTAACAAAGCAGCTAGGATAGCAGCATGCCTAAATAACATTATTTGGCAAAATAAACATATCAGGGTAGAAATGAAGGCCAAAATCGATAAGACCACGATTAGGTCGATAATGACATATACTGCAGAGACACGACCTGACACAACAAAAACTCAACAGATGATGAAAAAAACGGAAGATAGCTGGAAAAACGCTAATGAATAAAGAGCGAAACGAGAACTTCAGAGAACTGTGTGAAGTGAATAATAAAAACGACTGGATATTGAAGAGAAAGATGGAATGGAATGGAAAAACCGCATCAGTCGCATGGACGACTCGAAAATAGGGTAGTACGTGACAAATCACCCTTAGGTCGCCGAAGTATAGGGCGACCTCGAAAAAGATGGAGCGACAATTTAATACTCGAATAGGGGGAGAGGACGAAGAAAAAAACAAACGTTTTATGCCTAAACTAAAGAAAGAAGAAGAAGGAAAAGCAGAAGAAGAAATGGCGAAATTTATGCTAAAAATAACGTCATATTTTTGTATATGCTATACCACAACTTTGTAAATTTGTAGATTTGGTTCTTTAGGTATAACTTCAAGCTACGTTCATAAATTTTACAATACTTATTGCCTTTTTTGCAGTGGACAATTCTAATAGGTACTAGAAAGCATATAGTGAAGAGGCATCTTCAGATATGAACATCCAATTTTCATGTGCTTTGATATAATGATTTAAAATAGTTAATTTTAATACTTTAATATGTATACAATAAAGGATGAAAGTAGCAAAAAGATTAATCGTGTAGTTTCTTTGTAAAAAATCCATCACAAAGGGTATATTTTCATATTTCTATACCAAGATACCCTCTTAAATTTAAGTAAGAGAGCAATCCCACATTGAAATACTCTCCGTTAAAAGTTCTTTACTTGAACCCCAACATAATATTTATGGGTGTAGAAATGTAATTTTGACTCTATCATAGATTTCATCGATATCATGATAATTAACATTTAATGTAATATTTAACATCATCATCCAAAACCAAATGCACTTTAATATATTTTATATTGCAATGAATAATAACTATTACTTACCTAATTTTATAATTTGGCAAAGTGTGTTTTCTCTTAATAGCTTTTTTAATTTGATTTACTATCAAATTTGTTATATTCGATTGAAGTTGTCTGCCTTGAAAATGAGATTCTACCGCTAGTTCTAGAATGGGTTCTGTATAAAAGCTAAAAGACCAGTGCGTGTAAGGTTGTCTAGAAAACTGTAACCTCACAAGACCACATATTTTCTTAACTAAAAAGAAAACAGTAACATTATTACCCCATATACAATAATGAGCCAAAATATACGGACAAATTAAAATATTATAATATACGAACTAATAGTTGAGCGGTACATTTTGGTTATCGATATTCATCATTTATTTTTCTTTATCGCCCAGCCCGAGTCCGATCTCGGTTTTAGCAAAAATAATTAGAAATAACATTTTATTTTCCATTCCTCCCAATCCAGTAGCAAGAAATGGGTGTAGCGACACCACTAAACTTAGAAACTTTTGTTACTTACCTTTAATAGATAGATATGCGGTTTTACTAAATTTCATCTTGGCATCTATGCACAACAAAAAATTCCCAGAGTAATCCAAATTAAGTCCAAGATTAAGAACTTCGATATGATCTTCCTTCTCATCTAACTTAACATTCTCTACGCTTACGTCTTTTATATCTGGGAACTGGGAACCAAGATGCATATCTTTAATCTGAAATATGTTTCATTATTTAACAGTTATTTATGTTAGAACTTACTATGCGTGTTGTCTTAATTATAATGAACTCGGAATAATAATGTCTGTCAAGAATGGGAAATGTTTGTTTATTTAGACTATGAAACGCTTCCTAGACTATTTAAAAGAAATTATCGACCGTTGTCAAGAAACTGATCATCATTTTTATGTCATAATTATCCTTTTGTCTATCTTCCGAGAAGAAATCAAAAATTGGGGCCCTTACTATTTATTCCTGTAATCCACAAGTCAATTGTAAAAAATTGCAGATTTCTAGGTTAAGAGGTAGCTTCAGAAAAGTGTAGAAAGACGGACAAAAATAGGAAATTATATGTATATTTTAATCAACTTTAAACGAGAAGAAGGTTCTCAGTGTGTGAATATTTTCTTACGTATGTCACCGATTACTTCAGAATAGCTCCACCAATTTGAATGAAATTTTTTTGCATTATGTTCAGGAACTGACTGCGATGGTCTAATATCATTTTGGTCGAATATGGTTCAATAAAATCCAAGATGGTGCCATTTTATGGAGGAAAAAAAATTTCGATTTTACTAAGAGATTGGCATATACTAATGACATCTATGGCGTTTTGAATAGTAAGCATACGCCATTAAAAGCCAGTTTGTTGTTAGTTATCATAATGAAAAAAACATAATTCTTTATAGGTTCGAAAATGTAGGACTTTGAACCAGGAAAATACGTTTTGCGTGGAAGTTTAACAACATTCTTTCATTTAAAAAAAAACTGCTGCTGAAAGTTGTCGATTGTTGGTTGAATCTAATAGTGAGAATGTTTTAACCCAAAAAAACTAGTGAACTATGGTTTAAATGCTTCAAAAGTGGTGATTTTGATGTAAAAGACGAGGAGCGCCAGGTCAACCGAAAAAGTTTGAAAACACAGATTTGTAAGAATTATTGAATGAAGACTCAACTAAAACTTTTAAAAAATTGGCAGCAGCATTGAATGTTTTCCAACTGACTATTTTCGAACGTCTATACGCACAGGCAAGATTCAGAAAAAAGGAAAATTGAAGTATGAATTGAAGGAAAGACAGAGAGAAAAAAGGGTCTTTGCATAGAATTGTAACAGGTGACGGATAGTAGATCTATTTGACCACCCGAAACATGGCTAAATCCTGGCCAACCTTCAACATCACAATCAGTGCAATATACTTGGAAAGAATGCCTTGCTGTGTATTTGGTGGGATGAGACTGGCAATCAATGTCGACAACAACTGATAAAATTAAACCAACAATTGAAGGAAAAACGACCAATATACACTAAAACATACGATAAAGTCATTTTTCAACATAACGATGTTCAGCCCACGTAGCAAAATGTGTAAAGAACTATCTGGAAAATGCTAAAAGGGACGGCCTACTCCCCCCGATGTATTCACCGGATTTAGCCCCTTCGGACTACCATTTATTTCGATCAATGCAGCACGGACTTTTAGAATAACACTTACTTTCTTATGAAGAAGGGAAAATTTTACATTCCCTGATTTTGTTCAAAATTAATCTTGGATTTTTTGGCGGAGTGAATTACGAATAATAGGAAGAACCAATATAGCGAGTTAAAAAATTTACATTTTCAGAATTCTGTCAAACTTAGTATTACGGGGTTTTCTAGGGCGTAGATTACGGCTCTAAAATCAATTAATTAAAATTCAATATGATGGATAAATATAACTAAAAAATTTATATTTTGCAAATTCTTTCTCAATTGCTTTTTGGGGTTTGTGGGGGCGTATGAATCTAAAATTAATTTCTTAACATTCTAGACAGCGCATTAAATTTTTGTTTAGTCCACTTTAATTCAAAATTGTCATTTTGAGAATTAGAAAATTTTTGTTGCTAAATTTAATGTAGTTTACAATAATTATCATTAAAATGGGTAATTTATACATTCAGAAATGTATTTTCCTGAACTATGAAAGGAATCAAAAAGCTGTCAGGTTTTTAAAAAGGATGATAGAACCAAGATCGAAAATTATCGCTCCATAGCGATAATGTGCAATTTTGCAAAGGCATTTGAGCCAGTCCTTCAGGAACAAATGTCCTTTTACATAGCGCCTCTTAGGATCAACCAGTGGCATGGTTTTGCTTCTGGGAAGTCGACCGTGACCAATCTTTGTACTATTGCGCAGTATGTATCAGATCGACTTGATCACGATGTTTTACTTTCCAAATTGTCAGATTTTGGTTTTAATGACAATCTTATTAGATTTTTTGAAAGCTACCTATTAAACCACTCTCACTATGTTGAATACTGTGGTTATAGATCTAGTAATTTTGTAGTAATGTCGAGTGTTCCTCAAGGGTCAGTTTTGAGTCCCTTACTTTTTAACGTTTTCATTAATGATATCACATACATACTTGATGCAGGAAATTTAAAGATTTTCCTAAACGTAGAAAAATGCAATGTTATGTCGTTCTCAAGAAGTAAAACGCCTATGCTGCATAATCATGGGATTAACGGTGCTTTTCTAAGACGGGTTAACTACATTAAAGACCTATAACAGCGCAGTAACGGGGCTCGTTTATTCATTTTTGTATAAACTGGTTAATAACAAGATTTTTATCAACTGATTTACTCGCGAGAGTTCATTTTCATGTACTAGGAATAACTAGATCGCCAGTATTTTTCTATTTGCCGAAACCAAGAACTAATGTATTACAATTCTCCCCATTATACTCGATGTGTTTATGATCGCCTGAAAGACAAATTTTATATATTTCACTGTAATTACTCTGTTCTCAAATCGTTTATTTACTGTTATCTGTGTACTGTCTGTATTATGTATGTAATATTAGGATTTATGTGATACCCTTCTTTTCCCACCTAATAATAGGGACTCTGGTCCTGTAGGGAAGTGCAAGTGAATAATTAAATAAATAAACAAATAAAATTTTTGCGACATTGGAAGGTACATCACACATTTCGATTAGTACTTAGTTTTACGGATGTCGAGATGAGTTCACTTATAAATGAGACTAAAAATTAAAAAATAAGATATTCCGAAAGAAATTGAACCTCTTTAAAAAAAGTGTTAAAAACCGAAAAATAACAACATAAATTTTTATATGTAATTGATATTTAGAACATTAAAAACGTTTTTCTCAAAACTATGTTTTCAAAATTGGCCAGCATAATAACTCAAAAACTATTCAACCAATTGGATCCACATTTTGCAAATATATAATTTATACTATTCTTTTCTATGTGAACCTATTTGTCTTTGTCAAACGTTTAAACGAATATTTATTATAATTTTTATAAAAATTCATACTTTCACTCAAAGTGCTGCCATATTTTAAAATATTTTTTTCTTAATTTTTTGAAGTTCACTACAATAATTTTTTCCTTTTTTCTAAGGACCTCAGTGTGTTCGCCGATAACTAATTACTTATTTATGTGTAAACTTTTTTAATCATATAAAATTTTCCTCGAGTTGTCAAAACAATGAGTTCTCAAAGTGTCAAATGATTACCTGCAATGGAATTTTTTTAGAAGCGCATAAATTTATTATTATGTTGCAAAACAAAATTATTGAAAAATGTTTTTTGTTTCATTGTTAGAGAGAAAACTTTTCTTGTGCCAACTGCTTAAAATATAACCACATTGAAATTATAATAGATTCTTAAACGTACATATATGAATAAATGAACGAATAACAATTGTGATACTAGATCTTTGATACTTAGGCCTTGTTGAGCCCTTTACAGTCCTCCATAGTTGCAAGTCATTCGAGGACGATCGCTTTTGCGAATCCAAACAGCTTCGTTAACTGAACCTGACGGCTTCAGGTGATAATATTGTATCTCCGAAATGTCTCTTCTTCAGTCCGTTGGGTACTGGGCACTTTTTGAGGATATGATCAACAGTTTCACCCTCCTACAGACACCATATGTACATCGGGTCACCCATGATAGCAATCTTATGAAGATGACCTCGCCGGTGACAATGTCCTGTCAGTAGTTTCACCACAATTCGCAGTTATATTCTCTCTAGGGAGAAAAGAGCATATGCTTATTGTCTTATTTGTTTATATCATTTTCACAGAGATGGCCACATTGCAGACTAGCATAAATTTCTACCCGAAGAACCGTTCAATGTTGTCCGAGAGAGTCAGAGTCCCGTGCTTTTATCGAACACTTCAGCTCCAGCTCTTTGATCCTGTCAAGATCCATCTGTAGACCACCAGGATTCATTTCTTCGAAAAGTTTACTTCTCCCCTCAATCCTTTCTGTAAAAGTACCTCAAGAGAGTGTGAACGTTTCAAAACCGACGCCATGTAGTCCGTTTGCATGAGGAGTGGTAGAAATCTGTTCACTGTTCTTTTTTGTAAAGAGTTTAGACAACCATATAATTCACTATAATATATAAGCCTATTGAGATCCCGATTACATCTTGGTTTAGCTACGGAGCTTTTTAGATATTAGAAAAAAAATAGAAAAATTAGATTTTGAAAAATCCAAAATAGGTTATTAAATTTTTTTTTTGAATCATTGCATATAAAAAAAGGCCGTAAAGAAAGATTAAAAATGAGTTATCAACCTTTGCTGTCGGATAAACATTTATGTAGTAATGCTCATTTGAGTACAGTAAATGGCAAAAACCATTGTTTTTATTTATAGACCGTCAGCTGTCCATAAAGTGCAATGGACTCTTTTTTTGTCTACCCTTTGGAGGGCTAAAAGATCTAAGTGACTTCGTGAAAATAATTGATGGGCACAACTCTGGAAACCTCTTCGAAAATTCGGAAAAAAAATTGTTTTTTCCTGATCTCAAATTGTCCGCTATTAAAGTAAAAGGGTAATTACCTTTTTCTCAATTCACAAAAAAAAATGGCAGACAAGTTGCCAGTGGTTGAAGGGGTGGAAACATTCGTCGGTCAATGAACAATATGAAAGAAAATTTCGATAAAGTTTTCACGATCAGAATTTGTCTGCCCATGTGTCTACTTGAAGATAATACTAATTTATAGGGGCTATGAATTTGGCAGACAAAGGAAATGTCGACAAAAAACTTTTTTTTGTCTGCCATCTGGTATTTCGATTAGAGATATCATAAAACATTCTTACTTACATTTGCAAACAAGTACAGCGCCTCACAAATTTATAAATAAAAAAATTGTTGAATAAAGTGAAAATTTTCCTGATTTATTTTATCTGTTATTGTGTATTTCGATCAGAGATATCATAAAATGTTCATAACTATATTGGCAGACAAGTACAGCGTTTCGCACATTTATAAGTAAATAAAAAAATTAATATTTGAAAACATATGTTACAACATGCAGGTTTCTTATGTATGAATAAATTTCCCTGTTTTTTTTTTTGGTCTGTTATCTTGTATTTTCGTTAAAAATAAACTTTTTTGACGATAAATGTGGTTAAAAAGTTGCACAAGCAGACGTAGATATATAATTCCGTACAAAACTTAATTTTTGTGAATTTGAAATTTGTTAAAATAAATTGTTGAACAGAAAGTGTCATTTTTCGTCTTATACACGAATAAAATATCTGCTTTGTTTTTCTTTAGTTTGACTTTGATGAGATTATAACAGCTTAAATTAAATGTTTCTTTTATCATGAATGAAATAGCTTTTAATTCATTTAAAACCGAAGAATTTTAAACAAGTTGAAAATATCGCAAAAATAACGACATATATTTTATTAACCAATTCTATGTTACAACAATTATCGCTATACGATAATTGCAATTAAATCTTATTGAAATTAGTTTGTGTATTTCAACGTCTGAAACTTTAATTCCAACAAGGCGCACTGTCCGTTGTTCAAACCGTGTCAGTGACGTTGCTTTTTCATACAACTGCCAATTTTTTCTACTAAAAATTTGATATTTTACAATATAACGTAACATTGCAGACATAAAAAAATGGCGCCTAAAAATAAGCCAGATTAATCAGAAATGTATTTACTTACTAGTACTCTGATGCCTAAATTATGACGAAACGCTATCTGTAGGAAGTCAAGTGAACGCAAAGTTGTCTTTTTTTGTAGAAAAAGATTGCCTAGGCATTTTGAATATTTAAAATAAAAATCATTTTCTTAAACACATGAAATGAAAACATAAAAAAAACAATAAATTTCTGTACCTATACGTATATATTCAATACTAATTATATAATCTAAAATTTTTGATGTTATATTAACATGTGTATCTGGTATCTGAGAAATCATTTCCAACTGTTGATTCATTTGCTAAGCGCTTTACTTGTCTGCCAATGTAGGTATGAACATTTTATGACACCTTTAATTGAAATACAAAATGGCAGACAAGAATAAATCAAGGAAATTTTCAGATGTTATATTACAAATGTTTATCGGGTATATGAAAGTTCATCTGCGACTGTTGATTCATTTACGAAGTGCTTTACTTGTCTGCCAATATAGATATGAATATTTTATGACACCTTTAATCGAAATACAAAATGACAGACAAAAATAAATCAGGGAATTTTTTAGTTTCTGCAACAACTTTTTTATTTATTTTTAAATTTGAGACGCGCTGTACTTGTCTGCCAATGTAGGTATGAACATTTTATGATACCTTTAATCGAAATACAAAATGGCAGACAAAAATAAGTCAGGAATTTTTTTTCATCAAGTTTTTTATTTATTTATAAATTTGCGACGCGGTGTACTTGTCTGTGAATGTAGATATGAATATTTTATGATAAGAGGAATACGCGAGTCTTAGTTTTATGTAAATTCTGATCGTGGAAACTTGCTCGAAAGTTTCTCATAATTTTCCACCGAAAAAAAGACTTCGTTATGGATAAACTGTCAGCCACTTTTTTACACACAATCTGTTACTTTACCTTTCATATTGTTCATTGGCAGACGAAATTAAATCAGGATATTTTTGATTTTTTTTTGTAAATTCACCGCTACGTTTCCACCCCTTCCACCATTGTAATTAATCTGCTATTTTTTTTCTATGAATTCAATTTGGGTAACTACCCTTTCATTTTAAGGGCAGACAATTTGAAATTAGGAAAAAACAGATTTTTTCTTACAAATGAATACTGTTTTTCCAAATTTTCGAAGGGGCTGTCAGGGTTGATCCCATGGAGTCTTTTCACGAACTCACTTAAATCTTTTAGCCCTTCAAAGGGCAAACAAAAAAAATGAGTCCATTACACCTGATGGACAGCTGACGGTCTATTATATTCAAAATTTGATAAAAACACCACTCGTCCCAAAAATGTAAAAATTTTTCGATTCGCTTTACGGATAGAATAGACGTACACAATTGTATAATTGAGGACTACGGAGGAGCATTGTTATTTTTTTTTGTATTATTTGACCTGGTCTGACCCATAGATAGTTTGGGTTTTTATTTTTGCCAGCTAATACTGGGTTTTTATATTTTGTAAATATGTTAATTTAATTGGTTGGTCACACCGCTAAATAAAATAATTTTAGATAGTAATTCACTTTATTTTTATCATTAATTTTTTAATTTTAAACTGGCGTAGGACAGGTAATGAATGAGATCCAAAATTTTAAAGTGAAGAAAAGTTTTATTGAATTAAAACAGAGATCAAATGATGTTTCTGGAAATAAAAAATATGTACGTTCAACTTTTAAAATTACAATAGGACAATGTAAATCATTCCGTATTTTCATAGTTATCATAATTTCAAGGAACGTTTACATAAAGTTTCTCATGATGTCATTTGTTTGTTTGACATCGTAATTGACGTAATTTGAAGAAAAAAGGAAATTACATAAATAATTAAATATTTGTCTTGTTTTGAGTATAAACGTTAAGATTTTTTTTAATAAATCAATTGCGGTCATTTGTAAACTTAATAATACCCGTTTTATTGAATTTGGGGAAACAATATTTTATATTTTATTTATTTAATTACACTACTTTACAGCCAATTTGCGATTTGGTTAATTCTTGGTCTCTAAATGCGGAAATGATCGTAAAAGCTTCCTAACACGTAAGATATATGAGTTATGATTTTTTCAGCAAAATTGAATAAGTATTTTAATAACATTATTTTAAAAAGTAATTTGTAATATAACGAAGTGCGACGTTGCCAAATTTGTGGTTCCCATACATTAAGGAAATTGTGTACACTCTGGCAACACCACGTGGGGTGTCTCGGGATGACAAGTGACAAGTCAACTACAAAGTCTCAACCTCTTATGGCTTAAAATAACGAAAGTACCCATTTAGACCCATATGACTCCAAATTTGCCCCGTAGCCGGTTCTTTATGGAAAAGGTTTACCAGTTCCAGCGCCCCCGGCAAAATGGGAGAAAGATTTAGAAATATATGATGATAAGGCAGAACCCGATAATGTATCAGAAAAGGACGATTCTCATTTTCCCGAAAGTGAAGGAAAAGCACCCCATTTAATCGAACCTGAATTAAATAATTTAGTTCAGGACCTCCACTTGTCCAAAGAGCATGCTGAAGTATTATGGTCTAGATTACAAAAATGGAATTTATTAGCCACTGGAACCAAAGTTACAATATTTAGGAACCGTAACCAGGAGCTATCCTCGTTTTTTACTCTGCAGAATAAAATATGTGTTTGTGTTAATCCAAATAGATATAGAAAAATCACGATGTGCAGATAACCCGGACGATTGGCGCTTATTTATAGATTCTTCAAAAATAAGTTTAAAAGCAGTTCTGCTTCATAATGGCATATATGATACGTATATTATTACTAAGGTTTCAGGGTGGATTTGCGAAGTATTGCTGTATTCTTTGTCTTTGGGACAGCAGAGCAACACAGAGTCATTACCAAGTAAAAGAACAGCTTCCGAGAGATCAATATATTCCAGGCATTGGCGTAGCTAGGGAGTCTTCCTAGGGGGGGGGGGGGCAGCACGACCAGCTGATCAGCCACCGCAATGTTTCAATTTCAGTAATACTACCCTCGCCCTCCCCCCCCCCCCAATTTTACCGAGCCATTAGACAATTGTATATGAAATTTAAATACTTTTTTAACTTTAAAAATAAATATAATTATCATTTGTGTATTTGTAAAAATGTCTAAGTAACTGTTTATTGCCAAATTTTCTTTTCGGGAACTTCTATTTTTTATAGCTTTGATACATATAATGCTTACAAAGCTTTGCTTCTGATGCGTATCCTTCACATCACTCTTTTTTGGTAAAGAGGGTTTTTGAGCATGATAAAATAATTTTAAGAGGAATGAGATTGAATCTTTTTTCAAGATAAAAATAATGAAATCAGTACATTTCTTCAATATTGTCGATTTTTCTAGGGTGGGCAATGAGTTTTGTAGGGTGTTCGGCGCCCACACTTGATCCCCCATAACTACGCCTATGATCAGCTAACGTAAAGAATATACCTCTTGTTAATCCTAAAAAAGTACTGTTACCTCCATTACACATTTAAATACCTTAAACAAATTTTTCTTAAACTAAGTAATGCTAAGCTTAAGGAAGGAATATTTGTTGGACCACAAATTAGAATAATACTAGGGGATCAACAGTTTCATCAAAAATTAAGTGATGTTGAATTAGCTGCGTGGAGTTCTTTTAATACAATTGCTTCGGAGTTTTTAGGAAACAAAAAAGTAGAAAACTACTGCAATGGGCTGTCGCATGTCTCTTAAAATGTACTTCTTGCACTCGCATTTAAATTTTCACAGAAAATTTGGGTTAAATTAGTGACGAGCAAGGAGAGAGGTTCTACCAAGACATATTAATAATGGTTCAACGCTACCGCTACGCTACCGCTACGTTCCCGCTATGCTATCGCTACGCTCCCGCTACGCTACGACTATTGTTGGTTTCTTATGAGAGAAAGCGATCAGGAATATAAACGAAAGTCAAAATTTGCAAAAGAGTTATGTACCAAAGACTTACTATAAATGTATTTTTATGTGTATTTTTGTAAATAAATCATGGAATCCTTGAAATATCCTTTTTTTTCTTGTTTTGAACTTATTTATAAATATTATATAAAAATGTTTCTATTAAATACAAGTAACTGATACATTCTATAACTATAACTCAAAATGGAGAAGCTTTAAACTCCCACGGATAGTCATTATAACATCATTCGTAATTTTTTTTTGTATTTGTTGACTAGTGTTATTCAAGTATTATATATATTTTATAGATCAATATTGATAATAAGTTTATGACCTTGCTTTTAACGGAGACCGTCTATTCCAGAGGTATTTAAATTTTTAGCCTAAGGGTCACACTGACTCCTCCAGTAAGTCCCCAGGGGCCAAGACTCATCATACCAACATACTGTAGTTTTGAATTATGCGCAAATTTTCATACTAAGATTATCTATGTTATCAAAATAAACCATGGCGGACCGGATTAGTGGTACCCACGGGCTGTGGTTAAAAGACCCCTGGTCTATCCAGTCAAGTGATCTTGTAAAACTATATAGAAGACAGAATAATAATAAAGAGGAAAGAAATGAAACAAAGTCGTTTTCGAGTGTACTTTATGCTTCTTAATAAAATATTTCGAATAATTTATTTTATTTATTTATTTATTCAGAGGCTAAGCTTTGTAAGGGGACGAAAGTTTGATTTGGACTATTGCAGTGTATATTTTATGTCTCTACACAAAAACCGTTACCCATAAAGAAAAGGAAAATCAGTTATCAAACTTAACCTTAGTTTTATTACTTTTGAGTCGTTAATTTGCTTTCTAAAAAATATATAAACTCAGACAATTTATGGTGACAAGATTGAAATGGTTGTACCCCCGGTAATATTTTAAAATAAATCTGTCAACGAAACTCTATATTTTTTTATATCTTAAACTTTATAAGATGTTTTCCACATTTGGTCCAACGAGGGAAGGTTCTATTTTTAAACTGAACAAATTTTCCCATCATAAGGAAATCAAAGAATATTCAAATAAAATCGCTACAATGCAATATTATTATTTGTTTATATGTGCAAAGCTTTTGCCTTTTTGTCATTTTTTACCTATTCGACAAAACATATATCTAAGATGCTCAGGCTAAATATCCAACACATGGATGACTAACGCCTTCAACGGATGAAAGATTAAAACTTTCGGGAGCTGAACCACCCTGTGGGAGCGTCGATGCGTCGCAACGTAACGTTCGATTGGTGGAAAGAACACGAGGTGATACTAACGTGAATAAGTATGTGTCTGTTTTGAAATCTTTTAGAGAAAGTTACATTCTTCACGTATTATCGGTTTGTTTAAAAATGTTTTTATTTTTGATTTTTCATTTATCTTGGGGAAAATTAAGGGGAAATTCTGTTTTATTCTACATGGGAGAAGGGTGACTTTAACACTGTTTTGTTTAAACACTATAAATAGTTGTTTTTCATGTTTTTACTTTTTTTCTTGATTAATTTTTAAGAAAGCTATTTAAATGTATAATTTTCAAAATTGGGTTTATTAGACTGGGATTAAAATAAGGCCGATAAGACCATTTATTTTAGTTACTTGGGAAATGTTTTATCGAGTCAATTTTAAGTTTCTCATTGTAAATAGTTTTGCTTTTATTTATTTTTGTTAAATAAATTTAAGTGTTTTGAGAAACTTGATTTGTTTAATTTAATAAAAACCTCCACATGATTAAAGTCGGGGGCGCGTTGATGTGAGAGCTCTAAAGCAAGAGGCTTGATCTGACCAGCTAGAGAGCAGCTTTTCCTGAATCTTGAAGTTGTGTTTGTGGTATTTAGCACGAGAACTGCAAGAGCTTAAGAAGATCGACCAGACTTCAAGGGTGTCTTTGTCATAGTGGTTTTTATATATAGTTTATACGATAGCTCCTAACAAATTTAGGACAACATTAAATCGTGGACAAAATGGCCATATGCTACCAAAATAATCCGTTTACGATCAAATCCTGTCACAACTTATTAATAATTTAACAAATACAGTAAAGGGGGCTAGTGATCTGTAAATAATATTAATGTATGAGGATAGCCACTTATACAGGGTGTCCGAGAAAATATGGGAAACCTCCCGGATATGCAAGAAAAAACACGTGATGGGAATACTACCAGTTCATATAAACTTTTTTCGTATAGGCCTTCTCTTCGGAGATATGGGCTCCCAAAAAGCTGCAATGGAATCAAGTTTTTTACACATAATTATTGGACCACCAGGCATATTTAATTTTTTTTATATGATGTAATATCCTTCAAATTACTATCCGAGAAAGTGTTGTCAATTACTCACAGCTGCAGGAACGGATTAGCTGTAACACTCATGCCCCATTTTTTTACGCCCTGTGTGATAAGAATTTTGAACAACGTAACTATCGACTAAAAATTAAGTACGTTTCATTCATGTGGCTAATCCTAACCGTGTTCGAAAAAACGTCATTTTATTTATATTGTTAGTCCCCTAACTTCTGTCGGATTGAATATGAAAAAGAAGAATTGTCCTCTGTCACCATAGTTTCAATAAAAAGTTAAACTAACTGCTTAGATAAAAACTTCGTAAGAGGATTCGACATGGGCTCCGTGAAGTTTGATACACTGGCGGGCATGACTGCTGTACCCTTCACATTAATTCAGCATTATTCCTGATTTGATCACAATGAAACGTGATTCTCAGTAGAAATTCCTCCATACTATCGACCGGAGTGGAATACACTAAGGTTTTGAGGTGTTTCCATAGGTAAAAATCCAACGGCGTTAGGTCGGGAGATCGAGGAGGCCAGGCTATTGCCTCCACTACCTATCCAACGGTTTAGATAGACGTTATTCGAGTGTTCCCGCATAGCAACTCTGAAATGAGGTGGTGCCCTATCGTGCATGTAGTACATGTTTCAGCAGGTTTCAAGCGGTAAGTGCTCTACTAAATCGTAATAAGCGTTCTGGAGGAACTCTAAATAAAGTTCTCCATTCCGTCGTGCCGTCAATATGAATGATCAAATCAAAAAATTGCCAACGATTCCTGCCCAGACATTAATTGATTGGAACTGATATTGATGATAACAATAGTTGCATGAGGATTTTCAACATACATGTGAGTTGTGTAAATTTATGATACCATTTATGGTAAACCCTGTTTCATCCGTGAAGAGAATAGTGCTAATGAAGTTTACATTATTTCGTTGCTGATCCAATAGCCAGTTTGCAAACTGCATTCTACGGGGAAAATCTTCAGGAATCAGTTCATGCGCTTATTTCAAATGATATGAATATAACAGCTGTTCTTGAAGAACTTAATGTACTATTGTTTTCGACCTATTAAACTGCGCTGATAATTTTCGAGTGTTCGTTGGAGTGTCATCTAGAGCATTTAAAATATTTTCCTCTAATTGCGGCGTACGTACTGTTCTTCTCCGACCAGCATCAATACTTTCCCCAAAATTTCCTAAAACTAGGAAGAAATTTAATAATATTACCTTATTAAACGGAATCGGCTACCATTCTCCCTTAGATGTTACTCAACTCGTTAAAACGTTTTCGGATCTGGAAGAGTGGGTTTAGGATATCTGTCGTGATATAACCTCCTCAATAAACGTGTATTTCATATTTCGAATTATTTCACAATTAAGTTCACCACGGATTCCAAGAATCAGTAAATTAATATCCAAGTAAAGAATCAATGTGTCAGCGATGTGAAAGTTGACAAGTTTAAAATGCAGGATATTTATTTCTTTCGTACCTAGCAACGTTTGCAACAACAATACTTTATTTTTGGTGCCGAGAAAATAAAACGCACATTTCTTGCGAACCTAGGTCGAACTGCAATTCACAGAATTGTTGTTTTTAACTAAGAGGATCGATTTTTTTTATCATAAGGTTGAAGGTTGAACATTTGATAGGAATAAAGATGTATATTTTATTGAAATAAGCAAAATACATGATGTAAATAAAATGACATTTTTCGAAAACGGTTAGGATTAGCGACATGCATGAAGAGTACTTAATTTTTAGTCAATAGTTAAAGGTATGTAAAAAACGTTATCCAAAGTTTTTATCGTACAGGTCATAAAAAAAATGCGGTCAGGAATATCACAGCTAGTCTGTCCCCGCAGCTGTGAGTAATTCACAACACTTTCTTGGATAGGAATTTGAAGGGTCTTACCTGGTATACATCATATTAAAAAAAATTGATATATATCTGGTGGTTCAATAATTAAGTACATATATAAAACTTCATTCCATTGTAGCTCTTTGGGAGCTCATATCTCCGAAGAAAAGGCCTATACAAAAAAAAGTTTATATGAACTTGTAATATTCCTTTCACGTGTTTTTTTCATATCCGGGAGATTTCCCACATTTTCCCGGACACCCTGTAGTTTCGAGAATTTGTAATCTGGTATTGCTAGGTGCCCTCTGAATTTAATCATGCCGTCGTTCGCTTACGGACAAGTTACGTGAAGTTTGTCCAAACCAGATTGTAGTGCAAGAAAACATCGATGATGTAACCTTGCAAGATCATCATGTAACATACCGGGAGGTTGACGGATTAGTAACACTAGCATACATAATATAATGCATGAACATTTGACCGTGAAGAAGCTATGTTAGCGTTGGATCCCGCATAATTTCACAATTGCTCAAAAAAAACTCGTATGTATTAGTGCAAGGAAATGCTCAAAATACGATCGAGATGTTTCAAAACATTTATAAGATCGTGAACGTCGACGAGTTTATCTCTGATCTATACTTACGAGCCCGAAAGTGAACACCAGTAGACTATTTGAGTCTTCTATGATAAGACAAAACCAATAAAAGTTGCTCGCGCACGAAGCACTTCGAAGCAAATGGTCGCTTGTTTTTTCGGAAAAACTGGCCATATCGCAACCATGCCTTAAGAGAATCATAGAACACTCAATTCTGATTCTAAAACCGTTTGTTTACCGGAAGTCTTTGGTGAATTGAGAGAAAAAAGCTGGAGATGACAGATCATTTGCCACCATGAGAATGCGCGCTCTGACATGTTGGCTCAAACAAGTGACTTTTTGAGCCCTCCAAACATGGAATGGATTTGTCATCTATTGTACAGCCCTGAGTTGATACTTAACAATTCCTTTTGTTCCCGTACGTGAAAAAAAAAACTGTGCCTACGATTTTCTACGCCAGAAGAGGTGGTTGATGCGTTCAAAAATCATGTTTTGGGGATACCATCTTCACAATGGCAAAAGGCTTTTCGGGTTGGTTGGCTCTTTCTGAACAAATTGCATTCAAGAATTTTTTAAAAATTGATAAAAAAATCTTTTTTTAACCGTGGTTAAATTCTAGTTAGCTTTTAATCATATTTCGATGTCATGACAAAATTTTATAACTATAAATGTGATTTTTAAATACTTTTAAATAAGTGAGATATTAATTTTAAGTACATTTCAAAACTTGAATAGCTTTTAAAATATCTACAATTAAAATAATTATTAAATAAATATTAACAGAAATTCGAAAAAGTGGCACTTTTTAAATTACCCCGTAAATTTCGCACTGATAATTCATTTCGTAAATTTTGCTATTAACCAAATATTTTCAAATTAATAATTCGAGGATAAAAGTCCTAGACGTTAGTCGAGTCTTGAATATTTTAGAGACAAAATTTACAAAAAAAAAAAACAACACAAAACATATCCGATAAAACTCAAAGCTCCCGTGATATAACCTTTGATTAAATGCTTTTTTTGCAATAAAATTTCTCTTATCAAAAAATGTTCAGAACCAAAAGTCTGAAATTTCTAATATACTTTGATAAAGATAAGGATAATATTGTTTTTTTACATTAACTATTAGTAGAATTATTGTATACGTGTAGATTTTAGGGTATTTATTAATATTCCTCTGATAAAAAAATTACATTAAACATTGACTTTTCTCCTTATTTATCGAATTTCGTGGTTTTATTTACAAAAATAGTTATTAGTAAAAATAAAGGGTAGAAAATTTCCTATAAAAATGTTACACAAGAATCTTAAAATCACATGATTTTACAAATATTGCAATTTCTTACAGTAAAGGTGGACAGCATATATTTCTAAAGTCCCAACCATCTGGCCTGATTTTGTGGAAATAGTAAATTATGTAATAAATTAACAAAATCGATGAACTAAATATGAATTTCTTGATAAATACCTACTTAAAGAACTGTAAATTTTATACTTACAGAAATAGAATCGAAGAACTTCCCCATGGTAGTCTTAGTCAACAGTTCATCAAACTCCATAGTGAGTTTTTTGTATAGCCATCTTTTAATCGTTTCAGAATGCCTGAGTTCATGAAAAAGAAACTGCAAAACAAGGCTTATGGCCAAGCCTCCTTTGCTTTTGTCATTTAAATCATCAGATTCGAGCTGCTTCTTAATGTCCTAAAATTAAATTAAAGGAAAATAAATTAATCAACTTAAAAACATAATAAATTTGGTTGAACAGAAAAATAAAATATAGACTTTTAATATATATATATATATATATATATATATATATATATATATATATATATATATATATATATATATATAAATATATTTAATCAATTTCTAACTATTAATAAATAATATTATTATATATTATGTCGCATGTTTCATGGATGCAGTTTGTAGTTTAGTTATTAACAAGATCATTAAAATAATACACATAAAGTGATTTTATTCATGAGCGTGTGTAGGGGCAGGTAGAGGTCATGAATTTCTTACGTTTTCTTATGTGGGGATACGAAGGTACACTTAACCTCTTATGAAATATATTTTAGCAGTAGAGAATATATAGCTATAGTCGCATTATCAAGGTTTCTGCTTGAACTTTGTGCTCTCCTGCAGTAGGCATGCTTTAGTCACCACGTGGTTTTTCATCAGTTTTTTTACATTCTTGATTTGTTATGTCGAAGTTAAGTTTAATATTTAGACATATAACGCATCAAAACTATTTTTCATTTTATTTAAAACTAGTTTTTATTTTATTCTTAAATCAACGAGTAGATATCCAATTTACAAAATAGAGCATAAGAGGTGGGCAATTAAGTTCCAGGAATTTGTTAATAAAAAACAAACAAATTAAGTTTCGGATAAAATTTTATTATCGACCTCCATAATAGTCGCCTTCTAACTCTACACAACGATTCCAACGTTGCTCCCACAATTGGAAGCACCCTTGGTAATCTTCCGAAATTAACCCGCCCAACACCACGGTTACAGCTTCTTTGACCTCCTGTACGCTGCCACGGTGAGTTCCCTTGAGGAATAAAAAAAAAGTCGCAGGGGGTAATATCAGGGCTATAGGGTGGGTGAGGCAACGTTGGAATGCCTTTTTTCGGCAAAAACTCTTGCACAATGAACGAGAGGGCCGGCGCGTTGTCTTGGTGAAAGATTCAGCCGTTCTCGGCGAGTTCGGGTCTCACACGGAAAACGCGTGCCCGCAGCCGCTCCACGACGCCAACATAGGACTGCCCAGGCACTGTCTGGCCGGCAGTAACACATTCACGATGAATGATACCGCGGATATTGAAAAGACGATCAACATTGTCTTCAGTCGCGACTTGGACATCCTCGCTTTCGTTGGCAGCTCGCCATCCTTTTCCACCCATTGCTGACTTTGTTTGCAGGTCTTGGGGCCATACGCAAATATCCAGGTCGCATCTCTAGTTCGCATTTGTTTCTGTTCATGGGTGAGAACTTTGGGCACCATCTTTGCGCAAATCTTTCACATGTTCAAATTTTCGTGTAACATCTTGTGAACGGTTTCCTTTTTCATGTTTAGCTCGTCAGACAACGCACGAATGCTTAGGCGACGGTCAGACGTGATTAGCGAGCGCAAACGGTCGACATTCCCGTCGGTACGAGAGGTGACGGAAGTTCCTTCACATGGATCGTCTTCTACCGATTCATGCCCCTCCTTGTCTCCATACACCACCTGCAATTTTCGGAGGATTTCCCAGGGTTTTTCTCCAGATTTCACTTAAAATTGAAGCACAACGTGTTGCTTGTAATGCGAGTTACTCATTTTCATGACGCCACTAAAAAAGTTACTTTCGAAAAATGTGCATAAAACATAAACCAAACTTAGGGTCGCTTACTAACTGATAAAAGGTGATTCCAAGTTGCATTGATACTTATATTGCCCAAGACACGAAGAAAAAAATACACTTTCTGATGTATTTTATGAAAGTAAGTGACATTTTTAAGGTCGAAAGAGGTAAAGTAGTCGTGCCACGTGACTACTTTCACGCAAATGTCATGAAATGTGATACATGTGTTTATTAGTAAACAAAGCATACATTCGGAAAATACTGGGAAAGTTGCTTTTCTTTTAACGCGTAACTTAGGGTTTTCCGTTGTAAAAATTTAAACCCCTACTAGGCACATATCTACTGAAACAATCTTACTGTCTCTTAAAACAGATGCAATATGAAACCTAAAGAATACAAAACAATTCATATAAAAAAAGGTCAGTATTAAAAAAAGCGTTTATATGTAAAACAAAATACACTTTTTAACTAACACTAGGGCAGGGACTTTTTGACAGGCAGCTGAAAAATTATCAGCGACTTCTTGTTACGACATTACTCTTAGACAGTTTGAACCCATTGCATTGTCTTACTGACAGCGCTGTCAAAATATGCAAATTCCTCGAAGGTGTGACAGAGAGGGTTCAAAGCAGGAAATTAAGGAGGCCAAGACCCGATTTGTGCTGAAAAGCCATAGATGAGAGAAATGTAATAACAATAAATACGACATAGTTAAAAAGTGTATTTTTTTAATTTAAGGGGAACACTACTGTGGCAGACCGAGAAGATTTTATTATTTTTTTATTGTATTTTCTGAAAGTATATATATGTTTAAAAATATGTAAGAAATTCAAGGGAAAAATAAAAACCATAATAAAATTATACCAGAACGAGCAAAGAACAGTAAACTGTGCCTTAGGCGACAAATGACACCTATACCTGCTAAATGTCAAAAATATTCTATACAATCAAATATTTGACATTCAGTTGCGACCACGAGGGCTGATCATGACGATGAAGACTCGTCGTATGGGCCTGGAATCGACGAAGTTCAGTAAATATCAAAAACTTATGCATCGGAACTTAATCGCGTTTCTAGTTAGAATTGTTCGAATTTAAGTTTTAAAAAATGGGAATTAATGGCAGTAGTTAAGGTTGTAAGTAACACTTTTTTTATTTTTAAAATTAGCGTTTTTATTATATTTTGCTGTTGGAGAAGAGGGCGCATCGTGGCGTACATTAGTCCACATAGGCACTCGTGCTAGTGTAAACACTATTAATTAGCAACCTTTATATTTGATCCCATATATATATACAGTCTCAAGAAAAATTTTCGATTAATTTCTGACATAATATCCTTTCTTCTTTTAGAAAAAATAAAAATCATGGAGTATAGGAGTTTATCATAAAAAAATATAAATTTTTGCATCATAGACCGTAAAAGAGACAATTTATGCCATAAATAATTATCGGCTTATACTCGCAGATAAATAAATAATCGGTAAATTTTAATACTTTATCCATTTATTGTTTGCTTTTTCATTAAACGAACAAATAGAACATTTTGGATATGAATACGACGAACATCTTTTAGCACCAAAAAAAATTCTGTTTCTAAATCCATCTATTGATCAATTAGTACCTAAATATAATTGCATAAAATGTGCAACTAAGCACCGTATTTGCAAATCATCAGAATTGTCTTGTATTTCGTTCTATATTTGCGGTGAAAATAATACATGTGAGAATCTATTATCTTAATAACTAATTAATGATTCAATTAAGAATAATTATTCATTTAAAAAAAATTTAAATCACAAAGCAAATAGTAAAATCAATTTCCAAATGTCACTAGAATTTTTGATTTCAATTTTGTCATTAAAAAAAATTACCAAAAGTAATTAAAAATTTGGTAATATTTTTAGCTCGAAGTTACATGAAAAGAATACTGAAGGTGAGCCAAATTTTAATTTTAATTTATAAGCACCAAACTTCTCTACTCCTTGGTTCATATTTTTTTCTAAAAAAAGGGTATTATACCAGAAATTTTATTTCTGGCCTGTATATATGTGATCAAATATAACGGTTGCTAATATAGAGCGGACTAAAGTGGGTCACAATATGCGCTCTTATCTATCAGTGTATCTTAAAATAGCGATTACTCGGCAAGCAAGTACCGTAAATAGCTGTATAAAAGTTTAAAATCTTTGTTTTGAAACGCAGAATCATGTTGGCTAGTCATCTTTGTCATTTCGTGATCACTAAATAAAAGCTTATAAACAAATATCTTTATGAATTTTAGGTGGAAATCACAACTTTCAACTATTGTAACTTTGTTACTAATAATCAGAAAAATATTTAGCAAAGATTATTCAAAAGTCACAACCATTTTTTTCAATTTAAGTGTTTATAGGTCTCCATTGGATTTCTAAAAGCCGAGTTATGATCAATTTAGTTAGAGCGGAATTCTATTTTGCAATGTTTTTACACTAATTTGAGCGTAATTTTTTTTTAATTAATACTTTTTAAAAATTAAAATTTCAGGATGTTTCTAATTAGGATTAAAATCGATTTGGATGAGCAGAGCACCCCGAAATAGCCAAGGTAATTGTTTCTAGACACTTCAACAATTAAATTGTTAACAACAAAAAACAAAAAATCTATTCTCCAGGCCAAACAACATAAAAATACACGAAAATATTGAGAGGGACTAAAAGGGCGGTTACGAAACCCCCCATTAGAGTCCATGGAGCCTAAGTTGGGTTTTGTTTAAATTTGTGATTAAAATTTGTAATGAATAAATTCGTCCGAATTATAAAATGCAATTTCGATTAAAATTTGTTTTATACTATGTTTAAAAAGATTATCACTAGATAACAATATCGGCGTACTGTACACATCTCTAAAATGGGGACACAACTCAAACACGCGGAGGACCCACCCGCAGGCCCAGCAGAACAAGGGATTCCATACGGCATTAGACGCCCAATGGTTCCTTAGGAACACTTAACGGCACCAGGATCTGCAGCTGCCCACACTCCTCGAGCTTTCCCGAATAAGAAGTTTTACAAATCCACCCCACAAATCAACCAGACAATCTGCATAGCTTTCAGACCTAACACGTTTGCCAAGTGTAGGTACCCAGTTTCCAGCGATCCCATACTATGACGTTCCCCAGCCAGGAGACTTACTTAGAGCCGTTTTACACACACAAGAATTATAGCCAAAATTTATCTCATAATTATGTCGAAAATTTTCATAAAACTAATTTGCTGTTTTACACATCAAAGAATTATTGTCAAAATTTTGGTGAAAATTTTCAGCATAAAAATATAGAACGTATTTTATATTTTTATGACTAAAATGCAGAAAGTGCGCCAAAATCGACGCAGAATAAAATTTGTGAATTGACAGAACACATTTGGTAATCAACCTAAACTTAATATTAATTCATTGTTTCTTGCACAAAATATCCCTTATTTTGTGGTTTCTTGATTATATATGTCACATGTGATGAAAATGCACATGAGCATCGACAAAATTATCACCAAAATTATATTTAAATTTCTTATACATATCACACAGAGTGGTATTTTATTTTAAAAATTATCTCCATAGAATTTTCGGCAAAAATTTGCTGAAAATTTTTGTTATAATTTTCGGAATAGTTCTTGTGTGTGTAAAACGGCTCTTACAATGTAAAATCATTACTACTATGTTAATTTAGTAATAAGTTTTTTTAAATTAAATTTTGTAAACTTGTCTAACAAGTAAATAACACCATATTGTAAAAGGAGTAGTTATAACTTACTTAAAATACAATAAAGCAACTAGAATTACGTTTTCAAACTGTTTAAATAAAAATTTTGATTATGCAATACCTGCTCAAGGTGAAGCAGTAACCAAAGTACAGATTTTTGATTGAATATTCAATAACAAGCTAAAGATATTAATTTTGAGACAAATACTTAAAAATACAATTGCAGATATTGCTACTTTTAGTTAGATTAATCATCGATGTATACAGGAAATAAGAACATATTGAACTCTTGACGAATTACATGCTGAATTGTTGGGAGTGTCTTTGCCGTTGAGTGAAAATGCAACATACTTCAGATTACACCATAGGTGGCAATGCTGTGACATAGCCAATAAAATTATGTAAAACACAAAATGATAGCTAGAAGTGCCATCCTGACAGTAAATTGTGCACAGCCTTTATACATATTTGAGAATCTTTAGCTGCTGTTTGGCCTTCAGCAATTGGCGTTTATTTCGCAAGCTGATAAAGATCACATATCCATCGGACTGAAAGCAGCTCAAAAGATTCATTGCTTTTCATGCATATGAAGTATAGATGGAGTAAATCTTCCCCTCATGTTTGGGTAGTAGCCTCAAAAAAAGCATAATCATTTCTTCAGCGAATGTATGAGTTGCTATTAAAGAGCACAATAGGCCTACTCTGGCCGCAGTGCGTCCGGCTTTAGGACGGACCCGGGAGTATAAAAAAAATGAGTTGCTATTAAAATACCAGGGTTAGGTAACTCTGCAGCTGTGCAGTATTCAGGTCCGAAATGCACCTATATAAGAAGTGGAAAGCACGATTCTTCTAAAGCAGATACTCATACTAATGATTTTGATAACTTGATAGAACTATATGTATTTGACAATATTATGAAGCATGATGGAAAAATTAAACTTGTAGTCATTACTTCTGATAGTGGACAGATGAGTACCCAAAGTATTGTCCTAAGAATATACTTTCCATTTCGCGGAACTATTTTCAAAATTTCTGAAAAAGTAATAATTAAATTTGTTGAATATATTGTATATAAATAATCATATTAAAAAATTGTAATCCTAATTTTAATTAATTTTTAAATTATTATATATATTTTTTAGGTATTTTAAAGGTATAACACGTGTAATTCAGTCTGTTAAAAAATTTGACTTGCATGCTTTATTTATCATTACAAATGCAGCTGGCCGTAGTGCTTTAATCGCATGGATAGTAGATTTGAACCCCTTAGTAGTTAGCTGTCAAGTGTCATCCTAAAAAACGCTTTTGTTACACGCTTTTGATAAGAGTGGAAAAATAGTAGACAAAATTCAGGAATTTTGAGAGTGCAGGATACACTCTTGCCAATTTACAAAATGTAATAGTAACTGATAATTATCCAGTCATACCAAAGTTAAAACAAAACACAATAAAACTGAAAATCTTAAAACTGAGATTAACTTGCATAAACAAACTTTACTTCATAAAAACTATTATATCCCAAAATTAGTTAGTTAATACAATGTAAAAAAAATATTATGAGTGAATAATTTGAATAAATTTTAACCTGAAGTCTCGGTCTCTCCATATGTCAGCCGCCCGACTTATGCTTATATCTGAAGAAGACTTGCATTCGGCGACTGACTGAAGGATGGATGATGATGTAAAAGCGTGCGGTGCAAATGCGGGCAACATGAAATTCAACTATAATTTAACTAATTGCTTTTTAATTGAAAGAAACCATTTAAGTAATGATTTCCAGGACAGTAATTTAAACTCTTGGACATGAAACAAGGTGTAAAATTCTGGGAGGTTCCTGAGCATCTGTAAATTGGATTTTTTCATAAGTCCAGTATCAGAAAAGTGAGTTGTTCAATCGGGTATTTCATTTAAGGAACTTGTAGTTTGAGGTTGTGTTTCTTGGTGCTATTTTCAAAATAATTTTTATAAAAAATTTATTAGACAAATCAAAAATTTTAACTTTACATTTACAAAAAATATAGCTCTTGAAATTTGAACACATGTAACCGATAATTGTAACCACTTTTGCAAGCCAATTGTAGCCAGAATGAACATTTTCACACTCATGAAGCAATCAATGATGTCATATTTTAGCAAAAAGGTGGCGAAGAGTTTCGGAAAAGTGCAATGTTTGACCTTTAAAGCGAAAAATTCGCTTGTGGTTCAAGGGGTAGGATACACCTTTGAACTGTATTTAATTATTTTTTAGATTATTATTATGGATCCATCAATCTGTTCCTCATGAAAATTTATATGCTTATTTTTACCTGCTAAATGTTATTCTTAATGCATGTTTTTATTAGCAGACCAACAGAGATAGATTTTAAGGATTATAATTAGAGAGCCGTTAGTGTATTCTATAAGTAAGCCTTAAAAAGTTATTTAACTATGACCAAATTTCTGCAAAAGTATTACTTTTTTTGTTTGTGCAACACAGATAAGTACAATCAGATATTAGCCTGTTGCCTCATCCCTGTTAAGATAAAAAGTTATGTTATAAATGAAATGATAAATAATAAAATTTATTATAATAAAAATGAGTTTTCTAACAATATAACAATAACAATTTTTTTATGAAAGTAACATCTTGAGTAATTTCTATATTTGAGTTTATTTTATTAGTCTAGTTTCTAGAGTAAAATGCAAAAAAGGCGAATCTGCATTTTCCATTTTCGTTTTCCCCCTTTTCATAACACTTGACTAAAAAATCCCCTAAATCTTGAATTTTTAAATAAGGGGAAGTGTAAAATATCAGAAAAATTTTAAAAATAAATATCTGCAACAAAATTGCTATATTTTGTAAAACACAAACGGGGCGCAAATAGTGGTTGTGAAATTTAAGAAAATAATGTTATATTGAGTAATACTTACATTGGGCAAAGAATAATCCAACGATTTTTTATGTATAGTGTTATTCGCCAAAGGGCTTTTCTTAAGGTAAATATAAAATATATAATACTGTATACAGAGAGTTAAAATAATACCAAATAATAAGGAAATAAAAGATAGAAAAAAAATAGCAAATATATCCATTTTTAAAACTTAATAACTATCACATAAATTAGACCGAGGGAATGTCGTGGTGTTACTGTAACTTTCACAGAAACTGTTACATGTTTTTACTTTTTTTCCATTATTTCAGAAATACATTTTAGAGTTTTTAAAAAATTGTTTTTGTGTTCTAATTTTGTTACGTCGGCTTTCGACGCTAAATGTTAGTGTCAAAATGACAGAGCTATCATTTACAATTGATTTAACTGTTGCTACAGGACATTTATAAGGTTTCGGGCGAATAGTTCCAGCAGTTATGGCTCTCAAACAGCAAAGAAGATGCAAAATTAATCTTAACCTTACCATATTTCTTACATTTGTTTACAATTTAATTCGTGCTGTTTTAGGAAATATTTTTAAAATAATCGTATTTTTAATTTTTTTATTGTCTGCAAGCTATCTGGAAAGTACTAAATGTGACATAACATCAACGTAAGATATATTTAGGCTTAGATTTTGTCTGAGGATTCTGTTTTTTTTGTCGTCCAATAATTTATAGATTGATCAAAATACTTTGATTTGGAACCTGTCTTTATTTTATTTACAGGACTCTCCCTTACTGAAGTACCTTTAAAAGGTTTATATGTTACACCGTTAAAGGGATTCTCAAAAAACAAAAATTGTTACTATACTACAGACATAGAGTAATTATTAGTACTTAATATAGACTGCGAACCCTATAGAAGAAAGTTGGCTTACGCTCAAAATGGGACAGAGCATTTTCGATGAATAGTATGTCTTTCTAATGACGGCGCTTAGCACCACACTTCAAATGTCATTGGATACACCTATCACCTGACCATCACAGGTACTACTCAAAGAAAACGCTATGTCTTTTTCTAAGTGTAAACCAACTTTCTTCTGTAGGATCTGCGGTCTAGTATTTTTATTTTATTTCTATTGAAATAACAATGCCTAGCCTAAGAACTCTAAACATAAGAATCTTTTTTAATTTACTACGGTCAAGTTCATCTAGATAAAAAATTACCAGCATGCAATAATTTAGCCTATGCTTCAACAAAATACCTGTAAGCACTTCGTAAATTAAAGAAAAATAGAATATTTTTTACAATTTTTATCACCCAGTATTTTAATAATGAGATCATTATGAAGTAGCACAATCCTCTTTTTCAGTAAAGTCTAAGGTTTTTTTTACTATGTAATCTTGAACTGTTCCTGTCAAATAGTTTGGCACTGAACTGAGGAAAATGAGGGAAAGACTGCATATGTTTTCTCTTATTAACAAAGAAACTCCTGTATTAATGCCTTTAAGAACTGTTAAAGAATATAAAAATGGTTCAGAAATTAATTACCTAAAACTAAAAAAAAATATATTTCACCAACACATACAATCATCTGAACATCCACAATCTGCTGTGAGGAACATTTAAAAAAAAAATGGCAAAATACATACTAAAACTTCTGAGGCACATAGTGCTCAAATCTTTAATGACTTTTTTGTAAATATGCTAATGAAATTATCAATAAATTACCAACAACGGAAACAGATTTTAAAAATTTTAACACTGAGCCTTTTCTATTCCAGTTGCTCACCAATATTAATACCAAGATTTGTAAAACCTTAAAGAATTTTTTGATATCTCCATTAACCCATCTGATAAATCAAAGCATAACTAATGTTGTCTTTCCTGCATCCTTAAAAGCCACTAAGATCATTCTTGTTTACATGAAAAAGGGTCTAATAAATATCGACCTATCACTTCATCCTAAGATTTCAAAAGTTTTTGAAGCTGTATAGGGTAAGTATAGTTTTAGAAACAAAAAATCTACTTATTTCATCCTTGACAACCTTGTTAAGTGTGTCGCTGTGGGACTAGAGAAGGGCTGGACACCTATGCTTTCTTTTTTGAACTAGCAAAGGCATTTGATTGTGTCTAACATAATACTCTGTTCCAAAAATTATATTTTTATAACTTTCACCCCCAATTAATTTTGTTAATCAAGTCATACCTATCAGTCCATATTCAATATGTTTCTCATAATGGAAAAAATTAAGAATTTATGGTGTACTTCAGAGGGTTTGTATTATGTCCAATATTATTTTTGATTAATCAATCAATCAATCTTAATAAAAAGCCAATATTACATTGGATTCAAGAGATCAATAAAAAAGCAATATAATTTAAAATAACTAACAAAACACAATATAATAGATAATTTATATTAATGATCTGGTTAATTCACAAAATAACAATTCTGTTTGATAATTATACCACCAATCTTTTAAATTACCATTCTTTTGAACCCATATCATGGATACTTTATATCAAATATGCTGTATCTTCAAGCCGCAGATGTATTTGTATTATATTGGGGCTTGGTTATGTCCGCCTGGGGTACCTCTCTGGGAGAATTGAGTAACTCAGAGGGTGCAACTGCCGGTCCCAAGCCCGGATCAAGGAGGAGGGTTGGAGGGCGAGGCTAGCAACCTACCCTCCATAAAACAGCCGACATGCTCACAGAACCCAAGCATTGCCTCGGAACAGGACGGATCTAATGTTGACGACACGGGCTAGAACAAGGAAAATGAGACGGAATAAACACGAAAAGCAAATAAGGCTGGGATGCTGGAACGTAAGATCATTCAGTGGAAAGGACCAGGAAATCATTCTAGAATTGCAACACCATAAAATAGATATATGTGCAATATCGGAAACAAAAAAGAGAGGAAAAGGAACAGAACAATATGAAGACTACTTTCTGATCTATTCAGGCAAACCAAAAAACAACGTCGGGAGTTGGAATGCTGATCAACGAAAAATTCAGGGACTACATAACCGATATTAAGTACACAAACGACAGAATAATGAAGGCAACCCTGAAATTAGACAAACACAATCTTCATATAGTGTCCGTCTACGCACCGGACACTGGAAAGCCGGTCCAGGAGACAATCGACTTCTACGAACAACTCCAACTCATGATAGAAACAATACCACAACATGAGGGCATAATAATAATTGGCGACCTGAACGGACGAGTAGGGAGAGAGGTGATACCTGGAGTCAAGAATGGATTTAACGAGGAGACAGTGAACGAGCGAGGTGAGATACTTGTTGAATTTTGCGCCTACCAGGAACTAAGGATTAACAACACATACTTTAAACACAAACCCCAACACAAAGTCACGTTTCAGAGCAATAGAGGGGCCACGTCCACAATAGATTATATAATAACGAATAGAGCCATAAAACCAGAACAAATACAGGACGTAAGATCACTAACATCGACAAATATCGGATCGGATCATCACTTAGTAATGGGAATAATTACCATGGCAAGACCGCCAGCCAACAGGAAAAAACCGCACAACCCAACAACAAAGTTTAATATCGAGTCATTAAAAACAGAGAGCACACTAGATCTGTACAAACGGCGCATATCCCAGAAAATTGAAAGGGAACCCATTCTCATACAACACACAGTAAACCAAGCTTGGGACACCCTACTAAACAACATAAACCAAGCAGCGGAGGAAGCATTAGGCAAAAGAACAATCAACACAACGACAACAAACAGAAATAAAAAACCATGGTTCAAACCAGAGGTGAAGATACTGGCTCAAGAGAAAAAGAAAAAAAAAGCCCACCTAACATACACAGCCAACAAGACCCCAATAAACTACATCAAATACACTGAAACAAGGAACAGAGTAAACAACCGCATAAGGGAAATAAAGCGAGAGCATTGGGAAAACTTTAGTAGAGAAATGGAGAATGACCTTTATGGAACCCAAAAACGTATATGGAAAATGCTCAGAGCAACAAGGAAGGAAATAAATGAGACAGTTCAACTAAACAACATCTCGACAGCCGAATGGACCACCTACTTTCAGGGCCTGTATAAAGACCAGGACAAACAGGAAGAACTAAGGCCCAGGGAGCGAGGGAGGCTGAACCGAGGAGAAGCCATAGACATCGAGGAGGTAGAACAGTGCACGGTGGAGGAAGTAACAGCCGAACTAAAGCACCTGAAAAACGGTAAATCTCCAGGCCCGGACAATGTCCCAAACGAACTGCTGAAGTGCGGAGGAGAGGCTCTGGCTGGACAATTGGCCGAACTATTCAACAAAATATTGAAGGACGAAAACACACCAACGAGATGGAGACACAGCATTACAGTCCCGATATTTAAAAAGGGGACAACCTCGGATCCGGCGAACTACCGAGGAATATCACTCCTAGACACGACCATGAAACTGTTCACCCGTATACTACAGCAGCGTATTCTCAGTTACACCACAATCAGCGAGGAGCAACAAGGCTTTCGGAAAAACCGTTCAACGATTGACGCAGTGTTCGTTGTCAGACAGGTTGTAGAGAAAGCAATAGAGTATAACAAACCAGCATACCTGTGCTTTATAGATCTGATGAAAGCGTTCGACAGAATAAGGCTGGAGGACGTAATGAACGAGCTGGACCGCAGGGGAGTGCCTCTAAGCATCATAGAGACGGTTAGAAAGCTCAACACAAACAACACCACAATAATACGAACAAAATCAACAACAACAGAAAAAATAGAGCAAAGCACAGGGATACGACAGGGAGACAGTCTCAGTCCACTGCTGTTCAACATAATAATGGACAGAATAATAGAGCGAGTGTGTAGGGTGGAGCAAGGATACAAGATGGGAAACCAAAAAATCAAGATAATATGCTACGCAGACGATGCAACGCTATTCGCGGACACCGAGGACGGACTGCAATGGCTTTTACAGGCATTTAAAAAAGAGGCCGAGAAATTCAACATGGAAATATCTACCATCAAAACAAAAAGTATAGTGATCGCCAGGGAACCACGGAGATGCAAACTAGAACTGAACAACACAATAATAGACCAGGTTTTCGAATTCAACTATTTGGGAACAACAATATCACCATATGGTGAACTCAAGAAGGGCGTACGAGACCAGGTAAACAAGGCAACCAGGATAGCGGGAGCCTTACGAACAACCATATGGAAAAATGCACACATATCAATTCCAGCAAAAGTTAGAATATATAAAGCATGTGTCAGGCCCGTAATGACATACACGGCAGAAACACGAGCTGACACAGCAGAGACTAAGAGGATGATGCGAACCAATGAAATGAGAATATTGAGAACGATCACAGGAAACACACTCTGGGATCAAAGAAGAAGCAGCGAAATAAGGGAAGAATGCAAGACGGAAGACGTGGTAAGATGGACACGCGCTAGGAGACGCTTCTGGAACGAGCACATATCTAGGATGGAGAACAGCAGACTGGTAAAAATCGCCAGAAATGGAAAACCAGCATCCGGCAGACCGCCGGGACGGCCCCCCAAGAGGTGGAAGGATAGCTGGTCGTCGGCATCTCAGGAGGGACAAAGAAATGGGTAGAAACAAGCCTTAGGCTTTCGCAAAGAAGAAGAAGAAGAAGGTTATGTCAGTTTTATCGACACTGCTTTGCCTTCTGCATTTATCTATCGGTGTCTGGCTTATATTTTACAAAATATACAGCTTTTTACATCACATAGTAATATACACAACTACTTAACAAGAAACAATAATATTGTACCAAATTTCTACTGATTTGCAAAAACCAGAAGGGACATTAGCTATTAAAGTATCAAATTGTTCAATATCCTACTTCCTAATATAAAGGAACTGGAGGAACGATGGTTTTCAGTGAAAATGAAGCAATATCTTATTTTAAAGTCATTTTATTCTTTTAAACATTACTTCAACTTAATTTTAATATGTCTTACACTTTATTTTCAGTGTAATATTTTACTATGATAAAATTTGTTTTTAGTTTCTGACAAATCATTTTACTTTGTGAGTAAGCATTAATGTATTTATTTTGTATTACTTGATTGTCATTATTCCCATTTATGTTAAATAATAGGTCCTTTTATGTATTTTTTAAAGAATATATTTATTACTGATAATTTGTCTTATAAAAGCACTTTTGTGTAAATGTTATTAAATAAATCATTTATCATTTATTTATCTATCATTGTGGACCTACGTTTATAGGACCTTTCCTGTTATTTTGGGATGGTGAATCTCTAGATGAGCTTGGTGCATGTTTTTTGAAACACCCTGTATAAAGAAGTTTTGATATTATCATAATCTAAATATGAATTTTTAATATTGTCCGTAACTAATAATGAATTTTTCAGTAGATCCCTTTGAACTTCATTTAATCAACTTTAAAATATACGTTACCAAAAATTGCATTGACTTTTGTCATAAAAAAATTGATGCGATTTTAAGACACCTAGTGATAACTGATGGTGTGTCCTTTCTAGGATATATCAGAACGAGAAATAGTTCAAAATCACAATAAATCTGTTATAGAAAAATTATTTTTGATACAAGTAAACCTGAGGGATCTGGCCTATTTCCAACAGTGTTCTAATTATTGTTCTCTATATATGTTTTTCTTTGATTTATATTTTCACAGTCTCTTAACTTTAAAGCTTACCAGAAATATTGAAAATATCTTACGCGTGTCCAGTTTATTATAAAATTGGAAGCAAAAGTAATATAATATGTTCTAGTTACTATTCTGTTGGCAATTCATAAACTATTCAATCACTTCGTTGAAAAGGTTTAAACAAGTATCTATACACTGTTAATTAAATGTTAGCAACATAGGTTTATCTCCAGTATGTCGATTAATTGATTGTGTGACATAGCAAGCCAGGGTTGAGGAGCCCTAACACTGCAGCCTTAAGCCTTTATTGTGTTGCCAGTTATATCTGTTCTAAGTGAACAGGTTGGTTGTTTTGATCAGGTTTAGCAGCCTGCTCACTAGTTTATCTTCTGGGTATAGGCCTTCTGAACGCCCCCTGAAGGTGTCTTCAGTAGGTTAATGCTTCACATTCGAAGGTGATGTGTGAGGCGATGTCATCCTCTTCGTCGCACAGTCTACACATTCATTAAAGATGCCCATTGTATGTAGATGTTTTTTCAAGCTACAGGTTTGAAGTCCTGCAGTGCTGAATCAGCTGTTCTAGTAATGGCGCTGGATGAGTCATATGGCTGGTAAACCGAAGCTATGATCACTACCTTCTGGGCTCTGGCATTTGGTAGTTCATCCTGATGACCACTTGATCCTTAGAACAGAAATCAATTAGTTTCAATACATGTAGTTCATGTCTGATTAAAATACAGGCTTTGATATTATCAAGGTGTGAATCGTAGATAAGCTTACCTTTGATTTCTCCTAACCCAGCTACACGTCCCCTGACTAGTCAGGGCTCCTGGATGAGGACGATTTCAGTATCCCCATTGGATAGGAATTTACTTGAGACCACGGAGGCTGCCTTACTGTGCTGCAGATTTATTTGTAGTACCGACAGTGTTATCAGGTTCCGTTTTCCCCCGCCTTTTTTCTGTCCTGAAGGTAAGCTGGACAAGACCCAAGTATGCTTAGCATCAAGTCTTTGTGACCTCCTTCAAAGATTTATCGTCAAGTGAGAGGATGAAGGTTAAGCCTTCTTTCTCCACCCGGATGTTCAGAATCCTCCATTCTTCAGTATTTAGCACCCATTCGAGGTTCTCAGAAGTTGAAGGATTCTTGTCGATTCCCTGGTTCCTAAGGTATTTGTGGGGACCTACACCAGAGCCTTGCGTCAGATGAGGAACGGTACCCTCTAACGAGGTTTTCGCTTGTTTATCTACACAGGTCAAGAACAACAACTCCGCTTGTTGAGATGTGCCCGTGAACCGCGGACCATTACCAGGTTAGTATTTTCAAATCTCATTGTTGAATGCCGCTTGATTTCGTTAACCTGCTCCGGGGTTAACGTTTCTTCCGGGTATTTGTCCAGAACAATTTCCATCCTCAGCCGGCTCATTAAGCTTGAATCGGTCCTGCCCGGAAGATGGCGTGTTGACCACAGAGCAACCACATTTAGAGGCAACTGGATTTACACCTGGGGCCGTATCCTTGAACTGGGGAACGTGAAGTGAACGGTAAAAGGGGAAATTTTTAATTAAAATATCGTTAGAAAGTTGAATATGTCTCGCAAATATTAAGTAAATTTGAGATTACAGACATATAAAATTATTACAGATTCTGTTCATAATTCAATTGTATGAGCGTGCTATTTAAAAATGTTTTTCGAACGCTAGTTCTGTTTATGGATATAACATAAATATTTGAGTCCATAACGGCCGAGTATCTTAGTTTTAACCAGTTAAGTCTAACATAATTCTTTTCAAGACGCAACTTATAATAAATTTGAGAAATAACAATTTGTAAGCTATCTGAAACTTTTATTTAAATAAGTAACAAATTTTATATTTAAATAATGTTAACTACAGTATATAACTTAATTAGACTGTGCCAAACACTATACTACACTACAATTAAATAAATATTATGATTATAGTTTATCGGGATATATAAATATGAACCCTATAGACCTATGAGGTCCTTCATCATAAAAATCTTATTTATAGTACATATGATCTGCAACTCTCTACAAATCTTTATCTGGCCTTTGGTTTCAGTCCCTGGTCTTAAACAGTTTCTCTATCATTGTTCAAGTTTCAGGTTTTCTGTCAAATTTATTTGTCGGAACAGGACTTCTTGCAGTAAGAGGCTGCATTTTGTGAATTCATACAATAAATAACTGATTGGATAGTTTCCGTAGTGGATTGGAATGATGGTTTTTAGTCATACTACGTAGAGTTATAATTTCCACCGTTTCAAGGTTTATCAGTGCTGGCTTTCTGCAATTACTATATATATAGTACATGTATTCCAATTGACATCAGTATATTACTTTGTATTTATGAGTTGCTGTTTTTCTAAATATCCTTTTTTCTTTATATATTAGAATCCTAAAGTATTTGGCACTTTGTATGCATTTTTATTTAACCGTTCTAGAATGTCAATTTAAGATAATTTTGTGGTCTATATTTACCCCTACTGATGGCTTGGTGTATATTTCTTGGCATGAGTTGCTGTTTTTCTAAATATCCTTTTTTCTTTATATATTAGAATCCTAAAGTATTTGGCACTTTGTATGCATTTTTATTTAACCGTTCTAGAATGTCAATTTAAGATAATTTTGTGGTCTATATTTACCCCTACTGATAGCTTGGTGTATATTTCTTGACTCTTAAGTGATATAAAATAAATTTAATTCAGGGAAAGTAAAATGACAATCAGTAACTTCACAACAATAACAACAACGACACTATTTTTTTTTTTACTTTTGACGGTTAATTTGATGTACCAAAAATACTTTTTGCCTAAAATTGCGACAAAACATACTAGGGACATTTTCGCTCTGACAGTTCAATTCAATCTGTCGTCCATTTTTTTAAATCCGCGTGTGTTTTAGTACGTTCATATCTGGCAGCATTGCTTTTTCAAGAATACGGCTTTTACTGTCAAAAGTATGAAGTGACAGTTCACATCGCCATTCGTATCGAGGATACGGGCCCTGCTGTTGGCTCGCTTGAGTTTTCAGCTTTTAGAGCTGGGTTTACTTTTTCCCCAGATTTTGCACAGAGGTTTTTAGTTTCCCTCTATACTTGTTTCCATCGCGGTTTCCTGTTAATTCGGGCTTTCCGCGGTTTGATTGGTTGCCCTTTTGTCCAGGCTGCCGCAATTGCTATTTTCCGACGCTGGGCGGACGGAAGTCTTATTGAGGTTTAGGTTTTTTAGGTCCTCATTTACCTGTTTAAGGCCTGTCGCTGGGGTACTATTCCCAGACGATTTTGCCTCAACAGAGCAGTCTGGATTTCAGTAATTGTTGGGGTGTAACCGACCTTACTTCCTCCAGGTTGTAATTCTTCCAATTACTTCGTGGTTAGACCTTTTTGGTTCTCCACTGTTGCTTTTGGGGAAAAAGGTTTAGATTTATTGTTTTTACTTTGGGTTTCCGTATAGTTTCCACTAGTAGATCGGAAAGTTTGGTCCATTCCAGCAGAGCCGCTTACTAAGATAAGGCTGATTACTCTAGAAAGTCGCCCGGTTTTCTGGAGGGATTGTTTGCCTCCCACGTTGGGTTAAAGGGCTTCTGACGCTTGCTAGTCTTCCCGCTACCGCCCTTTGCGGACAGTAATATGAAGTTCTCCCTTGGCGATGAAAACGTCAGCGTCGGACCACTTTACGGCTTGGGTACGCCGGAGCCATCCAATCCGGGCCAAATCCAGTCCAGATACCGAGCCCAGACTGAGAGGGGTCCGATATGTCAGTGGACTTTTAATTTATTTTTATTTATTAATTATATTATTAAATTTTCCGAACATTCTGCTGCAACTTACTCAATATATATTGACTTTTAGTAAAGCTTTTGATAGGGTCAGTTACTCTATTTTGCCTCCTAAGTTGTCGTGTTTTGGATTTTCAGATTAATTATTCCTTTGACTGGAATTATATTTGTCAAACAAAAAACAAATAGTAAAAACGGATAGTCACCTATCAAATCGAACCATACAATATTTCAGCACAAATCTGTAAAAGCCAAAATAACTAAAAAAAAAATAGTAATTGTAATTAAAGAAATGGTATCTGATTTACATAATAATTAAAAATAATTACAACATTAACGGAACAATTAAACAAGAAGGCTTAGGGTATCGTATAATTCATTTAAAATATATTGGAACAATTTATTAGAGGTTTTCTTAACACATTTTGATAGTTGTTCAATGACAAATTTTTTATATGCATGTGATAAAGGTTTTTTTCCTTCATGGAACAAACAGTTAACTATTGGATTATGGTATTAAGATATTATTGTTAGTTCCAGTAAAATGGTTATGTACATCCACGTCCCTTTATAATTATACAATAAAATCGTATTAAACTATCAAAAATCAAGAGGTTGAAGAAAGTTGAAGTGTTTTAAAATATTGGTCTACATGACACTATTTGAAACATTTTCAATTAATGTAAGAGCTCTCTTTTGCAAAAGAAAAATAAAGTTTATTCTGGATGCCACAGCATAACCCCAGAAAGGCAAACAATACCGAAAGTGGCTCTCAAATAGAGCATTATAAATTGCCTAGTATTTCTTGCTGTTTTTATCATTGTGGATCTCCCAACACAGTTTACTACCTACTTGAACAAATTATGCCTAAATTGCCTTTCGATCTTTCATTTCTATGTAAATTTGTAGATGATTTGATAATTGCTATCCCTGAGGATGAAATCAGCAATACACTGAATATTTTCAATTTAATGCACCCCAAAATACAGTTCACAATTCAAACTGAAATGAACAAAAGTGTCCCATTTTGGGATACTCTATAAGATCCAATGACAGTAAAATAATTTTAAACTGGTATCAGAAACTAACATCCTCTGGAAGATATATTAACTTTTATTCTAACCATCCTACCAATCAAAAGTATAATACGGTTTTTGCAATGAAAAACTCAATCACCTACATTTCGGATGATGTATTTCTAAAAGAAAATTTACATAAATTGTTTGATCTATTTGTTAATAACGGCTACCCAAAACATATTTTAAAATCGTTAATTTGTATCACTGGAATGTATGATGGTCCTACAGATGATAGTGCACTAGCACTCTTAGTAAAGTATAAAAAACTTCCCTATATACAAGGTCTAACTAATAATGTAATTAAACATGTGAAACAATTTAACTACATAAAAATAGTCAAGTATAACACAATAACTATTTTTTTTTTTTTATATATTCTCGGGTCCGTCCTAAAGCCGGATGCACTGCGACCAGAGTAGGCCTATTGTGCTCACCCTAGACATTATAGCCACTCTGTCAACCTAGCCCCCTGGCTCAATCTGTACAGTCCTGCTAAAGAGTGATTGAGTATTTCTTCCGGTTCCAGTTTTACTGACCCGAAAGTTTGTTGTCTAAATCTCACCAGTGACTCACAGTCACATATGATATGCTTCACCGTTTCCTCGGCTTGTCCACACAGTCTGCAGCCGAGGTTTCCGTTATATAGATTCATTCTATTCAGATGTACTTTGACGGCCATGTGTCCCGTCATTATACCTGTAATAGTCCTTAATTGGTTTCTACTCATTTGTAGTAGTTTCTTTGCCAGTTTCGGGTCCGGATTCCCAATAAATAGCTTGCTGTGGTTTAAACCCTGTCTGGTCATCCAGTGGTTTTTATGTTCTCTTTTGATCCATTCTTTGACTGCTTCTCGTGCTGCACACCGCGGCACCCCAAAGGCCGGTTCTGGACCAATGTATTGAGATGCTGACCCTGCTCTAGCTAGTTCGTCAGCTTTTTCATTTCCATGTATGCCTTCGTGTCCTGGTACCCACTTTAACATAACTCTGTTGTCTTTTGTCAGAGTTTCCAGCTCGCTCTGACATTCCCAAACCAGCCTCGATGATACCTTTTGGCCCTTGAGGGCCCTTAGGGCTGCCTGGCTGTCAGAGTAAATGAGGATTTGCTTCCCTTTGTAAGCTCTCCTATTTATCTCATCTGCGCACCGTAAGATTGCGTATATTTCTGCCTGGAACACTGTTGGGTATTTCCCAAGGGGAAGGGTTAGTTCCTTCCTCGGTTGTAACCCGTATATCCCAGCTCCAGTACCCTCACTAGTTTTTGAACCGTCAGTGTACCAGATACTTGCACCCGAGAATGTTTCCGGTCTTTCTCTTTTACTTGCCATTCGATCCTCTATTGTGACTTCAAACGGTATATTATAACGGTAGCTCGAGTTCATATGGTCCGTGTCCATTTCCAACTCAGGGCTCCTGATTTTTTTACATATGTTTTTATGTCCTGACATCGTCATTTGCGATTTTACTGCTGAGTGATTTAGTCGGTGGAGTCCCATTCTTGCCTCTGCCTGAATCACTAAGTGTAGCGGAGGCAGATCCAGAATACACTCCATTGCCGAAGTGGGCGTTGATTTCATGGCCCCAGTAATACATAAACAGGCGACCCTTTGTATTCCACTCAGCTTTGTCATAATTGCTCTCTGCATTACCTTGGGCCACCAGACCAAGGCTGCGTAAGTGATGGCTGGTCTCACAACACTGGTGTATAACCAATGTACCATTTTCGGTGAGAGACCCCATGTTTTCCCACATAATCTTCTAACAGTCATAAGAGATGTTTCCGATTTTCTGGTTATGTTTTCCACTTGTCTGTTCCAGGTCAGCCTGGAGTCTAAAATCACCCCCAGATATTTTACTTCTCTGGCAAGTGGTATTGTGTTTCCTTGGAGGATGATGGGACCGAGATCCTCTATCCTTCTCCGTTTTGTAAAGGGAATTAGGACAGTCTTTTGGGGACTTATATTGAGTCCCTCCTGCCTTACCCATCTTTCTACAACTTCAAGAGCCCTCTGCATTCTTTCTCTTACTGTTGTATTAAATTTGCCTTGGGTTAAGATTACCAAGTCATCTGCATATCCCAGCACAGAGTGACCCTCCCCACTCAGGGTTCGCAGAAGCCCATCCATTACTAGGTTCCAAAGCAGTGGGGAGAGAACCCCCCCTGCGGACACCCCCCAGTCACCCGTGCCATCAGCGACTCTCCGAGCAGTTCTGTGTAGATCACTCTGTCTTTTAACATATTTCCAATCCACCTGCAACAGGTCTCCTCCAGATTGATGTTCCTTATTGCAGTGATGATTGATTTAAAAGACGTGTTGTCGAACGCCAACTCTATGTCTAGAAATGCTCCTAGAAGCACTTCTCCATTTTCCAGAGTGTTTTCCACCTTGCTGACCAAGTCGTGGAGCGCTGTCTCTGTGGATCTCCCGATTCTATATGCATGCTGGCTCCGATGAAATGGGCTGTTCACCATTAAATCATCTCTGACATGTCTGTCCAACAGCTTCTCGAGAGTCTTAAGGATAAATGACATTAGACTGATTGGTCTAAATGCCTTTGCTGTAGAGTAGTTGGGTTTCCCAGGTTTTTGAATGAACACTACCCTGGTTAACCTCCAAACCTTTGGTACATATCCTAGAGCTAGAGTGGCTCTTAATATGCAGCAAAGTCTGTTAATCAACAGGTTTGGACCCTGTTGTAACATTGCTGTATAAATCCCGTCCGGTCCCGGCGATTTATATGGTTCAAATGAGTTTATGGCCCATTTTATCTTTTCATAGGTAATCACCTTTTTTGCCGTTTGCCAATGGTCCTTGGTGGCTCTTACAGCAGTATTTATCTCTGCTTCAGTCCTCCAAGTCTCCGGTGATTTCTCAATTATTGTTGACCCTGGGAAGTGAGCCCGAAATAACTCGGTCATTGTTTCTTTCCCAGTATAGGTGTGCTCCCCTGTATTTGTTTTTAGAGAGTTTATTGATGGTTGCGTATCCTTTGAGAGTATCTTTCGGAGTCTGGCACATTCTGGGGTCGTTTCGATCTCCTCACAGTGCTTCCTCCAAGATTCTCTCTTAGCCTTACGCAAGTTCCTGTTATATTCAGTCAGGACCAGTCTATATTCGTCCCAGTTTCCTGTTATTTTCGCCTTGTTCCATAGTTTCCTAACTTGTCCTCTTTTCGCCTCTAATTTCGCATTCCACCACGGCACATTGCGAGTAGAATGTTGAGTGATCTGAGGACAGTTAGCTTCAAAGGCTGAGACTGTGGCTTCTGTTAGTTGTTCTGCCATCAGTTCTACTTCTATTATGTTGCTTACCGAACTTTTGATTTCCGCTAGTCTCTGTTCTAGGTCTAGGCAGTAGTTTCCACAGTTTGTCCTTCGCGGATTCCGGTAGTTTAGTTGTTCCCGTTCTATACCCGTTATTTCAAACCTGATGCACCTATGGTCAGAACAACTTGCCTCCCTAGACACATGCCAGTTTTTTATAAAGTTGCCAAGATATGTTGTGCTTAACGTTATATCAATGACCTCCTGCCTTTGTCTGGTGACGAAGGTGGGTTCATTGCCTTTATTCATTATGTCTAAGTTATTTACCATTATGAATTCAAAGACTGACTTACCTCTTTGATTGATGTTTGTGCTGCCCCAAGCATCGTGATGGGCATTGGCATCACACCCAATGATCAGCTGCGATCCATTTCCTCTGCAGTCTCTCACCAGGTCTCCCACTGCTCTTGGTGGTGGTTCTTCTAGGTCATCATAGGGGAAGTAGGCTGAGCCGATAGTGATGTTTGTTGGTCCAGCTCCCCTTGTTGCTATTTTTGCGGCAACAAGATCCCTAGAAATATGTTTCGTTAGTGCAAGCACTTTTAGGTGTTTTTTATACAATATACAGGTCCTTGGTTTATCGGCTGTTCTGCAATATATAAGCTCACATCCGATTCCCGTAATCCCTTTTACTTTCCCCTGGTGTATCCAGGGTTCTTGAATGAGGGCGATGTCACAGTCTTTCATCTCCCTGCACAGAGCGGCCGAAGCCGCCCTACTGTGTTGGAGGTTTACCTGTATCACCCTCACTTTTCTTCCCGGTTCCCAGACTACGGAAGGTCACCTTCCCGAATTTATAGAATGCCCTGAACTGGGTCTGTTCAAGGCATTTGAAGGATGCCGCATCAACCGAGAAGGCCAGTGTTTGACCTTTCTCGTCCATTTTGCGGCTTAAATTCGTCCAGTCACCCACCTTCAGCCCTGGGTTCTGTGTTCCCAGGCGTGTTCTGGCTTTTTCTAGCTCGTCTGTCCCTGGTAGCCAGACGAGGACTTTAGGTCTTTTGGGAAGGTCCTTGGCCTCGACTACTGTCAGGTCTACTCCTTCCCATAAATTCCCTAGTTTTGCAACAGATTGTTGCAACCAGGTTTTTTTGTATTTACATTTGCACACGTGATCCATAAAATGCCTCCCGTGTACTTATTTCCCTCAAACTGTGGTGGATTCCCACTGCCAGAGGGCATCTCATCCATGATCTCTAGAAGCCTATTTAGAATTAGGTCAGCTTGGATCTGGTCAATTGTGAAGTCAGGGTGACGACTATGCACAATCGCCATCCTGAGATCACTTAATGCCCTGCTGTAAGAGGCTCCAGCCTGTCCTACTTGACTTCTGGTTCTCTTCGCAGGTCGTTTATCTCCAGGGGAGGTACTTGAGTCCGAGTGCAGCCGTTTGCTGGTTGCACTCCCCTCTTTTTTGGCTTCGGTCCCCGACTTTGGTTTTTCCTTAGTCCAAGTCCCCGCTGCCATTTTCTGTGCCTTCCGGATCTTCTTTTTTTGGGCTCCGGAAAGCTTCTTTCCCTGTGGGTCAACTTGCGTTTTCCCTCCAGGGTCTGTTTTCCCAGTGTCTGATTTTTCGGTGGGACTTTCACCCATCCTACTGGATTCAGCCACTAGAGTGTTGTCAGAGGAGTCTTCTACAATGAGATCCACCTCTGATTGATTGTCGGAGTCACTCATTGCTGAGTCCTCCTTTAATAATATTTCTTCGTCTTCTTTTTCCTCATACATATTCCCACGAGTATGGAAGAAAGGGTGGTCCACGCCGGCAGAGCTCCCTTTACCGACGCAAGGCTGTATTACTTTGGGATTTCGCCCGGTTTCCCAAAGGCACCGTCTGGAACAACTGATAGGCCCAGTTGCCATACATCCTCTCGGCACGGTCGCCACACGTTAGAATTAAGCCTGTGTTAAGTGTTTGTGTAAAGGTGCGCCCGTCTACAGTCAACGGATCGATACCGCCCACCTGCAGACGGCCTGGTGTAAAGTGATGTGTTAGTGTAGGCACCACTGTGCAATTGTATCCCTCTTAGTCTGGTTCCTAACCACAGAGACCTATCCAGCTTGGTTGTACCTGCCGGCAGTCTGAACTGCCGCTGGCTTAGCTCTCTGTGTCATTGAAACTCGCAAGCCCCACCGGAAACGTCAACCCGTGGATACTTCGGGGGGTACACACAATAACTATTGGGAAAACGTTTATTAAAAACAAAAGATATAGTTCCGTTGTTACAGCTTTGTAATGTAGTCTGGTAGTATCTTGTAGGCAATGTGACAAATGCTATATAGGATAAACAAAACAGAACCTAAAAACGTATTATTCAGTATAAAAGCGATAGCCGCATTGGTAAGAAATCTTGTGCTTTGGCTAACCATTTCCAGAGTGAGGATCATCGGTTTGATTATGAGAATGTGTTCATTCCCGAACATGAGTCTAGCCTTAGAAATCGTTTATTTTTGGAAATGGTGCATATAAATAATAAAAACAAGACAATTAATTCCCGTTCTGATATAGATTCACTCAGTACCATTTATTGAAGCATTTTAAATTAGTATTCTGCCCTTCTTGGAACATCTCTCATCTGCTAAAGGTTGGTTTGAAACAAATTAAACAAGGAGTTGGATCCAGTCAATTAATTGTATCTAGCACTGTATATTCGATATTAAATTAAATTCTTATTAGAATTAAATTTTTCTTTTGTTTGTTTTGGGCACCATGTGAACCCAAAGTAAAATTAAGGTTTTAATTTGTTGATGATCGTGATAGGAATGTAAACTTATTTTAAAACAGAATGGATGTTAGCCAGTTCTTTAAATTCTAGATGTTAGAAGTTCAAATAGTATTATTGTATTTATGAGTTTATTTAAGTTTTTTCTTTTTAAATTTGTATGACACCGTGATAAATTATCTTTTAGCTGTATCTTCCTAATGATGCTATATATATATATATATATATATATATATATATATATATATATATATATATATATATATATATATATTTATTTTTTATTTCGAGTATACATATTTAGATCTTACTCTTCATATTACAAGTATACTCCATGATCAAACAAATAATGTTGGAAAATAACTTTTTAGCAATTAAATACCTATGGGAGGTAGTCGATGTGCAGTTTATGGATGTTCTAATAGTTATAAAAAGAATAAAAATGTTATTTACCATGTCTTTCCAAGACAAAAGGATATGGTTTCTCAAGCTGTACAAAAAGAGTGGATTAATCGTTGCATGAGAGCAGATATTAATCCAACTACCTTCAGGATATGCTCTATTCATTTTGTGGACGATGATTACGAAAGAGATTTACAAAACGAATTATTAGGTAATGACTATACAGTGTAAAGTATAAGTTTCATGCCATTTTATAATGTAATCAAAAATTTTGAACTTCTATGACATATCATCAGAATTGTAAGTAAAGAGAGGGTAAGTAAACAATAACAGGTCTTCAAATTCACTGATATTAAAACAATGAAGGAGCAAAAATTTAACAAACCAAACCGGGATAAAACTAAAAATTTTCTTTTTTTTTCTTGTCTTAATTTTTAGATTCCTCCTGTAGTATTCTTTTAAAACCCGGAGATATTTAAAAATAGCTTATATACTTCTTTTTTTAATTTTTAGGACTTCCCACCAAGAAAAAATTGAAAAAAACTGCAGTTCCGACTTTAAATTTGCCTGATGGCAATAAAGAATTACAAACTTTATCTCTTCCCGATAACAGCGCTAAAGTAGAACAGCAGTTACTACCAAATTTTAACGTCATTGGCAATTTTAAAACTGAGCTTAAAAATGTTGCTGAACAAATAACTTCGAAAGAAGATACGAAACTTAGTGACCTCGAGAAAACGAAAAGTATTAGTTCGAATTCTTCAACTTCTCAGAAGAATGATGAAGGTAAACATAAGAATTGATTTCTCAAATAAAAATAACGAAAAATTTTACGTCTGAATTATTGTTTTGGTGACAAAATCACCCTCAGGGTTCCTTCCGAAGTCAGGTATGTTACCTACCACTGCAATAACTGCTAAGGGAACATGTGAGAAAAAAATTCTAGGTGATAGTTGTAGGCTGAGTTAAGATCGTCATGCTACTAGATCACCACTATTAATTCACGAATGTTTCCGAGAAGTATTCTCTAACATTTTCAGTGAAATGTATTGAAATCATGTTCTATTTTTCAATTTTACTAAATCAAATATTTATTGAAAATTGGTATTAGTTTTCTGCCCTTAATAAATGGGTATTTTCTTTAGCCCAAATATGAAACTAAGGGAAATTCCTAATTTATTTTATTGTGGATAATACTTCATACAAGAAGAGAACACTACAAGAAATATTTAATTAATGACTTATTTAGAAATCGCTAAAAAAATTTTAGTCTAAACTCTTAAACCTCACTCTGATTTTCTTCCATCTAAACTAATATATTGGTTGATTCAGATGAGGTATGATTTATATAAATAAAATTTATAACTAAATATATAACTAAAATTTGAAAAATATCATGAAAACTCTATCAAAGTTCAATGAGTGGCTCATGAGTGCTATAAGGACTGACAACTAGAGTATTGCTAGTTCTAATGAACCATTCTCCTCTACGTTAGTTCGTAGAAAACTAGATATTGAAAGCTGGAACTGTCAGTTACCCATATAGCGGGAAAAAAGTGGTGGAAAGGTGTCCATCACTTCTCATGCAAATAGACTGTAGGCGCCAGTACTTTTGCTAAAGAAAGAAAATTGGGTGGAAAAGCAGACTCTTCCGATATATACATCTTCGTGGTTTACAGACGGATCTAGCACCGGAATCAGATTCTTACTCTCTTGGACAACACACATTGGGTTTTCCAGCAGAAATTTGTATTTTTATATAAACAGAAATAAGAATATAAATATTTGCTCAGACAGCAGTTGAAATATTGGCACCTTACAAGTGGTATCCGACTGTAAGAAAGCCCTGATATCTTGAGATTTGTGTGGTTCCTGGGTATTCACAGAAATAATGAAGTAGATCGTTTGGCAAAGGTAAGGTCCGTGATTGAATCAAATGGATGTCGGTCATTTATACCTCCACCAATCGGTAGGAACAAACTAAAACTATTGCTTGAAAACAAATTTATAGAATGCTGGAGGGAAGCTTTCGAAATGAAGCACACTATGGTGATAATACTGATAAGGACATTATTACTTGCAAGGTCATCTTCATAAGATGGGCACCACAGATGACCCAGTATACAGATTAGGTCTATAGGAAGATTAAACTATTGATCATGGTTTCGGAGAGTGCCCAACATTTAACCGACTGAGACTAAGGCATTTGGGCGATACAATATTATCACCCGACGCAGGTAAGTCCAGGTATCGAGTTTGCTTGGATTTGCTGTCGGCCTTCAATGATTTGTGGTCAAGGTAGTCATAAAGGATCCAACAAGGTTTTAAGCATCGAAAATAAATCACTACGCTTATTCAATCATTTAACAATATTTAGAAAGAAACTTTGAAATCATAATCATTTATAGAGCAGTTTTATAATTACGTTTTTTACTTTATTAGACTGTTTACCAGATTCTTTAAGGACTAAGGTGAAGCTTGATTTATAATAGGTTTAATAAAATTACATTTATCCCCTAAAAGTTTGTTCTGTTGAAAATGTGAATTTTCCATAAAAACTTAAGAAGCTTGTCATATTTTGAAACGGGTGAAGGATCTTGACAGAGGCACGTGATTTACATACGATGTTGCCACATTGACGTGGATTTTAAATGTCATTAAGATTGAAAATTTGGTAGTTCAAAACTAATTAATTGTGGTCATTCCAGTATTGTAACATAATATGTGGATAAACGTGCGGAATTGGAATGCCAAACATTAACGATCGTTCGACAAGCTACTTTCGTCTAAAAACGAAGATCAATACTAAACTAACTTGAACTGACCTGAACTAACTAAACTAGATTTTACAAAATAAGCTATTTTTGTTTAAGTCCTCTTCTTGGGCACGACTTTAAAGCTTCTAACGGTGATTAGTTTATGTTTGGTATCCCGATTCTACATAGCGACATTTAATATAAGAATAATGCAATCGTATGATCGCCTAGCGGAATTAGAAGAAGAACTATCTCACATAAAATGGGATATTCTGGGCTTATGTGAAACCAGAAGACCAAAGTAACAAACAAGCATAACACTCCAATCTGGTCCCATCCTCTATTTGAACAATAAAGCAAGTGATACACATCTAGGAGAAACAGCTATTCTGGTTAACAGAAGAATCAGGGATCCACTTATAAAGACGAATTCAATATCAGATCGGGTCATATACATAGTCATAAAGATATCAGACAGGTACAACTTGCAGATCATCCAAGTTTATGCCCCTACTAGTAGAGCTGATGATAACGAAATAGAACAGCTATATGAGGATGCTACATCGGCGCGAAAAGCAGAAAATGCACACTATTGTGTGGTGATGGGCCAGTTTAACGCCAAGTTAGGAAAAGAGAATGGCGATAATATTCCAAATAGAGGAAGTTTTGGACTCGGCACCATCAATGGAAGAGGAGAAGCGCTAACAAACTATCTTCAAAATGAAAGCTTTTGCATTGCACGAATACATTTTACAAAAAACCGGAAAGTCCGGACCACCGAACAAAGAATGAAATAGGTTATATTATTACCAATAAAAAATATATTGTGTCCGATGTAACAGCCTTAACCAAATTCGACCTGGGTAGTGATCACAGATTCGTTCGAGCAAAAATAAACATCAACATTAAAAAGAAAAGAAAAAACATTAAACTCCAACGTTTTCTGGTTGGTGCTAGCATCAGTACCTGGTTTTTTTAAACGTAAAATATCCAAATAATATTAATAGAGATGCGGGTTACAGTCTACAACACACGTGGAAATCGATTGAAACGCTGGATCAGGGTTCGCTGAGCACCAGTCGGGTATAGATACCGGGCTGTTGCTCCTCGATAGTCATTCAGTGTTCTAATCTCGTGGAGTAAAAATCCCCGAAGATGCCTCCTGCAATCGTAGGCGAAACGTCAGATAATAATTACAATTTGACACGATCTAAACCCAAGAACCGTGATTTTCAACTTGACCAAAGCCGTGAAAGCTTTCGTTCTTTATTAATAACAAGTTTTATTGAAAAAAAATTTTTTTTTTGCCTTTCAAAGTTACGTTGTAATTTATAATGTAATAGACAATAGAAAAAATAATGTATGTCATTTTTGTTATATTTATTAATCAGCAAGGAAAAATTAAAATGATCTGTTATTATTTGCACTGCGATTTATGTTAGGGAAATATTTATAATATTATTTCTTCCAAAGTGTGTATTTATTGCAATTTCGGGTTAAAGACAATATGAACTATGACAAAGCAGGGACAGGCCCCCTCTTAAATTCAAAAAACTAATTAAATACCGTGGTAGATCGTCTTTAACAATCTACTCTTGAACATTTCCAAGTACCTAAAATATTGAAAATCGAAATAAAACTCCTAAAATTGTTTGTACTACATCGATGAATAAATGAAGATTCTATTTAAAATTTAAATTTGATATTTTACTTGTATCTGGTTTTATAACATAATTTATATTCACTACAAAATAAGTTTGTACGTATCTACATTTATCGTTCTTATTTATTTGAACAACATAAAGTTGACAAGTCACGTTTTAATTTTTCAAATACAGTGAAAACATCAAAAATTGAATTGCAGGCAATATTTTTAATCACGTATGAGATCGTTTTCGATATTAATACCAAAATTATTTTTAATTTATATTTTAGAAGGTAACGAAAGTGTAAAATTAGTATCTGAACTAACCCAACTAAAAAACGATATTTATAAACTGAAAAAAAGAAATAGACGGGTACGGCAAAATATTGAAAAGAAAGAGAAGTTGGTTGCCAAAATCAAGAAAGAAATAATTAATATTGACAAAGAGGGAGAAGATCAAATTTTAAGGTAAGGTATATTAATTTTTTCCAAAAATTAAAAAAAATACGTACATATGTTATAATATAATAAATTATTGCATATTTAATTTCCTGAAAATGAAAAAAAAATTAATGTTTGATGGGAGCGACGTTGTATCAGATCCATTTCTGGGCCAAATAGAATTATAAACCCACGTAGATATTAGAATTTTTTAAAGGTAAAGTCCCTTCCATTTAACTAGACAAGTTATGAATTTATCAGAGACAAACTGATTTAGACTATTTTGCCTAAGTCAAGATGAAAATATTATAAAAATATTCATAGTATAATCGATATAAACGTATTGGTCATTGAAGATACTCCAACAACTATAAAGGAAAAAGAAAAATGAAATTTTGGAGGAATGTATATAAATGGACTTAACGAATGTTATATACGACTATCAACGTTAAAAATTAATATAACGGTTCCAGTTTTAAAAGAAGTTTTGAGGAAGTCAGTTACACTAAGAACAGGATTCGGGTCATCATCAGCGCTGATTAAAACCGAACATATTTTTGCGAACATCCAAGAATTGCAAATGAATGAATCACATTTTTTTGAGCAATATATTGAAAATTTTGTTTCAAAATTTGGAAAAGTAATTTTTTTAGATGGATTTTTTCGAATGGACATAGGTCAAAATCATGGCAAGAAGATTCGGTAAAATAAATAAAACGAAAAAAAAAAGATATTTTATTAAATGCTGGTCTAAATACGGATTTTATAATGGGAACACGTTTAATTTTTTGCTCTAAATCAAAGGGCGCTTACTACCACGACAACATGGATTTGGGAGCTTTTTGAGAAGTGGAAGAGAGAAAAATATACCAAATTTGGATGAATCATCGCTAATTGTGTTATTCATATTGAAGTCAATAATTTTCTTATTTTTCAAAGTAATCTATTATATTGAGAACTATTACTTTAGCCTCCATCTGTAATTTTTTTATGTCGATGATAGTTTATATCATTCATTTATCAGTTTAAGTAATCAAGATATTGAAAATTCATCTTACGATATCACGCAACAATACGAACTTACTTTTGAAAATCTAATGTAATTAAAATAAATTATTAATCTATTGTCACTGAAGCTGTTTATATCCCGCCATATTGCTCTTTACATTTAGAAATGTTTATGGAACCTCTAATTCTATTGTTTTGAGCCGGTGATCATAACCCATATAGTTAAACGGAAGGTTATTTTATTTTTTGAGCTGAATGTCGGAGTAAAAGAATAAGAGAAATTTTTTATATACATACTACAAGTTCATATAAACTTTTTCGTGTAGGCCTTCTCTTTGGAGATATGGGCTCCCAAAGAGCTCTAAAATTTTTTTACACATAATTATTGAACCACCAGGTATATTTCATTTTTTATAATATAATTTATACCAGGTAAGACCTTCAAATTACTCTGCAAGAAAGTGTTGTGAATTACTCACAGCTGCAGGGACGGACTAGCTGTGGCACTCATGAACTCGTTTTTTTTCGCCCTGCATGATCAGAACTTTAGATCACGTTTTTTACATACCTTTAACTATTGACTAAAAATTAAGTACTCTTCATTCACGTCGCTAATCCTCACGTTTTCGAAAAAACAAAGGATTGTTGTTACAAACGTCACTAGGTACAAATGAAATAAATATCCTATATTTCAGAACTTGTCAACTTTCACATAGCTAATATATTGATTCTTTAATTAATTTACTGATTTTTGGATTTCCAAGGAAGCCAGGTTATATCACGACAGATATCCTAATCGTACTCTTCCAGGTTAGAAAACATTTCAACGAGTTGACCAACATCTAAAGGAGAATGGTAGGCGATTCCATTTAATAAGATATTATTACGGGCGCCGCAATTAGAGGAAAATATTTTAAATGCTGTAGAAGACACTCCTTCAACGAGCACTCGAAAATTGTCAGCGCAGTTTACTACATCGAGAACAATAGTACATTAAGTTCTTCAAGAACAGCTGTTATATCCACATTATTTGAAAAAAGTGCCTGAACTGATTCCTGAAGATTTTCCCCGTAGAATGCAGTTTGCAAATTGGCTGTTGGATCAGCAACGAAATAATATAAACTTCATTAGCACTATTTCTTCACGGATGAAGCAGGGTTTACCAAAAATAGAATATTAAATTTACTAAAGTCACATGTATGGGCTGATGAAAATCCTCATGTATCTTCAGTTCCAATTAATTAATGTCTGGGCAGGAATCATTGGCAATTTTTTGTTTGGACCATTCTTATTGCCGGCGCGACTGAATGGAGAACTTTATTTGGAGTTCCTCCAGAACGCTTTTCACGATTTAGTAGAGCACTTACCACTTGAAACCCGCCGAAATATGTACTACATGCATGATGGGGCAACACTTAATTTCAGCGTTGCTGTGTGGGAGCACCTGAATGACGTATATCCAAACCGTTGGATAGGTGGAGGAGGACCTATTGCCTGGCCTCCTCGGTCTGCCAACCTAGCGCCGTTGGATTTTTACCTGTGGGGACACGCAGAACCTTGGTGTATTCCACTCAGGTCGATAGTACGGAGAAAATGGAGAATCACGTTTCATTGTGATCAAATAAGGAACGATGCTGAATTAATGTGGCGGGTACAGCAGTCCTCAATTCGTCGTGCCCACGAATGTATTAGACTTCACGGAGTTCTTAACTAAGCAGTTAGTTTAACTTTTTATTGAAACTGTGGTGACAGCGGAAAATTCCTCTTTTTCATATTCAAACCGACAGAAGTTAGGGGATTAACCATGTAAATGAAATGACATTTTTTCGAAAACGGTTAGGAATAGCAACATAAATGAAGAGTACTTAATTTTTAGTCAATAGTTAAAGATACAAGGTAAAAAACATTGTCTAAAGTTCTTATCATACAGGACGTAAAAAAAATCCGGTCATGGGTGTTACAGCTAGTTTGTCCAAGACTTTCTTGGATAGTAATTTGAAGGGTTTTACTTGGTATACATCATATTAAAAAAAAATTGGAATACACCTGGTGGTTCAATAATTATGTGTAAAAAACTTAATTCAATTGTAGCTCTTTGGGAACCCATATCTCCGAAGAGGGGGCCTATACGAAAAAAGTTTATATGAATTTGTAGTATTCCTTTCAAGAGTTTTTTCACATCCAGGAGATTATCTACGTTTTCTCGGACACCCGGTATATAGAAGCAGAGGAAATCTACATACATATATCACATAAATTAAGGTAAAAACATTTTCTCTAGGAGACGTCGACTGAGATGGGTGTTGTCTTGCCTTGTAATACTAGTAGATTATATACGTGACGGTAAAGTGAAGGTTTAGAGTTTACGACATAGAAATTCCTGGGGAGATGATCTAAGACTCTATCTCACTTTACTGTGGCCTCCGGGGTACAGTACTTGTTCGAAGTAGCGTTGATCACAAGTTCTTTTTAGAAGTGAAACAAACATAGGAGAAAAACAGAAATACTTACAAAATTGATTTAGTATCAAAAACTTTTAATATAAAATTCAGAAAAGCATTTCTTATTACGCTAACATTATTGTCCCCAATAGGCAATATTGTTCATATTATATGTGACTTAATGCTAGAAAAGATCGAATTCTAACAAACTTTGAATTGTGCCATAAAACATTCTCTTAAAAATCTAATCTCAGGATAATAAAAATACTTCCAGAAGTATACGAAAAAAGGTTCTACGTTAACATAAGATATGTGTTAAATTGTTTCTTTTTTTAAATAATTATAGGTATTGGTAAATGTTTATTTTGTTTATAATTTTCCTGGTCTAATTAGTCATATTAAAATGTATTTTAATAAAAAAAAAAAAGGGAACCAAGTTTATTTATATAACCTAGTGTACTCTTTTTTAAAAACTTCGGTTTGCGTTAACCAAATTTAACAAACTATAGCTCATTTTGGAGAGGCTTTTATTTCGATTATATTTTGTTATAAACAATTTGAAAGTTAGTTTGTATGGTAAATAATCTACTTGTCTCAGTTTTTTTTAACCTCCTTTCATAACCCATTAGTTGAGAAAATTCGATCTAAAAGTGGTTCGAAATTTATCGCCAACATAGTAGAACAGCATTAAAGAGTCTGGCTTTATTTTTCTATTACTAAAATTTGCTTAAGTAAGCGCTTAAAAATTAAATTCATAATTCTTATTTTCGTCTCCAAATTTTTGGTTACTTTAAGAAAAAATACGTATGTTTGCGTCGAGCTAGAACGCATTCAAATATCTTATATATCTATTTTCAATTTTTAGGTCACTCTTTTCAGAAGCTCAAATCAATCTTCTTAAAGGAAATAAACAAAAAGTGTATTGGAGTGATGACGACTTAGCCCAAGCTTTTACTTTAAGACATATGGGTGGAAAAGACCTCTACTTATATCTGAAAAACACTTTAAACTATCCTTTACCATCCCTAAGTTGCGTACAAACGTGGGCTGCGAATTAATACAAAGAGTTGTGTAAATATTTAGTTATTTACAAGCCGCCGTTATTGGCGTGGACTTTTCTTAATTTTTTTTTTCAAAGTTGTCATGTTAAAGATGTCTCGGAAAACGCCTTTATGTAGTGTTATTGATTGTCCCAATAGTCAGCGAAATAAGAGTGGTTCCACAGTGTTTTACTTTTTGCCGAAGGATCCTCAGAGAGTTGTTGAATGGACCCATGCCTTAAAGGAGCATAATTATAATGTTGTGCCCGCCTTTAATAAAAGTAAGTACATTATATAAAAAACGGCCAAATGGGTATCAAACACGCATTATATTAGGACTCCGTAGCAATTGTTCTTTTATTCCTGGTTTTTTACTATAATTGTTAATTTATAGACGATTTTTGTAGCGGAAAGTATATTGATACATTCGTGACCTTGCTTGCTTCAAATAAATTTCTATGCAGATTTTTATTCGATTGAACTTTATATGTTTCATCGTGTTGTTTTCTATTCGTCTTTTATATTTTTGTTGTGAAATTTTCATATATAAAATGTTTTTACTTAAAAATAGTACGAGAGAACTTCCTGCGCTTGTTTTATGAAGTGTTTTGCATCAAAAAATGAGTTTTACGAAATTGGAACATCGCAGTATCATCAAATTTTTTAACAAAGGAAAATACTTTTACTAAACATAACGTAACGCATGATTGTCGTATTTATTTGATAGATGTATATTTAAATTGTAAAGTAAATGGAACTTAAAAAATGTTATTATGAGTTCCTAGTAGATTTCCCAAATAATTTGTCTAGTTGCCATTTTTTTTTTTATTTTGAATGAACCAAAATCGGGCTTGTTCTTCTTAAATACTCATTTTACCTGTTTTGTAGTCTTAATATGTTCCAACCATTTTACTCCTGATGACTTTGAAGCTAATTCAAAAAGGCTTAAAACCGTTGCTGTTCCATCCATATTTCCATCTCCATCAAAACAAGCCGATACACTGGTATGTCAAGTTAACAATACAAGTAACGAACCTCTTTCTAAAAGACTTAAAGTTACTTCGCCATGTATGACAAAAGAACCTACACAACAGAAAACAGATCTAGGAACAAAAAACCAAATATGCCAAAATATAAGTACAGGTCCTGATGAAAAATCTAGTACTGCTCCGCACATACCTACAACCAATGAGGTCAAACATAAATCTGTTTTACCAGGAATAAAGATACATTCAGTTTTTATATCTAACACGGTTTCCAGTATAGGAACCAAGAATACTGAAAAGGAAACTTCAGCAGTTCTAAATAAATCTGAATCCGCCGAAAATAATCATGCACCCTTTACAAACAGAATGATTCCAAGTGTGTCTCAAGTAAAAGGAGAACTTGGGTCTCAAGGAAAAAGAACGGATATAGAGATGAATGTTTTGCCATCTTCAAGTGTGCATCCCAGATTAAAAGATGAATTGGAAACAGACGAGAGTTACAATATAAAAGAAGAATTTCTTGATATCGATTCAGATGATTCTCTTGAAGATGTGCCCAAGGAAGATGCTGATAGTAACGATAGGCAATTTACAAAGCTGGGTTACTCTAAACAGATTGAATATCTTAAATCATTGAAGCAAAGTCTTTTAGGTAAGCAATGAATATAAGTTTTAATTTTTTAGTTCTTTAGCCGGGACCTAGTTTTTTGGTTCTTCTTCTTTCTCAGCCCATTGACGTCCACTCCTGGACATAAGCCTCTCCGATGGTCCTCCACTGGGATCTGTCTCTCGCCGTCTGGAGCCAGTTTTTTGCAGCAAACTGTCTTATATCATCTACCCATCTGCGTTGTGGCCTGCCACGATTTCGGTTCGTTTCTCGCGGTCGCCATTGCAGTAATTTACTCGTCCACCTATCGGGCTGTTGTCTAGCTATGTGCCCCGCCCATTGCCACTTTAGTCGTGATATGCGTTCAATGACGTCAACTACTTTGGTTCTTGATCTTATTACTTGATTTCGTATTTTATCCCGTAACGAGATTCCTAACATTTGTCTCTCCATGGAGCGTTGAGTGACTCGGAGCCTATTTGCGTTTTGTTTGGTTAGTGTTATCGTTTCCATGCTGTAAGTAGCAACAGGCAAGACACACGTATTATACACTTTCCGTTTAAGGTTGATTGGTGTTTCTATCTCTTAATACGTACTGCAACTTTCCAAAGGTAGCCCGTGTCAGCCCTATTCTCCTTGTTATTTCCGCCGTTTGATTTTCTTAGCCCAGTTTCATGACGTGGCCTAAATAGATTTACTCTTGGACATTCTCTATGATTTCATTTTGAATCTCTATTTGTACATTTGCGTCAGGGCTCATTAACTTAGTTTTCCCCAAGTTCATCTTAAGTCCCACTTTTCTTGCCTCTTCATTGAAATCTTGAAGCATTTGTTTTAGCTCTTCTGGGTTGCTAGACATGACAACATCGTCGGCGGGACGAAGATGACTAAGATAAGAACCGTCGACTCTCAAACCTTTCTCATCCCAATTTAGTTTTTTAAAGACATCTTCCAAAGCTAGCGTAAATAGTTTCGGAGAGATGACGTCTCCTTGACGCACACCTCTCATAACGTCTATTTTTTCGGTTTTTGTGTCTTCGTCGATTTTAACCTGTATAGTTGCGTTTTTATATATATTCTGTATGATAGTGGTATACCTGGAGTCAATTCTAGCATTATTAAGTGATTTCAAGATCGCCCATGTTTCTACAGAGTCAAAGGGCTTGTGAAAATCTACAAATGCCAGGTGTATAGGAATGTTATATTCCTCGGTTTTTTCTAGGACTGTGCGTAGGACTTGGATATGATCTATCGTACTAAATCCACGTCGAAAGCCGGCTTACTCCGCAGGCTGGTAATAGTCGAACTTTTCAGTCAGGCGATTTGTCAATATGCGGGTGAATAGTTTATATAGGTGGTTTAATAAACTGATAGGACGGTAGTTTTCTATATTTGTTGTGTCCCCTTTTTTGAAGAGAAGTACGACTTGTGCGTTATACCATTGTTCTGGTACTCTACCTTCGTATAAGCATTTATTCATCAGTGTTTGTATCGCTTTTTCAAGACTGTCTCCACCCATCTTTAACATCTCAGTTGTAATTTGATCCTCGCCCGGGCATTTTCCATCCTTCATCTGTTTTAGTGCTCTTTTTATTTCATTTAACGATATTTCCGGCAAATCTTCTGATCCTACATTTTTTTATTTGTTTTACTGTTTTTGTTGGATCTGGATCCGTATTGATCGAGGAGTATAAGTCCGCATAGAATACTTCCACAGCCTTCATGATGTCATCTACATGTGTTACTGTCACCGCTTCTCTGTTCTTTAATTTTGTTATTTTGGTTCGTCCTCTTGAGAGACCTGACTTCAAAACTTTCATATTTGTGTTTCTTTCATTAATGTTGTTTTGAACGTTCTAATGTCTTTCCTTACTTCTTTCTAGATATTTTTATTTAGTTGTTTGAAATCCTCTGTGTCTCTCTCCGTCATCCTTCGTCTTTGCATCATCTGTAATGTATTTGCACTAAGTTTCTTGTCTGTAGTTTTCCTTAATCTTCCACATACTTTTTTCATTGATGTTTTTATAGTAGTTTGGATTTTATCCATCATTTCATTGATGTTATGTTGTTCCAGAGTATTAGTCGATTTTAAACTTTTCGCTATTTCGTATTGGTATTCGCTTTGTCGTGTGTAAAGTTCTTTAGCTGCGGGAGTTGAGTGTGAACGGATCAGCTTATATCTTTCCTGTTTGAGGTTTATGAGGAGTCTTGCCCTAACCAGTCTATGATCACTGCCGGTATTAAATGTGTTTAAGAGTGAGATGTCTACAAATATTTCTTTCTTGTTGCAGATCACGAAATCTATTTCATTTTTAGTTTTATTGTCCGGGCTTTTCCACGTCCATTTTCGCTGAGGAGGTTTCTTGTAAAGAGTATTGAGGCAGTAGAGATTTTCACTTTTCACGTAGTTGAGTAGCATCTCACCTCTTGCGTTTCTCTCGCCGAGGCCATAATTTCCTATATGTTCTGAGTCGTCTTTTTTCTTCTTTTTCTGTTTTTTGGCTAATAATTGAATAAAAACTATTTTAGTAGAGCAAGCTTCTATAGAAAGAAACAGTGTGCCAATAATGTATAGGAAATAGACTGAACTTTACCCGATACGGCTATCCCGTTTGATTGAATGAAAAATTAGCGTGGGGCGGACAATTTACATCCATGCTTTATAAGAATCACTATTATTTTTTTTTGTTTATGTAAATATATCTATTACTTTAACATTAAATTGATACAGACTTCTTCTTTTTCTTCGTTTCCTTGTTGTTTAATACTATTTTTACGGCTAATTGGCCTCTTGTGATACTGATGTCCAGCTCTCTCTTTCCACCATTTAGGTGGTCTTAGGGTAGTCTGCTGCTTCGACTTGTGAGCCCATCCTTCATTCCCATCCTATCTACATGGTCTCTATCCAATTTTTCCTGGTTCTCACAATCTCGCTATATCTGGTACAATTCATTTCCTCATTTTGCCGTTAGTCCTAACTGATTCTCTTAATTGTTCTCAGGACTTTCATATCGGTTGTCCTTAATATTTGTTTGGTTCCTGTGGTCTCGGACCGAGTTTCGGTTGCGTATTCTATAGTTAGGTGCATTTCTCCAAAGCATATATCTCAAGCTGCCTGGTTTCTGTTTTCTTTTCTATTAGCAGAAACTTCTACTCCGAGATGGGGAGGGTCATAATTTGTTCAGTTCCTTTTACATCACATTGTAGCTTGCATCTTATTGGATTTTTTAAGATTACCATAGATTTAGCCTTTTCAGTTGATATTATCATATTTCCTTGAAGTCACTTCGACAACACGATGTAAAACTTGTCTCCTGTTTCTGCTTCTAGGATTACGTCGCCAGCATAACGTAATAATTTGAGGTTTCTATTTCCCATACTTTATCCTACATTGATTTTCTTTACTTTCATTATTACCTATGAAAATTAATTATTAACAAATTAAGGTGTAAAAATGGTGTTTCGAGGTGTAGAGAAAACTATATTTTTTTCATAAAATGTTTCATACAAAAGTTTGAGCATTTGAAAAACCTACAAGCTAAAGAACATTAAAATCTGAAAAACATTTCAAAAATATTAAGATATATAAATAAAATTATTTATGCCGATTAAAAAAATGTTTTCACATGTTTTAATATCCTACCGATATATTTGGAATTTTTATTTTATATAGCAGTTGCTTCCTGCGAATGTTGCTCTCGGTTCGATACAACTCCGCTGACGAAACCATAAGATGGTCGAAACGCGTATGGAGAAAGGACTAGAGTTGTATTTGTAGGAAACAACTATTTAAATACGGCAGATAGATTTCTTTATTTCTTACTAAAATTTTGATTTTTTAAAAATTTCGCATTACTCCGGTGATTGTATAGATGTTTGGCTGGCAATATTTTTCAGTCTGGCATCAAAGTCGGCAAGTTTTTAGTATCCTGCCAACATGTCTCGGAATTTATATTTTATATAGCAGTTGTTTCCTGCGAATTTTACTCTCGTATAGAGAAAGGATTAGGGTTGCATTTGCATGAAACAAACTGTTTGTATATATTCTTTCCTTTTCTCTGCTTGAATATAAACACTAAGATGAGGAATTTCAAAATATGTATTATTAATTTTTCTCAATACGTCGCTCCTTACCTTAACCGTTAGTTGCTCCCAACCGAAACGCTTCAGCATTGATTGAGAGTTGTTATCGCCCCTATGGGAAACCTATGGTATAAACGATTAAAAAGTTGTGGATATTTGTGACGTCATAATTCTTGAAATATTGATTTAAAAAATATATTTCAAATAAAAAGAACAATTTTTTTCTGCCATAGTATCAACCGTTTCTAAGATATTCGCAAATGACTTTTAAATTATAACCGTTGATCATCTTAATGTATGTTACAATTTTCTAAATTCCAATAGTGAATGTATTATAGTACCCCGTCTTTAAAAATCAAATGTTAAATATTCAATATAATCCAGAAAAGTTATTTTCATATGTGAGATTTTTTTATTATTAATATTTTAATATAATTAAATTAATATAAAGGTTCAACATATGTTGAGAATTTTTGGGACACGCCGTTTAAAAAACTATTATTTTTTCAGAAGAGGGTGAAGCGTTACGAAAGCAAGATCAAGAAGTAAGCGTGGAACTAAAACAAGCTAGGAAAGAAATTAAAAGAAAAAAGACAGAACAGAAAAACTTACCGCAAAAAGAAGTACAACTACTTAAAAAATGTTTTTCCAACGGGCAAATTCGCATGTTAACGGGGAATATCAAAAGCAGGTGGTCTCTCGACGACTTGGCAATGGCTTATACAATTGCGAGCTTGAGCAGTCGAGATTTTTACTTATATTTACGAACAAATTTAAAATATCCCCTTCCAGCATTGTCTAATATAAATCGGTGTTATAAAAGTAAATACCGATCGAAAAAATGAAAAACATCAGTGGATGCTTTCTAATAAATTGGGGATTATATAATATTTTCTGGTACATAGCAGCATTTGCTCGTGGTCAAAATTTCTGGAATATTACAATACTAAAATATGAATTTGTTCAGATAATGCATAATTTATGACAAATTTGTTTTTACATACTTGGTAGACTTGTTTCAATTTACTGTTATTACGATAGCTACTCCCCGTACTACTAATTTATAATTTTTTTTATTAAAGTTTAAAATCCTCTTTATCGATGTCAATTAGTCTGTGGTCCAAAAAGGTTTGCAAATATCGCAGACTTAATTTCTAATAGACAGCGGCGCGTAGAGAATTAGAAGTTTCCCCAAACTGAATTATACTTTTCTCCAAAATGCCACTATTGACGCAATCGTAAATTAATAATAAATATAGTACAAGAAATATTTATTATAGTACAAAGAAAGTTTAAGCTCGAAACAAATACCGATGACGGTTGTTTTGATTTGGAGATTTAACCTCTTTTACAACATAATTAAACGATATACCCTACAAACTCGTTTATTCTACTCAATAAAATGTCAAATAACAAATGATGAATATATCGTCATACCAACATGATGAAACAAAATGACGTCAGACGGGTTTATTTACTTATTTACTAAACAGATGGGACTGTTGGCTGCTCTTCCCAAGATTTCTCGATATTTATATTTTTCTTTAACAATTTCCCTTTACTTTCGTTTCTCCAAAAATTTCACAAAATATTTTCTCCAAAATTGCGAAAAAATACTTCAATCTGGGAATCCGACCTTGCCATAAGGAAGGACCGTGAGAGCTAAGCGGCTCGCCACCTAGTGGCCGGAATCAGAAGTGCACAACTATAGCTTATACATTTTCTTCTTTATATAAAAGTGGGACGCAGTTTATTCCTTCAAGTTTGTGTATGGACTTTTCAAATGTGCGTGAAAAAGAGAAATATATATATATATATATATATATATATATATATATATATATATATATATATATATATATATATATATATATATATATATATATATATATATATGAAGTAAATTGCGATCAGTAAATGCAAACTTCGTTCCAATCATATCCCTTCAGTGTTAGAGGTTGCACAGTTTGAATAAATTGCGATAAAACACAATCCATCCAATTCCACCACCATCGAAATGATGGCCCACCTGTACCACCATACCGAGAAGAAAGTCAAAACTTACCCTCCCCGCCACAGTGATACGGCAGAGGTACATGTTTCGTCTCTACTAGACTCATCAGGGTACCGACATGCACCTGGCTGTGCAAAGGACAGATCGGAAGGAAGCATGCAACACTGAACGCGGCTTCGCCGACCTCCCGCCGGATGGCATATGTATGTTTATGCGGCTTTCACGGATTCCTCCGTTTGAAATGCAATAGCAGTGGATATATCCACATTATGCCGTTGCAGTGCTGAAATCACATTCAGCAAACGTACAACTGTATGCAACTCCGTGTATAAATGAAGTAAATTGCGATCAGTAAATGCAAACTTCGTTCCAATCATATCCCTTCAGTGTTAGAGGTTGCACAGTTTGAATAAATTGTGATAAAACACAATCCATCCAATTCCACCACCATCGAAATGATGGCCCACCTGTACCACCATACCGAGAAGAAAGTCAAAACTTACCCTCCCCGCCACAGTGATACGGCAGAGGTACATGTTTCGTCTCTACTAGACTCATCAGGGTACCGACATGCACCTGGCTGTGCAAAGGACAGATCGGAAGGAAGCATGCAACACTGAACGCGGCTTCGCCGACCTCCCGCCGGATGGCATATGTATGTTTATGCGGCTTTCACGGATTCCTCCGTTTGAAATGCAATAGCAGTGGATATATCCACATTATGCCGTTGCAGTGCTGAAATCACATTCAGCAAACGTACAACTGTATGCAACTCCGTGTATAAATGAAGTAAATTGCGATCAGTAAATGCAAACTTCGTTCCAATCATATCCCTTCAGTGTTAGAGGTTGCACAGTTTGAATAAATTGCGATAAAACACAATCCATCCAATTCCACCACCATCGAAATGATGGCCCACCTGTACCACCATATCGAGAAGAAAGTCAAAACTTACCCTCCCCGCCACAGTGATACGGCAGAGGTACATGTTTCGTCTCTACTAGACTCATCAGGGTACCGACATGCACCTGGCTGTGCAAAGGACAGATCGGAAGGAAGCATGCAACACTGAACGCGGCTTCGCCGACCTCCCGCCGGATGGCATATGTATGTTTATGCGGCTTTCACGGATTCCTCCGTTTGAAATGCAATAGCAGTGGATATATCCACATTATGCCGTTGCAGTGCTGAAATCACATTCAGCAAACGTACAACTGTATGCAACTCCGTGTATAAATGAAGTACTGATCGCAATTTACTTCATTTATACACGGAGTTGCATACAGTTGTACGTTTGCTGAATGTGATTTCAGCACTGCAACGGCATAATGTGGATATATCCACTGCTATTGCATTTCAAACGGAGGAATCCGTGAAAGCCGCATAAACATACATATGCCATCCGGCGGGAGGTCGGCGAAGCCGCGTTCAGTGTTGCATGCTTCCTTCCGATCTGTCCTTTGCACAGCCAGGTGCATGTCGGTACCCTGATGAGTCTAGTAGAGACGAAACATGTACCTCTGCCGTATCACTGTGGCGGGGAGGGTAAGTTTTGACTTTCTTCTCGGTATGGTGGTACAGGTGGGCCATCATTTCGATGGTGGTGGAATTGGATGGATTGTGTTTTATCGCAATTTATTCAAACTGTGCAACCTCTAACACTGAAGGGATATGATTGGAACGAAGTTTGCATTTACTGATCGCAATTTACTTCATTTATACACGGAGTTGCATACAGTTGTACGTTTGCTGAATGTGATTTCAGCACTGCAACGGCATAATGTGGATATATCCACTGCTATTGCATTTCAAACGGAGGAATCCGTGAAAGCCGCATAAACATACATATGCCATCCGGCGGGAGGTCGGCGAAGCCGCGTTCAGTGTTGCATGCTTCCTTCCGATCTGTCCTTTGCACAGCCAGGTGCATGTCGGTACCCTGATGAGTCTAGTAGAGACGAAACATGTACCTCTGCCGTATCACTGTGGCGGGGAGGGTAAGTTTTGACTTTCTTCTCGGTATGGTGGTACAGGTGGGCCATCATTTCGATGGTGGTGGAATTGGATGGATTGTGTTTTATCGCAATTTATTCAAACTGTGCAACCTCTAACACTGAAGGGATATGATTGGAACGAAGTTTGCATTTACTGATCGCAATTTACTTCATTTATACACGGAGTTGCATACAGTTGTACGTTTGCTGAATGTGATTTCAGCACTGCAACGGCATAATGTGGATATATCCACTGCTATTGCATTTCAAACGGAGGAATCCGTGAAAGCCGCATAAACATATATATATATATATATATATATATATATATATATATATATATATATATATATATATATATCAAATAAACATTAATGAGCCGTATCTACAAGGTGACGATTTTAAAGTGTTACAAGGTGATATTGGGAAAACCGTTTGGAATATTTTAATAAAAGACTGGTGAAAAAATAAGGCGACAGGAGGGCAGATTTTAAAATACTTTTGACATTTACCCCCATCTCCACATATTGAACGGCTGGTGGCAACTGTGAAACATCAAATGGAAAAGTATTTCTTTTTTTTTTGCAAAATTTCGATTTACATTTGTTTTACTAGTTGGCAAATTGATTTTTCTCAATAAGAAAAAAATTAAATGCTTTACCGCGTACTGTGAATTTAACAGTCGACCTCTATTTACTTCCAAACATTTTTGGATTCTTTTTTGACAAGTATTGCTCTCACAATTTAACATTTTAGGAGTTACTGTAATGTAATTAAATGCCTGTTGAATTCAGTATATCATATTTTCGGGTGTGGTTGGCGCTATCGCCATAACTTTTTTTTATAAATCTCCATAAAAAATCTTAGGGAATAGCATCAGGTTTTAATAAACCGATACTGCAACTCGGATTTGATACCGGTGTAACAAGTTTATACAGTTATTACATAAGTAGTTTTCGACGAGACCAGCTATTTAAATTTAAGTAATGTTATGCTAGAGTTTAATTTTTTCCAGTTTTTTTTTAAATCATAACTAGTCAGCCAGCAGAATGAATGCAATAATTTTCGACGTACATCAGTAGTTTTTGAAAAAGAATCAAAATTTCGAAAAGAAAGCACCTTTCCATTTGATACTTTACGGTAGCCACCGGCCATTTAATATGCGAAGAGGGGGAAATGTCAATACATTTTAAAATCTGTTCTCCTGCCGCCTGTCTACCAATATTTTATTAAAATATTCTAAACCGTTTTCCCGATATTACCTTGTAACAATTTAAAATGCTCACCCTGTATATTATCTTTTGTACACATGTTTGAGATTTAAAAGACACTATAATTAAAAAAGAAATTAGTCGCGTAACTAGGTTTATGAATTCATTTGTTGTAAAATTAATTTTTCAGTTGTTTAGTAGTTAATTCCTTTGTATTGTACAGATTAATTCTTATTTTATAACGCTAAAATCAGATGTTTTAAAATAAGAACTACTCTGTACATAAATTTGTCCCGCACTTTAATTTAAACATTTCTGTACTTAGTAATATTTTATTATTTTATACAATACCTATTTATTAGAAATTTCGGACGAACTAAGTTTTGAAATGTATACTTTACGTGGTTTGGTATGTTTGTAAAAAATTTAATTAGAATATTATATATATATATATATATATATATATATATATATATATATATATATATATATATATATAACATCTGCTCTCAGTATAACTGATAGAATTAAATTATGTTTTATTAAGTCTAATCTTGTAAAGTTTCGTAAGTTTTAAAGAGTTTATGTTAAGTTGAGAAGAAGTAGCATTAGGGCCACAATGATGCTACCATTTAAACTAATAAAATTATATCATCATGTGACCCTAATCAGTTGTTCTCACACTCCTCATGATCGTGTAAAAAGTAAGTAATCATATTTTTTTTGTATCTTCTGATGACCTTATTTGATAGTCGATTAAAATAATTGGAATTTGCTGTTTGACTAATCCATAATTCGCTATAGAAATTTCAAATTCTCTTACACTGGCCGTAAACAACATTGGGACCCTATGGGAGGTAATCCTACATGACAAAATAAAAATATATTTAAAAATGTAAAAATTTAATTATTTCCTAGGTGGAGATAAATTAAGTTAAATTTTTTACTTTGTTTTTAATTCAAATTTATGGATGGATCAATTTGATATGAAGATTAAGTCGACAGTCTCATCCCCAGGTAAAACCGTTTCCGTAACTTGCCACCAGACACTCTTCCTAAAAATCAAAGTTTATTTCATTCATAATTTTAATAAAAAGATTATTTAATTAAAATGTTATTTTTATTGGTCAGTATTGTTAGATATTATTCATTATATCGAAAATAACGTAACTTACGCAACCAATAATTCCTAGAAATTTGTTAGTTTCGTAGATTCGGCTAATTTTTTAAATCTGAGGTTATTATAAATAAAAACGAGTTACTTTATTCCCTGGTGAATCTACCGGTGACCATGTTATCCTTGTTTTAATAATGGAATTAGAAAAGGACAGCATATAATTATTATTCATTGATGAATAAATAAAAGTATTATCACAGGACTCGACGACTACAGAAATAAATCCTAGTTCTCACAACATGTTAATTCTATGAGGGAGTTTGTTGATTTTGTCATATAGAACCACCTCCGTCTCTCCGATGTTGTTATTTTTAAAAAATGCTTAGAGTGATCGAAGGTCGGAAGAGCCCTTGGCCTTTTCTTTCATTTTTTTTTTAATATATTTGAAACCCTGATTATTAATCGGTTCTAAATTGATGTTAATTAGAACTGTAACTGCTGATCTTAAATTTAATTTTCATAGTGTACATATAATAAAGATTTACTTTCGAAAATGTATTTTTTTTAAATACCTATGTAAAAATAGTCATTTTTTAAATAAAATTGGTATTTTATTGATGGGTTTGCAAAGTGGATAAAGTAAGATTTCAAAAAAGCGAACAAGATAAAAGTTTAGGAAAAGATGCTTTTTATTCCAAAACTAACTTTAATTTAGGATTTATCAGTGGCGGCTTTCCTTAGGTTTGCAGGTTTAATAAATTAAAATAAAATATACTAATAAATAAAAGTACAAATATATTTTTTTAATTTCTACTGATAATTTAATGATTAAATTTAAATCATTTTTTTACCTAGATTATACGTGAAAAACAGTCATTTATTGAAGTAGTTTAACTTACTTCGCCGAAATATCATTAATAATTTGTCTGTATTACAATATTTTGCTTTGCTGGTGTGCAATTTTAATGCAATCCAAACTAATCCATTGGAGTGTATATGGAGTTGCCTATTTAAGACGTGGAGCTTAATTTCGTCCCATAAGCTTCATATAGGTTGCAAGTCGACTTGCAAACCTGTGTTTAGTTTGCCCCACAAAATATCTCTCTATTAGAAAAATATCTCTTATGCAGTCCACTGGACAAGGTTTCAGTCGAGCGTGGCGCTGCCAGTATTAAGTAAAGGTTTTTTCTTCAAGCAGCAGTTAAATCATTTCTTTAGTTTAGGTTAGACTACAAACGTGGTGTCTACTGTGCCGGTATTTCTATGCGTGATGTCTACTGTACCGGTATTTTAGGTTTTATTTTGATCAAGATATTTTGTTACGTTTTAAAGAAGTTAAAAATGTTTGGCGAGAAAAAACCATCCACATTTAAGTGTCTTGTCCCAAACTGGGCAGACAAATACAGTGGCCGATTTCGATTTCCGAATTCAAAGCATTGCAAGTTACGAAGAAATTTATAAAAACCATCTTGTATGTGTTAGACATTTTTAAGAATCTCTTGTAAGAGATTCTACAAAAACAATTTAAAATGGTGCAGTTCCTACTCTTTACCTTGCTGTGCGCGTAAATAAAACCAAGTAAGCGCTTTTTTATTTTCTAGAAAACATGAGCGGCTCATCGAATGGGGTGCAAGCAATTATAAAAAACCTATAAACATGCTGCTTACGTGCATTGTTATACACATCAATTAAATTTGGTAATGTTAAACGCCGCATCTGCTAATAAAAATGTCCGCATATTTTTTTCCAATTTATAAGGGATTTGTTTTTATTTTTAAATAGTCCTCAAAGAACCTCAATACTAGATCAGATTGTTAACAAACGCTTAACTCGTTCGGCCCCAACAAGATGCAATCCTAGAGTTGTTTGTACTGTGTTCCAATACAAAGACAGCATTCTAGCGATAATGGAAAAAGTCTTAGATGACAGTAGCAACGTTAGTACCACGAACCAATCATCAAAGTATGTCAAAATTCTCAAAAGCAAGAGTTTCCTTTCATGGTTAAACTTATTTTACGAAATAATGCCTCAAGTTGATTTGTTTTTTAGTAAGTTTCAAACAAGACACATTGACGCTGTTATTGCAAATAATAATATATTATCATTTGAATCAAAATTAACAGAAATTAGAAATAATATTACCTGAAACGACGTTAAGCTATCTTCATCTACTTCAAAACGACGTAAGCTCGATGATTTCGCGGAATTTTCTTGAGAAGCGATATAATTATTTTTCAAAGAACAACGATTTAGCCTTACAAGTCACTTCACCAGGCAGCCAGTCTTTTTTTTTCAGAATAGTGTGTCGAAGGTAGCACATTTTCTCGAACAAAAAATTTAAGGATACGATTAAAATTCACCCCTTTTTTATTGAATAAAAACTCCGTACAGAACTGACCATCATATATAAAACTGAAGAATTTAGATCAATTTCGGGACTTTTTGTATTTTATGACTATCTTTCCCAAAACAAGCTAAGTGAGACATTTAGTGAAGTTCTAAAACTTTTAAAAATTTTAATGACTATTCCGGTAGCATCGGCTGAAGCATAAAGGTACTTTTTTACCCTTAAACGGATAAAAACGTTGTTCCGGAATACTATGAGTCAAGAAAGGCTTTCTGCTTTGGCAATGTTTTCTAAAGAAAGAGATCTTATTGAAAGCTTACCTGATTTCAATCAGCGGTTATTGATAAGTTTGCTAATGTCAAAGATCGGCGTATGGATTTTCTTTATAAATAATTAACACAGTAAGTTATACGTGGATTTTGTTTTGACTGCTATATTTTTAAAATTTACTACCTTCTTTATGTTTAGTTATTTAAAATTTGTTTCATACCAGCTCAATTTTTAAAGACTTGGTTTTTCATCCACCGGTGTCTATGGCAGTTTTTATACATATCCATGTTTTTAATGTATCATTGGAATTGCAGTCCCTACTTTTTTTAATGAACCAGCCGCCACTGTCGCACAGGGCGTTTTTTCTAAAATCCACCTTTACAGTCCACCTAATAACAAGTTTGTACCATGAAAAATAACGAAGTTATCTAATTGTTTATAAGCAAAAAAAACACCTCTGTTTTAACTCACTTGTTAACATTTTTGGAATAAATATATTATTTTTTTAAATTTCCTTGTAGTTTGACCCTTTAAGAATCCATTCAACTATTAAAAGTGTCTCTAAAAACCAGGGGTTGATTCAGCCTCTCTTTTTTTGGAGGGGGGAGCGAAGACATCACAAAAGTACAGTATGGCAAGCGAAAGCAAGTTGCCGATGGGGGGAAAAGCCAGCAACATTCCCATTTCTAGTGTAAAAAATTTACCGGGTTTCTTTCGTAGAACCATTGTATAAGATAGTAGAACTAAACGAACTTTAAGTCAACGAATTTCTCAGCTTTAGTAGACATAGAAATCTCTTACAAAAGATTCTTAAAAATCTCAACACATACACGATGGTTTTTATAAATTCCTTCATAATTCGGAAATTGAAATCGGCCACTGTATTTGTCTGCACAGTTTGGGACAAAGCACTTAATTTTGGATGTTTTTTTTTCGCCAAACATTTTTAACCTCTTTAAAACGTAACAAAATATCTTGATTAAAGTAAAAACATGGCCACTTTCACAAAAATTAAAATACCAGTACAGTAGACATCACGCATAGAAATACCGGCACAGTAGACACCAAGGTTGTATTTTAACCTGAACTAATAGAATGGTTTAACTGCTGCTTGATACTGGCAGCGCCACGCGCGATTGGAAGCAAAAGTTCAAGTACTCGTCCAGTGGGTTGCATAACAGAAATTTTTCAAGTAGAGGGATATTTTGTGGGGCAAACTAAACACAGGTTTGCAAGTCGACTTGAAACCTACATGAAACTATGAGACGAAATTAATCTCCACGTCTTAGATAGGCAACTCCACATACGCTCCAATGAATTATCTTGGATTGCCTTAAAATTGCAAACCAGCAAAGCGATAACGTTTCCAGGCGTAATACTGTAATACAGACAAATTATTAATGATATATAGGCGAATTAAGTTAAATTATTTCAATAATTGACTGCTGTTCGCGTATAATCTAGGTAAAAAATTGATTTAAATTTAATCATTAAATTATCAGTAGAAATTAAAATATTTATTAGTGTTTTATTTTGATTTACAATTTTTTGGAGAGTTGCGCAACCCTGTAAACCTAAGGAAAAGCCACCACTGCCTCAACTCCCTCTTTATTGGCCACTTATGTTAAATGCGTATCCTGGAAAAAAATTTCTGTGAATAATAGGTCATTTCTGAGGCATAAAACAAGTGGAATATTTCTTGAGCTGAAAATTAAATGTATTAATTTGCGTACCAGTAGTGGATATATGAGAGAAGGAAAGAGGAGGAGGAGGAGTAAGAGTAAATCATCAACACTTTTCATCCTCCTCCTCTTTTCTTCTCTCATTATACTTTTCAAATCTCTCATTATACTTATTAAAAAACCTCGTATCATCAACACTTTTCATCCTCCTCCTCTTTTGTTTTCTCATTCGAATTATCTCGTATACATTCGAGTTACTTCGTATACATTCGAGTTACTTCGTATACATGTTAACATGACCTTGTATCCCTTCTTTAAATTTTGATTATAAAAGCAACACTTTACCAGCTTAAAACATACTAAAATGAAATATGTCTTCTGCTTCTAACGAAAGTGAATTAAATTTATTAACTCAAAAATTTTATAAAAAATGTAAAAGTTCTGCTTTTGAGTTCGAACATTATGCAGTTGATAGTGGTCCATCTTGGTTTCAATATTATTTGGATATATCCAAAAACCATACAGAGGCTGTGAAATTGTGCGAACGTTATTTTCAAAAGAAAGATATTGTACAGTTTATACGTGAATTAGTGAAGTTAAGTTGGTTTCATCATGAAGTTCGTCATTTAAACCAATATATTAGAGATCCTGTTGTATTACAAGAACTAATCAAATTGCGTGGTGAAGATGATGCCTAAAATTGAAAATTTTGTGAGGGACCTTTATGAAGGGTTCATTATGAACGAAGCATGTTCCAGATATTTATCTTGTTTAGTTGAAGAAGAAAGTGAGGGTCAAGATTTATTGTTATATATAAAATATGTTGATCATGCAAATTGTTGTAAAAAAGCAGCAGAATTGTGTAGTGAATTTTTGAAGACTAAAAATGTGTTAAAATTCTTTGATGAACTTAAAAAAATTGGACTCAATAAAGAAATAAATTTATGTATTGATTTATTGGTTAATTAAAGTTAGTGTGAAATAAAATATTTAAATTTTTATAGTTGTTTTATTATTGTGTAACGGCTGCTATGTTTAAATATTTGATTATGTAAAGATAGGAAAATATAATTTTCTGTTAGTAATGTGGGGATGTGGATAAATAAAAAAAATATTATTACATTCATTGTTAATTTATTCATTCATAAAAAAATTTTTATACATAAAGAATACATTAGAAAGGGCACACATTGAAGGTGATTGAGAATGATAAGAACATTTAGGAGATGATTTAATTAAAACAGGTTGTTCGTCCAATTCAATTATTGACTTAGTACAATATTTTCTAATAAAATTAGCTTTCTCTTCTCCTTTAATATAAATGAATTCTCCTTTTTCTGTTAAGTTTTTTACTATAGATGAAAAATTATGAAGAGGAATATATCCTGTATTCCAATTGATGCAGTGATGAAATTTCATTAACCATTCTGCTTGCTTGTATGTTTCTGGTGGAAGCATTTGTAGTGGATATGGTGGTTTAAAAATATTATGACTCATTTTATGTCCATCAAACATTGCAAGTTCTTTAGGAATAAACTTGTTGTGTTCATCCTTAAATCCTTGAACATCCATAACTATTCTCATTTTTATTTAGCAAATTTTTAAAGTACTAAATTTTTTTATTACAAATTGTTTTTTCGAATAGTCTTCAATAAGATTTTTTAGATGTTTAATTTTTTTTAAAAATAGTTCTATTTTTTCTTTTTGTATTTTGTACATTCCATTTGATGTGCAACAAACTATGGTATAGAAACAACTGATCTTATTCGATATATTTTCATTTTAATAATGATATTTGATGTGGTGGGAGAAGTTAAAGTTGTTTAACAATTTTTGTTAATGGATTATAGCTAAATACTTTATCATGTATTATAACACAATACGCAGCTGTTTTTCCCGATATTTTTTCTTTTGTCTCAAATTCAATTCTCATGGTTACTGGGCCGGATTGTAATAAATCTCTCTGATGAGAGCAATTAATGTAAGCAATAGGTGCATTATCTTTAAATTCTTTGGGATTAAATATTGGTTCTATTGGAAAGTTATAATATACTTGACGAAATTCAGAAAACATTTCATACAGGGTAGCAAACTTATTATTTTTAAAATCAAGCTGAAGATCCTGGTAAGGATATCTTTCTGAATTTAAAAACACATTTATATTCCTTAGGTCACAATGATCAAATTTACTCATATCTGATTTTAAATTACCACGTCTATCGTTTTGAAAAGCAATTAGTACATGTCTTGGTGTTTCAATTTTTGTGGAGGTTTTGACAGGCCAATTATGTCTTGTATTTTCTAATAACTCTGGATATTCAATTAATTCCCAACTTCGGAAAGTAAGAAGAATATCATTGTTTTTATCAATAATTTTCGTTAGTGCCAATTCTTGGGGAATGGCCACAGTAAGATGTGGAACTCGCCAACAAAGTTTGGTTATTTTAATTTTCGGTTTTTCATCATCACTTGTGGTTACTAAAGCATTAGTGTCATCATTGCTTCTTATTAGTATTAGTTCTTGTTGTGAATTTAAAATTATTTTGTTATAATCTTCAAAAAATCCCGAGTACATTTTTAATGGGACGCATAGGGAAACGTTTCCTTTTTCATCAGTCATAATTTTTTCTTTAGGTTTCGTTTTTGGATACCATCCAGCATTTTCCAATTTAGCACTTTCGTTTTGATTAAATGATATGTATCCTTTAAGAGTTGAAGTAATTCCTACATCTCGAACTGAATCAATTGTAACACCATTTAAAATATAACGTAATTCTTTAAACAAGAATGCTGGAGCATTGTTGATTAATACCGTATTAGCCAATGGAGTATCATCTTCTTTGGTAACTTGAAGTTCTAAATATAATTCACTTTTGCAAGGTAAAGGATATTTTCCTGTTTGTTGTAGAGCAATTCTAATTTCATCATTTAATCCAAGTTTTGTAGGATTGAAAGATTCAAATGATAGTATTTCCCAGCTTAATATTGATTCATCTACAAGAATATTTTCTTTTACATTTAAATATTCCATTTTATTTTAGTTTGAAACCTAAACTTATCAGAAATTTTTTATTAGAAGGTGTTAACCTTTGAGAGTTTAATTTATTACTAGTTAAATGTCGTTTAGTATCTTTCTTATTAATGTTTTTAGAGTAAATTTTTTTTGAAAAATTATAATTTGAGACTTTTTTATTATATAAAATAACCATTATTCATCTATTTTTTTAAGATGTAGTCTTACTGTTACCGTTTCTCCTCTGAAATTGATGAGATCACCGTCTTGATCTACTATTTTAATGTTTATATTGTCTATTACCTTTACAGTAACAGGAAAGTAAAGGATATTTTGTGGTGATTCTATTATTTTAAAACCAGGAGCTACACTAGGAAAAAATTGATGTATTATATGAACAGGTTTTCCATTTAAATATGATCCTTCGGCAATATTACAATCGATGTTTATGGCGTTTACTTTAATAATTTCCGCTGGAAAATCTGAAATGTGCTCCTTAAGACCTTCTAATTCCTTATTTTTAAAACCTAATATTTTTCCTATAGTTCCATCACGAAACGAGATAGGAATATCTGTTTTAATATGTGTTCGTAAAGTATTATTATTGGCATAAATATGAAGAAAAGTACGATTGTCCAAAAATTTTTGAATAAAATTATTTAAATCATCTATTTCATAACTACCTGGTGGTATTCTTATTTCTTTATTTGAGTCATAAATGAAAAGATTATTAGTCTCATCAATATTTGGAATAGCATTAAAAGTTTCAAAATTTACAAGTCCAATGGAATATTCAAAATTTTCATCTAAATATATTGGAGGATGAATATTAACAGAAAGCGTGGGGGAATTACCACTAATGACAAAACTGTACGACATATCTCTTTAAAAATTTTTAACAAAATGAATTAATATTGTTTTTCAACCATTATTATAAAGAAATTTAAGACAGAGCTCACCACAATTTGTTTTGTTAATTGATTGATAATGATCGTAGTTATATTTCACAATATTTTTCTTTTTATCGCTGAAAAAATATTTTGTTAATTCGGTAGATGGTCGCAAATTGCCATAACTATCAAAATATAAAATATTTTTCCCTTTTTTTATGTATGCAGTCCAATGAGTTCCATCACCACTATTCTTATCGAGATTAACAATACCACTTTCATTTTTATTAATTTTTTTTGGTAATTTATCTCTCATGAATATACCTCGAAAGTTGGGAATTTTAAGTAGATTAATATATTTACTTAAATCATAATTTGTAAGTGGTTTTCGAGGTATTTGTTTTAACAGTTTTTTGAATAAGGTTTCAGATATAATCCACATCCAGTTTTATATGGTTTTAAATAAAGACCACTTCCTTGTTTTCCTACTGCTATAGATTCCATCATTTTATTATGTCTTTTGGACTCTTCTAATTTTTCTTTAGCAGCTTTTGCATCGTTGACAGCTTTCGCAATACCTGCTGCTCCTCCTCCAAGAGCACCTAAAGCGGACAAACCAGCAAATAAAGGAATAAGAGGTAGAAATCCACCAGTTTTTGGAATTGGTATGATTCTATTTTTTGGTGATAATATTCTACTATCTCCGATAGATCTAAGTGCGGTTTGAATAATATCAGTCAAACTTTTAAATTGTTTTCCGTTTAGTGCTTGTCTTGCTTTTGAAATACCTTGAGATAAAGTTATTCCTCGTCCTAGACGAGTTTTTCGACTTCTGTTTTTCCTTCTTTTTTTTAATCCCATACCAAATTTTCTTTTAATTTTCATTGCACCTCTTATTCCAAGTGCAGCAGTTTTTTCTCCAAAAGTGGCGTCTTTTGCTCTGAACCTTTCGGCAGCTTTGTCACCTAATAATTTATCAGCAGCGTGTCGGCTTTTTATATCATTTGATTGTGCATAGGCAATATCATGCTCTTTACAAGCTTCATCCAATAAGTTTATGCCTTTATCGCCTCTAGCTAGTCTCTTTTCTAGTTTGGTTCCAGGTCCACAAAAATTATACCCAGGTAGATGTAATTCAAAAGGTAACTTATTTATTAGAGTATTAATTAAACCACTACCTCTTTTTCTGACTCTTCTTTTATAAATGGATTGTTGCTTATATGAGAGTGGCATTATATAATTGAAATCTTGGAACAAACTGACTAGTTTTAAATTAGAACTTACCCTTTATACATCCTCTTATATATGAAAATTGTCAAACAACCTTATTCAATTATTATTAAAGACCATGAGACTTCAAGAAATAATTTTAGAAAACATGGAAAATTGTTTGAAGGCTCTAGTAAAAGGGGGTTAATTATTGGTCCATCAGGGTGTGGTAAAACTAATATCATTATAAGTTTAATTGAAGATCCCAATGGTTTACGGTTTGAAAATTTATATATTTATTCAAAGTCTCTATATCAACCAAAATATGAATATTTGAGATTACTTTTTAAACCATTGAGAGAAATTGGATATTATGAATCCGAAAATGAAGAAAATATTGTTTCTCCACAAGAAATAAAACCAAATTCCATAATTATATTTGATGATATAGTGTGTTGCAATCAGAATGTTGTAAAAGATTATTTTTGTTTCGGAAGAGATAAAAATACTGATTGTTTTTATTTGTGTCAAACGTATTCTTCGATTCCAAAACAATTAATTCGTGACAATGCGAATTTGATTGTTATATTTCAACAAGACAAAACGAACTTAAAACATATTTATGATGATCATGTTAATGTTGATATGTCATTTAATCAATTTAATGAGTTATGTTTGATGTGTTGGAAAGATAAATTTGGATTTTTGGTAATAGACAAGGATTCGAATTTAAAATCCGGTCGATATCGAAAAGGATTTGATTCATATATTTTCTTATAAAAATAAAAGTTTTGTGAAAAATTTAACTAATCATGAATGAACGCTTAGCAAGAGAGCTTGTTAAGTCAAGGAAAGCTGTTAAACAAAAATATCAAAGTTTAAAAAATGCTGAATTTGAAGCACAATCCAAATTGGAGGAAACCTATAAACCAATAACTCAACCCCTACAACAATTAATTTCAACAATTGGTAAAATTGAATCGGCTGAGGTAAAGGAAGAGCTACAAACACCCATTAAAAAAAATTATGAAACACCAGAAAAAAAGATTGTTTCCAACACTAACACCAAGAAAAAAACTACAGTATGGAACATCAACACCAGAAAAAAGAAAGACAGGGAAAACTCCAATTCTTCCTACAGAAATACCAACAATTATTGATTGGGAAACCAGTATAGCTTCACATAGTCAGATGCCATCTTTACAACAAACAAGTGTCATAGCAGAAACCACCCCTTCTTCAATTTCACAATCTACGGTAGGAAATCTTTCGGATATATTAGAACAAACACGCCAAACAATTCAAACATTTGTCAGTACACCTTTATATCAAGAATATTTATCAGGATTTCATGAATTACCTCGTCAATATATTGACGGAGGGGTAAAAGATGTGGAACATAAGTTTGATCACCTCTATGGAATAGTACATGATTTTGAAACTGAGAAATTCTTTTTGGGTTTAACACAAAGACCTATAGAAATTATCGGTAAAAACATAAAAGTTGAAGGTATAACTTATACAGGTACACCAGGTTTATATGAATTATTATTTAAAAAGGAACCAGTAGGTTATAAAAAACAAGATTTGGAAAATTACATGGATATTTTAAAGAGAACCAATGCATACCGTAGAAATTATGATCCAAATGAGCAGGTACAGGGAAATGGATCACAAAAATATATTTCTATAATAGGGCCTTATTTACAAAATAAAGGAATTACAAAAACTAAAACCATAAATCCCGAAACGCATAATATAGTTCAAGGATTTTTTGACAGACGAAAAGCTCCATACAGGGAACCTCGAATATCTTCGAAAAGAACAGGATCCGGAATAACTTTAAAAGTTAATAAACCTTATACCGATTACGTATATTGGGATAACGTAAATGAACTTGTTGATAGACTTCGACTGTTGGTAGCATCTATGATGGCTGGGAATACAGGACATAACAACGAAATTATTTCTATTATTGAAGAATTGAAAGAAGCCAATATAATTGTATAAAAGAATGTAGTAAATATTGTTACATAACATTGTTAAAATGACCATTGATAAATTTGGACGTCATATTTCTAAAAAGTATACAGTAGATATACCTACAATAGAAAATAAAATACTAGCCAATGTTGAAAATGAAATATTAAAAAATTTTAAAAGTGATGATATTGTTCAAAGATTTGAACCTGTGTTAAAAAATGATATTGTAAATTTAAAAAAGAGAGTTAGTGAAAATGATGAAAATGTGGAATCTATTTCGAAAAAAATTAAGTTATTTGAAGAAAATGTTGTGTCAAACTATGATAACAGGATATTAAATATAAAAAATATTGTCAAAGACAATGATGAACTATTAAAAAGTTTTTCTCAAAAAACATCGAAGTGTGAAGATGATTTTAAAACAATAAAACAGAAATATGATGAAGTAAAGAGTTTTGAAAATAACATAAAAAATGAAATAACATTGGTTAAATCAAAAATAAATGATACTTCTGCAATAGAAAATGTTAAACAAATTATTATAAAAGATATGGTATCAAAGTTCCAAGAATTTACGAACAAACTTAATAATAGGGTTTCTGAAGAAATATGTAATTTTCAAAACGTTCATGATGGTATGAATAAAAACACACAACAAATAGAGAGAGCTATGAATACACACTTTATAATCCATAAAAAAGATAGCGATAATATTAATGAAATAAATCAGAAAATTAATTCAATTGAAAATAATGCTGAAATAATTCTATTAAACTTGAAAAATTTGGAAAAGAAATTAAACACAGATTTACAAAATGTAGATGAAAAAATTGAAAATAAATTTAAAAATGAAATTTTAAAAAATAGTGAACAAATCATGGAGATAATCTCACAATTAAACAATCTAAAAACAGAATTAAAAACCACTGTTGACGATGAATATTTTCAAAAGATGTTGAATAAAAGATTAGAAAAAGAATTAGAATCTTTGGCAGAACTAATACAAGCTATGATTAACACCTCTATCCATGATTTAAAAAAAGGATTTGCACAACACAGTTCAAAAATTGAAGAAATTTCAACAAAGTTAAATGATTATGAAAAATCTTTGAACGATGTAAGAATTGAAATTGAAAAAGCGATTTTAGATATAAAGAAAATAGAAAAAAAAATGGTAGAAATAAAATTAAATTTAACAAATGTAGAATTTCAATTAGGAAAAGATATAAAAAATCTAGAAAATAAATTGGTAAAAGAAATAAAATCACTAAACGAATTAGTTCAAAGAGCAGCCGAAGTTTCTAGAAAAGAGTTTAATGACACAATGGCATATGCTAGAGAAGAATTAAACGCAACAGTAAGAGAAATGAGAAACGAAAGTATAAAATCACTTTTTGTTTTTGAAACTAAAATTAATGTAAGAATTACCAACATTGAAGATGAAATCAAAAAAGTCAAAGATTCGAATAATGCATCTTTTAAAAATTTGGAATATAAAATCGAAGATGAAATCAAAAAAGTCAAAGATTCGAATAATGCATCTTTTAAAACTTTGGAATATAAAATCGAAGATTTGCTAAAAAAAGATAACAAACAAATAAAATAAGTTATTTAAAGAAGGTATTAAGAAATTTTATTCTAGTACTATGAGTAAAAATATTAAAGAAACAGTTGTAGATGAATTACATAAACCGGCAAGAAGAAGATATAGAAGAAGACGAACTATTGTTAAAAGCCTAAATGACTTATGGCAAGCTGATTTGGTAGAGATGCAACCCTATTCCAAATTTAATAAAGGTTATAGATATATTTTGGTGGTGATAAATGCATTCTCAAAGTATGTTTGGACTCAACCACTTAAAAGTGAAAAAGGAAAAGATGTAACTGAAGCTATGAAAAAAATTTTAGAAAAAACAAGTAAACCGCAAAATTTGCAGACAGATTTGGGAAAAGAATTTTTCAATAAAGATTTTAAAGATCTTATGAATTATTACAAAATTAATCATTATAATACTTACTCTAATCTCAAAGCGAGTATTGTAGAACGCGTAAATCGAACTTTAAAAAATATAATGTGGAAATATTTTAGTAATAGAGGGAATTACCAATGGTACTCTATTTTACCCACTATTATTGAAAAATATAATAATAGTATTCATAGAACTACCGGATATAGACCTGTTGAGGTTAATAAAAAAAATGAGAAAACTATACTGCAAAATTCTTTTACTTTTAAAAAAACATTTGATTTAAAGCGCACTAAATTTAAAGAAAATGATTTTGTTAGAATTTCCAAACAAAGAGAAGCTTTTGAAAAAGGATATACTCCAAATTGGTCAACTGAAATTTTTCAAATTAGAAAGGTTCAGTTAACAAATCCACCCACCTATTTATTAAAAGATAGTAAAAATGAATATATTGAAGGAGGTTTCTACCAAGAAGAGTTACAAAAAGTTAAACATCCAGATGTGTTTTTGGTTGAAAAAATTTTAAGGAAGAAAGGGAACCAAGTTTTTGTTAAATGGTTAGGATTCGATAAATCACATAATTCATGGATTCTTAAAAAAGATGTATTGTAATTAATTTTAAGTAATATTGTATATCAAATTTTTAAATAAAAGACCTATTTATATAACATATTTTTTATTTACGATAATCCTTTTTATAACAAATACTAACAATATAATTTTTAAGATGTTTACAACTGAGATTAACAATATAAATTTATATTTTTACATTAAATCTTTCAATATAAATTTTTTTTCTATGATCTACATCAAAAATACTTTTAAGAATACTTTCACATTGTTCAACTCGTTTTTCAAATCTTAGTCTGTCAAGATAAAATTTCTGATATTCACTTTTTCGAGCTTGTCTAAATGCAAAGTCCCATGTCACTAATATATAAACTTTATTATTGTTCTCACTGATTGTCACTGATTTCTTCATATTTCTATTGTAATGCACCGGATTTTCTTAACTTGTTTTCTAATTCCTGTTTATGTAGAGATAACATTTCTAAAACAGTTCCGACATTTTCACTGTTTAAATTTTGACATGGATCCAAAACACTATAAATATGAGACAACACATCTCCTGACTGATAATTATAGTGATGAAACAAATTAAAATATTTGGAAAATTCTTGCTTTTTAATTATATGAATTCTGTAGTCAACAAGTTCATCGATTTCAACTAATTTATCTATTGATTCTTTTCCCAGAATCACATAATGTTCATCCTTTTGAATTCTGATAACAGGAGAATGATTTATTTTTTCAAAAAACACTGTGATTTTTTCAATTTTTAGTGGGTATGCATATGCTTGAGCAGAATAGAAATAATTCACCAACACTCCTTGATTTTTTTGAAGTTCTTTCCATTCTTCTTCATTCAAGTAAATGTGAAATCCATTTCGACCTCCAATTAGAACTTTTGGTGTAAAATCATTTATACCAATTCCAACACAAACAAATTTTGATAAGGAATTGTTAAGATAGTAGATTTTTGAATTTAATAATTTTTCATTACACTGACTAATTTTATCATTGGTTTCACTAGAACTGGATTTATATCCATTAAAATTGCTACTATTAAACATGATGTCTTGATGCTAACTGAAAACTAAAATACTGAGTCTGAATATATCTTATCCACCCCACTCCTCTATAAATTTCAAGGTCAAGCAAGTTTATTAAATTTTTATGACCTATCTTGATAAAACAAAATTGTCAAGAACGACAAAAGTGAAAAACTACCTATTGATAAAATTATATTGAAGATAAATAGAATTAAACAGTTTTTACCTTCCTCATCATTTTTAACATGAGCACAGCTAGAAATCGTAAATGGTTTTTTATTTTTTTCAATCCAGTTAGTGTCAAAAATTGTATTATTTGGATAATGAAAGTAAATTTTGAAAAAATTACTATTAGATTGACTATTATTCATATTATATGCGAAAGCAGTTGAATAATTATTAATATTCATAGCTTTCATATAATTACATATTTCAGGTTTAATAGTAGAGGTTTCGTTTTCAAAACACACCATTCCATGTAAAACCCTTGGAGGATAAAGTACATATAAAGTATTATTTAAAATTGAATGTAAAACAATGTAGTTGATAAGGGATGCCATTAAAACACTTTTCAATTTTAAATGTCTATTAACAAAACAATAAGAGATTGAAATAAGACTGAACAGTTTTAATTAATTTTCTACAATATATAGACATTTTTTTTTCAAAATATTAAATAATTTGTTTACAAATTAGAGATACAAACATGGTTATTAAAACTATTAAAAAATGAAAGATGTTGACATATTTTCTTTCACTTTAAGGACATTAAATAATTTGTTTACAAATTAGAGATACAAACATAGTTATTAAAACTAATAAAAAAATGAAAGATGTCGACATATTTTCTTTCACTTTAAGGACAACAGGTTCACATTTTTTATTTTTTTCACCTAACCACAAACACTCGATTAAGTCACAGTTCTTCCAGTGACGATAATGTTCCTCAATTGGACAATCATCAATTTTCCAGGCAAATATTTCTGCACCACAGTAAAAACATTTACAAACATCATGAATAGCTAAATAATAAAACCCTGATTGGGCTAACACTTTAGGATTTAATTTTCCATTCCAGAATTTAAATGAGGAAAGTCTTTTTTCATATGTTCTATATAATTTGTTATCAATTTCTTTTTCAAAAGATTCTAAACACATATTTATTCTAGACGGTGGTATATTTTATACTGATATAATTTTAAAATTTACCATGTTCTTAAATACTTCACATTTAGCCTTGAAGAGTAAAACTTTTAATCTTAAAAGAATTTTTATAATTCATTTTCATGGTCTATTAACCACTGAAAAAATGGAATATCTTGGTGACCCCATGCTAATGTATCATAACTATTGGGAATTTTAAATCTTTTATCATCATTAGAAGTGAGAGCTAATTTGTTAACTAATTCTGTATAAATATTGTGAAGTCGAGATCTAAACAAATACATTGTACAGAAAGCTTTTGAATTTTGTTCTACAACATCTTTATAATGTGTTAATTCTAATTGTTTTTTAATGCTACTTTTCTTTATCCCCTTGGCTTTTTTAAGCAACCCATTTTCTGACTTAACACAATAAGCTTTGGCCCCTGTGCCATAAAAGCTTTCTATTGGTTCACCAGCATATTCATCCTTAAACTTTCCAACAACAGATTTAGTTATTGGTATTTCATGAATATTATTAACATCATAATTTGAAGTATCGAATTTATCAATATTAACCCTAATGTCTTCATAAACATTACTTGTCTCAGTTTCCAAAATAAAGGAATCTGTATCTGTGTACAGAAGTTTAATATTATTCTTATATAAAGGTTTTAAAAACCCATAAAAAAAGTCATACATCACCGTTTTTGATATATCTAAAATACTAAAGCCTACATAGACAGGTTTATCATATTGCACTAACACTTTACGCATTTGCACAGCTACTAAATTCTCTGAAAATATTGTTACATCTTTAAAGGATGGTTTAGCAATTAAATTTTCTGCCCCATCTTTTCTATGATTTTTTGCCCATTGTGTAACCAATCGTATATCTGTCCTTTTATCCACATTTTCCATTGTTTTACCGTAGATGCTATTATTTGCCAATTTATAAGAATTTTTCTGAAATTGATTTTTAGATTGATTTCTTAAATTTGTATTTAGATCAATAAATTTTTTTAACCATTGAGATTGTGTAAACTCTACAACCCTATGAATTTTAGTTAGTTTAATTCCATATTGAATACATTGTTTTAATAAAGTATAGTGAATTACATATTTTTCTTTATTTTTTAAATTTGGAATTAATTTAAAAGTTTTAGAATTTTGAGGCTTATAATTTTCTGGACAGAATGGAAATTCATTATGTAAATTGTGTAAATTTTCAGGATATTCTAAATCAACCTCTAGCACATAACCCTTGTCATTAGTCTCAGATATATTCATTATATCTAAATTTTGAATTTGTTGATTTGATAACCAAACAAAATCTTTTTCGGGCAGATATTGAGACATCGCATATCCGTAAAGATTAGTTGCATCAAAATACATAATATATTTAGATGGTTGTAATGGATCATAATTTGAAAGAAATAAATTGTTTGCTATAGATTTCCTACATACACAGGTACTGATTCCTCCTCTTACACTACCTTTAAAAAAATGTAACATATCTGGGTCTGTTATTAACTCCAATTCGACTCCAGTATATCTTAAACAAGCGTCAAAACTTAAACCTGGAAAAGTATAATAATGTGCAGGATCAAGTTTGTAAGTTTCCATACACGTTTTTCTAAAATTTTGAAAAACATCTGCCAAAAGTAATACATCAGATTTAAGATATAAATCGGAATATTCACCGATTGTTTTACATTCAAATAAATTCCAAACATTTTTAGCCCTCTCATATTTTTTTTTTATCTGGTAACTCCGTTTCATTTAATTTGGCGATATTATCAATATATTTATAAGGGAAAACGCCTTTTTGACGGATATACTTAAATTTTTCTTTTTCATTAAAATATTTGAACACTTCTTTGCATTGTTCATCATTAAGAATGGAAGCTAAATTTGACAAAGAATATGGTAGGAACTGAAATGAATCAATAAATTTAAGATATAGAAATTTTGACTTGGTGAAACCAGTTTTTTTATCTAAATATTGATCTACTTCAATAGATTTTTGAAATGAAATGTATTTCTCTTTATTCTGGGCTATGACAAATAATTGTTCATGATTTGGACATAAATTTTTTATAAACAGATGAAAATCATAATTACGCAAATTGTGTAAAACTAACGGAATGGAATTAGATAATTTATAATTTAAGTTGCATATAGAGTGTGACGGACCTCTATAGGAACCTGTTAAATGACAATGATCAGCAACCTTATCCGAAATTATAGGTTTATCACATATATGACAATCATTCGTATATTCAAAATGTAATTGTTCCAACACATTTAATTTTTTCATTGGTATTAACTTTTTCATATATTTATTGTAAATATTAAGAACGTCTCTTTCTAAGTAAGTTATAAAAATTTGTGCACAATTGGGACCCATATAATTTTGAAATTTGGAAATTGAATCATCAAATGAACACTTTATATAATAAGCAAACGAATATGGAATATGTTGACATTTTTTTTCAGTATATGGAGAACTTGGATCTGCATCATTAATTTCATTATTTAAAGGCTTAAGAATGCATTCAAAATCTGCATATATAACAAATGGAACTTCAATTTGTTTTTGTATATTCTGAAATTTTAAAATATTTTCGGGAATAATATTTCCAAATCTATCTATTTTGGTTTCAGTTGAAGGTAGATTTATTCTTACAAAATCGCAATCATATGTGTTATGCCTGACTAATAATTCTTCAGTAATAAAATATTGTAAACAACCGTCGCATAAAAATTTTTTCCCATGATGTTTAGATAATTGTTTTGAAATTAATCTAGATAAATCCGAAATATAACAGTAATGGAAATTTCCATTATCATCTCCAATTAATAATAAATTAAGGTGACGTTCTCGCTTATTTTTTGTATAATGTAAAGGTCCTATAATTTCGAATTGAGTTTTTAAATTATTCTTGATTTTTTCTAATCCATAAACATTAACCGAAATATTGTTTAAATTTTCAAATTTACTTATGTCTTTTAAAGTTAAAGGAAAATTGATACCTTTAAAGTTTAAAATAGTGGTGAAATGTGGATACGACTCCACCTTTTCAATTGGTCCGTTAGGTGAATGAAGAACTGCAACCACAGACCAGGCGAAACAACATTCATCATTGTTTTGAACGTTGACTACAGCATTTTTCAACTTGATCTCTGACGGTAGCGGTATATATGAAGAAGCTTTTAAGGGGTTGTACTTGTTGATGTTAAGCTCAACGTGTAATATTTTTATTAAAATCCATCCTGAAATTAAAGAAGAATAATTAACAACAAATTTATTTTTGGTTTAAGTTTAGTTACTAAATATTTAATAAAAAATAATTTACCCGAATCTTTTTCTGCCAGTTCATCAGCTTTCCTGTCAATAATTTTAATAATATCTTCTAGTTCTTGCGTTAATTCTGAACTATTACATAAAATCCGAAATGGGGTATTGAAAGACTTAACTTCATGACTTTCATTGGAAGGATTTAAGTAAAGACCAAATAACTCCATGTTGAGTTTGATGCAGGTGTGTCTTTGGATTTCATAACTGATTACCTCAATTATTTTTTGTTGTATTTCGGAGAAAAAATCATAAATGTTGATTTGGTATTGAGTCGATGATATTTTATATGAAATGATTCTTTCCTTAAATGCCGATTTTATTACAGACACATTTTCATCCCTAACCACCATTGAATTGGTTTTGTGTTTATTTGTTCTCAAATGACAGAACCATAATGACTTTTTTATAAATATTTTGCAGAATTGACAATATCTTCTTTCACCTAAAATTTAATAACTTCTTTATTAAATTTGCCTCTAATTCATCAAATTAATAGCTAATTATTAAATTGAAACAAAATTTCTATTTAAAATTACAACTTACAGCTTTTCTTCTTCTGTTCTAACTGGGGGCCATTGTTAGAGTGAATTATCTTCTTGTGGCGATTCAAATTGTTTTTTCGAGTAAAAATTTTGAAGCACTCTTCACATTTAAAATCCATTTTTCTAAAACGAATCTCTTATTGTGAAGCCCAAGTCGATTTTAACACACTGAAGGTGACACGGTCAGGTATGAATTTAAATGGTGGAAAAGAAGTAGGAGGGGAGTTAAGGAATGGGATGGAAAAAGCTAAGAGTAGCTTTATAAAGTTCTATCGCCCTTTCCCACATCTTCCTTTTCTCCTCAGCTGTTTTATTAGGATCGCAATTTAAAATAGAATCCAAAACAAATCCTAATGATCTTTGATAAGACAAATGTTTATTTTTAATTTTGAAATTTGATTTTGAATGAAAGCTTAGTTTCGGATAATCGTTTTCGAAGGGGATTGACACTTCCGTTTGTGTTAAAACAGAATTTTGAACTGTCTCTGTTTGTGTAGAAACAGAATTTAAAATTTCATCGAAATCTGGTGGCGAGTTTTCAAAAATTATTGGAGAATTTGGAAAATTTAATTCACAGTAGGTATTTTGGCCGCACGGAATTGAATTTTGACTAAAATTTTCATTTTTTTCAGATGGTTCACTTATTATTGGAAGAATTTCTTGGGAACCACCACCACTAGTAAACGATGCTCCCAAATCTTCACTACAATCTGAAATTTTGTAACTATCCCGTGAACCATCCTCCTCCCCCAAAACATCAACCCCCATATTTCCACTACTAGTCGATTCCGAAATTTTATTTTTTTTTTGATTAGTTGAAATTTTGAACAGAGATAGAGGAGAAAATGAAGAATTACCCGGTATTCCTCCAGAATTGTTTTCACTTTCAAAATTTCTAGTTTTCAACATTCCAAAAAAATTTTGTGATTTATTTGAACTCGAATCATTGTCACTGTCACTGTCACTTTTACTCTGATAATTTGTTAAATTTTTATTAATTTTGGGAATCCCCATTAGCTTTTTAAAATTGTCGATATTATCTAAATCTTGAGTTAATATGTCGGGAGTATTTGTAATGGGAGTGTCCGTTGTTACATCTAAATCTTGAGTTAAAAAATTTGGGGTTTCCGGCGTTAAAATATTATTAAAATCTAAATTTTGTGATAAAATTGAATTTTGAAAGTCAAAATCTGTCTCCGAAATATTCTCTAGTTCAGGCAAATATTCCAAATTTTCTAAAAATTTTATGTTCGTTTCTGAACAACTTTGGAGTAATTTGTTTTCTAAATTTTTTTCTTGCATCGTATTAATCATCGCGTTAAAATTTTGGGTTCTCTGACTTAAATTTTGGTTGTCACTTTCATTTTCATTATTCAAAAAAGCAGGCTGAATTATTATATTTGAAATTATATTAATTTTGTTCACCACTCCTAACTGTTCAGTGGAAGTTGAGGCAAAAGGAAAAGACATACCTTTAAAATTTGAGTACACTTGACAGCAACAAACTAAAACACACTAAAACAAACTAAAACAAACTAAAATTGGAGACTTTAAATTTAAAGCGTAGTAAACTCGACTTAAGCTTGCTATAAACTGATCCTCGACCGTTTTATATGAAAGCAGGCCACGGTTTGTCCTCGTACGTGTAGTGACCTCAATAAAGGTCAATGACCTCAATTCTGCGCGTCACACCCCGCGGAGCCCCCCTTCCCCCTCCCCCTTCCCCCGCAAAATTTTTTCCCCGCCCCCTTCCCCTGCAAAGCCTCCTTCCCCTTTCCTCCCTTCCCCCCGCTGAGCCCCCCAGCTGAATCCCTCTGCTGAGTTGCTTAGGGAGTTCGGAGCATCTTACCTTAGGGTCCCCTATAACTCTCAGTGAGACGTCCTAAAATGTGCTGTAACTATAAAAACTCGAGAGGTTTGCGGGCCTATAAAAAACAAGGTTTTTTCGGGGCATCTCGACTGGGGAGGGGTCCAGGGGGTGGGGCGGGGGGACCTGCCAGGGGGCGGGGGGGCCGAAGGCCCCCCGTCCCCTGGAAGGCAGCGCGGGCGGCCGAAGGCCGCCCCTCCCCCTTCGGGGGGCGGGGCGGGGCGGGGGGCATAGGAGGAGTATAGGGGCGGTATGAGGGGCCCTCTCCGCGATTTAAAAATCGAAATTTTACCTTGACCTACTTTCATAAAATGACTGTTTTGCGAGGTGACTTTTTCATTTTTGGTTCATCACCAGTGCTGTCTTCCTAAATTTTAATTTTTATTATTTCATTTAATTATCAATATGTTCAGGAACAGAAATTATGAAATTCAGGTTATGGATGGTAATAGACTTGTAATAAGAAGAAGAGTCAACGTTCCTCCTCCGGTACAAGTACCATCCATAACCTCCTCGACAAATCCAGAGGAAAATGAGGATCCTCAAGTGGAACCTCAGATAAATCCGGAGGAACCAGTCCAGTGTGACGAAGTCGATTCCACTACAAAGTAAGTAGCTTATATTAAGCTTATATTAAATTTATTATTAGTCTTCCTAATATCAAAATACTAATTGATTTTTTTTTCAGTTGACAGATACAAACAATAGACCAAGTTTAGGGACAGTGTTAAGTGAAACTATTTTTAGGTTAAGTTAAAGTGTTTAAGTGATAGTGAATAGTAACGGAGACGATTTAAGGTAATGTAAATTTTATTTAATTGATCTAATTATAAAGGAGTATGAAGATAACTGTACCTAAATTTCCTATAATATTTTTCTTTCATATTTATAAACTTATTAATTTTAGATTTAAAACTCTCTAAAATAAGAAAGGATTAAGAATTTTTGAACAGGGTGGTTAATTTAAAATATTTTTTCAATCTATTATGAATAATCAAAACTCTTGTATTTAGTTGTTATGTTTGTTCGTTATTCTTATAAATAAAACATTTTTTTTCGAAATTGTTCAATTCTTTATTCCAATAAGATAAGAATAAATGGATAAATTAAATACAAACAATAATAATTTTAAAATAATAAAAATTAAATAATAATACATTTTAAAATAAATATTCTAGGATTATAATATCTTCATTTTCACATTTATGAAGTGGTTTGCAATACATAAATATTAAATAATACATTCTAATCTAAATATTCTAGGACTACAGTTTCTTCATTTTCACATTTAATTACACATAGTTCATTGCGACAGATTGGACATGTTTTATTAATTAACATCCACATTCCTAAACAAGGGATGCAAAATCTGTGATTACAAGGTTCTGGTGACATCATTTTATTAGATAATATATCTTCAAGACATATAGGACATTCTTCGGTTTTATTTTCAATTATTTCATTAACAACTTTTTTTTTACCCTTCGCGACTTCCTACCGTTTTTATATATTGGTTTTTTACCAGGCATTATATTGGCACCACTGGAACATTTGCGTCCCAATCTAAATCAATATTTTTAATACTACTATTGCAAATTAAACAAACTTTGGGGGTAATAATTTGATACAACTGTCTTGAACACATATCGCAATGTAAATCATTGCTTAAGCGTTTTAATTTTCTCTTATTATGAGTATTTACATGTCTATGAGCCCCTGCCCTTTGATAAAATTGTATAATTTGATAGCATGCGTGACAAAGAGTTTTTTCTTGATTTTCCGTCACTACAAACACTACGATATAACTCTGAGTAATACAGAACACAACTTCTTTGGGATCAGTGTACTTATGTTTCACTAAACAAAATTTAGCACTAGCACTGTCTTCTTCATTATCTTCTTCAATATCGGAGTCACCAGAGTCAGCTTCAATTTGTTCGAAATTATTTATATCGTAGTTTAAACAATTTCTGAAGTTCTTCTGAAATTTTTCTTCGTTAAGATGTGTATTGTAATCCAATACTCCAATTAATTCATCTAGATCTGGATCTTCTTCTTCAATATTATTATCCATAAATTTTTGAATGAATTTTTTAATATTTACTTTGTAATATTTACTATTAAATATAAAATTATTTACTTATTATTTACTTATTATTTGTTGGTATTTATCATCTTTTGTTGCTCCACGTATCTATTTTATAAATTTACTGAAGTGAAAATTCATTGGTGGTAGGACTTTATATCGACTTCATGGTCAAATAAGGTTATCCACCTCAAGGTCAAACATAAGGTTAGATGTCCTACTATGATCGGATTCGATGAAAGGTTAGCCATGTTGTTAACTTTAAGATTAAACTCAAGGTGATGTATACGAGGCTTTTTGAAAAGTATAATGAGAGAACAAAAGAGGAGGAGGATGAAAAGTGTTGATGATACGAGGTTTTTTAATAAGTATAATGAGAGATTTGAAAAGTATAATGAGAGAAGAAAAGAGGAGGAGGAGGATGAAAAGTGTTGATGATTTACTCTTCTTACTCCTCCTCCTCCTCCTCTTTCCTTCTCTCATATATCCACTACTCGTACCAAATGGAGTAAAGTCAACACCCTCGTATTAATTAAATAATGTCACCCTGGTGGTTGCTGAATAATTTCAATAATAATTTATTAAAGGATATATTAAAATAACGAAAACATTTTAATGGGGAGTTTTAAGTTGATAAAATTTAAAAATACTACAGTAAATACAAAAACATGTTTTATTTTTACAGATACATTTAACGTGTAAGGTGGACTAAGACTAATTTTTAACTTGCACACTCCCTAGAATGTCACAGACATCAGGAAGAAAAATATCCAAGTTTATTTCAGTAATCACGTTAGTATGTCGTTTTAAATGGAGAAAAAACAATGTACCCAGAGGGCATGCAAGTCGACGATCTCACTAAGGTTTTTACATTTACTTACAAATTAGGCTTACTTAACAATAAAGCTACATTTTTTAGCCTATTCAGTCTCACAAAAAGTATCACATTAAACAATTAACACTGTAAAAGTTTTGTAAATATTAATTTTATTAAATACACACATATTTATTTCAAATAGTAAACAATAAAAAATACATTTATTATGAAGATTTTTGGGACAAACCTTCGGGAAGATATGTACAGGGTGATCTCATTTAACATTGGAGATACCAAAAGGATGTCAATGTTTTGCCCAACTCACTCGCTCGACATGCTAAAATCGAAAATGGACAAACTACTGTAGAAATATTACACAGTCACAAAAAGAAGAAAACATAGGAAGTTTGCTATCATTTTTGCGCTGTGTGGCAGGTAACTTTCTACAGTTTATTTTAAGACAAATCTGATCGAAATTGGATAAGCTGCCTTTTCCCCTTAAGACTGTTAAAAGAAAACATACTACCTTAAGGGCAAAAAAACATCTTTCCAGATGCACTCAAGGCCGTAAAATTTTCAAATAAGATCTAGTCTACATTTAAAACAAGAGTCAAAGTATTTCCGTTTCTTTTTAATGTTTTTTCTTTGGTATTTCATTGCGTGGTAACTACTACTTAAAACTTAACAATATTAAACAAATATATCTCTCTCGTAGAATATTATCAACAGTTCTATGGCAAATCTAAACATTCTTTGGATATTTTTATCACATTTTTATTTTTTAACTTTTGACCTAAAGAGAATATATTTTTAATTTTCATATTTGAGAAACTTTACTCATAATTAAAAGTTATTACGTATTACTAAACTTACAATAATTTTTTTTAAGTCCAGAATTGTATTTTTCATGGGTAAAAAAACGATTTCCAAACGGTTTATTGACGATATGGGTAAACCTAATAATATGCAAGTGATTTTATATGAAAAAAACCGCCTTTTAAACTATAATTAAAAAAACATTTTTTGGGATGAATTTAGGGGCAGTTTACACTCTCAAGATTTGCAATGAGACAAATCGGAGTTATATCAATTTTACCTGTAGAAGAAAAAATAGTGACATGCTAAATCTAACAATTTTGAAGATTTAGTTTTTTAAGTCCTCATAAAATCCCAATAAAAACTTTTTTTTATAGCTCTGAACACTGTCACACTTGTTACACTGTATAGAGGTATACAGCAATTTTTCACAGCCAAATATATATATATATATATATATATATATATATATATATATATATATATATTAATATATATATATATATATATATATATATATATATATATATATATATATATATATATATATATATATTAATTTTTCTGTAATTTTATTAAAATTATTTTTATGTAGTTACCATGGCAACAGTGTTACAACGGGTAACAATTTAAAATGTTGTAACTTGGATAGATTTAACCGATTTTAACAATTTTTCATATATTAATATCTTGATAATTACCAGGTATTTGAAGTACATAATATCATTTTACATTATCCTTTAAAATAAACCCTCCAAAATTACCAGCATACCTTGTATTATTGTTAGGGATTATTGTCACAAACTTTGACAAAATTTGTTAACAGGGGAGAATCCAAGGCGAGCAGTAGTGGCCATCACCCCCCTCCTGTCAAGTGCTTCGAATTCCGAAATTCTATTCTCAAGAGATTACACAGCACGGTGTGAAATATGTAGATTGAATAAGAATAGTCATTTCTTGTAGATTTCGGGTCGCTGAAGTCGAATCCATCACATTAGGTTTTTTAAATATCTTAACCTAAAAGTGCAAAAAACGCGATTTTGGCCTATATTTGAGGTTATGTATCATCGCGACATTCTTTTTCTCCGAAATTATACGTAGCATTCTAAAGTATGTCTTACTCTTTCAAATGATGCTGAATTTGCTCAAATATCTTTCTTTTTATTCGAGATATTCAATTTTGAAAATTTCAAATTGCATGCATTTTTCAAGTTTTAGAAACCTTCACCTTTCGTGACAGATAAGCTTTTAAGTGAAAATTCTGATAAACCATGGAGCTTTTAAGGCTACCCAAGTATCGCTTAATCCAAATTTATCATTAGTTTTCCAAAATAAATTTGTTTAAACAAATTATTGCAAAATTGAATATTTTTTAAATAAATGCTTCCATTGCATTTTACAAAAATCAATACGTTTAAAGGAGTAGTTATCGGTTTTACGATATATTTTGTTGTAAAACAATTTTGCAATTTAAAAAAACAATCACACGATCATTACAAAATAATTAGGAATGTATATCCAGAATTTACAAATTCATATTCTTCAAATACAAAGTCTACAAATGCATATCGTTAAAGAGTTTATATTTAAGTCGCAAAATTTGTTAGTTAATACTTTATTTATAACAAAGTATATCGCAGTGACGATAACGATTCCTTTGAACGTATTTATTTTTGTAAAATTTAATGGAAGCATTTATTTAAAAAATAATGAATTTTACAATAATTTGTTTAAACAAATTTATTTTGCAAAACTAATGGTAAATTTGGTGTATCAAAATTGTCGCTTAAAAGTTTATCGGTCACGAAAGGTTTGCAAAACTTGAAAAATGCATGCAATTTGAAATTTTGAAAATTGAATATCTCGAAGAAAAATAAACATATTTAAGCAAACTCAGTGGCATTTGAAAGAGTTGGACTTATACTTTAAGACGCTACGTACAGTTTTTTGAGAAAAAAAGTCGCAATGATACATAACCTCAAATATAGGCTCACTCGCCTTTTTTGCATTTAGGTTAGGATATTTAAGAAAACTGATATGATGGACCAATTTTGAGGCCGAATCGAATTCAGTGACTAAAAAGTTACAATTCTTATTCGATGTACAAATTTCACGTCGTGCTGTGTTATAAACTCAAGCTTCCAAATCCACATTCAATGGCGAGGCTCACGATTCCAATCAACGCAACCTTTTTTTAAATCCACATACAGAACGGGACAAAACATTCATATTTTACTTCTTTTTAATGAACCCCAACTCACAAAATTACATACTTAAAGTGTAGGATACCTAATATGTATGTATCTGGCCTAATATGGATATTATTCGAATAAGCACAAGCAAAAAAAATACTACACGAACATTCTAGAAGAATTTGAGATAATGAATAGAGGAATTCACAGAATTAATATAAGTGCGAAGCACGGAGGTGGCAGGTCGAGATGTTAAAAAATAACAGGGCGATCAAGTAAAAATTCGCTGACAAAGTTATTAATTGTTTTTTCAGTGAATTTTCTCCTGCTCGTGTTTGTATTCCATGGCGCTTTGTTTTTATCCACAGAATATATTTAGATGAGTTGTTGATCTCACGCTGTACACATGTCTTGGAGTATTTTACTTGAGATTACAGGAATATAAAAGCTTGCGTACAGTGCGAGTCGTAGGAGTATATCTATGTACAAGGAAGAAATTCTAACGCAATGATAATTGTGAACAGTTATTATGGTATATGATAAATATTCGACTTGCAGGTTCAAATAGTATTGTATTATATTTATTTGATCATTTTTATCAAATATGAATAGAAAAAGAATGGAATTAGAGGTAAAAGAGTCTGATAGACGAGTGAAAACAAGAACATTTGTGACATTGCCTATTCGTTCTTGCAGTGCAGAGTGAGCATTCTCATAGCTGAGACGAATGAAAACATGCTTCACATCAAATATGTCAGAAGAGACTGATGCACATACACTGGGACATACCATTGAATATAGACAAAGTAATCGAATATGTCAATAGTAAACACTGTAAAGTTGACTTTCTTTTATAGTGTAAACATTTGTTAAGACTCGATAAATTGATAATATAAATAAATTTTTACAAATTTGCTTATTAAAAAGAAAATTTCTTTTATAACTTGCTGCCTTCCAGTTATCTACTTATGTGGTTTTAGTTTGGGTTTATGACCTGCTGAACGGACTCGCCTGTCTGTTGCATTGGGAACGTTACGTGATTTAGGTAGCTTGAACTTATGGCACAATGAAATAATTCTGTCAACTCGCTTTCGCTTGTTACATTGTACCATCTTGTATACAAGTGGAATGGGGATAATTTTTACCTCTTCTTTGCTCTGGAGAAATCGCCCCTACTCTCCCTAGAGAAAGGCTGTATCCGCCCCTGCTCGCTAGGTTTGTTTTTAAACTTCTTTATAGAAAAGATTTATTATACAATATACAATTTCAAAAAAAAACTCCTTTTAAATCATTTCAATAATCCTTAGAGCTGTTGATAATATAACATTGCAGAGCCCCTCGAATGGTGTTGTCTATACCAAAAAAAGCCTAATAAATCAATTGTTACACAAAATATCACATTTCACTAAAGAAATAAAAATTAATTCAATTTGTGGTATAAGCAACTCGATGCGGCGACACTGCGTAACATTCACAATAGTTTTTACACTAAACATTTTTCTTTCGTTTTAACTCTTATAAACTAAATATGCACAGAAGAAAGCAACTTCATAAAAAATATAAATTCTATTTAAATCACAAATGTTGATGAATTTAACATTAAAAATATGCGCTGTTGTACACAACGCCGTCAAAAATACTACTTTTATTTCAAACTAACCCTCGAAATTTCGTAATGCAGAGTTTTTTCATATTTATCGCTTTTTATATTTATCATCAGATTTAATTAAATTTAAGTTTTTTTAAGAACAAACGTGTATATATATATATATATATATATATATATATATATATATATATATATATATATATATATATATATATTAATGCTGCCTCTTGATGATTTTTTAATCTTTGCTATACAAGATGGCTATGTTAAGTGGCAATACTATCACAGAAGGTAAACTAAGTCGGTTAAAATGGAAAAAAATTTTAATTTTTAGAGTTTGTCCAAAAGATGTTGACAAGTTTCTTTTACTAAAATTTTAGGATAAACCTAAAAATCGGCAAAAATGAATTTCGTTAAGTTTTGCGTTTGACAGGTTAATTTCAATTTTTGTTAAATGCGGACCTGGATTTTGCATTTCCCGTATAGAGCGATCAACCCCATTTCTTTAATTTTTTGCCCAAAATATTTAGTGTGGCGTTATACACTGCAAATAGGCCACTGAAAGTAGAAAAGTGCATGTTTGATATTAATATATATAATATAATATATATGTATATGTATATATATATATATATATATATATATATATATATATATATATATATATATATATATATATATATATATAGATGTCCACATTCCCCAAGGGGTAAACAAATAAATAAAGATAAATAAAGAAAATCAATCTGCTTCTAAGATGAGAAGATGGCTTCACGAAACAGGTGCATCATTAGGCTTCACTGATACACGATATTACAATTTGAAATAGTTCCAATATTTCTTGTAATTTGGACATTCAGGATAATTCAACCACCATCGCTGAATAATTGGAACTCCAAGGCTCAGGTGATGGTGAACCGTTCTTGTCGGTTCAATGTCAGCAGCAAGATGACTAGTGACTTATTACAGTCGGGTAGCCATCAAAAATTATAGATCTAATGGACCCAGATACATGGCTGGATTTCAAAAAAATGACAGATTAACAAAGGTCATTTGTCAGTAACCAAGCTGTGTTACTAAATGATAAACGCCCAACTAATATAAACTTTAGGTCCACTGAACGTAAAGGTAGGCATCTGACACATTGAATGTGGTTCAGAACAACGGCATATAACGAAAATATTAAAACAACCTGCATGCAGTTTACTGTATTGCCTGCATGCTATATACCAACGCTTCTACATCAGCCTTGTGTATAATGGATATCATTAATTGGAAAAGATTAGTTGAGCATGATGCTTCACAAACACGTAGAGAATGTATTATCAAATTGTCAGCGGCAAATGACATCATGTTAGAATATCCATGGCGACATTGAGCGATTAATTCATTCTGAGAAAGAAAAACCGAAACAGAGTCTACATGTAGTAATGGACGTTGTCATGTATCTCGCCACAAACTGTCTATTTCGAGGGTGTGAAGAAACACTTGACCTCACTGCAAACTGTCCGCGACCAAGTCAGGAAATTTTCTTAACATGATTCGCCAAACACAATCTTGCTCTCCAGTACCAATTAGACCACCTAAAAAAGGACAGATATCCTATTTGTCGAAGACAATACGAAATGAAATCATCAAAATACTGGAAAAAAATCCGTAATAGCATTATAAATGAGATTAAGGTGACCAACAATTGCACCATCATGTTCGACTGCACTCCAGATGTATCCAGGTGATTCTATATATAAAAATAACAGGAACTGAATGTGAAATAAAGGAAATCTTTATTAGTTTTCTAGAAATTGACTGGAAGACTGGGAAATATATCACATAGCGAATTCTAGAAAAGTTAGTAACTGATGGTTGGGATGTGCAAAAATGTCGCGGACAATCTTACGACAGCGGATCTAATATGGCCGGTATATAAAGAGTCCAAGCCATGGTTATAACAATGAGCGAGACAGAAGAGTTTGTACCGTATCTGGCATACTTTTTAAATCTTGTGGGCATGTACTCAGTGTCATCATGTCCAGAAGCAGTTAGCCTATTTGGGCTCGTACAAAAACTTTATTGCTTCTTCGTCAGATCCACCACACGGTGGGAAAAAATCTAGCTGACACAGGTCTATTAAATATTTTATCGGAAATTATTTAAGCCCTAGAAGAAATTGAAGATTCATTTCTAGCCACAGAATCTGGTCATCCACTACATGCGGTGATAAATTTTAAATTTATCCTTAATTCAACAGTTTGGGCTAATATTCTTAGAGAAATTAATAGATTTAACGTCGAAATACAAAAAGATGACATAATCATTTCGCGTTCTATAGCACTAATGCAAGGTCTTATTAAGTTCGTGGAAGAAATTACTGAAACACCATTTTGAATATTGGATCGAAGATGCTGCACCTGCATCAGAAAAATTGGAAATCGTACTAGTGTTTAAAAACAAACGAATTTCCAGATCGAAAAGACAACACGACGAAATCTGCGATGACGAATCAAGGATACTAGACCCGACTTAGCTATTTTCCAAAGATATAAAAGTAGTATTTGACAAAATTAGAAACAGGGAATGAAAATTTCGCCTTCTTCAGTGGCTATGCTCTGAAAATCTGCAGAAAAGTGAAGCCGATCTAGCTCGAAAATACTCCAGAGACTTCAATGCAGTTGATTTCTGACGGGAACTCGTCGTATTTAAAAAGCAAGCTCCGCTTGGAATAGGAGGCATACAGGGCATTCGGTCTGTTTTAAGGATACACTGCACATTACCGGCCACTTCTGCAAGTTGTGAGCGAAGTTTCAACAAACCAAAAATAATTAAAACCTACCTATGTTCAACAATGAGTCAAGAACGTCTATGTGACCTCGCGGTTCTAACAATCGAAAATAAAACGGTCTACGAGATGAATTTTGTTGAAGTTATACATTCTTTCACGGAAAGGAAAGCTCGACGTGTAATGCTGGAGAAAAATTAGAGAGTAAAATTTGGGCCCCAAGGATGGAAGATGTGTGTATAGCCTGACTAGGGAATTGTCTGTATTGGTTGTATTTATGTCACATATATGGTTATTAGCAAATAGTGTGAATTTATTTAAGGGTTTTTATTCTCCCGGTCACCAAAAATCCCATCCAGTGTATATTTGTTTTGTAAGTTTTTTTTTTTTAATTATTGATATCAAATGCTGGAGGGAAGAGGTGCCAATGTCAAGTTTTTGCGCTGGTTCAGAAAACTCGTAGTTCTGGGGTTGTCCTCTTGGCCACGTTGCAATTTTAAATTTCGCAGTGCATTAGTGCAGTAATTACTGCGGCCAATATCATTTATGAGTATTTATATTTACTAGGAGCCGAGTAAAGATGACCTAGCTTCTCTCGCTGTTTGTGAGAATACACGTAAAACTCAAACGCATCGTTCAATTCGGTCATGAAGACGATCGCACCAAGGCTTTTGCAAGTGTCAAAACTGTGCTTGGCATTGCTGTAATGAACTTTCAAAGATTGGTTATTGAGCATTATAAATGTCATGTATGTACTCAGATTAGCTGTGACTTGGAATTCCTACGATTTGGAAGGGCAGCTAGATGGTTCTGGAACAGAAGACTAAAGGTGAACAAATGGGCCAGCCCTTATCTTAAAGATTTCATAGATAAAACATAACAAACCTTTAAACGCATCTGTCTCGAAATCTCGTTTTTAAAATTGGCTGGAAGTATACATCATCATCAAACAGTTTTAATCCGATTTACGTGAAAATTGATTGACAATTATTTTTTATATAACAAATGGACGTAAAATATGCTTTTTCATTCATTTTTTGGAGTTTATGAGTACTTCGCTTGCAAATCTAATGTAGAAATAAAAAATATTATGGTTTTGTTCTTGGTGTAAATGTACGTCAGTTCTACTATCTGCCGTGGAAGTCTTACAAAAAAAAGCGGCTACTTTGCACCACCATTTTGTATCGAAATTGAGATTTAAAAAAAAATGGCTACCAAAAAAAATGTGCAAAATATCTCAATATATCAGTTTAATTAGAAAAAAAAATACCAGAACAAGACTTTTTTTTCAGGCTTCAAACAAATGTCCTTTAAAATAGGGTCTATGAAATTTTATATCTAATATGTAAGATGTATTCTGTTTTATTACGCACCAGTTTGTATGCCGTCATGATACATTTTTAGCGTAATAACGACGGATTAACTTTTGACAGCAAAATGCTGTTGTTGTGTCGTAACGAGTCTATTTTTGCGTATTTTTCCCTCTTAAAATTAAGAGACACGAAATTATTTTTACATACTTTATATAAAATTGCATGTGGCAATTTTAGAGAAAAGTTACAACTTACAATGTAGATAGCCAGTCATGTCTCATCGAATAATTAAATGAAAGCCGTTATTCTAACTCAAGATTTAATCTGGAGGGGTGAAGTGTGCAAAATATTTTTTTTTTGCAAGAGATGTTTGGGTATGGATGGAAAAATGGAAACATTAAATTTTTAAAATAACTGTAACTAGAAATAAAGAGAACTTGGACTACCCATTTTCTTATTAACCTTATAATTTTACCCCGTTTTGGTTACACTATGCATAAGTACTGTGTAAGAGGCTATATATCGGCAACTGTTTGAAATGTAAAAAAATAAATAGTAGCAAATATCCAACATATTACGAGGTACAAGTATGTATTCATAGTGAGAGATCAAATTCTGCTTTAAAGCAAAATCAAATTGTTTCGGAGATTGGAAGGAATACTGCGTGAAGATACTAGCTGTAAAAAGACAAAGAAAATGTACTTATGTTAATGACTGCCTTATGGCAAAATTGTTTGTACAACAGCTTAGTTTTGAGTCGATACTGTATGAACTTGCACCAATCTTGTTTTGGATAACTCATAATTTTGCCTTCGAATTTAGAAAAAATAACAAACTATGTACTTGTTGAAGATAAAAAAAAAATAGATCAATGTACTTTTATTTTTAAAGATGCAAAGGAAAGTTATTATTAAAGCTATTTGTGCTAAAAAGTTACGTTGAAATATGAAATAATGGAACCAACTAGACCAACAATTTTCCGAGCGCTGGATTAGCTGAAATAGACCAAAACTTTGGCAGCCGGGAAGCCCGACCGCACGTTAATGGATTCATGAGGTACCGGATTAGAAAAGTAATTGAAGGTGTACCTTTGGGAGAAATACGAAACGCGTATAAGAGCTTTTATTGTGAAAGTTTAACGATGCGAGAGGTTGGTGGAGACATTTTTCAATAGAATATTTCTGTTTGTAACATCTTTAAACGACTTCCAAAAAAAAGTTTAATTTTTTTATCGAATTCCATAATTTCTTAACTTTTTAGCCCAACCAACTCTTTTTCGTACCTTAAAAACAAAGGTACATTTTTCTAATTTTAGAACACTCTGTAGATGAATTCTGCATAATTTTACATTTTTTAGCCTCTTCGAGTCAAGTAGGAGCTTTTATAGATAAAGACTCAGAACTCAATCTGTTACCTTTTTGAATATCTGGAACAGTGTCAAGATATATCCACTTATGAAACAACGCCTATAAAAGTGATCTGAAAAAGACTTGGAGGAATGTGGCTATATTGATCGTCTGCTATAAGAAAGTATTTTATCTAAGAACAATTTTATATATTTGTTTCTAACACCAACAGTAATAATGAAAAACAGTTACAAGCTAAACTTCGTCAAATGTGAATAAACACTATTATAAAAATATTAACAATTTTTTACTTTACTATGCAATGTAAGGAAAATGTATGTGAAAGAGTAACTAAAATATTTCACTTCAACATGTAGAATGTTAATACGTAAATTAAATAATGTTTACCGGACGAAAAACCAAAATTACCCATTTTTAGGGAAATTCTGGATAAATGGCACCCCGTTAGCTACCTCTTAGTGTCCAATACTTTGATTTATGTTCTCAGAGTATGTAACATAATTGCAGCTGTATTAACAGCTGTTAGCTAAAAATCCCTTTTATACATGAACAACTAAGCCTGTAATAAGTGTAAAATAAACTATAAATATAAAAAAAAACTATTAAAACCATCAGAATATATCTTGCTTCACTTCATATACAATAAAATATCGGGGGTAATATTCGCAATCGAAATATTTCACAAAAGTTTTGCCTCCATGAGCAACGACCGTATCGTAGCCCGAATCCGGAAGGTAAATCGTCTCATTGCACGACTGTATGTTATGGATGAGTACATCCACAAGGAACATTGCCCTTAACGGGCCGTTATTTTTTGAACTATGCTTTCTAGCATTGTCGGGATTGTTCGAAAAATACACTCCGGGTCCGAACATAAACCTTTCACCTGAAACAGAGAAGCAATTACTAGTAAAGGTAAAAGATTTCAATTATTTTAGTGAATTAATTCATTTAATTCACTCGCTGAAAATGATTCGTTCGTTAAGACCGTTCTTCTATGATTCGCCTCGCTGGTTCTACATCTATGTTTAATAATACATTTCAAGAGAATTTATTAATATTCTAACAATCTTTAGATCTAAACATATTTTTTTTAAAATGTTTACTTAATACTTTCTTATAAAATTAAATAACACAACTAACGTCTGCGATGCTACTAAATATTCGCACATTTCACAGAAGTATGCCGTGAGTGGCGTGTATTGAACTGATATTCAGGTACTTGGAACTAGAAAGTAGTTCGTGAATTGATGAAATATAAGAAATTCGAATCTTTATGAATTTGGGAATGGACCGCTTAAGTCCTGACGTCACGCGGCATTTACCAAACAAATTGATACTAGCAGGTAAATCCATAACGGATTTCTTGTTTATTGTTAATTTCGTTGCAAATAAGGGTGATCAGTGCGAAAAATTTCTTACGTTGTAAAAGTTTTATTCACAAAATATTGTCAAAAGGTAATTTTTTACTTGTAATCATATGACTGAAATATATTGAGGTTGTGTTTTAGTTTTTTCCATAGATATAAAAGCTAAAAGTTGAGTATATAAACTACGAATCTGATATAGACAGAACGTATTCGATTAGTAGTACCTCTCTTTCTAATGGCGTTACTAACCATGATACTCCAAATGTAACTAGATACTGCTGTCATCTGACAGCCATTAGAAAAAGAGGTACTATTCATGTAAAAAGCTCTGTCTCTTTCTTAGCGTGAGCCAACCTGCTTCTATAGGATCTGCCATCTATATATTTAACTTTTATATTTGTGGCTTTCCTCGATTTGTGGAAAGGTTAAAATGCGGGTGACATCAGACTTAGGTAGTCTATAAGTCATCAGGTTCATTTAACGAATTCGTTCGTTTTATATGAATCTTTCCTGAATGATATACCAACAGTATCAGTCCGTAGATACGTTCTACCGTTCTACCGAGTCCACACTCGCATAAATTGTATATGAACGCACAAAATTTTGCCGCATGCCATACACAACGTAAATTTTTACCAATGTGGACGCGGCTTTAGATATAAAGTCATTTTATATTAGGCTAGTCAATAAGTTTCCAGCCTGACGCATAGTTGGTCAAGTTGATGTTATATACACTGATTCCGTAAAGCTTTAGACCAAATTAATCATCACATACTCTTATAGAAAGCTTCTGTCCGATTTGGCTTCTCTTATGACCTTGTTTCTCTCTTGAAAGTCTACTTATTTAATCGTAGTCAGTTTGTGCAAATAGAAAAATATAAATCTGCTGGTTTTACTCCAATGTCAGGTGTCCTCCAGGATTCGAACTTGGGACCACTTCTCTTTAACAAACGGTCTTGTTTCCCGATTGGACTGCCATAGACTGGCCTATGCTGATGATTTAAAAGTATTTCAACGCATTGTTTCTGTTGCATACTGTTTGTCCCTTCAGGCCAGTTTTGATATGATCAGTCAATGGTGTGTGGCTAATAAGCTGGATCTTAATATCTCTAAATATAATGTTGTTTTTTACTCTCGGACAAAAAATCCTGTTCGGTTTAATTACCATATAAATAGTTCTATCGTTAATAGATGCTATACTGTGACGGACCTGGCTGTCGTCTTCGATGCGAGTTTCTCCTTTATTCCCCACATTGATCAGATGGTGGTTAGCGTATCTCGAACATTGAGTTTTATTCTGCGAAACTGCAAACCTTTTTCTAGCACAGCCACTTTCAAATTGCTGTATTATAATTACGTAAGATCAAGGCTACATTATGGATCAATTGTGTGGTCCCCCATATACAATTGAAATGGCCTTGCCATAGAGGCTGTCCAAAGGAAATTTCTAAAATATTTAATGTGAATGTGAATTTATCCTCAGTGGGTCTTCAATCATAACCACATTCTCGCAAGATTTAAGAAACTGCTATTGACTGTACATCCTAACTCCCAATCCGCATCATTTCTTTATAAGCTTCTAAATGATTGCCGATTTCTGTTAGAGCAACTATCATTTCAAGTTCCCCGTGTTGGTGCCAGGCACCCACCAGCTTTCTCCACTGCCCTTGCTAGGTTAAACATTTTATTCCAATGTCCGATCTACAAAATGTGCAACAATTTTAATCGTATTTCTACACTATGCGACATGCATATTGATGGTATACCAACTATTCTGAAACATCTGCGAAGGTGTCTGGGTATCCTTCTTAGCTTGCTACTTTGCTATGTACATGGATAGTTTATGAAAATATTGTATGCCTACAGCTTATAAATCCGATATTCCAATGGATGGTGAATTGATTTTAAATGGGTTTTTAGTTTTAAATTAACTGTAGCTTTAGTCAGTTTATTTATTTTATTAGTTTATTTACTTTATTCTATTAGCGTGTTTATCCATGTTTGAATTTCCTGTAAAGGGGCCGTTGGCCTGTTGGAAATAAATAGCTATTTATTTATTAAAATATGATTACTCAAAATATTAAAAAATAAATAAACATCATAATACTTTATCCTGGCCGTATAAATGGTTGGTTGATAGCAAGATTAATTCCATTTCTACTTAATTTGTACATGGCAAACTTTACGAACCTGTGCTGAATGTTTTAGTAAGGTGACCAAAATGATATTAGAAAATTCCATTACTGATATCACATAGTTAATATAAAAAATTATAAGCCCATTGATGTCACTGAAGTCATGCTAAACTCTCTTAATAAACCTCAACATTTTATGAGCTCAACCCTTTTATTTTCTCGTAGTGCATAGTAACACCAAATTTTTAATTATAGACACTTCTTTTAAAAAAAGTCAATTCAGATTATACTACAGTGGAAATTTAGTTCTTAGCCTGATAAAACAACTGGAAAAAAATTTTTTGGTGTTAATACACTTTCTGTTTTCAGCACACCATCTGCTTATCTAAATTAAGGCATTTTCAAGCAATTTTGTATTCAAAGATGTTATGTCAGAGTATATTTTTTGATCATCTCCAAGCAGAAGAAAATTAGATTTTTATGAATCTCCTAAATTTATTATAAAATGATTGAAGAGAAGAAAACCCTGTGGCATGCCTGATGTAATACAAAATTACTCAAATATGATGAATTTTATCAAATGTTCTACTAAAATTCAGCTAAAAAATATTTACCTCGGCTGTAGATACCATGGCACTAGAAATATAACTTGTGTATAAAAAAAATGTAAGTGTCACCTTGTCTGCAAATAATTTAGGTACTGCTGAAAGGGTACTTACAGGTCTATAGTTTCAAATGTTACTTTTGTCTCTTGATTTATAATTAAGAGTTACATAATGCTTTTTTCATACTGGTGGAGAATTACTAGATTCTAAGGGAGTAAAAATCAGGTAAGGAGGATTATATAGACAAAAATATCCTTACATCTAATTCAATTAACATCATCTCTATTTTAAAACACTCCCACACAAAACTTATTAGTATAGAAGTCAAATTAACAATAGTTCAGCAAGTTATTAAATTCTAGATAATGGGTTAACTGTCTTTTAAGCATAATCACAGATATCTTTCGACATTATAGGAACCACTGATACTCGACTATATCATGTGTTTATTTATAAACAGATTTATAATTCTACACATGGATACACTATAATTTTTCGAATGTTAGTTTAAATTGTTTGTTTTTTTAATGCTGAATTTGTTCAAAATAGTCACATACAGGATAGGCAAGCGCCCTTATACATAAGAAAAGTGAATCATCTATGCAAGTGGCGGTGCACCACTATGGGGTGGCTTCCACCCTTTCCTGGCATTTCTTTGCAATCTGAGATAGTGCTGTGTCTGTAACCATGTCAGAACAGAGTATGTCCGCCCTTTTAAGGCTTTTTCAGATGGTTGAGAACTAAAATAGTTTCTCTAATATAAATGCATTTGTACACCCAACTGCAAGTATATCAAATTCATCATTGTCAAATCAAATCACAAATTCTTTATTAGAAAGTGCTGTACAATATTTATCTTAACTCAATAAGATTCAAAGAAAATAAATTAAAAAATAATAAAAATAATGATTAAAGAACTAGTACCTGATTTACATTATAATCCAAACAGAGCAATCAAACAACAAGGCGCAGGTTATCATAGAATTTATTTAGTGAATAATTTGTAGAATTTATTAGATTCTTTCTTAATATATTTTGAAATTTATTCATCAGCAAATTTTTTATAGGCATGGATATACTGTTAAAAGGGTTTTTTCCTTGGTGAAACAAAGAGATAAATATCAGGGAACTATTAGATTGTGGTATTACAATATTATCATTACATCTAGTAAAATGGTTATGCACATCATGTCTCTTTTGAAAGGTTAGGTTATAGTTATGCAAAAGTACCAAACTGTCCAAAATCAAGAGGCCAAAGAAAGTTTATGTTGTCTTTTAAAAATAGTGATATATATGACATTATATTTGAAATATTTTCAATTAATCTATTAGCTCTCTTTTGCAGCAGAAAAATCAGGTTCATTTTGGATGCCACAACATAACCCCAGAGAGGCAAGCAATACCGGAAGTGGGTCTGAAATACAGCATAATAAACTTGTATAGAATTTGTGTTATTTAAAGTATTTCTTGCTGTTTTTATTGCATACAGTCCAAAAGCTATTTTTTTTGTTACATTATAAATATGGACATCCCTATATAGTTTGTTGTCAACTGTAACTCCCAAAAATTTCATTTTTGTGACTTTACACAATTTGGTATTCCCTATATGCAACCCAACACTTCATTGATTTTTAAAGGCCACATATTTTGTTTTATTTAATTTTTTTTAGAAGTAAATCAAGTTATTATTAAAAGCAAATCGGTATTCACTATTTGGTCTAATTCATCTGCTCTGTTAGCAGACCAACATATAGTGGTATCATCTTAAAAAGAATGTGAAGAAACCAAAGAGAACCAAGGACTGATTCCTGTGGTAAACCGCTAACTAATAATTCCAGGGTGGAATAAAGTGTTTCCAAATGAATTATATAATTTAGTTATTTGCTTCTTTTTCACTAAAAATGTCTGGAACCATTCCCTAATTCTTCCATGACAATCGAAGGCCTTGGCTAAACCATGGTATATAGTATACATATCTCAACGAGATTAAATATTCAGATTGTGTGGAATGCTGAGAGATGATTCTACTAGTATTAAACTTCATCTTTTTCTGATACAAGTTGCTTAAAGGATTCACGTTTCTTATGTTTAGGTGCACTTGCTTACCTAGTACTGATGAAAACTAAAAAATTCAAAACCAGTCTGAATGGTGGTGGTGTACTGCCATGGGAGAAGCTTCCTTCCCTTTCCTGGTATTTTCTTGCAATTTGAGATAATGCTTTGTCTCTAACCATGTTAGAACAGAGTACATCTGCCCTCATAGTATAAGGTTTTTTCAGTTAGTTGGGAACTAAAATATTTTCTCTAATATAAATGTATTAATGTGAATACTTAAAAACTGGCCAGGGGACAACTCTCTCTATATTAATGATTTAATCTGTTATTATTTGTTTTTATTATTTCTTAGATAACCAATCTTTACCAAATTAAAATTAACAAAAAAAAGAGTATTTTCATCTTTTCTAGTCTACATAAATATGATAAATTCAAGTTGTTTTAAGGAATATCTTAACACTGTCATTTTGGTATAATTGCTTTCATAATAGAGCTACAAGTAAGGTTTTACTACAAAACTATGGCTCATACTTTCAGATTTTACTTACCCATTCTCCAATCCAAATTAAAGGTGCAGATAGAATGAACATTAGTATGATCAGTATCATGAAATAAAGGTCTTATTTCTGTGGCACCTCGACTTTCATACTCTTGTTTTCTTAACATAAATTTTGCCCATAAAAGAGGATTTTGAACTCGAAATAAACCAGTTACCTTTTGGTAATAATTACCTTCAAGTCTAGCTCTAATATCAATGTATTCTCCAGAATATGGATTGGTTATTGGAACGACACAATACCTGTTAAAAACAAACTCATTAATTTGAATTAATAAACTGTAAGTTAAAAATCAAAGAAACGAAAAATACGTACGGTGTCTGAGTATAATCTGCCCAAGACCAATCACGGGGGATCATATTAACAACATCTTGGAGAATCATGGCTAAATTTACTTTTATTCAATATACATAAAAACATAAAACTTATTAAGCTTTATAGTAAACTGTCTTAGTTCAAATATATCATGAAAACAACAATAAATAACAAGTTGCAAAATGCGACTGCGTTGTTATGGCGTATACAGTTGTCCCTAACTTCACAGTAAAAATTTGACAGTCACTGTTTTATAAGTTCAGATTAGAAATGAGACCATTTTGCAGTTGCGACGTGGTCCATTACATTATTGACATTGTCTGTATAAGCATATATTATATTATCTACATAATAACTATCAATAGAATCAGTTGTTAACCATATTATTTTCATTATTGAATTTCTTCATAAAGTGAAAAATTCACTAATTTGAGAGATAACTTCCAGAAAATGAAATATTTAGAAAAAATAATTTCATATCAGCCACTATCAATTCGAGTTTTTATGAATTTTATATATATATATATATATATATATATATATATATATATATATATATATATATATATATATATATATATATATATATATTGTAAGTTTCAAATTATGTATTTTGTGATTGCCTTCAATATGTAAAAAATTGAATAATTTTTGCGAGTTAAAGGGTAACCTTTTATAATAATATGATGCCTTATAAATTTAAGGCAATAAAGCATCCAGTTTAAAAATGTAATTTAACCTAATTATTCAGTAAGCTATTTGACTATATTAAGAATTAAAAAAAAAACGTGTTTTATTTATTTTCTGAATAAAATATGTTTATATTCCATAAAAATCGTAAATGAAATAAAGATTTTTTTATGTTTATAACATAATGAAAAACGCTCCACAATTGGTTGCGTCTCTGATGATGTCACATATAAGTAAACAAACAGAATTTCATTTCACTGATACATGATTTTAACGATTTCTAATATCATCACATGATTTCTAAGTTTACTAGTGAAATACTTCTATACATGAATATTTTATAATTTATTTATTGTTTAAATTACTTTGTTATAAATATCAGATGCTTTTATGCAAGCCGATAACAGTAGCCTTTCCGTAGTAGATACGTAACCCAACACGTGAAAACAGCTATATAAGTATTACTTGCAATTTACTTGTTCAAGGAAATCACTCAAGGGTGACTTAAGTATAAAATCTCGATACATACATACATACATATGTCAACAATAAGTTTGCACGTGATTATAATAAATTTCTTCGGTGTTACAAGTCTTCATTCCAATTCGTAACAGAATGATAATGCCTTTGGTCTGATCAAAATTTGTAACAGATATTGCACTAATAAAAAAAAAACAAATAAACTCACATTAAAGTGATTTTCACACATAAAAGCCATCTGTGTTTTCTAGGCGCTTGTTTTAAGCACTGTTTCACCTTTGAGAATCAATTGGAACAGAAACAAACATCTTTTCTTGTGTATTTATGGACGTCGGTGTACATTGTGGCACTTCAAACCATTTATAAACCATTTTATACAAGTAAATAAATAAAAATCTTAAGACATCAAATAAACTATAGTTTTGCATTGCTTTGTTTATCATAATGTGACGTCATATGTGTCATGTGATCAGCGCCATTACCCAAATTCTGTTTCGACGTGCTTTTTTTACCGTTCAAGCTTTTTAATTGATTTTTAATAAAAATACAACAGATATACATGAGATATTTATCCAACGTATTAAAAAAGATATGAAATAATTTTCCAAAGGTATGTAAAATCTTAGTCTATGAACTTTCTTAATTTAATAATAACCAAAACAACTCAGTAAAGAGGCTTCACTTTAATATGCACTTCAATTCGAACCACCGACTAAAAAGTACATTCTGAAACAAAGATTTTTAAGGTAATCTTATATTAAATACTAAATATACATTGGCATACGATAAAATTAGTTCCAATGAATTGAATATTATTTTTTTCATTTATAAGGTCCTCTTCACGTTAGATTTACCAATTTTGCCATGACGTTACTATTTCTAAAATGTTCATGAGCATATTCAAGGCATATCAATTTATTCACTTTTCTTAATTATTCAAGGAACATATGTATTTTGTATTAAATTAGATTTATTAGATTAACATTAACGTTCAGATAAATTAAATATTTATACGAAGTAAGCATACACTGGGATGTATGAGGCTAGATTAAGAAAATTGGAAGGGATATGGAAAACTACAAAAATAGGCTAAATGCCTAAAAAAGTGTTCCACCATGCAGAAAATAAATGTCATAAATTGACATCGACTGGCTATGTGGAGCAAGCGCAAAAAGAAATTTCGTAGTAAATTTATTGCATGAAGTTAGCAATGTGAGAACCGGAAACCAGAGCAGGGTTTGCGACACGATCGGCGTCCCGACGTATTCTTTATGTTTAATGCGGTTATTTGCCATCGTCCTCGACGCTTATTTTCTTTGTTGTGCGGTGCAGTATCATTAGTTAAATTTCGGAATTTATATTTGTCTATGTTGTCAAGACATTTACATAGATTTTAATTTATAACAATGTATCAGCGTATGGTATTGTTTTGTAAATCGCGTGGTTCGATCCCGGAAATTCATTATTTTCGGTAAGCACCTACGTTTTTTGTATTACATCAATATGTAAGATTATACTGAAGATCTTTTAATACATCGACGATTTTAAAGTTTTGTTTGCGCTAGTGTGTAGTTTTTATCATTTTTTTCATTTCATTCTTTTTTGATCAGAAATTAATTATTTTAAAGTTTAGAAGGTACATGGAAAACACTTTACTTGATAATAACATAAAGGAAGAATAACATATAGTTAATCTCTATGGCCAGATCCTTTTTAACATTGTAGATAAGATAAGATTTTATTTCGAATTATGTTTAAATTTATTTTAAGGCAGTGTTTATTTCATTAGTCGTTTTATAACCTGAACTTTTAATTGTAATTTTTCAATATAACAACATGAATAAGAGGTTTCTCAAATCCAGTCCTGTCCCCTGACCTACTGCGCAAGTGCAGCATAGCCACATAAGGGGAGTACAGAGTTAAATGCGGAACCAAATTTAGTTTAGGGTATTCTCCTTCCTTTTACCCCTTCCAACTTCCTTGGGCTAGATGCATCCTTTTTATAGTGAGTAGAGTCTGAACGCGCCTCTGTCGTTATCGTTTCTGAACGTACCTCTCACAACATTACAAATTATTTTTACCTGTTCATTGAATTATTTTTTTATACTGACAAAATTAAATATATTTTTTTCAATTTTCGTAAGTATATATTTATGCATTTTTGTAACGATATAAATGACAGCTAATACTACCTTTTTCGACAGTAGAATCCCGTAAAAACGTTTGTCTATGAATGTAATGTTACTTAAGCCCGCCTTGTTCTTTGATTTCAGCCATAGTTCTTGGAATATTCCTCGGTCAGTTAGACCTAATTGAATTGAAAATAACAATAGAATAATAGAATTGAAATTATTTGATTTCAAATAAGTTTTAAACAAAAAAGTGTGTGTTTAAGTGTTAAATGGATGAACCTTTTTATTTAATTGATATGATAGGTCATAATAATTATCTAAAAGAGTCCATAACTGTTACTCTGTTGTTGATTTATATATATATATATATACAGGGTGTCCAAGATAAGGATCCTAAGCATGGGGATCTCGGAAACAGTTGGAGATACGAGGTCGGTTAAATTAGAGAAAAGTTGCGCAATTTAGTGCTAAATTAAACGCAGTTAAAAAAATTTAAAAATTTCAAACACTTCCGGAGATTTCCGGAAAAAAACGAAATTTGGCAAAATCGTTTTTAATTTTTGCAGGCTTTATTTAAAGAGATATCAGAAAATAAAAGGTAGATTCTCATTGCCACTTTTTATTTTTTATAATATGGTCTAAACAAAATTTAAATCCGACGTTTCGTTTCTGAGATACCATCATGAACTTTCATTTTTTATATGGAACAAAAAAAAGTATCCCATGTATTTGATAGCATTTTTTATTACAAATTCAACGATGTATCACCCTTGCATATCGAATACGTAGTTCAAGTACTTTCCATAAGAGCTCCATGAGAGCGAGAGAGAAAGGTATATCAGTTTTATAAAAGCCAATGAACTACACACTTGATATGCAAGTGTGATACACCGTTGAATTTGTAATAAAAAATGCTATCAAATACATGGGATACTTTTTTTTGTTCCATATAAAAAATGAAAGTTCATGATGGTATCTCAGAAACGAAACGTCGGATTTAAATTTTGTTTAGACCAAATTATAAAAAATAAAAAGTGGCAAGAAGAATCTACCTTTTATTTTTTGATATCTCTTTAAATAAAGCCTACAAAAATTAAAAACGATTTTGCCAAAATTCGGTTTTTTCCGGAAATCTCCGGAAGTATTTTGAATTTTTAAAATTTTTAAATTGCGTTTAATTTAGCACTAAATTGCGCAACTTTTCTCTAATTTAACCGACCTCGTATCTCCAACTGTTTCCGAGATCCCCATGGTTAGGATCCTTATCTTGGACACCCTGTATATATATATATATATATATATATATATATATATATATATATATAGATATATATAGATATATATATATATATATATATATATATATATATATATATATATATATATATATATATATATATAGTAAGAAGGAAAAATAAAATATAAAAATAAAGAACTTATTTAGTATTTATTCCCCTAATTAATTATAATAGATTTACAGACACGTACTATTCCAGTATCAAAATAACTCGAGCACCATCCGGCGGAAGGTCGGCGAAGCCGCGTTCAGTATTTGCATGCTTCCTTCTGATCTGTCCTTTGCACAGCCAGGTGCATGTCGGTACCCTGATGAGTCTAGTAGAGACGAAAAATGTACCTCTGCCGTATCACTGTGGCGGAGAGGGTAAGTTTTGACTTTCTTCTTGGATGGTGGTACAGGTAGGCCACCATCTCGATGGTGGTGTAATAGGATGAATTGTGTTCATTAGTTATTTGTTCAAACTGTGCAATCTCTAACACGGAAAGGATATGGTTGGAACGAAGTTTGCATTTACTGTTCGCATTTTACTTCATTCATATACGGAGCTGCATATAGTTGTACGTTTGCTGAATGTGATTTCAGCACTACGACGGCATAATGTGGATATATCCACTGCTATTGCATCTCACACGGAGGAATCCGTGAAAGCCGCATAAACATGTATACGCCATCCGGCGGGAGGTCGGCGAAGCCGCGTTCAGTATTTGCATGCTTCCTTCCGATCTGTCCTTTGCACAGCCAGGTGCATGTCGGTACCCTGATGAGTCTAGTAGAGACGAAACATGTACCTCTGCCGTATCACTGTGGCGGAGAGGGTAAGTTTTGACTTTCTTCTTGGTATGGTGGTACAGGTAGGCCATCATCTGTTGGTGGTGGGATAGGATAAATTGTGTTCCTTAGCAATTTGTTCAAACTGTGCAACCTCTAACACAGAAAGGATATTGAAGTTTGCATTTACTGTTCGCGTTTAACTTCATATATATATATATATATATATATATATATATATATATATATATATATATATATATATATATATATATATATATATATATATTGTGGACAAAGTTGTCGTCGAAATCCACAACTTTGCCCCTTTATAAGTTCTATATATTTACCAAAGTTTAGCTCTCTACAGGACTACTTTACCCAGTTTTGAATTTTTTAAAAATTTGTAAAAAATTATAGAAATGATATTTTGTGTATTCTTCTGCATCAAGTATAGATCCAATGAAATGCTTTACAAATTTCTGTAAAAAATTCTACTCTTAAGGAATAAGAACTGTAGACTGATGGTGTAAATTTATATTACAAAAACTGTTTAATATTTTCATCTATTTGTATTAGTTCGTTTCCTTTTTTTATTTCAGTTTCATAATCATCTTTATACAGCAACATGATTTTGCATAACAATTTCAATTTTTAATTATTCGTTTTCACTTGCTTTTTTGTTTGCATCTTTTTCCAATGATTATCTTTCTCAGTGTTTTTTCTTTTCTTTCCAACTGATTTTTTGGAGAATATCTTTTTGGCCCATAGATTCACCTGGTTTAAGCTTTTAACATCTTTTTCTTGCCTCTTTTTAACAACGTTTACATGTTTTTTATATATAATTTTTTTATATATATCAAAAAAATCCAAAGGGTAGATTTCAGTGAAGTTGAAGCCACTTTGAAGATTTTAGGCAAAATCTGGTTTTCATTTTTCAATTAATTTTGTTAATACCTAGTTTTCCCATAGTGTTTACATTTGACTGTTCTAATTTTAAATCTGTTGGTACAGTTATCCATGTTTCTTTAAAGAAGCTTACATAAACTAGCGGCGTTATGTGTGTTGTATTTGAAGGCATAGTACAAACGTTATTTTATATATTTGTCAAGCTCAAGGGACGTCACTGTTTATGTAAGATTTTAAGTTATCCTCAATAACAAGTTTTGGGAGTTCAGTTTCACGTATCCAGAGCAGTATTTGAACTTCGTCAAATAAAATAATGCATTGAACTTCATCAAATAAAATGATTGTTTTAAAGCGAGAATTCATGAACATTTTAAGTGGCAATATTTAAACCGAGGAGTCACTTCTACACCTATTGCTGAGTGAAGAAGTTAAAACCTTTTTTGGTCTAGTAAAAATACCAAATTAGCATAACAAGGAAGCAAAAAAAAACTATTTGTAATTAGGTGAAGTCTAGGACCTTTTTTGAAAAAAATTTGACACTTACCCCCTATTTTGAGGTTATAGACTATGATTTTGTCCTTGGTTTTCCACTATTTTTCCTCACTTTCCCGAAAACTCAAAAAACATCACGTTTCACTTCAAATTACACTTTTATTTTTGAAGAATATATATATATATATATATATATATATATATATATATATATATATATATATATATATATATATATATATATATATATATATATATATATTACACATAATATTATATTATTATTATATATAATGTTCGTGGTAATTTTGGGGTGGAAGAATGAATTAAAAATACCGGAGTGGAAAATGGACAAGACAACCGTTTTTGCTGCTAGTGCTTTTATGGTGATGGACATAGTATACATGCTCCTAAATAAAAAAAGAAAACCCAAGATAAGAAGATGGTGGATGCGGACACTGAGTGGAAGAAGGCAGAGGTAGTTAATGAATTAAATTGTTCAATTTGAATATAAAATAAATATTATTCCAGATACGGTGGTATTCAACTTATGGCCCTCCCTCTGGTTCATTTTAGAATTTTTGTAGAATTTTCCTTGAAGATTTTGAATATTTACTTAACAAAATATCACCCCTTATTACGAAACACGACACAAAATTGAGAAAAGCTGTGTCGAACAAAGAGCCTTTAACAGTGACCATCTGGTTTTTAGCAACTGGCGACAGTTTCACAAGTCTACATTATTGATTCAAGATTTCATCACAGCTAATATCTAAAATAGTTCCTGAAGTTTGTGAACCTGTAATTAAAGTATTGCAAGATGAAATCAAAGTGAGAATAAATAAAAATAAAAAACAAGTAATTTTTCATGATAATAATTTATTTTATTATTTTAACAAATATTATAATAGTATCAATTTTCGAAAAGTCTGATAAAAAAGTTTCAATGATGATGATTCATCTTGAGTATCTTTTGAATTATTAGTTGGTATTATTGAATCTAGATTTAATAGGATCTCCTTTTTATGAATTGTCACAGATCAGGGCGGCTCTTGCGAAACAAAAGAAGTATTGGTAAGTGGAGTGGTTACAAAATTAATGAATCCAGTACATGACGTTTGATTGAATGAAGTAGGCGACAATGTGAGTTGTAAAATGGTATAATTTTAATAGGTAGAGGTAGATGCAAAGGATGGAGTGGGCGAAGTCGTTGATTGATATCTGCTTATTGATATTAAACTTTGATATGTCAATTAAAAAAAGTTAACTATCCTATTTGTAGCAATATATCTTCTTTCATCAAGTTTTCTTAGTTTTGATGCTACCAATTTGCTATATATGTCTAGTTGGTCCTTTTTTATATTTTCTTTTTGAGTAGTAGCTTTTAAGGTTGGATGAAGCTGTGTCAAGAGGCCGAAAGCACCTGTAAAGTATCACGCCTCCACAAGATTCGGGCTAAAAATCCCCTAGATCCTATAGGAACACTGCGGAAATCGGGTGGGTCCTTTACAGAGACTGACGGGGAAACCCTACAAATACTTTTTCGATCGCACCTGCCAGATTCTGACATCCCTGACGCCGCAATAAATGATGAATGAGCATTGTATCTTAATTAGAAAAGCGGAAAATTGAGGTTGAATTTTCAACTTTGACATTGAATTTCTCGGAAAATAAAAAACTCACAGATTCCGGGTTTGACATGCTTTTTTAGAATGATAATACCTATATTTGTGTTAAATTTTAAATCGGTAATTTGTTAATAAATGTATTTTTTTTAACAAAAACCGTAAATTTTGTCGAAAAAAAAATATCTCGATAACTAATGGCGCCACCTATAACTTATATTAAATGCATCGATAAGTTTTTTAATTTTCTACAACTTTTGTTTGAAACATTTTTCGATACAACTTTTACTTTTCGAGATAAACTCAAAAAACCGAAAATCGTGACCATTTTGGGTCCGCCATTTTTTTTCGCACAGGTCTTTCAGAGTTACCATCGAGATATGTTTTATAGGATGCCGAAATGAACATATTCCAGCAAAAAAAAAACCAATGTTACATTTTTGTTACTAACGAAAGTCTATTTTCCATGGAGTAATCTCCCAACCCTAACCAGAAGGGCATCAAAAAGAGACTGGGAAACAGCAAACCAAGTAATAACCCACAAAATATTATGAGCTATAGAATCGTTTGTAAGTTCGGGACCCGGTGACATCATCCTAATGCTTCTAAAGCACGGCAAAGAACTCGTCACTTCCGTGCACTGCAAAATTCTCTCCAAATCTTATGACCACACTAAAATTATTTATGATAATTTGCGTGCCAGTTGCTTCATGTGAGAGGTGTTTCAGTAAACCAAAATTAATAAAAAGTTACCTGCAGGCAACAATGATCAAAACGAGACTTAACAACTTTGGCATATTAGCAATAGAACACGAGGCAATACAAAATATAAATTTTGAAGATGTGATTTTCGAGTTTACAGCTGTCAGAGCTAGAAAAATGCGATTTTAAGTATTTCTATGTTTTAAATAAAATTATATTTGGTTTTTATTGAATTTTTATTGATTTTAACAGTTTTTATTCTTGAAGTGACACCATCAATATCAGCCCCGGGTGCCACTTATGCCACTGTTAAAATGTGTTGACACCACACCATTCTATTAAAAAGCAGATTTGCTGCTGATTGAGAATTACCGACCAATGATTGATTTAATGTTATTTTCTAAACTATTTGAAAAAATATTCACTTTGCTAAATCAACTTTTACAACAACAGTAACTCTTATTCAATTAAGTTTATTTATAAATCAATAGGTCACAGTCATTATTCTGTTGGGATACTTTTTGACTTAATCACTTATAGCTGATAACGATTAAACAATCTGTAATCGAAACGTCGTACTAACAAATAAACGTAGAGACAAAGCAAATTTAACAACTATTCAACATTGTCTACAACCTTCAAAGAAAATAAATATTTTAAATATCTGAGGATTTGGTGAGTAATAAGCATAACAAAGTGTTTAAATTTTGGATATGGTTTTCATAAGACTTTTGTCATAGATATAATAGCTGTATCATCAGCGAATTATAAACTAATATTAAATTTTTATTATTTGGGATAAAATGTTTATATATTTTAGTATTTCTAGTACTGAAGTCTCTCGTCTCTTATGAAAAAATCTGTATTTACTAATTGGTAAAAAGATACACTAGTAAAGTGATATATAGTTTTATTTAACAAGTTGCCTAAAGTATACAAAAACTATAAAAAAATCTTAAAACTAGAAGGAATGAATTCACAATTTAGAGTAAAAAAAAACATTCGTCTCCTATGCGCATGTTCAATTATTATTTATTTCTTACATCTTCATCAGCTTTAGGAAGAGTTTTGTAGTTATTTAATCTCCTTGCTCTTAATTTGGCCCAAACAATATAGTTTGTCAAAGCGATGCTTTGTGCTGCAGCCAATGCAGCACTCTCCGGGTAGACTACTGTGGTACAACCAAGGCCACTGGGAACATTAAGGCTTGACCAAATATCTCTGTCAACATCGTCTTTGGTTACTGGTGGGCAGTTGATAACCTAAAAGAAATTTGACTTGAAAGTACGACTAGTAACTTTATTATTTAAATATGGCCCAGGATGTGTTTTAAGGCAAGTTGCCATGCAGGAAAATGTATTTAGAAGATAAATCAAAAAATTTAATTTAATTCATATTATCCAATAAAACCGACGGTAATACAAGCCAAAGAATAAGAAAATTCCTAAAGAAGCATCTTGGTTATACTTTAAAGTATATGTTTTAAACTTACTGGAAAATCAGTATTTCCGGAAATGACAGGACCCAAACCATTAGACCTTCCAGCTACGGCGATGAACACTATTTTAATATTGAGTGATTCGTAGTGGCTGACAATTTTCAGTGTGCCTTCAGTGGTCTTGTGTGCTGATGATACTCTTATTTCAACATTTAATCCCAAGTCCTCACAGTATTTCTTGATTTTGTTGCAGTGTTCTTTGTCGCTAGGGCTGCCCATGATTATTACAACTAAGTGATCGCTAAAATGAAACAAAAAATAGGTAAGACCAAAACTAAATAAATAAGAGAAAATAGATTAATTTGATGATTTAATTAACTATTTTTTTTTAAATAAAATTCATGAATAGAAGTTTTTTTCTATTTTTTTTAATTGCACAAACAAAGTCGATTATTAATAGAATTTCTTAGTAAAAAGTAATTGAAAGAAGAAAAAAAAACAAATTAAACTTGAATTAATATATTTTCTATTTATTTTCTACTTTTTTTTCATTTACATTCCACTCAAATTTACTCTTTTCTCCAGAATGTAAAAATAGTATAAATTATTTTACAAAGCTCTTGTGAATCTAAATAAATATTAGTTAGTTAAATGCGTTATTTTATTTTGCAAGCTGAGAAGAACAAAAATCATTGTTTATATATATATATATATATATATATATATATATATATATATATATATGAAGGTTTTCGGGTATCCTGTGTATGTGCTGAGTCTCTCTCAGGACTGTAAGGAAGCTGACGTTTCGGTGAAATCATTCACCATTTTCAAAGCTCACTGTATGGCGTCTACGCTCGTAGCTCATTTTATTGACTGAGAATTGTTTATATATATATATATATATATATATATATATATATATATATATATATATATATATATATATATATATGTGTGTGTGTGTGTGTGTGTGTGTGTGTGTGTGTGTGTGTGTGTGTGTGTGTGTGTGTGTGTGTGTGTGTGTGTGTGTGTGTGTGTGTGTGTGTGTGTGTGTGTGTGTGTGTGTGTGTGTGTGTGTGTGTGTGTAATCGAAGGTTTTCGGGCATCCCGTGTATGTGCTGAGTCCCTCTCAGGACTGTAAGGCAGCTGACGTATCGGTGAAATCTCATTCACCATTTTCAAAGCTCACTATATGGCGTCTACGAGTGAACTGACGCCCGCGACTCCGGTGTTGTCGGTACCGTCTGCGCGTCGGACGCGTTCGTTTTCCGAATGGTTCCGGACCATCAGATGGCGAGACCTGCTGCGCGTCATCGGTCCTGTTGCCAGTGTTTGTGGTTGCGTTGCCGAGTTGTAATCTTTTTCGTTACTAAGTGGTGCTGGTTGATGTTTTGTAAGCAGATTTTTCCAAGTGTTAGGCACACGTTGGCTATCATCTCTGCTATTTAAGTTGTTGGGCCTCTTTGCAATTTCAATAGCCTCCCTTATAACTCTTGTGGATAGGTTTTCACATCTCGATAGCATTTTTGTTCCCGAGAAATTTATCTTATGTCCTGTGTTTAACCAGTGTTGGGCCAGAGCAGAAGAAGTTGTTTTTTGCTTGACAGCGTTTATATGTTCGTCTCTTCTGGCGCTTATTTTACGGTTGGTTTGGCCTACGTAAGATGAGCTGCACTCTCCGCATGGAATTTCGTGCACTTCCTGGTTTTCTAGAGGGATTCTTTCTTTAGGTGTTGGCAAGAGATCTTTTACTTTACGGTCTGCGGTGAAAATGGTTTCAATGTTGTGTCTCCTGAGAATTCTTGCGATCTTGTCTGCGGTGCCTCTTACATAAGGAACTCTGGCCCAACACTGGTTAAACAGAGGACATAAGATAAATTTCTCGGGAACAAAAATCCTATCGAGATGTGAAAACCTGTCCACAAGAGTTATAAGGGAGGCTATTGAAATTGCAGAGAGGCCCAACAACTTAAATAGCAGAGATGATAGCCAACGTGTGCCTAACACTTGGAAAAATCTGCTTACAAAATATCAACCAGTACCACTTAGTAACGAAAGAGATTACAACTCGGCAAGGCAACCACAAACACTGGCAACAGGGCCGATGACGCGCAGCAGGTCTCGCCACCTGATGGTCCGGAACCATTCGGAAAAAGAACGTGTTCGGCGCGCACACGGTACCGACAACACCGGAGTCGCGGGCGTCAGTTCGCTCGTAGACGCCATAGAGTGAGCTTTGAAAATGGTGGATGAGATTTCACCGAAACGTCAGCTGCCTTACAGTCCTGAGAGGGACTCAGCACATACACGGGATGCCCGAAAACCTTCGATTACACATCACACCCGTGAGAATATCTGACAAAACATATATATAAATTTTGTGGATTTATGTGTGATGTAGTTTTAATCTTGCTATATTTTGATTAGTTTGTAAAGTTTTAAAAAATTTATTTAAAATTATACCAAAATTATTTAGGAATAAATCAGTAAGGTTAAATAACCTTATTTTTTATTGCCTACATAAGTTAGACCATACTGATATTTCAAAATTAACTGTTAATTTACTTTTTCTTTTAAACAGGGTTCGCGTTGTTGTTTTCATATGTACCCATAAGATAAAATGGCAAACTAGTCGCATTTAATAAAGAACGAAAGCTTTCACGGCTTTGGTCAATTTGAACATCATGGTTTTTGAGTTTAGACCGTGTCAAATTGTAATTATTATCCGACGTTTACCCTTATCTCTCAGAGCATTAGTCAGTTTTTCTATTTCTGATTAGAAATTTAAAAATTAGTCTATAGGCTTATGGTAAAAAAAATATGTTTAGTATATAATTTTTTTAATTCATCTTTTAAGGGGGTAAAATAGGGGATGAATATTTGTACGAAATTTCTTCATTTTGGTACTTAGAAATGTAAAAATTCATATAAAGGCTTATGGTTAGAAAATTTTTTTTATTATATAACTTTTTTTATAAATTCATCTTTTAAGGGGGTAAAATAGGGGATGAAAGTTTGTATGAAAGTTCTTCATTTTGGTAGTTAAAAATGTAAAAATTAGTATATAGACTTATAGTTAGAAAAAAGTGTTTAATATATCATTCTTTTTTTCAAAATTCAATTTTTAAGGGGGTAAAATAGGGGATTAAAGTTTGTGTGAAAATTCTTCATATTTGAAGTTAGAAATCTAAAAATTAATTTACTGTACTACCCTTTTTTGGAAATTCATTCGTTAGGGGGGAAAATAGGGAATAAAAATTTGAATCAAAGTTCTTCATTTTGGGAGTTAGAAATGTTAAAGTTAAAATGAGATGTTTTTCAACTCACAACGTAAATAAATATTTCTTATCACTGAGAGTGTCTACAAAATAATTTATGAATTGTTTATTTTCATAAACTAACACTTTTTTCTAACAATAGATTAGTTTATGAAGATTATGTAGACTCTTCGTGTAAATAACATTCGGGAATTACGTGCGACTCAGCGCAAATACGTAATAAGTTATGAACGTGAATAAAACATGAAAATAAAATATTTAAAGCCTCAAATAAAATTTCTATTGATTTTACATTGCGTTTAGCCGATAGTTATGTAGCCACAAATTTTTATGGTATATTGTTTCCACGTCTCGAAGGGATCAGTCAGAAAAAGTCAGATACTGCGGTTCTACGCGCATCCTTTAATCATTAAAATTAGCGTAAAGCTTAGGGTTTTTATTAGTATGCCTATTTTCAGATTTTTTAAAAACGGAGTTCTTTTTAAATCAATTTGCTTATAAAATTTCTTTTTGTTAATTTTCAAGATAAAAAAACTTTATTTAAAAGACAGCTTCACAAAAAATATAAGTTCGCTTTTTCAGAATTTTTCCCTGTTTTACTTGTGATATATTTGAATCATTGATTTGTATTGCTTATAATGTTAAACTCATAAAAATGAACCAAAAGTACTAAAATTTTCGATTTGTTTATCGTTTTGGTACCTATATTTGGTAGAATATACGAGGTGTGTAAATTAAGTAATGAGACTGGCAACGTAGCGTTCAATTTAGTAACACTTGAGATGCGGGATTTGTAGGGGTGGCAGATGAACAGCTGATATATACACTTTTACGAGTACGGGTTGAACTCGATAGAGTCATTTGGTTGTCCGTAGCGATTATTTCATGAAACAGTTTTCGTACTAAAAAAACTGTCACGAAAAAAAATCGCTACGAACAACCACAACAACTCTAGAGAGTTCTCGTACTCGTGCAGGTGTATCACATGTTCATCTTCCGCTCCTTTAAGTCTCGCGTCCAAAGTGTTACCAAATATCGAACACTATGTTGGCATTTTTAAATATTCTTAGAAATTGGTTTTGAACGAATGAATGAATGAAAAAGGGGTGGTGATACTAGATCATCGATGTCTAGGCCTCCATTGGCCCTTTACATCCCACCATATCTGCAGGTTATTCAATAAATTTGCTTTCCAGCAACGATTGTAATTCCTTTTTTCCAATAGCAATTGGGACAGGTAATATTGGTTGGGGTCCATACGGTTCATAGAAATTGGTTTTAGTTGAAATTCACCACAGCTTTTAAAAGTTAAAAAAAAGAGAACGGCCAAATTAAATATTATCTCTAATAATAGGGTGTACCAGTCGCAAAATAAGTTATTTTTCGACGTTTCCGTGACTTAAAAATTGATAATTGTCAGTTTCTCGAACAGAAAAATTTAATGTAATAAATTTTTTATTAAAACCTGAGACAAATCTGACCTCCCAGAAAAAAAAACTAAGGTTGTTTATGGGTTTAGTTCGACAAAATACCATTTGGGAGTTTTCATATTCAAAGAAGGGATAATTTAATTTAAATTTCTGTCACCATTTCAATGGTGATCGCGGAAAATAAATTCAAAGACCGCAAAAATTCCATTTTTAAACAATAAACCTCACCTTGGTGGCAATAAATGATCCAACTGATCAACGACCCATTCAAAGTTTCTCTTAACTGTGTCGAGATCCTTATCCGTTACAGTTGTCAAGTTACGGTATACTTGTTTGTCTACCATCAGTCTTTTGTCTCCTGAAGGCCATAATCTCCAACTGTCTGAGTCAATGACATCGGCAACAACAATGTCACCTAAATTAAAGAGAAAAGAGATTACAGTAAATGTATATTAAGAAAATCCAAATGTGAGAGTAATTTTAAGTAAAATACCCCTACCAAACCCAAATACAACTTTACGTTCTGAGCTGTGCTAAAGGCTACCACTCATGGTAACTTAATTTTAATAAACACAATTTCAAAATGTAACTTTTTTGTTATCAGTATATTACGCTTCCTAATTTTTAGTGCACTGGTTGTAGCCTTTTTTTTTTCGGAAATATCAAGTTTGTAATTAGAAAGCTGATTTAAATTCAATTACTGATTTAAATTCAATTACTGATAACACCGATTTTAATATCTTACATACGTGACAGCTTTGACGGTGCCTTTGAAGTTGAAGGGTCCAATTTTCGTGACCTTGCTTGCCTCGCAACCAGCTATATTACGATGGGAAAAACTGTTGTTTAGAAAGAATACCGAGATAACACTGATAGTAATGATTAAAATCAAAAAGAAATACTAAAAATATAATTCTCTATTAACAAAAAGTAAAAATAAAATCCCATATAGGTGTATATGTATACTTCTTTTTCTTATAAAAAGCCGTATTTCTTTAAATTAAGAGACAAAAAAACTGATCCCATTCTAGTATAACAAATTAGTGTTTTTTGTTTATCTCCTTGTTTATAGCTTTCGAATGACTTGAGAGAACTGTATATAGAATATATTTTTAGAATAAGCCAGTACATTACAGCTATGCGGAACAAAATTTTATTAAATAACAGATAACACTTTTTTGGCGCAGCGTACTGGAAGCCGTGTTGGCCACTGAGCTTGCTACATTGAGAGAAAATGACGAGCAGGGTTACCTTACACCTATGTTTTTTCGAGGGAGCCGACTTGTCAAAAACGAGCGAAATTTTAATTCAAATAGCGAGATTTTAATCAAAGAGCGAGCTTTATTGTTAAAATAAATCATTCATTCTACATTACTTTAAATTAATTAGAAATCAAGATGTTTGAAAAATATCAAGAAAAAAAGAAAATAATTATCTTCGACTTATTAGCTAAAACTTACAATTTATTAAAGGATTTAGTTGATATATGTAATTACATAAACATTATTAGACGTGGTGCCACCGATACCAGAACAGCTAAACTTTTGACCAAATTACAAGTACTGATCTAAAGTTTTTTCCAATAGGTTTTTATTCAATTTTAAACATGGACTTCTGAAGAATTCCGAAATTCAATTTGTAAATTATTACTTAAAAAGAAACATAATAATATAATCAAAACAAATAACACACAAAAAATAACAAGAATAACTTTTTCTGTGGCCGTGGCAAAAATATTAAAACGAGCGAGATTTTATGGACGGTTCAGTGACCTAAATAAAGACACCGCAGAACCCGCGGTGCAGGGGGGCGCGGCCAATCGAGGGGCGCTCTCACGTCCTTTAATGAAAATGAATAAATACGAAGGATCAAGATGGGTGCAAAATAGTAGGGCGCATTCAAAAAGCTACGGGCATACTCTTAGTTAGGTCACTGGGTAGGTTATTTTCCTTTGTTCGCGGAAAGGACTTAGAACCGATTCTGAACTAATACGCATGTGTAGTTGAAATAGTAACGTTCGTGTATAACAAAGTTCTGAATTTTTAATTACAGTCCCATGTTCGCGGAGAAAATAATTCGGTTTAAGATCAATTTTGAACCATTTTTACCGGTTCTAAGGATTGAACAAGAACTGTAAGTTCGGAATTTTATGCAGCCCTAGCTTTCATGCTACGGCCGGAATGTGCAACTATTTGACAATTGTTTTTATTTTATTTTGGGTCTTTCTTTTGTTTATAGCATTTTCTGCCATAAAAAAATATATTTTTAGTGAATACTCCCATTATCTCAAATCATTTATCGTCCATCGATGAGGACTTATACGAAATTTTAGAGTTATTCATAATTTCTAAAAGTGCTAATTATTTTGAGGAAATTTTGTCCCCATTTTCAGTTAAACCGAGAGATCGTACAAGAACTGGCACATTGCTTCACTGACTTAGGAGTTTTATATTCGCAGGAAGGAGATTCTAAAAAAATTACATTATAAAGTGTATTATGGTTTGCAGTAAATGAAGTTGCATCGTACAGGGACGTATCAGATAGCTTTTTAGTTTTGTTAAAAAATGTTTTTTGAAACAGAAATGGACCTAAAACTACTGCATTTTATTTTTAGTTTAGAAAAACACACATCTTTTTATTAAGAATTAGATTTACTTTTAGGCTCTCAAAATACGAACATAACACAAAATAAAGAATAAACAACAGGTCTCAGATAAAATATATATTTTTTTATCAAAAATTCTTTGGAGCAAAAAACAAGACGTTTTATTCTAAAAGAAACTGACAATTAGACTTTATATTATATAAGAATTATAATTAAATATTTCTTTAAAATAATATAAATAATAAAACCTAATAAAAGACACAGTTCTAAAAGTTATTTAAAACAACAAAAACTAGTTTCAGCAATTAACACCGTATGTTAAACCCAGAACAAAAAAGTTCGATGTTAAATAATGGGACTCATACCACAGTAGACGATTTAAAGTTCTGAAATCGTTCGTGGAAAAAAAATTCTGAACCGGTTAATAACTAAGCATGCACTGTACGACAATGCTGAACTAGTTCTGTACTCGTTCTGAATCGGTTCGGAAAGTAATCCGCGAACAAAGCTATTATTTCAAGAGAATTTTTAGTGAATTAACAGTGATTCTCATAAGTTTATAAAATTGACTATTAATTGTTATAAAACTCTGAAACTCATCGTAAATTTTGATAGAAAGTTCGCTACAAGGCATTAGACTTATAATGTAAAAGAAAACTAGACCAATACATATACTTAAAAATTTGAAAATATAATTGAAGTCTGTATGTTATCGATTTAAAAAAACTTCATTAAATCTCATGGAAAATTTTTGAAATCTTTGTGTCCCAAAAGACTTTCAAATGTTAATAACCCAGAAAGCCATATAAAAAACAAACTCAATTATTTCTAAACAAATAAGCTCGACATGTAATATTTATAATAACCTTTGATATGGCTAATAAAAATAAAGATATAATTCTTTAAACTATTTCAACACAACACACAGGGGGTCGCGTATTCGACGTAATTTTTTCTTTACATCACAGATCAAAAAAGGTTACATAGGTTATCTTTATTATTGGATATCTTTATTATAAATATATATTGTAAATGTATATTTAATTGAAACATTGCAAAACGTGCATTGTTTGTCCGCGATACGGAAACAAGTTCTGATGAAATTTTATTATGGAAACAGAATACTATTCTTACATTTTTCTTCACACAATTGATAAAAAATTACTTTCATAATAAATTTAAAATTTAAAATACATTTTATTAGTTTAATTAACGGCATATATTGGTCAATATCCATATTTACAGGTTCATGAAAAGGTACACCGATAAAATTCGGTTTTACTTTTAAATCTTTTTTTATTTACTATAGACTGTATTGTAGTTAGCTACAACTAAAAACAGTGTTCTGTATCAAAATCCTCGCTACGAAACTGAATTTAAAATGGAATATATCAAACACCTGTCTTAATGGACAGGGCCAGTCACATCACACAATATGAACCTGCTTATCATTAGAAGATGTAATGGCATGAGGGATGTCTAGGAATAAGATTTTGTAGCGAAATTTCAATCCTCAAATCCTACAAATATCAAATTAAATTTTAAATAGGCAAATTTCAAACTTATATAGGTACAAATTAATTCGTAATCAAGATTGGCAGGCACTATATGAATGTATGAATGTCAGTGAGGCAGTAGATAAATTTTATAAAATATTTTTGCTCAATGTGTTACTTTATCAACTCAGATAGGTCAAGGTTTTCCGGTTTGGTTTAATAGAGATATGAGATTTTGTTTAAACTAAGAAGGTTTATTTTAAAAAATATAAAAAAAGGAGATCTTTCTACTGGTTAGAGAAGTATCAGAATACAAGACGGTTAGTTAAGATTAAACTTAAAAATTTTATAACGATTATATGAATCAAGTAGCTGAAGCGTTTTTCATTATTCCTCAGGCAACGTGCTTCTTGGTAAAATGGCCGATGAAACGGCATGAGTGGTTCCCAAAAGTAGGTTAATAAACTCCAGTTTCCAATACAGTTAGTTCGAAATCTAACAACACCAAACTGCATATAACAACAAAAACCACTAAGGAGTATTACATGACTAAACAATTCACTTTTATCCCTGTTTCAGGTGAAGTAAAATCTCCAAAAGGGTTTTGATGGCTTACATGCCAACGCTTTTCCAACGATTCCTTTAGGATTTTTGCAAACACCAAATTAAAATAAAATACATAAAAAAAGTGTAGAATGACGAATATTCTCCATCCAATACTTCGTTGCATCTTATCAATCTACTGGAATTCCCCAGAAACGAATACTATAATAGTGACATCAATTCTATGTCAGACAACGTAGCAATAACACAATACTTAAACCGATGATCGACAGACGTCAGGTTGACGTTATAAAATATCAAAACTAAGCCGGAAAATAATTCGCATTTTCTTTAAAGAAAGAATAAATATTGGCTCAAGAACTACAATATTCCAATAATAAATTTAAAACAGGCACGGTATCGGTGATCCACAACTGTGTAAATCCAGGCGAAAAGGGATTGTTTCGATTTGATTATTTTATCTTAGTTCCCTGCATCTTCACAAATAATAAATGCAATTAAATCCCTTATACTATAATATTGTTATTTACTGAAAGAAGAAAGTCGAACAAAAATTGGTGTTTGTCGTGATATAAATGGTTTAAAAATTGGGAGTTATTATTTCTACTCTGCATTGTATATGGTTCACAATAACTTGGTATATTGTAAGCGGAATTTTCATATGGCGGCGTTTCCGTTTGAACGGTAGTACGATACGGCGTGATGCACGACAAGAGGAAGTCAATCAAGCTGATGTAGCAGAGAGGATAAAAATAAGGTGATTTCTTAGTATTGTATTAGGCGTTAAATCGAAATAAATGTTTTGTTTCAAATATAAAATATTTGTTTTTTATGTTGTTAAGAAAATTAACAGGTCTTGATCATCGGGGTAAAATACAATTTAGCGATTTTGACTTCAAGCGACTTACATATGCTTATTTGCAAGAAATTTATTGCTTTGTTAATAAGAGACAAATAACTTGAGTCTGTATCAAACAAAAATAAGAAAAACGTTTTTGTTGCTTTCAAGATACCAAACAAAAGTGAAGTAAAAACATTAAAAAATTATATCTAGGCAACTTCTTCCAACACTTAAAAAATGATCATCGTCAGAATATTTCAATCATTAAGAAACTCAGCCAACTATATTGGTTCCAGTTACTGTTGGTAAGAGGGAACTAAAATGGATTTTCCGTTGAAATAAATAAAATAAAAAATAAAACTGTTGCTGGCAAGCAAATTTATTGAATGCTCGAGGAAATCCCCTGGAATGAGGTGTGCCAAGGAAGATATAATTAGACTTAATGTGACTTATTAGGGAGCTTCTTTCCCTGAAGAGGAAAGAACTAAGATTTCTAGATGGATTACTGACACGACATAGTCAATTGCGTGGCCATGTTCATAAAATTGGCATCACGATTGACTCTGTGTGCAGACGATGTCTGGGGTAGAGTAAAACTGGTGACGATGTCCCCAGAGGGAACACAGAATTCGACGGATTGGGACAGAGACATTTTGGAAATACAATATTATTACCCAGAGACCTTAGACAAGTTTAGGTAACGAGGATGCTTGAATTCGCAAAAGCGATCAACCTAGAATCATTTGCAGTCCAATGTGGCCTAAGCATTGAAGATCAAGTACCACAATTTTAGCGTCTTAACTTTAAATTTAAATAAATGTTATAATATAAAAACTTACCATTACTGTCTACTCCAAATTCAATTTTCATATCGATAAGCGCACAATTTCTGGTTTGCCATACTTTTTCTAATACTTCAAATACCAAAATTGAAACTCTGGTCATGTAATCCACTTCTTTTTCACCTATAATAAACATAATGTCTACAGTAACATTTTACTACATATACAGTGTATCCAGAAAAGTTTTTGACATATGGAAAACTTTTTTTATTTTCAGAATATTTTATTCCTAATTAAATATATTGCACATTAAGTGTATTTTAGTACAGATAAATAGTCGTATACTAGAGGTTAATCTGCCATTCGGACTTCCATTTTGGTCGTTAAACTGCTAATACGTAGTCGCAAAAAGCAAGGGGGAACGCTCGTTGCATGGCTGAGTGCTCTGTGGAGAGCGGGACGATTTCCGCCCCACAAATCGTTCCTCTGTGCAGTGAAAGTGAATCGATATACATGTGATGGATGGCTAACTCTGAATCCGACAGTTCAAGAATAATAATCGTTCTGAAATATGCAACTATCTGCCACACTTGTGACAAGTGACTTTTTTGTTATAATAGGTCACACACATGATCAACAATCTTTTTGGACGATGGAAGTATGTGGGTTTTTTCTTAGAAGACGGTATCCCGATGGGTCCCTAGGCAAAGAGGGTATAATCGCGGGACAGGGGAGAGAGAAGCTGGCTAAATTGCCTCAGTCGCAGCGGCCGTATAAACTTGTAGTTTAAAAAACCTATCATAATATTCCTATTGATAGTTAATCCCTTTACCATCACAATCGAATACAAAATCTTATTAGCAGAGAAAAAAGAATTAAATGAAAAGCTAAAAAACTAATAAAAAGCTACTGTGTAACTCAAAAATAAAAAACAAACTTATCGCTTCTAGAGCTGATTTTGGTGTAAACGGTGCAACTTGAACAACTTTTAGTACGTAAAATTGGTATGTTTTTGGTTTTTAGCCTTTTAGTTACACAACAGTTTTTTTCCGTGGGCGGGAAAAATCTGACGATTACGCGGGTAAACTACTCCGTATCCTTCTTAAATGGTAGTGTATGTTAAGTATGGAAAGACTAACAATTTGATTGCCTATAAAGAAACTTAATTTTTTCAACATTAACGCGTTGCTAATTTCAGCGAATTGCAACATTACAAATATACATGATTATTAGTTTTAATATATGTGTTGGTTAAACTAGATTAAAAAATGTATCGGCAATCGAAACCCTCTTCCATAACCATATGTAGTCTATTGTGGCTCACACCTATTCATACTTCATTAAACAATAACGATAATCGTATTTGTTGAAAAATCTTTCGGTTTCGTTAGTATCATGGTGTTGTGTGAAATATCGAGTATTTGATCTTCACCATTGCCAAACAAATGCTCAATACGTGTTGCGCCTATTCATCATTCTCCATGCATAATCGAAATTCAGAGCTTGCCGTAACACCGATTTTGTGTATGTATCTCGGTCTTCCGTATCCAGTATCCAGTCTACATACAGATCTACTAGATCTTTGTTCTTAGATCTATTGTAGTCATTGTTGGTAAATATTTGCTATAAATAATGATTTTGGTACTGTTTCTTGCGAGAGCTTTTTTAAAAATAATCTTCTCTACTTTATCTAATTAATATTTATTGATTCCAACGAAAATAAGAAGTTAAATTAAAATATACACTTTTTTTAACTATGTGAAATAAAATTTTTCTTATAAAAAAAAATTAATACAAGCGAAAATTTGTCGTAAAGTATACCTGTAATAATGATAGCCAAGAAAAAATATAAACACCCAGAACTTGGTGAGATAATTTTGAGAATAATTTTATAGATATGCCATGATTCCCAGAGCTATTTTTATATTTGATACCTGATCTGATTTGCTTTAATTCTTCCAAGTTCCTAGAAACAAAATAAGAGGAACTATTGACCTTGGCTTTATTTCAGTGGATCAGTATGCTGAAGAATATTTTTGGTCATGTTTCTGCCACAGAACAGTAAAACTTGTTAATTACATTAGGAGACAAACTGTTATAACTGATGTTTGGAGAAAAGTGGTTCTTTTTTGCGAATATCATTTTTAATTGACCAACTTTTCCTTTGTTTATGCGCATGGCGAGCCTACTGCTGCAATGCAAATCTTCTGCAATCGCAAGTTGCATACCTTCGTCATTTTCCGCTGTTATTATGCTCGACGGGCGGCCAGAATGTGGGCCACTCTCAGCAGAAGTGTGACCATTTTTGAACCGCTTGTACCCCTCTTTTATCTGCGTTGTGCCCATATACTCTTCCCCAAAGGCCTTTTGCACAACTTGATGCAAATTCGTTGTTCACATCCCTCCGTCATTTTTAGGCATAACAAAATCCGACGAACGTAAAAAAGTACTGTAAATAAAAAACACTATACTGGTAGCTGCGGTAATCGGCGAGTTCGTGAAGTGTCACTGGTTATGCTCGAATTCTACTGAGGTCGCTGGAACGTCATGGCGCGAAGCTACAAACGTAGGTCGGATACTTTTTGGCCACACCTCGTATTTTACAGAATCCTAGAGGTGTTAGAAAATATGACTTTTTTCCACCAATCTCCGAAATCTAAGAAATGAACTTATAACAGAAAAACTTTAGGACTAATTTTACCGTCAAAAATCGATTCGTATACATGGTATTTCATTGAAAATATTTTATGCTATCCTACTTTTTTAACACACCATGTATAGTATCATATATTTTTAAAACGTGTACATTTAGTAACAACATATCATGGTGAATATATTTTATCAATAAATTTTACTATAAATCGCCCTGTCTTTTATTTTGAATGTAAGTTAAAAATTACTTACCAATTAATACACCGTTGACCTTAAACTCAGCGCTGATAATCTGTTCTTCAGACCACTGTGGATCGTGGTTGGCATCATCCTTGAAGAAGGTCTCATGTTTGATTGGTGCAAATCTGTAACCTTCTTTCACTCCCGGATGTCTTTTTAAGAATGAACCGGTTGCCAGACGTCTGGTTACCCATTCGATAGGAATCATATCACATTTTTTTGCAATGAAAGCGGTTTCTGTTGCTGTCTTAACAAAGGCTGTTTGAATACCTGAAAGCCAAAATTAAAAAAAAAAATTGGCATGTTAGTTCGATTGATAAGGTTAACTGTTTTCATTCATTTTGATAATATAAATATAACGAAAATTGTTTTAATTTGTGATATTGTCGATTAATCTAAAAAATTACCGAACTATCGAATTGTCTGTGATATTTATCTGTTTGAAAAATATAGATACTTTTAAAAATAGCAACATCTCTACTTTGAAATTGAATTTAGGGCGCAAGCGAGTCTGAATAAGTAATTTTCGGATAAACTTTAAGTCTAAAAATTAAAAACTTACCTACTGAACTTAAAATTTCAAATACTTTGGATGTAGTCTTATTGGAGACAACTGCTTTTCCTTTGAGGTCATGAGCTTTAACCCCATCTCCAGCAGTGATCCTATCTTTGCTAAGCAATATACAATGCCCAGGTTGAGACGGCAAATCATAAACCTGCTTTGTTTTTCCTTCGATTATGAGTTTGCCGAGTTTATATTCGCCAACTGAAACAAATTTTTATATTATAACAGTAATTATTCGATTAAATTTGCACAATTGATGCTCAGTTGCATGCCTTTGCGAAATTTAGAAAATTCCTACTACTTTCAGAGATATCCGTAAAAATCCAAAAATTGAGTATTTCGATTTTATTTGTTCCTGACTTTATTCGAAGATATATTTTTAAGTATAATGCAAATTCTTACTGGCATTTTCTCTTCTCTACAGCATGACATCGCCTGTTTTTACATTTGACATTTTGGAACTTAATTTCTTAAATAAGAACCTTTGATACATTTGCAGAAGGCTCTTTCTAACTAATAATAGCTATGGAGTGAATACTACCGCTACTTTCCACACTCTATGTTGGAGAGAGATAGAAGATTGATTTTGATTAAACAATGAATTGAAGATAAGTTTTAGAATAAATTAAAAATTTCTATAAACAACAGAAAAATCATATATTTAAACATATTAATCATATATGTTTTTGGTTTTAAATTGAAACAATTCTTTTAAGCAATAACGTATTGCATTTTATATAAAGGGTTTCCCAATAGGGATGATATGATTTTGACAGCTTATAGCGCCATCTTTGAATTTCAATATTTTACATCTACCGTCATTTGTCATCAATAGCGGTTTCACGTTACCACAACATTTGTAAATTCTACAATTATTTTATCAAGTAGTTTTGTTGCTACTCAAAGAACTTTTCATGCACAATATGACCATCATTCCACTTTATCTGTACTCCGAATTCGCCGAGTAATTAATAAATTAGAAAGTGAGTTTATTCTTCATGATAATAAGCCAGCGAGACGACGACATAGTGCTCGCAGTGATTAGAATATACCTGCCGCTCGGGCAAGTGTTGCAACATACGAAAATCTGTTCATTCGGCGCCATTCGCAATAATTTGGGATTTCCAAGATGATTACCTGGCGTATTTTGCGATTGGATTTTGGCCTACACCCATATAAGATAATATTGATGCAAGAACTCAACCCATACGACTACGGTTTACATCGAGGGTTGGTAGATTGGGTTCTTGAGTCTAGCGAGAATAATTCCGATTTTCATCGAAAAATCATTTTTTCTGATGAAGTGCAAATGTGGTTAAATGGCTTCGTAAATAAGCAAAATTTTTGACTTGCACCAGTAAAGGCATTACTAGTGAAAGTCAAACAGTCAAATCGTTCATGAGTCTTCATTACGTCCGGAAAGAATCACTGGTGTGGATTTTAGTACGGAGGGCCAAATTTCTTCAAAAATGCGGACGGTCGTACCGTTACTGCAATGAGGAATGCTATCTTGGCATGTTAACAGAATTTTTCTTTCAGAAAATTGATGAAATTAATTCCAATGATATTTATTTTCAACAAGACGGAGCCACTTGTCATACAGCGACCGTTACAATGGATTTATTGTGGGATAAGTTCGGTGAGTCGGTGATCTCTCAAAATGGCCCATTCAATTGGCCGCCAAGATCCTGTAATTAGCACCATTAGAGTAACTAAAATGTGGTTGTCAGACTTGCATTGTCTTTATTTTTATGACGTTTCGATTAGGTTGTATCTCTAATCGTTATCAAGTATACTTGATAACGATTATATATTTTTTATTTTTACAGAGTAGCATTATTTTTAAACTATTTATTTTTCAGCAGCAGCAGATACTAAATCACCCTTTTTCTCGCTAACTTAGATCTTTCCAAACATCCCTTCAAATAGAGATTGTCTCGCCTCCACATGGTCTTTGCTGGACAATAATTTTTAATTAATATATCTAAGTCAGTTTAGGTTAGTTTTGGTTTTAACTAGCAAAACTTACCTGAAGTAACTAAAACTAACAGGAACCAACCAAAAATTTTAGTTGCTTAAGATTAATTTTACATTCGTTTTTACATTAAAAAAATTAAAATATGTTGTTTGACCGAGATGGAAAAATTTTATATATTTTTTTAAATAACAGAAAATATTTGATATTATAGTTTGTTAATAAGTGGTAGAAATGTTGAAGAAGTACAAAACTTATTTTTGCTTTTGATTGAAATATAAGATTTTCTTTTTGCAAAAAGAGTTGAAATATATTACATACAGTGTATTGTAATTAGTATTTTCAATATTATATTACATTATACGAAAGTTCGGTGTTTTCAAAGAAATAAAAATTACCTTGAAGTGGGGAGTATTATTTATTTGTTTTTTCTTGGAAAAGTAAGGTGTGGAAAACTGTGGGAAACCGATGCCAGGATCGTATTATATAACCTCGAAATAGGGGGTATATAAAAGAATTTTCAAGAGAAAACGTAATTTGCTTAGATTTCACTTATTATAAATAATTGCTGTAGTTTTTTACTAAAACGAAAACAAATTATGAAAGGTGGTCAAAAGCATGCCCAAAATTCTGTTAGCATTACAAAAGCATATAAAAAAATCTTAGGCAACCCTCATAACCAGTACCGGTAGTAATTATACTAATTTTCGTATATCCCCCGTATTATGGCAACCTGTTGGACGGAGTGAACTTATAAATCAGCTGTCCATTAAACTAACAATGTAACCGACAAAGATAAATATATAAACCCCTACATCATTTTGTTATATCAATAAAACGCGCCGAAAAGTTTGTTTTATTTTCGATTAAACTCAATTAAAATAAAACAATTTAAATATCAATTTAATACCTACCTTGTGTTTCAATGCTTGTCATTTTGAATTATTTGTAAAATAATAAGTAAATACTGATTAAATTGTTGAAAATACGATTACAGAATACGGCACAAAATTAAAGGTTAGAATCGCGATCGGACGTAACCTCGTGCTTTAACTGGTAAAGGACAATCCCGAACCTACTTATAAATTTTTGTACTTATCGCATGCGCGGTATAATATAATTGACGGGTTATTTGTTATAAATAAGTATTTACTGATTCTTTTTAGCTTTGACTATCCAGAATGAAAAACAAATTTCTTAATTTGGAGATAAAATTTCAAAAATCGGTTTCGATATGATGCAACTTACTTTTAATTGTTTTCATGCACAGATCGTTGGTTTCATTAAGAATAAGTTTCAATATGTTTTTGTAAAAATTCATTTCACATTAACGATTCAAGAAAGTTATTACATTATGTCGTATGTGGGTAAAGTTTACAAGTTACGTGATAAAGTTATTTCATTGTAATTACAATAATATAACGATAAATTAAAAAGAAATGTGGTTTGCCTAACAATTTTTTTTTTGGGTCTGACATATTAATTCAATAAGAGTCTGATAAGTAAATACGTATATTAAGTAAAATATATATCTATAAGCAGCATTGTCCTGGCTAATTGACTGACTAAGTGAGTGACTGACATATCAATACACAGACCAAAATAGTAAAGATAGAATCATGAAATTTTGAGAATAGGTTGGTAACACAATGTAGGCGTCTACTAAGAAAGGGATTTTCAAAATTCTCATTTTAAAATGGTGAAAAGAGGTAAATTGTCATTTAATAAATTTATGCATATCTCTTGGTCAAAAATAAATAATGGATTCGATTTTAGTTTCAAAAGATAGCTAATAATATTATCTAAAAACTAATTTCTTGATTTTTCGATATTCACATTTTAAAAGAGGAAAAGAAGTAAATCATCGATTCATTGCTTATTAAAAAGTAATTTTTGTTGCGAAAACTTATAATACTAAGTAGTAATTTGTGCATCGAAATTCCTTTATGTAAGGCTAAAAAGGGTTAAAATATGTGTTTGCTATTTCTATCGCCTAAGGTCACGTCTCTTCTTAATATAGTACTGGTAGGATGGGTACTGTAGTTAAAAAGTCCGACGAAGTCGCAACAAAGTTTGAAAGTAAATTTGAGTTGGATTGATTGGAGAATTTGAAATATTGTCCTGTTCTGTAACGCATTTCGTCCTCTACACTAGGATTTACTGCTGTGCTGATTACTTGGGGGATATTTTGGTACTTCTGGTTTTAGGTTTATCAAATTCGAATTAAACTGGATGTTACTACTTTTGCTATCGCGTGAAAATATTCTGCCATGAATGAATTAAGGTTAAACCGAATTTCGTTTTCAGTTTGTAGTTGAGTTATTTGTGGTACTTCAGGTACCAGGGTTGGCGGTGAGGTTCTCCGACCGCCTCACCTATCTTCTCGCTTCACCGGGATTTGGGAATGTATGAGCCATTGGTTTTAAATTTGGAAAAGAAAATTAACTTATTGCTAAATTTAAAATAAAGGATTTTATGGAATGCGCTCTGGTAAGTGAGCTATTGCTCTAGACCAGAATTAATACAAGAATACAGAACTGGAAAAATGCCGTCAGTGGGATATTTGGTGGAACCAAGAAAGTAAAAATTTGGTTGGATGTCTGAAAGTTTGCCTTAGGTCAATCATATTTTCGTTAAATTGAATTTGTTTTCTAATAAAATGGTGCTTAAAGAACCAAAAGATTCGTATTCATTCACCTGCCGACATTGAATATAATCATTGAACTTCTTTAGCGTCGCTGCTATTCTATCATGCACAATGAAAATGGTGATATTTGAGCTTTGCAAATTTAAAAAAAATGTTCGCTAAGTATGCAAGTTTATGCAGCCAAAAAATATCAGATACACAGGAGGGCAAATAAAATGGATGATCAAGAAAAAATGCTAGAACTTCCGACTTCAGTTTAAACAAGCGGGACCAAACCTTACCACGAGAAAGTCATCTAAATTCTGTATGAAGTAGTAAAGGAACTTGGAGGCTTCCAAAATCCTCATAAAGAGCACGGGATAGGCGAGAGTTTGTAGCACGTGTTTTTATAAAATTTACACATGTTACAGCATCGCTTAAAGTACTGGTTAACTCTGTAGGAATGCGCTTACATGCCAGTGCTTGTCAAAGAATAAAGCAATGAGTCCATTCAATACCCTCGTTGATCTTCTTTACCCGTACCACAAGACGGGAAAATGTTCCGGTCATTGATTTTGCATCACCAGTGCACACAGTCAAACATAAAGACCGATTAATTTCATTTTTTTCAAAATAGTTATTGATCATATTGAAAATTGATGCATTGCAAATAATATATCTTCTTGAATGGAATTCTTAAAAATATATCTAACGTAGATAAGCAACACTGCAGCGTTTCCTACATCGGTCGACGCGTTAAGCTAAGTAGCGAAATAATTCAGTTTTATTCTTTTTAAAAGTTCACGTTCCACGTCATTTGCCAACCATATTATTAAAATCATTACACTGATTCTCCCATAGCGGAAGAGCTGGTTGTGGTCTCAATTCCTTTAAACTATGTCTGTTGAACCCCATGACCCAATCACCCTATAACCTCATGACTCTATAACCCAATAACCATATTACTAAAGTCATTACATTCAGTCTTCTGTAACGGAAAACTTGTCGTGACCTTAATTTCTTCAAACCATAGCTGTTTAACCCCATTACCTCATAATTCCAATGATTTCTGTAACACGGTTATGGGTTATAGAGTCATAGGGTTTTGGGGTTACCGGGTTATGAGGTTTTTGAGTCATGACCAATATTTTTTTTTGCGCGGCTATGCACAGCATTGGCTTGGGGTTCTGACTACGCCTACTATATGTTTTTCGAGTCGCTGAATCCGAATCTGCGGTCCATTATGCCCCATCGCGTCGGAGTTCTGCCATACGCTCAAAAAAAACCTCAAAACTCAGACTATTAAATATTATTGGACGCTGTTTTACCCAAAACAAATGTTGTTAAACCCCTAATAACCCCATGACCCAAAGACCTCATAACCCGATGACCCCATAACTCTATAATTCCATGATTCTATAACCCCATAACCATGTTACTGAAATCATTGGGGTTACGAGGTAATGAGGTTCCCCAGACATGGTTTGAAGAAATTAAGGTCACGACAAGTTTTTCCGCTATGGGGGATGTAATGACTTCAGTAACATGGTTATGGGGTTATAGAGTCATGGAGTTTTTGGGGTTGTTGGGCCATGACGTTCGACAGCCATTGTTTAAATAAAATGATACCACGACAAGCTCTTTCGCTATAGTTTAAAGAAATTGAGGCGACTACAAGTTCTTCGACTATGAAGGATTAAGTGTAATGATTTCAGTATCATGATTATGAGGTTATAGAGTCATAGGGTTATGGGGTATTAGATTATGCGATCTTATTATTTATTATAGGCTTAAAAGCATTGGTTTTGGGTTAAAAGCTTTCAATCATGCTTAATAACCGCCATTTTAAGGTTATTTGATGTTATGGAAAAACCCTGATGTGACTGGTTTTAATGGCCCGCGGATTCGGATTCAACTCACCCAAAAACATATAGTAGACAGAGAACCTCAGGCCAATTTTTTTTGTGTGGCTGTGTAATTATTTACTTTCACGTTCCACGTGAGTACGTGCGATTTGTAAAACTTGGGTATTTGTTGTAATTTATTTACACAAGAAGAAATCACTTAACTGGTTTACACTACTAATATTTATGTATACCCTATGCATCAACTACTAACTCATTTATCTTTTTGAAATCACTCGGGGTTCTTAAGCTCATCGTACGATTCACTTCAACTCTACTCTTTCTTATATGTAACTGCGGCGTTATTATATTAGCACACGCTATTCGCTTTCTGTTGAGCGCATTCGGGAAAAGTCTTGGTTCGGTGAAGTAGAAGTTGCCGGCTTTTTCGAGATTGTACTCGCATCCTCAGCAGCGTAGTGATTCGTCGCGTTACATAGTGTTGTCTGTTGCGATGTTTAATTTAAAATTCCGCCATTACACCTAGGGGTTCGCTAACCACCGCTTGGGAAAAGCTAACTTAGAACATGCCGAAAATTCCGGTAAAATATCTCTCAATAAACCTATATTGAAAATATTTTTATCTGATCACCACCCAGAGCCCATTAGAATACTTTGTAAATTTCATTAAAATATTTAACTCCCATTAAAAGTTTTGTGTGAACAAACTTCCTTTTCTTAAAGTCTCATGGAAGAACAGAAAGTGAAAGCCAAAACTTTCGGGGCATTTCAGTAAAATATCTAAATATGTATAAATCTTTATTTTTACCCCCTCCCCACTGACAATAAACAGCGTTCAAATAGAATTATTGTTGTTTAAACCATACCAATAAGTATGATCGAAGTTAAAAACAGATTTATTGGTTTAAATTAAAAATACATATGAAAAGATGTTTAGAAATGCAAAAGTCTCACCAAATTTGTTCTAGTCGCTAATAAAGACCGATCTTTATGTTTTCGAAGGTGCTGAATACTAAAATGAATTTTATTTTTTTCTTAAATTGGGGCAATATTTCAAAATCGAATTTTGTGTGTTCAAGTCGCTCTCGCTAAACGAATAATGAATATTTCTGTTAAAAATTGTATGGCATGATCTTGGGCCGATTCTCAAAATAGTGGGATTATAGATGGAAATTTCGGAATATTTTCTATAAACTGTTTGACTCCGTACTTTCTGTTGCAAAAATTAAGTGATGAAGGTTTGAATTGCAATTGTTCATATATTAAAATTCACAAAGTAAACAAGTTTTTAAGAAAATTTCAGTCCTTAATATGCAGTAGAAAAAATCGCTCTCGCCGCTCGGCTCGCCTAACGAACGCCGTTCGAATGGGTTTCGTGCCTCATACCGTAACAACATAAAACATGAAAAATTAGAAACGTTGATTACGTGCTAATTGGTCGAAATGGCTGATGTTAAATTTGATAGTGTCGTCCCCAACGGTGGTGCTACAACTAATGCATATGGCGAAGGCTCTTATTTATTTTTAAATTAATAGTGTTAATATTGTGATGTTTTAACTTTTATCGTATAATAATATATAATAAGTTTTTAACATAAATAAATACGACAAAAGCATAAAACGTCAAAACCTGAATATATCACTTGAAAAAAAAATACATCTTTTTAAAAATAAAAGAACGGTAGTTTTCTATTTATTGGATTTTTATTATCTAATTATATAAAAATCTTTTACACAAATACCAACAAAAAAAAATCTTTTAAAAAGCAAACAGAAGCTTAAATTTTATCTTCTTCTTCATCTTCTTCTAGGTAGAACCAAGTTCTGTTATCTATACAATGCCTCATCGATCCTCGTTTGAGGTCGAAATCCAGCTGTTTTTGCTAGTCTGTCATCGTCCATTCGTTCCACGTGATCTCTCCACTGCCTACGACGGTTTCGAACCCACTTCACAACATCCCCCACTCCGCTGTCCTCGCGTATTTTTGGGTTTCTTATTCTATCTCTTAAACTTGTTCCCGTGATCATTCTCAGCGTTTTCATTTATGTGGTTCTCATAATTTGTTTTGTCTTTGTGGTTTCATTTCTTGTTTTTGCGCCGTAGGTATGTATCGGTCTTACACAGACCTTGTAAATTCTTGCTTTGCTGTCAACCGTCATATGTTTATTGTTCCAGATTATGTCTCTTAGTTGGCCTGATATCATGGCCGCTTTGTTGGCCTGTGTGCGTACTTCTTCCGTTACTGCCCTGTTACTTGTTATATGTGCTCCTAGGTATTTAAACTTCCCAACCTGTTCGATATGTTTGTCATCAACCATTAGTTTGCATCTTACCGGTTCTTTTGCTATTACTATTGCTTTGGTTTTCCCCACAGATATCTTCATATTATACTGTTTGGCTGTTCGATTGAGATGGAAAAGCATTCTTTGTAAGTTGTCCTCGCTATCTGCTGTCAAGGCAACATCGTCTGCAAAGCATATAATCTGAACGGTGTTGTCCCCCATTGGGTACCCAATATTTGTGCTTTTTACCTCATCAATGATTTCGTCCATGATTACATTGAAAAGTGTTGGACTTAGGCTATCACCCTGTCTTATTCCTATGTTTGGCATACAGAATGCGGAGTCCTTAATTAGTGGTCGTTGCATCCAGGTACGGATTTTAATCGGGTGCTGGTCCATTATCATGTGAAGTCTTATTCAAGTGCAGATTGTTATTGTCAGAGTACGCATAATTTAGGTCGACTGACATGAAAAAAAAGGCATAAAATGATTAAGTCACACAAATCAGATACAAAATTTTTATTTCTATATATCTCTAGTGGAGTAAATTCTTACATTACAGATATGTACAAAAAATTTACAATTCCAAGAAAAGAGCTATTTTAAACCTAGATATGTTAAAACAATTAGTTAACCTAAATAGTATGAAAGAATATAAAAATTAAGCTAATGCAATAGGAAATTACGAAAAAAAAATTTGCACAGGCAAAAATGATACTGAGAATATCAGTTAATTTATACATTTATCGTTAATTATTGTTACATACCATCAGTAAATGTTTGTTACATACTTAGACATGCTTTCTGATAAAATAAATATACCTAGAATAAGTAAAAAATAAAGCTTAATTATGTAGTACATTTCATTTTATGAATACAGATCTTCCTTTTACACTTCAATCAAACCATTATTTTATTGACAATCATCGTCCAAAGCTTTATTTAGATTGTATTTTTGAGAAATTTTGATCATTCAAGTGAATTTAAAACAGAAGATTGTTTTATATAAAAGTTATTAATTACTGTTTTATGATTTATTAAACAACTAAACCTAAATGTATATTTCTAACCTTCAAATTTGTCGTCGGTGTCTAACTGCCCCACAAACGTATATAATTTTAAAATGTTTTTCGCGCCATTTTAATCAGGCATTAAAAATTTGAATAAAGTAATGAGATTCAATTTGCCCTTTTAGATAATGTGTGGTGAAACTTCACAGGCAAATATATCCTTCCACCAACCGATACGAACCTGTTTTTGAGTGATTGTCAAATTTTGCGAGATCCAAGGCGCACTTAGCTTCTTTTCGGCCAAATGTTTATGCAATATAGTTTATACCATGGCGATACTAATGCCCAGAGATATTTCAATCTCACAATATGCCACACAGCATCGATGATTTTTTACACTACAACCGATTTTGGACGACCTTCAAGCAACTCGACAGTCACGATGAATTTACTAAACCACCGTTATACAGTAGTTTTTGTAGGTGCTTTATCGCTACATAAAGAATTAAGTTCATTGTGGCGCTCTTGTTGAGATAGACCACATCAAAAGTTGGGATAAATAATCGCACGAAAATGTTTACGAGTTAATTCAATTTCTTGGCCGAGATAAAATTCAAAACGTTCTGAGTTAGTACACCGTCTAAAATGTCATATTTTATAATTGCTATGTCAGATGGCACTTATCAACGCTAGTGTTGCCATTTTCCGAAATATGAACAGCTGCCCTAGTAGATAACCTTTTTCTCATGTCGATTTTACCAATATTCCTTAAATTTTAAAGAAAAATAATCTTCATATTCGTATTCAGTACTATTCAGAAAACATATTGACTGGCCACTAAGATGAATCTGGTCACTATCATGTCATTCTAGGGGTCATTGTTGCTTGTCTAATAATTTGCTGTATTTGTTTTTAGGTAAAGTGCGTTCTAGTGGCAATGTAGTTTTACCTTTGAACAAGACTGTTCATTAGACTTAGCCTTCACACAAAATATCAACAGGTCCATCCAGAAATAAATTAAATATGAATAAAATACAAAATAAACTGCTTGGAACACGAAATTATTAAGAGTTTGACATTAAAAAAAATTGTATAAATTATATTGTGTGTTACTCTTATGAGTTGTCTTTTTTTTTCTCACCCAGATATTAATATCGTCGCGAGACTAGTAATCATACGACAAAAAAGTATATAAATAGCATAAATATCTACCATCTTGGAATTCTTTATTAGTTCAAAAAATACCCCCACATGATAGCTCTATATTTTCTTATCTCGCTCTAGTAAACATCGATGATGACCCTATTTCATCACGATCGTCACTCGATCACATGAAAGAAAAACACAGTAGGGGGTTATCACTAAAATAATAATTTTAAATAAATAAGAATTATGCAAACGTCTAAAGCGTATAAACGAGGATCCTATCAAATTTCAGTTTATTTTAGATCAAACATCAAACGATTGTCGACTATTATTTATTATAAGAGATCGATGGTGCAATCAGTTATGGAAAAATCTGTTTAAATTTAAGAATATAAGACACTTGCTGAGCGGGCGTTCCAAGGGTAAACTCTTGTTAAACAGATAATATAGCGCTTTAACTTTTTTGATAAACAAACAGGTGAGTACCTTGTTTTTTGAAATTCAACACGTTCCTTTGTTATCAACTAAAATTTTCTCGGAAAGTTTTTTATCTGAACAGATTTTTTTTTTTAAATTTTGACATAAAATAACGTGGCAGTTGTGTAATGCACAACGTTTCTATTAAGCTGTAGAGAGGAGGGGGGCTGTAATTGTGTGCAAATATATCCACGTCCAGGCTTTCTAGGGCTACGTAATTACCAAAAATTTTATAATACAATCTATTTATATACCTTTTTCGGAGCATAAGGAACACCACTCTTATTTGGCAAATCATTTCCTAAATATAATCCCTAATGCATAATGATTCTCTATTTGTTTAGAGTAAATATCGTTTAGGGAAAACATTAAACAAAACACTTTCGTTCCAAGTTTTCTAACTCTAGTTAAAATTTTTGCTTGTTACTAATTTTTGGTGCTTCATTTTTTCATTTACTAGAAACACAAAAAAAATAGTTGACATTTCTTTTTACTTCTTTATATATTTTAGATAAAAAACATACACTTAGACCTATTTTTTGGTCTATAATATTAAATTATTTTTTCTTAAGTCCTTGTCTAAATTTATTCCGTTACTACTGACTACTAATATTTAGTATAATAAAAAAACTAATAGCTAAATTTACTAAGAAGGTTTAAGACTTAGACCCGATCTAATTGCCTTGGAAATTAGATTATCTAGATGACCAGTTTTGTTTTTCTTATGAATTGTTTTAATTGTATTTTAAAAGTTCAAAACTTGCTTGACGTACTGTTAACCTTGTCAATTTAAATTCCCTACTGTCAGTCTAGACCGCTTTTAAAGTTAAACCATGTTAGTGAATTACGGGGTAAATATTTTGCTGAGGGAATGAAAAGTAATTATCTTAACAATTATTTTAATCTTTAATTATAAATATCTGTACTTGCAGAAGTCTCTTACTTATACTTTAACAAATACGCTACTATTATTTTTGTTTAACTTCGAATTTACAACTAAAGCAGTCGGGACCCATTTTATTATATTTTTTTAAAGATATCATTTCTTTTCTTTTAAAACACGCCAACATTATAAAAAACAAACAAGGATAAATAATATTCTTTAAAGATATTCACGGAATAATAACAAAAAACTCATTCAATCTTTCAATGTCATAAACGTCCATGGATTTTTTTGAAAGTAAAATCAGTAAGCATATTCTTCTCAAATAATTGGCTCACATACGTAGACTATATATTAACTTGTTTTACTGGAACTAAATAGCTTCTTTGACTATATAAATAAACTTCAAGTTTAACATAGGAAAAAAACAAATAGTTTATCTTTTTTGATCTATAGGCTGTTGATTACGTATTTGAAAAAGGAACGGGTGTAACCTCATCTTTCATTTTCATGAAGCAATGTCTAACCTAACTTCACTTTGAAAAATAATTTTTTTGGACCATTATTTCGATTGGAATTTTCATTACCTACAACTTTTCCGTATACATGTATCTACGAAAAATGCATTGTTTTCAAGTAAAACTTAAAGAAACGAAAAGGGAACAAATCCACCTTAATCGCAAAAGCCCATCTTTTAATTTGGTAGCACTTTGTGATTTTGTCATATTTGAAGGTCAGTTGAACGTATGAAACAATGAAAATACTTTAATCTTTTAGTTCCTTTTACCCCTCTTTTTTTTGACATAGCCTATTAACTATTAGAAAATAAATTAATAATCAACTGAGTCTTTCAGTATTTCTTGTATACATATTATTATACATAATAATTAATGTCATCCAATTCAAAATAATTTAGCTGCTTTTTACAGCACGATTTATAAAGTAATAACACTTTCATTAAATAAAATCGATTTTCAAAATGAACCAAGTATTATTAAACGATATTAACAAAAAATAAGCTAATAGATGAAATATTAAAAACAAATGTGAAAAAATCCATATATATGTAGTACTCACTCCCTTTAAGTTACTTACTTTCGCCACACATTTTAATGTATAATATAAAATTATAGAAAATTTTTTGAAAAAGCAAACATTTCTACAAAAGTAATAACACAAAGTCGGGCGTATATAAATTAAATTGTAAAGACTGCAAAAATACGTATATAGGTCAAACAGGCAGGGCCGGTCCTATATTACAAGTCGCCCAGGTGCACTGAAATTGGCCGCCCATTTTTACAAACCTTATTTTTTAATCAGATTATTTACGTAAACCTTTTCTAACATTCAGCTCATTTTTGTACATTGGTTGAAGACCATTTGGTCGCCTTTTAATTTCGCCGCCTACATGCTTGTGCACCATTTTGTCCCCGGTGGGATCGACCCTGCAAATACGCAGACATTTTAAGAAAAGCATTAAAGAACATTATGTTAGTTTTATTAAAGAAAAAACTTTCGCTCATACGTCAATAGATCTCAGTAAAAACAAATTTGTTTGATTGTTGTTTATGGTCGGTAGGGAGGCAGCTTTTTTCAGTTTTATTTTTGTTGTGACCCATTTGAGTATTTTTACTTTTACTACAATTGCGAAATTTATAATTAATGTCAACAAAGGATAATTTAAATCGTTATTTTTATCCATAAATATGTAGATGTTATTTACATATGTAAAACAACATAACAAGTTAGGCAACCAGAAATTTCTAGAAGTCTGTGTACTATGGACATACTAATTAGCATGCTATTCTTGTTTAAATCAGGTAAAGAGAACAAGATAACGTATAATCAATGAACGTACTGTTGAATAAAAACACTCGCATATCTTATCAACACTTTTCAAAATGTAAATAAAAATATAACACGTGACTGATTGATCAAATAAACAGACGTTGGTTTTATGGGGGAAGGCGTCGCCAATTTATTACAAAGCAAGATAAAAGTTTAAAATGGGAATTACTTGAATCTTTGGAAATAAACAAGCTGGAAATAACGATATTTAATAAATTATCCAGTCGATTTTAACAATTCTCCATTATTAATCTTAATTCACAAATATTTTATAAGTACCAATAATGTTAACGCTACTTGAAAAAATCATAAACCTATATAGCCCTTAGACGAGTTTTATATGTTCAAATTACAACTTAAAATATCATTGCCTTGGGATATATTTTATTAGTTTATTCATTTGAGAAACGTTGAAAACTACTTGTTTCTTATCTTAAGTTTGCACTTCTGTGATCTTATTATGCTTTCATTCCATCCCCTGTCCCCGCATCCCCCTCCATGAAACCATTGAACATCCTTAATATGTAAGTGTAACTGCATATTGTGACAAACGCTACCGATCTTGACATGCTGATAGGGACAATGGTTGCATTTGCGTAATTCCATTGCTGCTATACTTTTAGAGCATTTCTAATCCTATTTACATTAACTGACCATTCTAAAAATTTCAAATTTTGCAGATTAACATGCTGCAAGAACAGTAAAGCGAATTCCACTATCTTGCAGTTGAACGTCGATTCGTAATATATCAAATTATTTACATTACTAATAGCAGTAAACTAAACTACTATACATTTACTGGACATTTTTCTTGTAAAAGAATCTGCGAATTCGATACCAGTGACCCCTATATAACTTTAATTTTTGTTCCATTTCTCTAATGTTTCATAACTTTGATGAGACTTTTCTCTAGGTAATAAATTATATGCACCTCTATTACTTATATGTATTTACATACTAAGAAACGCAAAAGTCATCAGTGAAAAAAATGAGCATTTTACATCACTGATTAAAATTTTTGTTTTTTAGAATTTCATAAAGAAATTTTGAAATTACTACAATTTATTTTAATCATATTTATAGAAAAAACTACCATGCATCGAAATTGTGGTGAAGATTTCAAAAACGATACAATTGAGAATCGTCTTTCCCCTACAACAAGTGAGGTACAATACGATGTCGAGGAGGGAACTGTTGGTCTTATGAAAAGGAAGAATAGAGGAGATACTCTCTCGGGATTGACACATGAATGTGGAGTATTTGGAGCAATTGGTACGGGAGAATGGCCTACACAATTGGAAATTGCGCAAATTATTACTTGGGGACTTGTAGCGTTACAACACAGGTAAGAAAACTGTTTCAACTCATATTATTTACAATTATACAAGGTCAAGCAAAAACTTCACAACTTTATTCTGAAAATGGGTACTGACTTTTTGTTTTAAGGTTGAATTGGCAAGATTTAAAAAATTGGAATACCCCAGTACGGCAGATACAAAGTTACTTAATTAATAACTACCATTTCATGCATTAATAATTAATAATCTAATTGAAGAAAAGTTAAAAGTGATTCAACTTTTAATATTTTTAGTAATGACATATCAGTGCATTTGCAAAAGTTCAAAGTGAAACCGTTTCCTCGGTGAATTGGTGTATCTCCAAATTAGTTAAAGATAGGGATACCAAAAATGACAAATAATGTTCTTATTAAAAATAAATAAGCACCCATCGAAAATCAAAGACTGAAAGAAGTGAAAAAGAAGTACACTTTTTTTGAATTTTTAACTACCCTAGTGCCTCACAACCCTCAGCTCGTTAACAAATTTGATGTGGGTGGTTTGGTTATTACTGAGATCCGCTACCTCCTTCCTAGTCATTATCAGATCTGATAGCTTCCTAGTCATCATCAAGGTTCAAAGTGTAGCTATGTGACTATGAACTTAAACAAATGTTCGAGTCCAAACTCGAGACTCCTAGCTGTATTCGTAGCAGAGATCCGCTACCTTCTTACTGGTCATCATTAAACCCTCAGAGAATTTGGAATATTCTGTTATTATTGATTTTATACAAGTGTACAAAATTTTGGTAAATCGTGTATAGGAAAGTGGATGAAAAATCGATTACAAGATATGATCCATACTAATTCACAGCTCATAGTTACAGAGGTATGAAACTAAGCAAAATAGTTTACAGATCAATGATATCATATAAATGTATGACTTTTCTAATAACATTATTGTAATATTCCTTTTAATATATTATTTAAATCCGTGCCTTCGCCACTTAATCTGCAAAATATTTTATTTCAAATATTAATAAAGTAGAGTAAGAAAATTGTTTTATTCACTTTTTTATTATATCGTCATCAGAACTGTTACCAAATTTTAAGTCGGACAATCAATAGTGGGTAAAAAGTTAATACAAAATATTAGCCCATGTTAGTTTATACTTACACAGAAGTAAAGCTTAATAAAATAGCTTAAAAATAGGTCGAATTGTGAGAAATTACGATGAAGGCCAATGCTTGACAGTTAATTTTGTAGAAGAAATCCTCAATTTAGGATTAAAAAATTCAGAATGTGTTGAGCTATAGACTAATGCTGTTCTGTATTTGAAGTAAAATAGATTAATTATTTTTTTGTCCCATTTTTACTTTTCCTTAGAAAAAAATCAGTTAATTCCAATTTGTTGGTTATGCCACTTAGGATAATTATTATTAAAAAAAAAGGGTTATCCTTTCATTTATCTCTACGTGCCATTTTCCTCTGAAAAAAAACAAACTTAATGCAGTAATATTTTATAATGATATAATATTATAATCTCGAATGGGGTAGCCTTACTAGAAATGGAACTAGGATTTCTCTTTGTTTTAAAAAATGAGTAATTTTTAATTAAAAAGGGACACAATACCTTTAAAAACAGGATTTTTTCTTCAGAAAACACGAATTTTTGACTGCTCTGAATTAAAACGATAATTTCTCTAAAGCGAATGAAATTTCTTTACGAAGAATGATAGTTTCTTGAAAACTCTTCTTTTTTTAGTACAGGCAATATCATCGGAAAACACTCTATTTGTACAAATTTCTTAAACTTTATAAATGACGTCAATAAATTAAAAAACAATACCTTTATCTCAATTTTACAAAATTTCGTCAGAATGTTTTTAATTGATATCATAATTAATTCTAAAAGTTTATGTTTTTGCTTCTAATTATCATTAAAAAAAATACTATTTTGGATTAATTCTCTTAACACCGATAAGAATTTGTTGGATCATTCTCCCTCTTTGGTTAAAAACTCATAATTTTAAAAACTAGATTTTAGCTGAGACTAAATATAGGGTTATTAAATTTTATACAACTGGAGTTTTCATTGAAAAATTTTCGGCACAGTCTTATTACCCAGAGGACGGAAAAAGTAAAATCTCTAAATCGATAGTTCAAAATTTGAACCAGTTTTTGTTCCGGCAGGTCCATTCAAAATTTTATTATAAAATATATTCTTTGCAAATTAGTTTCGTTTGCGTTCCTTGGAAAATCACTAGTTTTACGGTTGTAATGTTTTTTTTTTTATAGAACAGCGAATGTAGGCAAATAAAGTTTTAAGCCCATAATAAATCACATTTACCGATTTTATACAAAATTAGAAAATTTAACACAATATTCATATTTCAAAAGTAACTTTTTTATAGAGGTCAAGAGTCGGCTGGTATAGTCACCAGCGAAGGCAAATCCTCAAGGCACTTCAACATTGTCAAAGGCATGGGCATGGTTAGTAACATATTTACAGATGAATCGATGAAAAAACTTAAAGGCAGCATAGGTCTTGGTCACACGAGGTACTCAACGTCAGCAGCATCAGAAGAAGTAAATTGTCAACCATTTGTAGTTCACACGTGTCATGGGGCGTTGGCTGTAGCTCACAATGGAGAATTAGTTAACTGTGATACCCTCAGAAGACAGGTACAGTAAACCGACATGTAATTTTGCATTTTTAATTAAGTTTTAATTTTAAATTTCTGTAAACTTTACATATTAAATTTTTTTTACCTTGAACACGGTGAACTAGAAACGGGTATTAAATATATTCTTTTTCAATGACATACATGATGTCTACATGATGATAAAGACAGTAAGTCATTTGACATAAATAATAAGTAGAAAAAGCCTGTACTGGAACGTACTTAAATGATAAAAAAAAAACGAACGCCCTTGTCATAATGTATGATTTAGGTAAATTAAAATTTTGAAGCAGACTTTCGTTCCTATAGTGAATAACTGACTGAAAGGCTTACCGCCAGATATGCTAATAAAATTTAAATCTTACTTATGTTAGTCTGTTTTAAACTTATATTTACTTTAGTTCTGAATGGATCAAGTTTATATTTGGTATGGAGGCTAGGTCTAATGAACAGTCTCATCCGCAGGTAAAATTATTTCCTCAACTTGCCACCAGAGGGCAATGCTTATCGAAAATCCAAAGCTTATTTTTTATAACTTTTTTCATTCTGAAGATAGTAAAAAATGCGTCAAATAATGTATTGGTCCTTTATATCAATAAATCTGTCTTGTGCATCAAATATTTTAATAGCGATTCGCGACCAAATGGTAAAATTTATTGATGCAATGTAATGGTACATTATTTTCTGAATTTTTTATCCTTAAAATATTTATGGCCTACTTGGGCAGGAGACCTGGCAGAACATCCTCCAGACGGCAGATATAAATTCATATTGCATTTTCTGAAAAAAAAGGTGGAACCAGTAAATAAAATGTATTGAAGCCCTGTATGACAATAGATATTAGGAATTTTTCAACGTTGTTTCGTAAAAAAAGTTACAAGTAAATCCGAAGATGATAAAAATTATTACAATGAGTACAAAAAAAGTAATTAAGACAGTAAAATAAACTCTATAACAATAATTTCTTATTCCAATCGGACAATAATCAAGAGTGGCATAAAGAATATAAATGATGATATTAATAACAATAAAAACGGGAATCCAATATCTAGTATAAAGAATGAACAAGGCTCTACATTGAACGACAAGATTGGAATTGTAAATTGTTTTAATCAATATTTCGATACTGCTAATGCTCGACAAAATAGAATGCTCAATATGGCAACAATTAGAAAACTAAAAAATAATACTTCTGTTGATACGGATAACATTCCGTTAACTTTATTTAAAAAAATTGCTCATTTATATATATATATATATATATATATATATATATATATATATATATATATATATATATAATCGAAGGTTTTCGGGTATCCCGTGTATGTGCTGAGTCCCTCTCAGAACTGTAAGGCAGCTGACGTTTCGGTGAAATCTCATTCACCATTTTTAAAGCTCACTGTATGGCGTCTACGCTCGTAGCTCTTTTTATTGACTGATAATTAAGTTCTTCAAATGCTATTGGTATATGCGGTGTTGTATATTTTATTTTTGATTGTCCCCTAAATAAAAAAATCAAGCACTGTTAGGTCAGGGGAGCGAGGTGGCCAAAGATGTGACCCATTCTTGGCTATCCATTGATCATAAGATAAGTTTTGCAGATGATTGTTAACTAAATGACTATTAGGTGGAGGCGCCTCATCATGTTGATAAAATAGATTTCTATGATCAGCCAGCGGCAAGTTATCTAAATAGTTCACTTCCAGATTTCTCAAGATGACGAAGTAGCGCTCACCTATAAGTTAAAAAACGTATTTTGTATCTAGAAGTCCTCAAAAATGCTTAACTTACCATTCAGATTATCTTGGTAGAATTCTAGGGCGATGACGCCGTCATTTCTTATAGCACAATACAGGTTAAACTGCCAAGACTTTTGAAAATTTAATTCTCTAAATGGATGAACGTTTGGGTCGCTCCAATAGTGGGAATTGCGTCGATTAAACAATCCATTTTTGGTGAATTTGGCTTCATTTGACCAAATAATATTATCCAAAAAAACAGCATTTTCTTGTGACGGAAGTAAAATAAACCGACAGAGCTCTAGTCTTCGTGGAAAATCAGTGTATTTTAAATGTTGTACTATGGAATATACATAGAGATGAAAATTGTGTTTCTAGACTCTAATGCTACTTGCCTTGATATATTGTCGGATATGCGGCGAAATATCCTAAAATTGTAGTTTCAATATTTCATTATTAACAACTGGTTTATTTCTATTTCTTTTTGCTTTTATGGATCCAAAGTTCTTGAAGTTTTTTATAATCCTTTTAACAGTTGGTGGTGTTGGTTTCTGTTTCTGCGGATGTCGGATCGCAGAAGTATCGCATGTTCTTGAAATAACTCTATCACATTCTTCATAAATAATAAATAAGTTTAAATAATCTTCGTGTGTTTAATTTAATCGCCCCGGCATGATTATTATTAATGCATGTCAAATGATAAGAAATAATGATAATTCTGTAGGGTTCGATTGTTGTTTTATTTTTGCCACGCCTCACCGTCATGGCCAATTGATAAGAAAACTTAAAAGCCGTTTAGCATTTTTACAATAGAAAAATGTTGAATTGCCAATATTTTGAAAACTACAAATTTTTGGAATAGACATACAAAGTTACCTTATTTTTAATGCTTAATATGATAAAATTATAAAAATAGGTGCTTTCTATTTGAAAAAATGAACTTTTGATGATTTTTTAAATATAATTTTTATTCTTCTTTTTTGACTACTCTGTATTAATAATTTCCAAAATATCATAAAAAGAATACTAAAATCGATCTTCGTCTACGAAAAAACTAACCCAAATTAAATAATAAAGACCTTCTTATAGGAAACATTTATAGTTAAGTTTTGGTCCGCAAACGTCATTTTTGACATAAAAATTTGAATATGTCCAAAACAGTGAGACTTAAGTATAGAACGTCATACATGAAATATGTCTAGAATTTTACGTAGAAATCAAAAATGCAGTAATATATAGTATATATGTTCTATTTAAAATAAGCAAGTTCACATCTACTTCCGGTATAACCGGAAGTGCCGCCATCTTGAAAATATTTTAGCCGGCTGTCCCCCATGCACGTTGGTAGACTGTCCAATTCTCATATTCTTCATAATTATAGTTTTCCAACAATCGATAAAGTTCCCGTATGTATATATATATATATATATATATATATATATATATATATATATATATATATATATATATTTATTTTCTTGATCCTTGAACCACAGATTATATCATTTTTTCTTTATTTTGTCTTTTCTTGGGTTTAGGTTCTAGGTTCTATAGAACCTAAACCCAAGAAAAGACAAAATTAAGGAAAAATTATATATATATATATATATATATATATATATATATATATATATATATATATGTATAAATATATATATATTTAGTAATACTCGCTTGGTACCCAAGTTAAATGGTTTTCAAGCTATTGATATCTGAAAAATTATATGCTTCATGTTATGACTGTCCAACGGATAGAATACATTGTTCGCATGTTATCAGTCAGTTCTCTACTTTTGAATCTTGGTATACTTCACCGGGTATTTGTAAGGATTACTGTGTATTTTTCAAATACATCTTTTTAACATTTTAAAAACTTGCAGGTACTGGAACATGGTGTAGGTCTTTCTACACACTCCGACAGTGAGCTTATTACACAAGCTCTTTGTCTAAATCCGCCTGAGGGAGAACTGGATGGAGAACCCGACTGGCCGGCTAGAATAAGACACTTTATGCAGCTAGCACCTCTCAGTTATTCTTTAGTTATAATGATAAAAAATAAACTTTATGCTGTGAGGGATCCGTATGGAAATCGGCCGTTATGTTTGGGGAAAATTTTGCCTTCAAATGAACGTAAGTATCTAATTTTTTTAATACCAAGGGGAGGGAAAAGGCATCTTGCTTAAAGACCTACAACTTCGTTGAAGATAGATATTGACTTACTTATTTTGAACAGTGGTAATTTGAAAGATAAGAAGGGTAATAATATTGAATAATCGTAGATTTATTACTTAAGCATGTATGCCAGAAACAAAATTACTAATATATTTACTCTTCCCATTTTTTACCTTCTTGTTGCTTCCATCCGGTATAATAATTTTAATTTTTTATTTATATTAGGAAAAGCAAGTGTTATTCGCGCGCCGAGAGTCCGTTCTATTTAATATTAGAACCATGTTATTTTCTTAAGAAACTAGGCTTGTATATTTTAATTGGTATAAGTAGGGAGTTATCTACTCATTTTGAATTTTTGACTTGAAAGTTTAATAACAATAATTGCATAAAAATCAACGCAAATGTAACAGTAAAGAAAGAAAAATGATAAATAGAGCAGTGTCAATCGAACCTTCAAAGTAGGTACATGCATTTTAATGAAGAATATCTCAAGAACTGAACGCTTTGCATTGCACTTCCCAAAATACATCTAACGGGGAAAAGATTATTAATTTTGGCATAGTGTAACCCTGAGTAATTCCCACAACTGCTAAATATGTCTTATTTTTAAATATAATAATAGTCCCATAATTACGAGAAACTGAAGTGAGAATAAGAGTAGACAAAGTATGTACCTTATTTTTCACATACTTTTCTTTAATCTCTATGCACTGTCCCCAACAGAGCTTCAATATTTCAATTGTTTGCTGGAAAAAGTTTGTCAAACTTTCTCAAACAACTGATTTATAAAGGTAATAACTTCTTTATCGATGGAAATTTTTTTCCGCGGTCATTTTTTTTTTAATTTTGGAAACAGGTGGTAATCACTGGGGGGTCATGTCGGATAAATAAATAGTAGGATGCAACCATTTAAATAAAATATGTGTAACTGGGTGCGTTATCCTGATTAAAGAGCACGGCGTGTATTAACTTTGTCCTGTAGTTTTTTAATTACGTTCCGCAATTTCCATATAAGTTGGACATAACAAGGTAATGTCATTGTATACCCTTTTTCTAAATCATCAACCGAAATGAGCTCTCAAGGATCCGAAAATGTTTTCTTTAAACCTGTCTATAAGAAGATTTGAAATCACTAAATTCTTGCGATATCGTTAACATCTCAGGTACTCATCTTGCAGATAACTTTTTCAAACCTAAATATTTCGTTCAATTGTCATAATCCGTACACCATAACAAGTGTATTGTCGCAACTGAGCATTTCAACATCAGTCGTCTGTCATACTGAACGAGATAAAGCGCTTTATCAATGTCGTTACAGTTTCCGGAGGTTGGTTTATATCTCTGTACTCGCATAACATTCTACCTTAGTTAAATTCATATCACCGTTGGTTCACAATATCATAAGAAAGAGCATAATTATCCAAAGTATTTCCCAAATCATTGTGAATGTAAATTGATATCGTACCTTTTATCCAAAGGTATTTTATTCCTACTCTTAGTTCGACACGCTTCATTTGATGCTAACACACTGTATTCATCAACTGCGGCGTCTGCCTGGTTCAGCAAAGAACCTGTTGAGACTTCATATTTTACAGACATGCTTTGCAAATTTTTAGCATATATGTGCAATAATCGTTATTTCTTAACTTCTTGGATACATACGGATTCGTAAGCACTAAGCCAAACTTAAACTTATTAATGTTAAACAGTTTCGGGGTAAAAGGGCATTTACATACAGGTGCGTGAGTATTCCTATAAGGGTGGTGCTGTTCCTTTTACGGTATGAAATCCTAAAAAATAATAATTTTCAGACCTTGCGTGAAATAAAAATAATTGATCATCTATGATAGTGATTATTTAGACAACAATTCTTGAGAAAACATTTTTTTAGCATTATCTGGAGATTGTGACGAAACTAAAGAAGCAGACGGTTGGGTAGTTTCCTCGGAATCTTGTGGATTTTTATCAATAGGAGCTCAATATGTACGTGAAATATACCCAGGCGAAATTATCGAAATGACAAGACATGGTATTAGGACGATAGATATTGTTAGCAGGCCTGAGGATAAAGCACAGGTGGGTATGAATAAGCGCTTGATGCAGGATTTATCGAAAAAGCAATAATCTTTACAATTTATCATAAAGATTTTTTCTGTAGCTTCTAATTCAACAAATTGACCATTAAAGAGCTACAGCGAAATCACTTATAACAGAATGAGTTATTATTGAGCAAATACGCTCAGATCATTCGCGTTTTAGCACGGTCGCCCCTAAAGAAATTTTAAATTAATAGAGGTTGTCAAGCCCATTCCAAAGCATACATTTATTTACAGCCAAAATTTTCTATGAATACGTGAAGAAAAACTGTACCGTTTTATGCGTCACAACAAAGTTTCGTACTCCACCACGCACCTCTTGTTTTTTTAAGAACTGGGTGAACTCCACACATTTATTTATTTGTTTAATTATTCTTGCAAATTACATATTATTTTTTCATTGTTTACAATTTAATTCACATTGTTTTGTAAAGACAAATCAATGTCTTTAAAATAACATTAAAAATTAAAATTAAATCACTAGTGAAAGATAAAGAAAAAGTGTCAATTGTCACAAATTACAGCATAATGACTAATGATAAGTAATATTGCAGGATTGTTCAGTTAATCTGTAGAAATTATAAGGCTACGAATTCTATCTAATTGTTGGGCAAACGTTATAGCTAGAAGCCAAGTACTTTTAGGTAAAAGCAGTTGTTCATAGTTTAAAAAATTCTATTCTCTTCAGAAATTAAGTTATTTAATATCTGATGATATTTAAATCATTCAAAAATGTTAATAAAAGCTAAATTTTCTCTAAATCCTAAGAACTTCGTATTTTCTTACAAACATAGTGCGGCAACGAGGCAGATCATCATCTAGCGGTCACCATGACTACATGACTACTCGTAAGACACTGAATATTTACATTGGTTTGGAATTTTGAACAGGGTTTTTGTTGTCTGTGTCTGTCTCTGCTTCAACCTCAAACCTCTTTGGTTGCTCCTCAGCAGATCATGGCAATTTATCATATTTATATATAACGTATATGATGATCCACAAAATCATATTGCTATTAACTCGTGTTTGCAAGGCTAAAATGAATTCTGGAAATTTTGGAAAAAAAGGTTTTTGATGTATTTTTTAGCTTGTGGGTTAAATATTTTTGAAAATTTGGTGTTTTTACCTTGAAAAAATACAAAACGAAAACGGCATTTTAATATATTTTTTTGATAGTTTAGATCAGGGGTCTCCAAACTATGGCCCCATATAAGTAAATTATACAAAATAATAATTAGATGCTTTTATTTAATCGCCAACTTAGAAACACAATACCTGACATACACAATGAAATTGGACTTTTTAACTGTAATTAATGATATACGATTTATACTAAATACGTAAAGCACAGCATGCCCATCAGCTATCTCGGTCGCAATTAAATATCCTCGACACTTGCCTCTAAGTACCAGCCGAAATTGTAAACGGAGTGGAGTCCACCCCCGCACTTTGCGCCATAGATACCTCACTTACCGGCTAATCCCAGTACTAAAAGTTACTTTAGCTAGGTCTTGGCGTTGGGACTTAGTGGATGAGTCACCGTGGTTCTTAGACTAAAAAGTTTGAATACTCCTGATCTAGATTGAAACATAAAGTTTTTTTAACATCGATGTAAGCACTTTCCAAAATGAATTTTTAAAATGCTTTCGAGACATAAAGCGATGAACATGGGAATGCTTCTTAACTCCGCGTGAACGTGGCTGCTGATGTGAGTTACATTTTTCTACTCTATAGAACTTATCGAAGACGTACAATTATTCTAATTTTCACCATTGGTTAGTCCCTTTCTAAAGGAAGACTTTGGTGTATAATAAATCATATAATGTAAAGTAGTCGAGCAGTGACGGTAGTTTCAAATGAAGTTGAAGACAAAACAGGGGTTTCGGTGCTGACTAAATATTTTAAGATATCTAAAAATTTTCATTTTCACCTTCAGACTATTATGGAAAAGTGAAAAGAGCTACTCTTTGTGAATTTCGCTCTGGATTTCTCCTTATGCGTTTTGACTATTTTATAGTCCGGTTAGCACAACTCCTGGAAGTTTTTAACTCTTGTAAGTTTTAAATTACACATATACAAGCTTGCTTGCTTGGTGAAAGTTTCAATAACGGGTAAATATTTTTTACTTATATTAACAGAACTAAATCGCGATTAATCAATCCCGTATAATCGGAGTATAATTACTTCAAATCGGGAAAGTTTAAAAAGCAGTTGGATTTAATTTATTTTAAAATTCAGATGTTCAGAATGTTTAAAGAACTTGTGTTATAGTTCCATAAATTTTAAAATTGTCATTTTTTAGGCGTTTTGTATATTCGAATATGTATATTTTGCAAGAACGGATTCCGTTTTCGAAGGACAAATGGTGTACGCGGTACGTTTGCAATGTGGTAAACAATTAGCTATTGAACAACCTGTAGAAGCTGATTTAGTTAGCGCAGTTCCTGAATCTGGTAATGCAGCAGCTCATGGGTTTTCAAGACAGGTAAGCAAATTGATTTCAATATCGACATATCCCAATAATCGTACCACTTATATCTAAGTGCGATCTTGGAAACTTCAAATAACTTTGGTATTTTTCAAAATATGTCACTTGGAAGTCTTTATAAAACAAGGCAAGGAAAAAAAAATTCAGTAAAGAAATATTTTACGGCCGTAGGATTGGTTAATAAGATACCGCCTTTCTCCTCCTTCGGGTAGTTTAGTAGAAAAAAATAGACAGTTTATTTTCTGCGAATTCAGCTCTGGTTCTTTCTCCGTACGCGTTTCGATCACCTAATAATCTCATCAGTGAAGCTGTAACGAACCAAGACCAAAACTCACAAGAAGCAACTGTTCATATAAAATCTAAATTCTGAGACATGTCGACAAGATATTAATCCTGCAGATATTTTCAATGTCAAACCGTAAAACATCAATAGTGAAACGACAGCTATGCATACCAGCCCAAGCCATAGGTACATATAGTGGCGTAAATTTCGAGATGGGGGAGACCTACCCAGAGCTGTTGGGGGTAATGTGAGAACAAACCCTACATAAATTGTAACAGCAAAAAATAAGTTGGGCCAAGAGGGGGGGGTCAAAGTTGGCTAAAATCAGTTTTTTGAATCTACAAGCCAAGAAAAAAAGTTTCAGATAAAAGTTGTAGAAATTTCAAAAATCTACATTCTGTGCGATCATTTTTATTAATTTGTTATTGTAAAATTGCCAAGAAACTCTCAAAATCGGCCATTTTTTAATATCAATTATTTATTGCAAAAATAATTTTTTGCACTTTTAAAGAGAAGCCCTCGTCTTTCTGAACCGAATGATATTTTATAATAGTAAATCAGATAATTTGTTGCTGAGATATTGGGTTGAAAATTAATTTTTTCATTTGCTCCTAACAAGATATGAAAATTTAGGCCTTCACAAAGAGATTAAGTCTTTGCGGAGGTCAAAATGTTCGCCCAACAAAAAAGTTAGAATAATCAACATTTTGCGTCTTGGGATACACAAATAGCAATATCTCAGCAACAAATTAGCTGATTTATTATTATAAAATATCACTTTGTTCAAAATGACAAGGGCTTCCCTTTAAAATCAAAAAAAGTGCAAAAAAAATTAATTTTGCAATAAATAATTGATATTCAAAAATGGTCGATTTTAAGGGTTTTTTGGCATTTTTGCAATAACAAATTGACAAAAATGATCGCACAAAAGCTCAAATTGTAGGTTTTTAAAATATCTACAATTTTTATTAAAATTTTTTTTTCTAAAATGAGTTCCTTGGCTTGTAGATTTTTGCTGTTACATTTTATGTAGAGTTTGTTCTTACATTGCTCTCAACACCCCTGAATAGGTCTGATCCATCTCGGAGCTTACGTCAAAAATAGCACTAATTTTAACCTATGGCTTCGACTATACACCAGAGTATTGGAAAATTTAAAAATTAAAATTTCAGTAAGATATAAAGAAATATTTTGCGAACGTAGAATTAGTTCAACAAGTTACCACTTTTTTCTCCTTCAGATCATTTAAAGAAAAGAAAAATAGACAGTTTATTTCGTGCGAATTCAGCTTTGGTTATCCCTCCATACACGTTTCGATCTTCTAATGATCTCATCAGTGAAGCTGTAACGAACCACCAGCAAAACTTGTATCTTTATTTTTTTTAACGACTTCCAGGAGAAGCAAATCGCAAACTTATTAAACAATCAAGAAGGTTGGTAGGGGATATGAAGAGAATCGGTATAAAATTATTTAGTAGGAACGTAGGAGAAGAACGGTGGTTTGAATATAAGATTAATAAGCAGGTCGAGACTTTATTATTATAAAAGTTAGGTAAAGAAAATCATTTTTAAATCAATTTCTTTGTAGGCAGTGTATATTCTCTTAAAATATCATATTAAATATGCGGGATATACATAAAAGATAACACTAGCGAAATAAAATAATTTATTTTTAGAGCGGAATTTCATTTGCTGAAGTGTTATGCAAAAACAGATACGTAGGTCGGTCCTTTATTCAACCGAGTAACCGCTTGCGTCAGTTACTTATCGCTAAGAAGTTTGGAGCTTTAGGTGGTATGGTAAAAGGAAAAAGAGTTATTTTAGTCGACGACTCGATAGTTAGAGGCAATACCATTGGACCTATTATCAAATTGTTGAGGAATGCTGGAGCTCTTGAGGTAAGTAGAACAGAATAAACATCATATTAGGGTAAACTGCGTTTAATGTAAGATGACTCTGTATTTATAAGATGTAAAGACTACAAAGAAAAAAATAATTTAAAAATTGATAAAGTCTAAGCAGGTTTTTATTTTGTTATGATTATGTATATACCGCTCTTTTTTTAATATGGGCCAAAGTTAAAAAAAATTGTGGAGATTGTTGAACACGATAATAAAAAGAAGAGCGAATCGTTCTAAAAGTCTACATCCATTTTGAAATAAATGGGGTCTTCAGGTTCTGGAGGAGCTTCACGTTGCTCAAGTTCTTAAAGGCGAAGTTTCAGCAACATTTTGGAAACAAGTCGAAGGAAATTTTTCAAAGAAAAAATTATATTTAAATCAGTTCAAGGAAAGGCAACATGTGGCGTTTCAGTGTTATATACAAGATATAAAAATCCGGCGGGAGCATATGATGTTAAAAGCAACAAAATGGAGTAGCAGAACAATCGACTTTATCGAAAATTACAGGAAATTTTGGGTTTTCTGGAACATTTATTAATCATATTATAAGAAGAACGAATGAAAATGAGATGTTCACCAAAAATTAGACCGTGTTGAGAGCAGGGGCGGATCCAGCCTCTCTCCTTGGGGGGGGGGGGCGGTGATATCACAAAAGTACAGTATGTCAAGCGAAAGCAAGTTGTCCCGGGGGGGGGGGGGCACAGCAACATTCCCATTTCTAATGTAAAACGCAGGAAAGGGGTTATTTTTTTGAATTTGAGGCTCTTGGAGAGCGCGGGGGGGGGGCGATCACAAGAAAAAACAAGTTTCCGACAGGGGGGTGGGAACATGCGATCAACATACACATTCCTCGTATAAGAGGCAGAATCGGGTCTATTTTCCTGAGTTCAAAGGTCCTGGGGGGTGCTATCGCAAAAAAAAAACAAGTTCTCAACGGGGGGGGGGGGGGAGGAGGTTGCCAGCCGCATACACATTCCTAATATAAAAGGCAGAATCGGTTCTATGTTCCTGAACTCAGAGCCCTTGGGAAGGGGAGGGGCGATCGCAAGCATACACATTCCTATACTCTATTCAAGAACTAGAGAGAGTAATAAAACTGTTACCGAAACTTCTAACGTACCTGCTTCAGTGCCGCCAGTAACTGAGAACTGCCGTAAATCTAATTATATTTAAATATTATAAGCTTTTATAAATTTACTGCAATAATAAAATTTCTGATAATTCAATTTAATTTCTGTCAGTGAGCAAAGTACACCTTACAGTGTGTCCTTAGTGATTTATTTTGTTTGTGCTTGTTTTTATATATTATTTGAGATTAATGAGATACCCAAAAGATGAAAGGCATTTTTTCCTCAACGAAAAACTTATTACGATGAATGTTTATTATGATCCCTTAAGATATTAATATCTAGATAATAATGTTAAAAGCTCTGTTGAGATGTGTTCCAATATAACAGGAGTTCGAAAATCTATCATGTACCGAACACTGACGGAGAAAAAAACGACTGGAATTGTTAGTAATTCCAAGCTATATTAGATCACAGGCAGACGAAAAACCTCGTTGGAAGAAGAGATGTCAACTGTAATAATAGGAGTTGTACATACATTTTATTATGAGAAGTAGATCTCAACCGTCGACAAAATTCTAACTAAAATCAATGAAGATCGAGATTTGCCTGAAATTAAAAGAACTGAGCTCTGGAAATTGCTCAGAGAAATTAATTTTTGTTGGGAAAAACCAGATAGGAAATCTGTTCTTATAGATCGTCAGGAGAATGTTCGTTGGTCAAGGAAATATCTCTCTCAAATAAAAGGTAGAGTTGCTGGAAATAACACAACTTACAAAATTAATAATTTAACTCGACTTTTGAAAGATTTTTTTGAATATTGTTACTGAAAATAATTACGAAAAATCCATATAATAAAAGAATAAAAGAAGATGTGGAAACTCGATCTCATGATCGGTGAGAGAGGAATCAATAATAATTAATTTGAGCGAAGATAGCTTCACTGACTTTGATGACGAATAAGATACGTAATGTTTACCAGCGTTAACACAATTTATTATTTAAATTTTCTGTAACATATAAAAATTAATGATATTTGAATCCCTTTTTAGTGTTTAATTGCAATTGTGCAGATAGTTTAAGAAATAAATAAAATGGAACGTCAAATATCCTAAAAATGTTTTAAATTAATAATAAAATGACCGACAGCCCAAAAAAAATTTTAATATTATATTGACGAATTTTTTTTTTGTATATGTTTAACTTCTTGTATTTTTGATAAAAGGTATTTTGTAAGTATTTAAATTATAACTTTTAAAAACAAATTTTTTCAGAGAAAAAGGCTACGTTTTAGTCTGAATGTGCCTAAAACGATTTCTATGCCAAAATTAAAAATAATAAAACTACAGTTGTGATTTGTGTTAAATATGTTAAAATTATCTATATTTTCTAATATATGTGAATTATTAAAAAATCATAAAAAATAAAATAATATTATAAAAACTTTTTATTTTAAGTTTATTACTGAAATAATACTCTATGCCATAAATATTTAGTGATAGACCTCCTTTTGACGCCTTCCGATGCCTATGACAAGGATTAAAATCTTTTTAACACTTCACACATCCAAATATCTATTGCTATCCAACCCAAATAGTCCATTTTTATAGACCAGTATTTTTGATTATAAAATTTCTAACCCATTCCTATGAAAAATATATGTGTCTAACAGATTTTGCCAAAGACACCGGACTAAAGAACACAGGTAGTTTGCGAAGAAAAAAAGGTAAAAAATGAAAAACTCTCCCTAGTTCTTGCATAAACTATAGTATAAGAGGCAAAATCGGGTCTATTTTCCTGAACTCCAAGCTCTTGGGGGGGGGGGGCGATCGCCCCCACCGCCCCCCCCCCCCTTGGATCCGCGCCTGGTTGAGAGTATATGTGGTCTTGTTGATTGCCTATTTTCGAAACTAAAAAAGAACAGTAAACCTATTAAAAATGCAGTAATGTCACCGTAATTTTATCAGGAATGTAAGTACAAAAGATGGAGATCTACCCAAGGAGCTGGTTTAGTCGACGAGGCATTCCCAATTATTTAGCAGCAGAAGGGGGCTTAATAAATCTTTTAGGTCTTACATACATACATATATAGAATGTCCCGTCCAAAATAAAAAAGTTGGCTTTAAACTGAGCAAAACGATTGGCCTTATTTAGACAAAATATAGTAAAATAAAAAATTTTAAGGATATTTAATTTTTCAAATGATTTTTTTTTTCTATTTTTCTTAATGAGCCATTTGCACAAAGAAAAACATTATTATCTGACTACATTAAAATACCTAACACTTAAAGTTATTTTATATCTAACTGATTTTTAGGTACATATTAGAGTTGCCAGTCCACCATTAATGTATCCATGTTATATGGGAATTAACATACCTACAAGAGAAGAACTTATAGCCAATAGGTTAAATTCCAAAGAATTGGCTAAGCACGTTGGTAAGTAAACTTTATTTAAATAAAATATTATACTAACAAGAGAATTTTACCGGCAGCCTAATTTAACTACAGTTAGTTTAGTAGATTTAAAATTGTTTTTGTTGTTGGTCTGATTAAAGGATATACAAGGACGGGATGAAAAGTTTACGGTCTCTTATAGATGACGCTGGTAGGGCTATTTTGACTAGGCCACCTTGAAAGGTCACCTTCCTTCAGAATTACCCAAGTATTTGGTGTCGTTTTTTTTGCGCTTTTATCGAGTTTTCAAGCTTTGTTATTTTCTAAGTACCTATGGAAAAAAACAGTAAAATATATTTTTATCCAGGATTTATCTACTACATAAAATAAGGGGGAGTTAGATGCTATATTGGAGGAATACGTATCTTTATTTGCGATAGTAAAAAGGCAGGATGCAAACTTCAAACGACATTTCAGAAATAACTGAGAAAGAAATTACTGCTACTCTAAAGATAATCGCAAACGATCAAGATCCTGACAAAGATGACATTCTAACTGAACTGATAGAGCAAGAATACGATGATATAATACCTAAATTAACACATGCATAGAACATCAAACCATATCAGAAAATTGGAATGAAGCGATGGTAGTAATGTTATTTAAACAAAGGTTGCGACGACTTTTAGAAAATTACAGACTGATAAGTTTACTCACAAATGTAACCGCGATTACGTGCTTACAACGAGAGAAATCAGCTGAATGCAATTTACCTCTGCAAAGGGCTTTTGTAGCCTATGAAAAAGCGTTGGATTTTATCAAACATAGGACACTAATGAAATAGCAAGACACGATAACTGCTATAAAAATTTACAGGGCAATATATACAGACAGGAAAAATTTACAATAAAACTGCTCGGGAATACAAAACAGATATCTATAAACATGAGTTCAAGATAAGGGGACACAGTATCTCTTAAACTGTTCATGGTAGCCTTGAAAGCAGTCTTTAACAACCTAAACTAGGATAATGTCACTATTCACAGAAAAAGACTTTCACACCTCAGATTTGTTAGTGATATTGAAGAGGACCTTAAAAGAATGTTAAAGGGCCTAAATAAAATAAATACAGTGAACTAACAAATAACAAACAATGAGAAAACAATTAGAAATGTCAATTTATATATATATATATATATATATATATATATATATATATATATATATATATATATATATATATATATATATATATATATGTTCTGTCGGATGTTCTCACGGCTGTGATGTGTAGTTGAAGGTTTTCGGGTACCCTGCGTGTGTGTTGAGCCCTTCTCAGGGCTGTAAGGAAGCTGATGTTCTTTATGTCAGAGGCACCACAGACAAAATCGCAAAAATTCTTAACAGACACATTGAAACTATTTTCACTACAGACCGTAAAGTAAAGAATCTCCTGCTAACACCAAAAAAATCTCTCTAGAAAGCCAAGGAGTGTATGAAATTCCATGCGGAGAATGGAGCTCGTCTTACGTAGGCCAAACCAACCGTAAAATAAGCTCCAGAAGAGACGAACATATAAACGCTGTCGAGCAAAAAACAATTTCTTCTGCACTGGCCCAGAGATGATAGCCAGCGATTGTCTAATTCTTGGAAGAATCTGCTTACGAAACATCAACCAGTAGAAAGTAATGGAGAAACGGATCACAACTCGGTAACACGACCCCAAACACTGGCAACAGGGCCGATGACACACAGCAGGGCTCGCAACCTGATTGGCCAGAACGATCCAGCCAACGAACGCGCCTCACGTACACACGGGACCGACAGCACCCGAGTCGCAAGCGTCAATTCACCCACAGACACCGTGCAGTGAGTTTTGAAAATGAGTGAGGAAAAAGTATGAAAACCTCTTAAAATTTCAAAAATTAAAAGTTATGGAGAAAAAAAATTTCTTGAAGTTGACTTTGGAGGTCATTTGAATGTCAAATTATTTTCTTTTAATGAGAATTTTCTTTTTTTTATTGCAGAAATGGAAATCGGGGGAAATTTCCTTTCTAACGGTATGAATAACATAGGGGATAAAATCACATCCAAAGTTCATTTGAGCGTCAGGTGTCCTTATGCCATGAACTGGTGTAAATCGGCCGATAACTGAAATACCAAGGGTGCTGGAGAACAACTTGTCACACAAAAGTTTTAGAAAGTTAAATGAGACATTTTATGGTGACCTTGATTCTGGCCTTAAGGGTTATTTTAAGGTCAAGTTGTTTTTTCTTATTAGAAACCGCTATTTTTAGCACCTGAATCGGAAAGAGCTGAAAATTTTACCTTCGAATATGTATTATGGTGTGGGGTCAACGAGACCTCTACGTGTTAAATAGAAGTCACAATGATGCTAAGTGATAATAACGCGGATAATTTTGAGAAGCACATTTGACACAAAAATTATCAGGGTTGGGCAGGATGGTCTGATTTGCATTAATATAGCCTAGACCTCTATTTGACACGTAGAGGTCGCGTTGACCTCTACGTGTCAAATAGAAATCACAGTGATGCTAGGTGATAATAAAGCGGATAATTTTGAGGATCCACATTCTCACGAAATATGTTTCACACAAAGATTATCAGGTTTGGTCAGGACGCTCTGACTAGCATTAATATAGCCTAGATCTCTATTTGAAACATAGATGTCGCGTTGCCCTCACCAATTAATACATATTCGAATGTAAATTTTTTTGATTCTGGTGTCAAAAACAGCGGATTCCATTAAAAAAAACAACTTAACCTTGAAATAATCCTTAAAGCCTGTCTCAAGGTCAGACTCAAGATCACCACGAGATGCTCCGTTTGATTTTCTGAAACTTTGGGCTGACAAATTTTTCTCCAACACCCTTGGTTTTTGAGTTATAGGCTCATTTACACTAATTCATGGAATAAAGACCTTTGATCCTCAAATGATCACTGGATGTTAGTAATACCGCAGGACAGAAAGTCCACCGATTTTCATTTCTGCAAAGGGGATTCCCATTTAAAAAATCAACTTGACCTGCAAAGTCAATCCCAAAATCAATTTCAAGGTCACCATCAAATGCACGGTTTGATTTCGTAAATCTTTTGTAAGGAAAGGGGAGTTTGGAGTTTTTCTCCACCTTTAGATATCGAAATTTTCAGAGGTTTCAGTACTTTTTCATAACCTTATATATATATATATATATATATATATATATATATATATATATATATATGTATATATAACTAATAGAAATAGGAAAAGGAAACAAGAACATCAATATTAAAAGAAGAAGTAATTATGATGTGTTGCTCCAATACATTTAAAAAAAATCCTCTATAACGTCAGACTAAAATATGTGAGCAATGTATAACATCAGTGACAATATATGGAGCACAGACTAAGACCGTCACATAATAAATAGTGGAACAATTCATGATAATGTTGGTTAGTTCCCTCAGAGACAGGGAATAAAATGAGTAGATACGGGAAGGGAACGAACAAAGTCATCGATATAGTAAAAAAAATACACAACTAAAATCGAACTTTGTCGAATATGTAGCACTAACTAAAGGTGTTAAGTAGAACAGTAAATTTTTGCATTAGAGACCATGGGAATAAAAGAGAAGAAGAGGAAAACCGACAATAGGCTGGCAAGAGAGAAGCCTATACTTCATACTATGCGCAATAAAGGCTCTAAGGCCAGGTCTGGCGAAGAAGAAAGTTCTTCAGTCACATTGATGAACGCATAAAGTAAGTCGTGCCGCATGCACCCTAGTTACCCGACTTGGCCCCGACGAATGCCTATTTTATAGATTTAACAAAAGCGATTGCAAAAAAATGATTCATATACTGGAGTATAAGAGACGCTTGTGTCTATTTTGAAAGCAGATTATGTAGAGAAATAAAGTAAATTTGTGTCATAATTTTCGTATTTTCCTTGTAGAGTTAAAATTTTTGATTCCATACTCATAAATCAAATTTTGAATATCTTTCAAGTAACAAGAGTTTTATTTAGGTTTGAAAAAAATTAGGTTACTAATGGTTCACTTACAAAAATGTAGTAGTGATAAGTGCCACAGACGGTATTTAAAAAGTTTAATATTTTAGGGGCCGATAGTCTGGAATATCTAAGTGTAGAAGGACTTATCAAAGCAGTCAGATCTGACTTAAAAACGAAAGGTACCTCCAAAGTAGGACATTGTACGGCCTGTTTAACTGGTAATTACCCAGGAGGCGACCCTATAAAAAATCCCGAGATGGAATGGTGAAAAGTGAATTGAAAATGTGGAAATGTTCTCGTTTAAAATTAAAATTGCTTAAAGATGGCAGTCAACCAACATAACTTTCAAGATATTTAATTAGTTATTAGAGAAAAATAAAGATGTATATGTTAAGACTTGATAAAAGTTTGCCTAAAATATGGTTTGTAAAAATAGTAATTTAAATAGAGGGCAATAAAATAAAAATATTTTTAGGGTAGTAATTTATTAAACAAATTTAATTTAGATGTATGAAATGATTTTAATAGTTTTGAAATAAAGTTTGAGTTAGCGGCAAAATCGAATATAATTTAGGAAGCATTGGCTTATGATGCCAGAAAATTATGGGAAAGTTTTTTTTTTGCTATCGTTTCTAAGACCTAACCATTAATAAAGCTCAAGTTGTCGATAGGGATTATGAATAAAAAAAATATTTTCTTTGTGGCGGATTTATAGTTTGAAATGAACTTTTTCTGTATAATTTTCATCACTATTAAATTATAATTACTTTTTTATTTTTGACATTTTTTTCCGATAAAAGGAAAGTTGAGAAATCTAATTAAGTAAAATAAGCAAAAAACAATACCTGGATATGATTTAAATTAATGAAGTTATGTAAAATTAAAAGTTATATGTTAGAAAAACTGCTTTTTATTCTATTTTCAGAAATCTCTTCTTGTTCCTCCACAAAAGTCAGTGATCAAACATGTGAGCTAGAGGACTTTGTTTTTAAGATACAGTGTTAACTTTACAAAAAATTGCAATCTCTTTTTTTGAGAGTGCAAAAGATGCCGAGAAATTTTAAACGTCTAAAGTCATCTTTATTCATATTCACTGGTGACATTACCTTCTTCTTCTTATGCTTTGTTCAGAGGCGGATTCTGACTTTCACTACTTTTAAATAGTTAGCGCCGATATCACAATAGTATGGCCCGCGAAAGAGAGTTGTCGACGGGTCAGGGGGGGAGGGGTGTCGCTCCCCTTTGGATCCGCGCCTGGCCGTGTTCGGGCCTCCTAACGTTAGCAGTTACAATGGCGAGATGATCACGGTTCTTTGCTCGATGTTAAACTTCACTATCATTTGAAGAATTCTGTACCAATCCTCTTTGAGAACATGGCCAAGATATGCTAGTTTTCTGAACTTTACAGTTGTCAGCAATTCACGAGTGGCATCTGTTCGATCTGAAATCGCCATAATAGTCTGCATAGCTACCCAGAGTATTCGAAGCATTCGCCTAGGCTACCACACTTCAAATGCCACGATTGATCGTGGCAGCCTTCAGTGTCAATACCTTCGCTCCATAAAACACTGACCAGATTTAACATTTAACCATCTTTTGACGAAAAAAAAAATATTGCTGACAAGATCTCACTTTTAGAAAAGTTGTGAACGTTGATTCGATCGAGCATTAAATTTCTTTAACTAGGTCAAGATGTTGAGTAATATAACATCCAAGGTACTCTTTCGACGATTTGTTCGTTTATTAGCAGCGAAGCGTCTGGATACGGTAGATGACCGAAAACCATCAATTTAATCAACCTTATGAACATAATCTAAGAGTTGTTGTAGATAGACCCTGAAGGTTATTGCTTGTGATGGCCTGATCATCGGTATAACGAATCGTGTTTATTAGTTCGCCGTTGATTTTAATCCAAAATATTTTGTTATGTGGGCCTTCCTTAAAAATTTTGTCTGAACAGCAGTGGAGAGACGCCTCGCTGAATTTAGCATTCTTTGATAGGCTTACCATTAACTCAGACCACTGCCCTTTGATGCCAATATAGATTATCTATAATCCGCACCTCTTGCCATCAGCACCAGCATTTCTCAATATATCTATGAGTTTCACATGTTGTACGCTGTCAAACGCTTTCTCGTAAGCGAGAAAGCATACGCAATTGTCCGTTGGTCTTAACACTTATTGAGAAGTATATTTAAAGCAGATAGCGCTTCTCCAGTACCAAGGGTGCTTCTAAATCCAAACTGGATCTAATATAGGCCGTTTGCATATTTATTTCTTATTCTACTATGAATAATATCCAGGAAAACTTTTAAGGTGTGATTCATTAGACTTATTAACTTGTATTCGCTACATCTTTTGGCACGTTGTTTTTCTTGGTATTGTTATAAAAACAGATTTCTGATATTCCAGTGCTGTATACAGAATTAAAAAACTTAACCAATATATCGATATTGTCTTCATGAATCAGTTGCAGGAATTCCACTGGATGTCGTCTGGACTGGTTGCATTTCTGGATTTCGCTAGTCTTATCCGTAAAGTACCTCTGACTTCGAAATTTCTGGTTCTTCAGCTCCATGCACGGTGTCTGATGTTTGGTCTTTGGTGTTCAAATAATTCAATTATGTAGGAACTCCAGGCATTAAGGATTTCTTGCTCATCAATACGAGGTTTGCCTGTTGTGTCTACTAGTATATTAGGGGTCTTCTTGTTGAACAATCCAGAAACTTCTCTAACCTTGTACATGTTGAACGTATCATTGTTTCTCTCTAATTCCTCTCTCTTCTTTTTATGTCTGTATTGTTCTTATACGTTCTCCTTTCCTCTATGAGACCTAATATTTATTATGTTTGGTATTATTTATAGCATGTGAAATAATTTCCACATTTCGTTTATATTGTTACTGATCTTTTTTACATTTGCTATATTGCACTTTTTCAGCTGAGTACTTTCCTTTATATTTTTTTAATTTAACATTAATGTCAGCAATTAGAGGATTGTGGTCTGATCCAATATCAGTACCTGAATATGTTGTGACCTTTTTTACGCAGTTTCTGAATCTTCTGTTAGCCAGTATGTAATCAATCTGATTTTTTATGATATGTATCGGATGATCGCATGGGCCTATCCAAGTATACAATCTTCGGTTTTGCAGCTTATACCATGTCTTTGTTATTACTATGTTGGTATTCTGGCAAAATTCAGTCTATCACCAATACCAAGTTCTCTTTCCAAGTCAGATCTACGACCTGTACCAATTTTTGCATTAAAATAACCTAGAATGTATGTGATTTTATTGGGTTTTAGGCCATTTACAGTTAGTTGTTGGTACAGAACTTTAAAGTCGTGGTCGTTTTTCTTTTCTGCTGTAGGAGCGTAAATCTACAAGAAGTTAATATTAAATGGATGGCTTTTAATTGTAGAAGCATTATTCTGTCGTTGATAGGGGCAAAGCTTTTTACAAATTTTTCTGACTTCAAGAAAATACCGATCCTACTCCTGTGTTGTGTATCTGCGCCTTCGCTGCCAAAGAGTATAAAATACTAGTCCATCGTAGTTCGCTGATTCCCATGATGGACATCCCCAAGAGTTTAGTCTCTTGAACTAAATTATCGAACTTACCGACGCGTATAGGCTCCTGATATTCCATGTACCTATCCTTAAATTGGACTTCACTACTTTGAGCTGGGAGATTCTTAACACCCCTGGCCCATCAAAGTACTGCTCGGGCTTAGGGACTGTAAAATTTCCATTTTTCTTCATAGCGATATCCTAGGAAATCAGGAGTGTGGTTTCCCGTTGCCGTCACTGCTTTAAGTTCAGCCGTCTCCAACATGAAGAACCGTTGCTGTTCGCAGCCGCCCACTCTGGATCGGGCGCAGTAATGCTAGTTTTGGTCCGCCCCGGCTATTTGATTTCACCGGTACCACCCATATCTGGGGAGCGTTCCCATTAGTAAATTAATATTTATTGCGATTCTCAATCAAGCACAAATTTATTCAACAAACAGGCACACTGTTCCAGTTTAGCTAGATTTGTTATTTCAAGCATTTCACATTATAAAAATGAATTCATAATAGCGTCAGTCATTTGCATAAGCTATATAAAAAAATAAATCTACGGAAATCGAGTACCTATCGAATATCCTCATGAAATGTTCTAAAAACTAAAGACACACGTCTATAAACAAAATTTTTCGAAAATACAGAGCAAAATAAAGTTACCATATAAGTTTGAGACTCCTAGAATAATCGTCTTTCAGTTTATGAAGTAAAATACTAATTTTTTGTATGCAGTACCCATTGCGGTAATGTGAAAAATCGGCATTTAATGTCGTTGTATTCAAAAGACTCACCTTAAAATCGCTTCATAAAAAAGTTGTGAACATTTTGAACCGTAACTAAGACTCTGGTATTTTTTCACAAGTGTGCTATTTAAATTGGTTGAGTAATGTATCACTACTTTGAATTTTAAAAATCAGTGGGAATTACTCATATAGAAGCTCGATTAGCCGATGACCTACCTTTTTCTTTCTCTTGGGTCGTCATGAAGCCGGATGCACTACGGCCAGTATAAACCTATTGTGTTCACCTTTGACTTAACAGATACTTTGTTAACTGAGCCTCGTGAACCAGTTTTTTACAAGTCCGCTAAGGAGTCAGTGTGTATTTCAGTCGGTTCCAAAAGGCTGAAAGGTGTTCATTGCCCATTTTAAACGACCGCTACTGCATATATGTCTGGTCATTGCTGTAGCTTCTCTGGTGGGCCGTTCGCGATATTCCACCACATCATTCGCGTTACTAGGTTTGCGAAAGCGAGTGTTGAGTAAGAGTAATGCGCTTTCTTACTCGCTCTCCGTAGAGTTGCCGTCTAGCTTTCTGAGTGCCATTGCTGTGTCGACCCTACCCTTTGTCATTTTAAATGTAAAAATATAGACTGAAAGTTTATTAACAATAAAAAGTGGTTGATGTCAACAATGTTTTTTATTCATTACTTCTTTTTGACAAATTGGGATCAATTGAAATTTCAGTACAAAAATACAATATAGTATGTACAAATAACAGACAAATAAAACTTATATACAGATTTAATATCAATTTTTCCCTTTTTCTGGTACAACAAAAATATTAGTCGGATCACATCAAACTTTATCATTTCACTTTTCACCTTAAATAGTGTTTAAGAATTTTTGGCGATCCCTTCTATTTCATCTATTTCTTTAGGACATCTTCTGCTAAGTATTACGGGTCCATTTATTGTTATTAAAACGTCGTCTTCTATTCTTACACCTATCCCGTGATAACATTTCGGTAGTGAAGATTTTTCACTGATATAAATTCCTAAAAATTAATAAAGTTTCACATTATCTCATGACAAAGATCGCTTGGTATTAATACAATTATATCTACCTATAACTACGACAAACAAAAAAGCATTTCAAAGATTTTTTTAGTGTCTAGAACTTGGTAATGGTACGTTTTTGGGAAATAATAGTTTTTGAATAAAATAAGGCAAATCGGTTCTTCGCTCTTTACCGTTAATAAAAATATATTTTCCAAAGAATTCGAGATTCTAAAGATGAGAATTTTTCTGTATCTCCTGGAAAAATGAGTTTAATATTCCTGAGCTATATGTCCATATTCCGATACCCGTTCAATTTAGGTATAGAGTATTCAATAAGAAATATGCTTCGAACTTTTTATACAGTATGTTTATATTGGAGACATGTAATCGTGTAAAACGATGTAGAGGATAGAATAATAACGGGTGCCTCAAAGTTTACGCAAGATTTGAATTAAATAGAAAACACAATCTTTTTTTAAATTGTAATTTCTTTATTGAATCATAAAGTACATAGAATATGGTTATCTATGTAACAGCACATTAGCCAAATGGCCTTCAAGGCTTTGCTGGCACATATGAACTCTTTTGTCGAAATTTTTCATGACCATTTTGAATAAATGTAGCTGAATTTCAATGATACAAAGATGAATCTCTTCCTTCAATGGCTCGTAGACTTTTGACTTCAAATAACTCCATAGAAAAAAATCCAGTGGTGTTAAATCACATGGTCTAGAGGGCCAATTTTGATCACCGAAACCAGAGAGTACATGACCAGGAAATGTCTCGTGCAGTAATTGAATTGGTCTACGGGTTGTATGGCATGTGGCACCGTCTTGTTGAAACCAAATGTCGCCCACATCATTATCATCCAATTTAAGCAGAAAGAATTCGTTTATCATATCGCGATATCGAGTATCAGTAACAGTCACTGCTTGATCAGCCACATTTTCGAGAAGTATGGTCCAGTGATGCCTCCAGCTCAAAATTAGTGCCAAACACAGACACACATACACACGTTCTGGGTGAGTTTGTTTTTCGACAATCACATGTGGGTTCTCTGAAATACAAATGCAGCAATTCTGACGATTAACGAAGCCATCAAGGTGAAAATGAGCTTCATCGCTCAAGATGAATTGGCTCGAAAAATCAGCATCCACTTGTTTAATAATCCATTCAACGAACTTTATTCGCTGTGCATGGTCATTACGCTTCAGTTCTTGGGTCAACTGACATGTAGGCATGTAGACACTGATCTTTAGAGAGTATACAATGTAAGGAGCTTCTTGAAATTTGCAATTCTTGTTCACGATGCCGATGTTTCTGAACTTTCCCCAACACTCTCACGCAGTGCTTCGATATTAACATTCGAACGCCTCATTATTGGACGGCTAGTATGTTTAGCATCACCAACTGACCCAGTATCATTGTATTTTTCAATTACCCTGTTCACAGTTGACGAAGTTATATCAATATTCCGACCATATTTTCTACGAAATTTGCGACCTGTGGTCGACAAACTTTTATTATTTTTGAAATATTGTCCAATAATGAAAACGCGTTGTCCCCTCGTGTAATGCTTCATTTTTACTAACCCTAAACTGTCAGCTGTCAAACTATTTTTTTGATGCACAAATGGCGGCCAATTCAAATCCTGCCTGAATTTTGGGACACCCTTTATAAAGTGGAAAGACATCAAAACAACGGCAAATTCGTTTTCGAGTGGATCTAGTTATTTCGTACACATAGATTTCAAAAATGCAGTAACAAATTGTTATGATTTTATCTCTTTAAAAATTGCTCACTGGGCTCGCACAATAAAACACAACACCTTTCACTAATATTTCCAATTCTTATATTAACTACTTCTTAAAACAGCTCAAACACAACTATCTTATTACTACTTCTTAATATCTTCTCTATTCAAATACAACTGTACCTTTAAACTCATATCCTATCCCTCTCTATATACCTATAGAATTTCCTATATAAATCTAGAACTTACTAACATAAAAGTTTAGATCTATCTAGAAATATGATTCATCGATATTCGATTCCGCACATTATAATAAAGATGATACATCGCATCGGAATATTTCTATACGAAGGCGTATAAATAAGTTTCTCCTAGTCGTTCGTAACACTGCCACCTCCTAATTCTGATCATCCCGATTATCTTCGATATCCCCGTGGTATGGCTTGAACCTGTGTAGATGTACTACTTTCATGGTCTTGGAACTTCGTTGGATTCTATAAACAACATTAGTGATTCTTATCAGAACAGTATATGACCCCTCTAATGATGGCATCAACTTAGGCGATTTGCCGTTCTTTTTCTGTGGGTTCCCTAACCAAACTCATCACCTCGCTGGAACTCTGCCGAGTTTGCTCTGATGTCATATGAATGGACCAATGCCTTCGGTACCAGTATTTACAGAGTTTGTTGGAGTGTTGAACCAATCCGACGTTGCTTCCAGAAATCTTGTCCAGTCTTCTGTAAACGATTTTCTCCTAGCTACCTTTTATTATGGTTATTTGTTCGGCAATGACTCTGATTGATTAGGTATTAAGATTCTCTGACAGAATAAATTCTTCGGTACCAAACTTTAGAATCTTAAGCTTGTTGTCGAATCAGGTCCATTCCCATATAAAGATAAGTTCTATGTCAGCAACTAATACCAAATGGTTTAATTTTAGCTTTCCAAGTTAAATGTCAACTTGTATTTTCTCAATCACATCAGATGCTTCTTCAGTTGCAGTTCTCAACATTACTTTTCGGGAAAATGGCAGGATTTTAAATTTATCAACAAGGCTTGCCTTTATCAGAGATACTGCAACACCAGTATCAACAGTTATGGTAATAGATGTAGCATTGAGTTTAACTTTAAGGTAAAATTGGGTTTTCTCAGTCGTACTCCAGTCTGGATCAATGTAAAAAGTGACTGTCCGTATAGAAAACCCTTTTTCTGTTCTATTTTTCCGCAGTGCTTATATTCTTCCTTACGTGGTCTTCTTGACAAGGTATCTGGTTATTATGTAGTCTTCCTGGTTTATATTTGATATTAAAATTGTCCTGTTGCAGTTCTTTCTGGTTCTTTTCTGTGCGATCGCTGGATGGTGAACTAGACCTTAATTGCACCTGACAATCCCATTTCATGTGACCAGTTAGGCCACATCTGTAGCACGTTATGTGCCTTCTTAATTCTACCCGACAGTCCCTTCTCATGTGTCCAATTCGTCCACATATGTAGCTCTCGATCTGGTTTCTAATATTACGTGAAGTATCACTTATCCTACGTTTGATTTTAGAATTGGACTGTTGTAGTTTTTCCTGGTTTTCTTCTCTGTGATCTCTGGATGGTGAACCAGACCTTAATTGCACCTAACAGTTCCATCTCATGTGTCCTGTTCGTCCACAAATACAGCACTTTATGTGCTTTCTTAATTCCACCCGATAATCCCTCCTCGTGTGTCCAGTTCGTCCACATATAAAGCATTCGATCTGGTTTCTGCTATAACGTGAAGTACCACCTCTTGTGTTTAGTTCTTCCTGGTGTCTTTTATAACGTGAAATATCACTTATTGTGTCCATTTTCTTAATTATTTCATATAACATTTTCTCCGTTGTTTGGTTGGACGATTCCTTGTTTTCCTCTATGATAATGCCCATTATTTTTGACCATAACACATAAGCTGCTTCTAATTTCAGCCCTATCCAACGTTTCACTGCAATAATTAAACTTGCTTATACGCAACATACACTGTATTTCCTGATCTCTAATTCCATCAATAAAATATTGGATTGTAAGCTCTTCTCAAAATTCTTCCGTAGCTCCTGGGTTATCCAGAGGAACAAGATGTCGGACATCCGTTTCATATTCTTGAAAACTTTCTCCTTTTCTTTGATATCTTGACCTGAGCTGTGACTGATATAACTGGCGTCAATGTTGATCTCCAAATCTTCTTTCCAAAGCAGTACTAAGGATTTTAAAGTCTTTTTGTTGGATTATAGGAATGGTTTGCAACAACTCTAGTGCTGGTCTACGGAGTGCGATTACTAATGCAGTAGTCATCTATTCGTAATTCCAGTTATTTGCACTAGCAGCAGCTTCAGGCAGCTTCACATTGTCGTTTATACATTATCCAAGATGTTTGACCATCATAAGTTGGAGGTTTGATGTTCTGTCCGGTGGTTATTACTTTAACAGAAGGGACATGCTTCTTTATTTTATTGACTTCTATCTGAAGGCTCTTCATTTTAGATTCTATCTCGTCTACGATTTCTCTAATTTTTTGTGGCATTTTTCTTATATCTTGTTCCACTTCTCCTACATCTTGTCGCACTTCTCCTATGTCTTCTCGCACTTCTCCAATCTCTTCCTTAAATTATTGCGTTTGTCCCCGTAGAATTTGATCGAATTTTTGCCGTTCTTGTACAATGACCTCTTATATCCATTTGCAAAGTTTATTTTCATCTTTAATGCGACGTTCTTCTTCTTTTGTTTGAAGGTTGTAGACAATGTTGAAGAATGACTAAAATGTGGTCGGACTTGCATTGTCTGTATTTTTATTTTTACGAAGTTTCGATTAGGTTGTATCTCTAAACGTTATCAAGTATAAACTGAATGTTTTGTCTTAAGACTACGAGCTTATATAGGGACTGTGTCCACCGAAGCCCAACGTATGCTGCTTCTATATTCTATATTAAAAACAATAATGAAATATTCAGTAAACCGAGTGTTGAGATACCTAATCTTTGGCAACCTCTTATTTTGTATCATCAAATCATTGAGGTGTGTACAGTGAAGTGAAACGTTGCGCATCAGTGGACACAGTTCCAGTATAAGCTCGTAGTCTTAAGATAAAACATTCAGTTTATACTTGATAACTATTAGAGATACAACCTAATCGAAACGTCGTAAAAATAAAAATAAAGACAATGCAAGTTCAACCACATTTTAGTCGTTCTTCTTCTTGTTGTTTCTCTTTTTGGCAACATTCATCTTCTTCTTGTGTTCCTTTAAGGCGACGGTCTTCTTCTTGTTTTTCTTTCAGATAACGTTGTTCCTCTTTGAGGCGGCGGTCCTCTTCTTTCTGTTTTTCTTGTTGATGTGCTTCTTCATCCCGTTTGTCTTTAAGGCGAAGTTGTTACATTCATTCCATAAAATCAGCCAGTGTTTTATTCATTTACTTCATTTCGACTGTTTGCTGTCTAGTATTTACCATAAAAATTTCTAAAATATTCTTGAAAACTCATTTTAAAATGCCTTTCTTGATATAACATTAGATGGTGAACTTCGTTTTTCGCTATCTCTTCTAGTTTCGAAATAAGATATTCTAAAACTTTGTCGAAAATTCGGTTCTAGGCTTCTTTCGTAATGACAAATTCGATAGGGAAGTTCGTTCTTCGCTATATCTTTGAGTTTAAAAACATAACTTTTTAGAACTTCATAGAAAATTAATCTTATTTTCTTACTTGATAACAAATCCAACAGCGAAATCAGTTTTTCTCTTCTAATTTCCAATACAATTTTCCGGAAACCGGGTGATAATCCCCGCCTCTGACACCAATTGTTACGATTTTATCTCTATAAAAATCGCTCACTGAGTTCGCAGAATAAAACACAACACCTTTCACTAATACTTTCAATACTTATATTAGCTACTTTTCAACACAGCTAAAACACAACTATCATATTACTACTTCTTAATATCTTCACTATTCAAATACAACCATACAACTCCTTTTAAACTCATATCCTATCCCTATTTATATACTTATAGAATTTCCTATACAAATCTAGAACTTAGTAACATAAAAGTTGAGATCTATTTAGAAATATGACTTATAGACATAGTATTTGTAGGCACATTATAATAAAGATGACATATAACATCGGAATATTTGTATATGAGGGGGTACCAATGAGTTTTTCCTAGTAATTCGTAATAATGTAAAGAGTTATATTTATAAAAATCATCGATGGCGACATTTCTCAAACAATTTGCAATTTGATTTGACTAATTTGACCTTTTTGAGCATAATTTCCAAGATTTATTACTTGAATTTTATTAAAAGACTTTAGAGATACACTCTGTATACCCAAATTAGATAGTTTTCAAAATATTGATACTTGAAAAATTATATTTTATTAATTTAGGTCAACTAGTTTACATATTTCCATCCCAATTTGTCAACATCTGTTGAACCGAGAGTGATCGAAATTATTACTTCTGCTTAAATCAGAAGTTGTTGCGTAGATAGTAAAGAAACAGATTATGAATGTACCAAATATATTATTCAAGTCCTAAACCCAAATGATTTTTGTTGAAAAACCACTGTGACAGATAAAGAGAAAATCAAAGAGCATCAAATTGAATTCATATGTTCCATTTTCTTAATTTTGATACGGAACATGAAAAAAGTTAAAATAAAGTTAAAGTTTGTTAAGTTAGTATTAAGTATGCCATAAAATGATTAAGTCAACAAATTTCGTAGTAGTATAACTTACCTGGTTCTATTGTAATTACCATTCCAGGTTCAATTTTAATGTTCCTACTAACAGAGGGCGTGTCATGAACATCCATTCCTAAATAATGTGAAACATGGTGAGGACATAACTGATATGAGGCCTAAAATAAGGAAAATTACTTCTAAATATACAACTAATTAAAAACCACTTTTCTGAGAATAAGCCAGCATATATTGGGAGTAGGGGATGGAAAACTATTTACATGATTTTTTTTACAATGGCTTTACAATATTATACCGATCATGAAACTTCAATTGCCAGATGGAAACCGGGTAATCTGTTATCAAATTTAGGACTACTAGAATTAACCTTTAAAATTCAAGATGTTAATCAAGTCATACTTAAAGCCATCGAGGTTCTCTTTTGTGCGTCAATATTGCAGTGCTGTATTGCGACTGAATCGGCGCAGTTCCGTGCTCGAACAGTAGCGCAACATTATTGCGGGTCTCAAATGTATATTCTTGAGACTCAATTAAAATGGAATTCTCTGGTACAAAGTTGCGCAACACTGCAATGTGGACGCATGTTTAGGGCGACAACACAACTAGCGGAGTAACGCTTTTTATTTCAATATTTTGATGTTTCGGCATCATGTGGTCTAAACACTCAAGAGTCAAATAGCGGAACATTGGCAGCCATGAGCACTACTTTCATTGACATCCTGAATCAAATGGTTTCCAGCAGTGTGGGCATTGATCTTTGTATTGGCGCAGCTTAAAATTTTTGTAGGATATTGTGTTGCAACATTTTTGAGCAGACTCTCAACAATGACAAGCACCAACAAGTTTTGGTGTGTACTTTAGAAACTAATAAAGAAGATGTACAATATTTCTTCTATAAAAGAAAAATAAAGCTAAATGAAATAAATCTGTAAAAGAATGAGTAAGATATTTTAAAGAATAAAAGTTCAAAGTTGCGCTTTGTGACAATATTTTTGTTCATTTCGTCCGAGCGGTGTGACGTAATTTCTTGTATCCACTGTTACAAGTCATTTTTAATGGATAGCACAACGCATCTCCTCGTATCCGCAGTGTATGCTGTAAAATGGCAGTTTTATTCCTAGAAAAATATAGGACGAATTTGAAGAAAAAAATCTGGGTTATACGGCGGCTGGTTCAGCTCAATTGTTACATTCGCGGAGGATGAATTAAACTTTGGCTGATTTGTAAATTCTCGTATTTTTGTGGATAATATATCTCCTGCTGAAGATTCTGTGCTGAGCCTTTTTGGTGATCCAGAAAACTTATTTACCCGCAACATGAACTTTTTGTTTCTGGATCTCAGAGATGTACCAAAGTTTCGTCATCTTGTCACTATTTTAGGAAAAAAGTTAGAGTTTGCATTCCATATAATTATGAGAAATTTGCTGCTTTGTTAGGGAATGAATAATCTCGGAACTCGTCATGGTGACACTTTGGTTTATCTTGTAGAATTATAAAAACGTTTAGTTCAAATATATTTATTTAATGTTTTAGCAATACTAATCATTTTCAAACAACTATATATACATACTCATTGCTTCCACTTTCTTGCAAACATCAGGATTAGTTTTATCTGTAGGTCTTTCACCACTTGGAGCTTCTTTAATGAGGTCTTGACCTCACTGACCAATATTTAACTTTAAAATATGATGCGGCTTTGCCCCCATATATGGTAATTAAACATTTATAAATTTTTTAGAACAATGTTCCTCAAAATTTCATGACATTATAATGTTTCAGTTTTACAAAACACATTTTTTGTTGCAAAACACACACAAAAACGCAACGTAAAATCAGTTGTTGCTATCACAGTTAGATAGATATTTTTCTAGTATTCCGCATATCATTTTGTCCCTTCACAAATCTTGCTTCCATTTTAATGCAAAAAGCAGATAAACAACAAATAACATAAAACACGTGTCATGCATGGTCAAATGAAATGTATGCTCACTACGCACTGTGGCGCAACCCCACATTAAATATCAAAACTTGAAAAGCTTATAGTCAGATCTATTTTCTTCTCACGAATCTGATAGTTATAGTTTATATTTTATTATAATAATAAAACATACTGATTTTTTTCGGATAAATCTAAAAATGAGTATCAACTTTATATTGAAATGAGGTGCAAACCAGAAATTGCATAAGGAAAAGATAAAATTTGTTTCTCTAAAGTTCCCTTCTAAAAGAGCATAAGTTTCTCTCAAGGGAGAAGGAACCCTTCTGAAGATCTTGTCAAGGTGAAACCTTTATAATAAACAATATAATTAATTTATTTTAATAAACAGACAGAAACACTTTTTCACTTTAAGCGGTAAGCACGGTACTTCCGAAAATCAAGGATGTCAACCGAAATTTAAATTATGAGAAGCAAAATCATGCGGGACACCATGCAAGGATTGGTAAAAATAAGCGAGAATAATTTTGGACAAAAAAAATCTTTATTTTTCGTTAGCATTCGCCAAATTTTGAATTTAAGTTCCGACGCAGTCTTCGGATTTTTAGAAGAAATGAATTTTTGTCTAATTAATCCTTTTGGGACACAATTTCTCTTTTAGAATTAGGGAAAAAATCGTTTCTTCATATTTGACCACATAATTAAATCTTAAAAAATTGACAAATTTAAGTGTCAAAAACCATTCCTTTTATGATCAGTCATAGATCCTTTTTTGTAGATCATCTAATAATTAAAACTAGTTTAGTATAAAATAGGAAATTTGGTTGCCGAATGACAAACTGCACTTTCATGTCCAGTAAAATAAACAAAAAGCGATTGCTAAAAAATGTTTTGAATTTAAGAGCGCAAATACATCTTGACCTTTTTTGCGATCAACTTAATAGTTAAGAATAAGTGTGTATGAGTATTTCCAGAATGTTCGAGCTCTTTGTACTAATATTCATCAATTTCGCGAAAATGTCACGATTTATAACATTATAGTATTTAATGAGACCAGGTTAATGCCGGAGATTCACAACGTCAAGCTTCACCTGTATGATTACAATATTTATAGTAAAGACCTCTTTGCTGAAACCAATGGTTTCTCAAGAAGGAAAGGTATACTGTTGCAGTGCGCTCCAATATTGCAACTAGGGTATTGTCGGCAAGCAAGTAACTTTTTGTATCGCAGGGGACTGGCATGGGTCAGAGAGTCATTCAAACAGCTTACTTTCCTCTTCACTCCAAAACCATTGCATATCAGATCTTTGGTGATCACTGAGATAAACTTGTTAGAGCCTTGTATTTTGAGAGCTTTTAATTAACCTAGTTGTAAATTGACTGCGGATGGCCTTAGCTTTTCGGCTTTAACACTGCTCCCGTGTTGAGTCCTGGAAAAGATTGTTAACATGTACTCGCTTCATAACTTATTTCAAGTTAACACACAGAGAAATCGAACTGCTTTCCTTCTAGATCTCGTATTCATGCAACAAAGCATAAGTGAACATTGCAGCTGAGCATCTAACAAGACCGGATATTTTCCACTCTCCATTGTGCTTTGAACTGATGTTGGTGAATCCCAATAATGGTGGTGAACTTGTATCTGAACATTACCACAGAAACGCTGGATCTGCCCACTTCTTGGGTCAATTTAATTGGGTTTAGTTATATTATAACAGACTTTTTAATGATTCAAAGAAGCATTTCCTATAATATTTTATACTTATTCATAGAACTTCTTGTTACGCTAAAGACATTTTTTGCTAGATGGTTTTCAGCGAACCTAAGGGATGCGGTTGTAGCAAAGAAGGGAGCCCAAAAATGATACTAAGTTTCAGAATTAGATACTCATTATCAAGAATTTGCCAGACTTAGAACAATTTGTAAGTCCTTAAAGAGAAAATTTTACAGTAGTTTTGTGTTTTATAGTGAAATGTTTATAAATAATAACTTAAAACAATTTGAAAATTTTGTGAATTGGAAACGCAAGAGTTCTGGCGTACCAAGTGAAATGAAGTATTGCGGTGTTACGAGTACTTCCGGTGTAACAATTGTAGAATTGTTCGCCCAATACTTTTCGGTTTCATATCGCGACAACCACTAAGTATAAATGACTTAATCGTAAATATAATAAATTTGAATAATTTTATTAATCCAATCTCGGATATTTTTAAAAAACTTTGCAGTCTCGATATAGCTGTAGCCTAAAACGCTGCGGCTTTGTATTGTCAAAACCGTTATTTTTGGGTTTTAATTTGTCTCTGTCAGAAGGCAAAGTTTCTGCTTTCTGGAAATCTAGTTTATGTAACACAAAGTAATCAATAACCGTCCTTTTATTCTACGAGGCTAAGAATATATGAATCGTATTACATATCTATGTTTCAGAATGGAAAAATTGCTAAATAGATATTATTTGTTTCTTAATTAATTTGTTGACAGAATGCCACAGAATTTTTTTAAAGGAAATTTTCCCCTTTTACGTTTTCTAGTAGCTATTTTTTCTCGTTAAACTTAGCGACATATAAAGAGGTCCTGCTATCTGGAGTACACCTTTTTCTTGAAGTAATTAAGTTGCAAAATGTTATGAATCTAGAAGTTTTTCAATAATGGCAGTATTATATCTTTGTTTACTGTAATAAAAGAGAAATGGTCAGACATCTAGCGAGCATAAAATGCAATTCGGTAAATAATTATATACGTACCTTCATTAAGTAATTGTTTGAAGGTTGAACTCCAAGAAGCCCATTGGATTGCAGCCTTTTGCCCAGTAGCAAACACATACATTCGAATAATGCGTCTAAACTGGGCATTTTGTTACATAACTCTATAAGTTCCTTTTGTACATCTAAAACAATTTCGTATATCTCTCTTTGAGCATCTGTGAATTTTCCGTTAACAGGCCATGTCCTTGTTATGTCGCTTGCATACCCATGGTATTCACAGCCTGGAGAAATAATTTAGAAATAATGCAAAATCCTAACAAAAAAATTGAAAAAATTATAAAAGAAACCAAATATGACATTATTATTCTCATATATTTTCTTTTACTTTAAGGAAATCCAATCGCTGCCATCTGAATCAAATATCATAATATAATTTAAAAATAAATAGTTGGTAAGACATTTATTGTTAAAATAGAAAATATTAGAAAAAAAAATTAAATACGGAACTTGAGTTGGCTCATTTAAATTTGCGGGTAATAACTAGTGTGTTATCTGGCAACGTTGTGTTTTTACTGTTTATCTTTATCTCCAAATAATCTAACCTTAATCTTTCCTAATAAATAAGTTTGCAGTGAAAATAGTCAAAAAAATAAAATGCTTTCTCCTTCTCCTTCTGGAACCCAAAAAGGATACACATAATTTGCCGTTTTGCGAAAAAATCATTTTCAACGAAGTTATCGAGATTTTAAAGTTGAGCTTAGAGCTGTAGGTTAATTATAAATAAATAAATAAACGGGCTATGAAAAATATACGTCGGTTACTACATATGTTTTCTTTACGCGACTATTGATAAAAATGTTGAGTGTGTAGAAAACATACCGTCAGGTAGAGAAAAGGCTCAAGTTGAATCCACCAACTATTTATCGTATTTTTTATGAGCATTTTCAAATACATTAACTTTGTTCATTTTGGGTATAACATTTCATGACTGAAGTAGAACAGAAGGAAGTAGTGCGAAGAAATACTAAGTAAAAAAGGGCATCTTGGAATTGGAACGGGTGGCTACTCAGATATCTGGGAAAGCGCGGTGGAGAGGTGTCCATCAGTACCCATGCAAACTGATTACATGACGCCGCTTTTAAAACTCAACCTTTCTCTGGATATATTTCTGCCAAGTAGAGAGGATTGGGAGGGAGAACAAAATTTTCCGAGAAATGGATCCTGATGGTATACAGATGGATCTCGACAAGATGAAAGAGTTGGAACCGGAGTGTTCGGCAGGAGTACAGGAGTCAGAGAGTACTACCCTCTCGGCCAACGTGCAACGATCTTCACATCGGAAATTTATGCTATTCTACAGTGTGCCCATCTCTGTGAGAGGGATATAAACAGGAATAGCGTAAGACAGTAAGGCTGCGATAATAGCAATGAAGTCTAGTGTGGTAGCTTCGCGACTAGTGTCCGAGTGCAAGGACGTACTGAATAATATGACAAGGGATGGTTGCACAGACTCGTGTGGGTCCCGGGCTACTTAGGAATGAGGAAGCAGACCGTCTGGCAAAGTTGGGTTCCGCAACTGGACCATATGGACCCCAACCAATTCTTCCTGTCCCAATTGCCGTTGCCAAAAGGGAATTAAAATCGTTGCTGGAAAGCAAATTTATTGAATCGTGGAGCGGAGCTCCTGGAATGAGGTGTGCTAAGGAATATATAACTGGACCTAGTGCACGGCGTACTAAGGAGCTTCTCTTCTTAGGAAGGAAAGAGTTGCGAATTGTGGTGGGATTGTTAACAGGACATTGTCACCTGAGGGGCCATCTTCACAGAATCGGTGCCGAAGACACCTGTAGGTGGTGTTTAGGGGAGGATGAAACTGTTGACAATGTCTTCAGAGAGTGTCCAGCACTCAACGGACTGAGAAAGAGATATTTTGGAGATACAATTTTGTTACCGGAAGTAGTTAGGCAAGTTCAACTAACGAGGCTGCTTGGATTTGCAAAGCCGATCGGTCTCGAATGACCTGCAGCAATGGTGGGGTGTAAAGGGCCCAATAGGGGCCTAGGCATCGATGATCTAGTAATCACCAGCCTTTTGATTCATTCACAGTAAATAAAATTAATGATTGCTAATCAATGGTATTAATTTAATAGCTATATCCGACGAAGCCCCGCTTTCTAATGACGTTTTTACGAAAATATAAGGTATGTGGGTGTTTGAGGATGAGGAACCTCCAAAATCAGTTAAAAAATTACAATTGGTGAAGAAAAGGATGGTTGCAGTGTGTTTGTACCAAGATAAATATTTTGACAAAGGTTGTCCTTGATAAGTAGAAGACTGTCAGATTGTTGGTATACAGAAGAATGTCTCTCCAATGTTACTGAAGCCCTGAAAAATGAACATCCTAACATGATACTCAGAACCTGGTTAGTTCTTGTACAAATTCGACGACACAACGAGGAAAGAGAACTGTTATTTATTTGATGGAAATAAAAATTAAATTATTGGATTATCCTTCCTATAGCCTCAGGTGGTCGCTATGGGACTTTAGCTAAAGGATCAACGTTTTTCAACAGACGTAGAACTAACGGTGCGTTTATTTTCAGAAATTTGTGGTGGTATTTGACCAGAGTTCTCGCAAGATGATTTTAGTAGCTGGTATCGATGTTTGCAAGACTGCCTGATTATGAATAGGTATTATGTTGAGAAAAAGTAAATAAACTGAGAGTTCAACAAAACTTATATAGCAGCATTCATACATATGTATGTATATCGAAGAATTATATAGATATGATAAAATCAATTATTTACATAGTCAATTTAGTATTTATAGGGTGTCCAGAAGCAAGTTCCAGAAAATTTACAAGGTACTATACCGTAAAAAATGCCACCAAAATCTCAATGGATTTCCAATTACAGATAAATAAAGTTGAATTTTTGTGTAACGTCCACTAGTGGCAAGTTAAGGGAACAATTTTACCTGTGGAAGAGCCTGTTAAATATCAACTTACCCCATCAGGAAATAAATTAAAAATGAATTAAAAACCAAATCAAAATTCAACTTTATTTACTTGTAACTAGGAAACATTCAATTTGATACTTGTTAATGTTACTTAGTACCTTTATTTTATAATATAGGATCAACTTCTCAAATTATCCGATCTTCTTTTCAGACATATAAAAATAAACTAAATTTGGGTCAGAAATAAACTTACTTACCAGCATCCATGAGTACCAATTCATTACCATAAACCAATTGGTTATTGTTAATATAGTGTATTGTGGTAGCTCTAGTTCCACCCGCCACTACAGAAGGATACGCTAAAAATTCTGCTCCCCTGGCTCTACATTCATAGTCAACTTTTGCAAAAAGCTGATTTTCTCCTAAAAATTTATAGGAGAGATTGAAATACGAAAAACAAAATTTTTTCATTGAACTGGTTCAAACAACAATTAATATTTTTGTTTGATTTAAGTCATATTTTTTAATATTGTTTTAATCACAGAGTAAACATAGTATTTATTTTTTTTTTGGCCCTTTGGTCTAAGTAGCTAGGTAGATGAGTTATCATATTTCTAAGTAGTTCTCGACTTTTATGCTAGCATATTTCTTGTTATTTCTAGTAAGTTCTATAGGTTAATAATAGGGATAGGATATAAGGTTTTACATAGTATTTGAAACTAGACACAATAAGTGATATTTCACATTATAGGAGAAACCAGATCGAGTACTATAGATGTAAACGAACTGGACACAAAAGAAGGGACTGTCGGGTGCAATTAAGGTCTAGTTCACCATCCAGAAACCGCACAGAGGAGAATCAGGAAAAACTACAACGGTCTAATTCTAAAAACAAACGTAGAATAAGGGATAATTCACGTTATAGCAAAAACCAGATCGTGTGCTACAGATGTGGACGAATCGAACACATGAAAAGGGGTTGTTAGGTGCAAATAAGAGATCAGATAAAGTACTACAGATGTGGACGAACTGGACTAATGAGAAGGGTCTGTCGGGTGGAATTAAGAAATCACATAAAGTGCTACAGATGTGGACGGACTTGATCCATGAAATGGGACTGTTAGCTGCAATTAAGGTCGAGTTCACCATCCAGAAACCGCACAGAAGAGAATCAGGAAAAACTACAACAGTCCAATTCTAAAATCAAACGTAGAATAAGTGATATTTTATGTTATAACAGAAACCAGAATGAGTGCTATAGATGTAGATAAATTGGATACGTGAGAAGGGACTGTCGGGTGCAATTAAGAGACCAGCTAAACTGCTACAGACGTGAACGAACTTTACATATGAGAAGGGACTGTCGGGTGGAATTAAGAAGGCACATGAAGTGCTACAGATGTGGACGAACTGGATATATGAGAAGGGACTGCCAGGTGCAATTAAAGTCTACTTCACCATCCAGAGACCACAAAGAGAACCAGGAAAAATTGCAACAGTACAATTTTAATATCAAATATAGACCAAAAAGACTGCATAACAACGCAGATACCTTGTCAAAATCATGTAAGTAAGAATACAAGCACTGCAGCAAAACAGAACAGAGAGAAGGGTTTCCTATATGGAGAGTCACTTTTGACATTGATCCAGACTGGAGTACAGCTCAAATGAGAAAAGACCAATTGCAACTTAAAGGAAAAGTCAACGCTACACCTATTGCCATATTGTTGATACTGTCAAGCCTTGTTAATAAATTTAGAATTCTACCATTGTCCAGAAAAGTACTGTTGAGTACTGTAACTAGAGAAGTAGCTGATGTGATTGGAGAAATGCAAGTTGAGCTTCAACTTGGAAGGCTAAAATTAAACTATTTGATGAAGATTACTTCATTCTTGGAATGGACCTGATTCGTCAACATAGATTTTCTTCGATAACAAGCTTAACATTTTAACACTTGGCACCAAAAAATTTATTCTGTCAAAGAACTGTAATACCGAACCAATCAGAGTCTATGTCGAATAAACAACTAGAAATAAAGAGGAGCAAGGAGAAAATCATTTATGGAAGACTGGACGAGGGTTCTGGAAGTAACGTCTGATTAGTTCAACACTCCGACAAACCCTGTAAATACCTAGTACAGAAGGCACTAGTCAATGTATATGATATCAAGGAAAACTCGGCAGCGTTCCAGCAAGATGATAGAGTTTGGTTACGGAATACACAGAAAAAGAAAGGCAAATCACCTAAGTTGAAACCAGTCTGGAAAGCATCGTATACTGTTTTGAAAAGAATCAATGACGTTTTTTATAGAATCCAACGAAGTTCCACGGCCAAAATGAAAATAGTACATCTCCGTACATACCACAAAAATATCGAAGCTGATCGAGACGATCAGGATTAGGAGGGGGCAGTGTAACAAAGGACTAAGGTAACATTTTAATAAGCCCTAGTATACAAATATTTTGATGCGATGAGTCATCATATTTCTCGGTAGTTCTTAACTTTTATGCTCGTATATTTATTGTTATTTCTAGTAGGTTCCATAGGTATATAAATAGGGATAGGATATGGGTCTGAATATAGTTGCATTTGAATAGTGAAAGTACTAAGAAGTAGTAATTAGATAGTTGTTATTTAGCTGTAAAAGTGATAAGTAGTTAATATAGTGTTGGAAGTAAGTTAGTGAAAAAGTGTTATGTTTTATTCTTCAAACCCTATGAGCGAATTAAAGAGATACGATTGGAACAATATTTTAAGTTTTATTGGGTATTTCGCATATTATATATTTTTGTTTATCAATTGTGGTATATCCTTCAAATTAAACATACCGAGTTAGTAGAAAGTTTGAGAACCTCCAGTTGCATACTTAAAAAAGGTAGCCCCAGTTCTTATTTAGAGCTCAACTTAATTTTCTAATAAAAATGTCTGACACATTTTATATTAACACCATGGATCGTTATTTGTTAACTCTTGATAAATTGTAATATGAACTGTACTTCCCTAAATTATTTTTTGATACTTTATTGAAAATGTTAAGTTCTAATTTATTTCCTCTTGAAATAGAGTAAAAAATCTAATATACAAGGTGTCTCTAAAAGGTCCCCCATCCAAGTACTAACCGCGCTCGACACCGGTTCAGTAATCAGACGTGAAAAAGCTGAGCCACTGAAGTGAACCCAGACCTTGACAGAAGGAGTTGATATTTATTATCCAATTAGTAATAAATCAAATACAGACGTAAGATACACAAACTTTGAATTTTTTTTTGGGAATCATTTTAAAAGGACAAAAAATCTATTTTCTAGGTCTTTTATGTGGGGTAAACTTGCAGGAGAGCGTTATTGGCTGGTGATTTAAATGTATATTTCGAGCAAATAAACGTCAGTCTGTTGTAGTTTGGGTTTTCATAGGACGACTGTCAACCAGATCGTCTGCATGCCTTGATAATATCTTCAGTAGTTTCCCAGTGGAGGAGCTTGCATCACAGATTGTTGATTCTGACCTCCCTGACTACAATTCTCAAATAGTAGGGTTCAGAGTACGTTTAAAATCTAATTATAGACAGGAATTTAGAATATGTAGGTTAGTTACCCAACGAGGTATGCTAAACTTTTATAACTTAATAGAAAATGGAACTTTTTATTTTTATTAATGATCCAGGTTCCAATGCAGATGATAAATGGTCTAGGTTTGTGCATATTCTGGAAAGGACCTATTTAAAGGCTTTTCCTGAAAGAGTTTACAAAGTTACATCGGATCAGTCGGGTAATATCAGTTGGTTTAACGATTTAAAGAGAATGAGAGAACATCTCCAGTTTTTAGGGGAGCTCAGTAGGCAGTACTCTGGTGCAGGGTACATTCATGTTTATAAAAAGTTTATCAAACTTTATAAATAATCAATTAATAATGGCAAGATGACAGCCAATGATCGAATCATTATCTTTGTCGCTAATCGTACCAGGACTATATGGGATATCATAAATAAACATAGGAACTTAAATAACAAGAGTGACGCGGCACCAAATATAACCTCAGAGGAGTTCAATGATTGTTTTATTAATATTGTACACGAGTAAATTAGCAAAATCATCAGGCTAATCCGCTGGGGGAGTTTGTGGAAGTTATTTCCGGTGAGTATTTTATGTTTACAGAAACAAATCTGACAGAGATGTTTTTGTCTGTCTAGGCTGGTTAATGGGTACTCTTGGGAGAATATTTTTCCCGATATACTGAAACAAGGCATGGTTATTCCAGTATTTAAACAGGGATTATGTCGAACTATAGGCCAATGAAATGAATTTATTGCCGGCCATATCCAACATAATTGAAAAATGTATGGCATTAGGATTGGCGAGCTTTTTTGAAAACAATGACTGTTTTAGTCAATTCAACTAACAACATGAGAGGAGCACGGTACTGTATTGGACATCTTGGATCTGGTTGGGAGGATCACAAGGTCGTTTGATTCAAGGAAATATAATGCCATCTTATTCTGCGACTGTTGCTCATTATCTCCTCATAAAAAAGCTGCACTATTATAACTTTAATTAGAGCAGTTGCAAGCCTATAAAATCTTACTTGTAAAATAGCGTTCAGATTGGAGAGGTGGGGACAAGTCGTCGGCCAGGGGTTAGATATCGATAGGGGTGCCCCAGGGTTCAGTATTGGTGCCCATATTCTTTTTAATGTATATTTTGGGCAAAGATACGGCCGATTTCACGCTCTTTAAAAACGACACCACTCTCTCGGATTCGGGGCTTTGAGGTGATTGAAAGAGGCAGAAAGTGATTTGATGCAAATGGATTGGTTCTGAATGAAAATAAAACCAAGTGGTTCAACAACAAGTTCTAACACAAATGAATAAGTTGACATTACAATATAAAGAACACAAGAGCAAGTCAACGAATATTCATACTTGGGATAAAGTATAAAAACTAGGAAAAAAATCAGCCTTAACAGATCAGTCGAAGACGAATGGGATGAGCGCTGTCCGGTAAGTTTTTATGCGTTCAATTAAAAAATATTCTCCATGTATGAACCATAGTGTACAATAGTTGGATATCTAAAAGGCAATATAAAAAATTTATCCACCGTATAGAACGATGAACGACGAAAAAGGAACGATTGGAGTGGGAAGACCATAACGAATGTCAACAAGATGAACGATGGAATAAACAAATTGAAAGTTGGCACCCATATAGAGGTTCAAGAAACAGGAATGAGATGGCTAGATGATGTGAAAAGACAGATGGAGAGGGCTAGAAAAATTATTAGAGTAAAGAAGAATGAAGGAACCCCAGCCAGTTGAATTCCAATTTCAACGGTTTATATTTCAACACCTTTAAATTAAGTTAGAACAAAAATATTGCCTTAAACTTAAGCTCAAAATCATTCAATTTTATCTCAAATTACCCAACCTCCTATTTGTTACATTTCCAATATAATTTTGTAATCTAATTTTAGAAACTCTACTCAATCAAATTTTTTTTATATTGGAATATGGTTCAGTTTTCGAACTTTCATTGTCATTATTTTCAGAATTAATGGCCAGTTTTTCGTTGATAATGACTAGAGATATTTATAATTTTAAAAATAAAGAGATCAGATATCCAATAACTTATTCTATTTTTTACCTTTGTTCTTATTTTTTTTTTAATTTGGCTGGAAATGTAGAAATAAATGAACTTAACGCACCTATTCCTGGCCTTGAGTATGCCATTGTTTCAACAATAGCCTTTGAGGCAATATCACATGACCTTTGCATTAGTGCTATCTCTGCTGTACTTTTATATAATCTTAATCTGTGTATAAAATTCCTAGGCGATTCAAAACACTTATTAGAAGAATCATTGATGTAGTCGCATACTATTCTGTGGACGTCTTTATGTACTGCCGCTTCAATATCATACCTAAAAAATATGACTCTGTGAAGTAATCTAAAGATCAAGAATTATTTGCCTGATTTTGAAGGTAAATAATTATTTTTGTTCTTAACCAATTGAAAAAAAAAACCTTATAAGGGCAGATGTACTCTGTTGTAACACAGTTATAGCACAAGGTTTTTCAGTTGGTTGAAAACTAAAATAGTTTCTCTAATATAAATGTATTTATATGCCCAACTACTATGTCTTTTAATGGGTTGAGGGCAATATCGTTACAGGAATTTAAGTGAAATAATTAAAACTTTTTTGTCTTATCACTAACGTTTTGGTTTATTTTAATTAAATTATCTTCGAAGTAATTTTTCTTTAACTAAAAGAAACGGAAACATGATATTTTTGATGGAAAATTTTAAAAGTTAAATATATTTTTCTTACCTTAAAGAATTTTTACTTAGGCAAAAATCTTATTTAATTAAAACTAACCATTTAAACTAATATTTGTTACATTTTTCTTAGGTTAAGCATTTATATACGCTTCTGCCTGTTGCATTGCTCTAGGTAGACTAAAATTAAAGTTTAACAAGGTTTTTTTTTAATTAAAAAAGAGTTTGTTAATATCTGCAATTTTACACTTTAAAAAGGTGGTCATAAATATTTCCGAGACCATTCGTGTCAGTTCTGAAATTCATGGTAATGGGTGTTTTTCTTATACAGATTATTTCTTTAATGGACCTTTTTTGTAATATTTTTTTTGTTTATTATTATGACATTATTAAAATCAGGATTATGTAAATTGTCAATTGCATGTTTTGCTAGTGCTGTATTGTTATTTGTAACTTTGAATACTGTATTTATGATTTTAGGTTCAATTTTTTAAATATTCTTTTGTTTGACCAATGTATACCTGATTACAATCTAGGTAATTCATTTTGTAAATGACGTTTGCTTGTTTTTCCTTGGGAATATCTAGTTGTAATTTAGTGTAAAAGCCTTTTTAATTATTAAATGGTTTTTGGGCAATCAAAATATTATGTGGTTTTAAATTTTTTTAATTGGATGTTTTGATTTCAGATATATATGGTAGGGCGACATACTTTTTGGTCATTGATGAATTTTTGCTTTGTTTATTGTTATAGTGTTTATGTATTTTATTTTTTATTATAGGTTATATTTGGGGTAGTTTTTATTTACTAATGTGGTTTTTACTTTTTTAGATTCTGGGGTATAAATTGTGAGTCACCTAATTCCGTCACTATTGCAGCCCCATAGTTTGATACCATATGTCCAGATGGGTTTTAATAGTGATTTGTATATGGTGAATTTATTTTGAAGTGTGAATGTGGATTTTCTGTGTATTAACCATGACATATTTCTTATTTTCAGGTCAAGTTGACGTCTTTTGGCTTTGATGTGCGATTTCCAGGTTAATTTTTTATCTAGGTGAAGTTCAAGGTATTTCACTTCATATTTAACGGGGATGAGGGTGTCGTTTAGAGTAAGTTGAGGATATTCTGCTCTTCTAGTGGTGAAAGTAACTTGGCATGATTTGTTAGAATTTACATTAATTTTCCAAGCCAGTGTTGGATTTGGTCGAGGTGGTCTTGTAATTTCTCAGAGGCCCTTGGAGGATGAGCATCTATAGCACGAATTGCTGTATCGTCAGCGAATGTTGCCATTAGCGTACCTTCTCTAACTGGTATGTCAGCAGTAAACAGTAGGTATTAGAAGAGTCCGAGGACACGTCCTTGCGGTACGCCTGACTTACTGGAGTAGTATTGAGATAAGATGTCTTCATATTTGACCTGGAAGTAGCGATCACGTATGAATGATTTAAGGATAAGGTATAATTGGCTTGGCAGTTGGTGTTTTAACTTATATAGTAACCCTTTATGCCACACCTTGTTAAAGGCTTGTTTGATGTCTAGAAATGCCGATGTGCGCATCTGCTTTCTTTCTAGACTCCCTTTGATTTTATTGACGATTCTATGAAGTTGCTGTATGGTTAAGTGGTTTTGTCTAAAACCGAATTGGTGGTCAGGAATTAAATCATTAATGTTCAATGTTTCTTCACGTTTATTAAGAATAAGTCTTTCGAGAATTTTTGACATAGTGGGAAGAAGACTTATTGGTCTGTACGAACTATAATCTGCGGGCGGTTTAACGGGCTTCGGTATCATGATAACTTGAGCGTATTTCCATAGTACCAGGTAGAAGCATAGTCGCAACACACTGTTGTATATGGTAGTCAGGAGCACAATAGCTTTTTTAAGAAGGTTTTTCTAAAATTTCGCCGGTAATAAGAGCGTACCTAGGTGTTTTGTGTGGGTCTAGTAAGGATATTTGTTTTTTTACTTCCGCTGGTGTAATAGCTCTTGCTGGTAGAGACAACTGGCAAGGTGCATTCAAAAATGTTTCTACTTCATTCTCATCCTCGTTTGGGATTTCCGTGATAGAAAATACGCTAGCGAGGTGTTCAGCAAATCTGTTTGATTTTTCAGTGTTCGTCCGCGCACAGGTAATGTCATCTTTTCTTAGTGGAGGAATGGATACTACAGGTCTTTTAAATTTCTTTGTCGCTTTCCACAATGAGTGGTTATCTGCAGACAGGTTGGTGATGTAGTGCTCAAATGACTTATTTTTGGCATTTTGAATAGCCTTCGCAGTTTGTGCGTTAGTCTGCTTAGAATATTCTTATCTAGGGGATTCCTAGTTGTTTGCCACTGTCGGCGAGCTCTTTTTGGACTTTCTGACTCTAGTCTAAGTTCAGAATCTTGTTCTTCTTCTACAAAAACCAAGAAATGCAAGTAAATTGAGTCCAAATTAGCACAAAACTTCTAAATTTAATGATTATTTCGTATTTTGTGCTGTAATTCTCTTGTTCTCCTAGAAAAGTTATTATAGAAATATCGAAAAAGCAGGATTTTTTTAATATTATACCAAATAAAACAGATCATCTTAGAGATCTTCCCGTATTGATCTGCGAAATAGGTTTCGGAAAGTAAATTAATACAAATGGTCCATTTTTGTCATTCAATCTATAACTTAAGTTCAGAATCTGGGACTTCTAAAACAAAAACCAAGAAATGCGCCCTAATTTAGTTGAAATAAGACCAAAAACTTTAATGTGAAGTGGAATGTTGCGATGTTCTGGGACTATTCCGTGGGTTTCAGATGTAGATTTCCATGAAGCGCTTTGAATTAGTGTGGTTAGATACTGCACAGTTTCAATATCTTATTTTTCTTTCAAGGTGATGTTTAGTGTTATGTTATCGGTGATGCAATTACGGAAGAGGTTCCAGTCTATCTTTTTTGAGCAAAGTCGAGGTGGAGATTTTTTCCATATAATACTCGTGCTTAGTGTTATTATATATTATATTATGGGACTGTGGTCAGAGCTCAGATCTAGATTTGATTCAATAGCACTATGTATTTCTGAAATACCTTTTGTTACAGCAAAGTCGAGTAAATCAGGGAGTTTGTTTAAATCAGTAGGCCAATAAGTTGGCATCCCGGTTGATAAGAAGTTTAGATTATTTTGTTTTATGACTTTCAGCAGCGTTCTACCATTTGGAGTGATCAGCCTAGACTCCCACGCTGTATTTTTGGCGTTCCAATCACCAGCGACTAAGAAGTGAGAGCCAAGTTGTAGGAAAAACTCACAGTATTCATGATAGGTTAATGTGTATCTTGGAGGGTAGTAAACTGCTGCAACAGTCAAAGGCCAGGAGAAGGATTTTATTTTGTATTATTGTTCCTTGGATTTTATTCAGAATTGATACGAAAGATCTCGGAAATATTTCTTAGTGCATGACGATAACAATACAACAGACAAAAGCTTATATAAATACTTAACCTACAAACAATGTAACAAAAATTAGTTTAAATAGTTTTAGTTAAATAAGTTTGCGCCTAAGTAAATATCCTTTAAGGTAAGAAAATAATATTTGGCTATTAAAATTTTCCATCAGAAATATCTCGTTTCTTTTGAGTTTAAAAAAATTACTCTGAAGATGGTTTAATTGAAATAAACCGAAACTCACTTACGTTACGACAAAAATGCTTTAATTTCACTTATTCCTCTAAATATATTGACTGCAACCGATTAAAAGAAATAATAATTATTTTAACTAACACACACACACAAGTGTAAAAAAGTGCAAAATAAATTAAAGTTGAAAGGTTATAATACATAAATTTTAATATACACATTATTTAAATCTTTCCTTTCCTGTGCCAAGAAAAAATAATTCCGTTAATCACTCATTTCGTGAATTATTCAAATGATTTTTTTATCAAATTATTGTATGAAGTTAATGGCAGCAATATTATACAGTTATAAATTAATCTTAAAAGAATAAAGGCAGAGAATAATCTAGAAAGTTCAAAATCATTGCAGGTATAAAAAAAACGAGACATAACATATTTTCACTGTATTAAAAGTTAACTGGTCTAGATTATAAATTATAGAGCTAGTTTCAAGACTAGATATTGAAGTTGACCCGGAGGTCTGGTATTGCAACGTCTTTTCTGGGTGAACTTATATGTAAATTGGGATTGAAATTGTTTACTCTCAGCTAATTTTTGACGATGCAAGACAAAATATGAGTATCATGCAATTATAACTTCACGCTGTCATCCCAAATGTAGTAATAAATATGACTTACCATATATTATAGGATTTTTTACAAGACCCTAAAAACTTTGGAAGTTCGCTTATTGGTAAACTATCATCTACGCCAAAAAAACCAGGAGCATCTTCTGGGTGAGTTCTGGGACCATCCCACAACTCTGCATGAAGGTCTATATCTCTCGTGAAAAGTATTGTTTTGTGGCTACTATAAAGAATATGTTTATAGCTTAATAGTAATGATTATGTAAATAGTTCAGTGCTAAAATCGTCTAACTAACAAAATTATTAAATCATTAATTTTTAAATATAGTAAAATTGTTTATTCTTTATAACAACTACTACTTGGTAGATGTTGAATGTCAAATTTTCCTATCAAGAGTCGGATGGTGAGTCCCTTCCTAAATTTATTATTGTTTGTTTTAGGGCCGTAATAAAGCTTTTATTGTATACAAATTGACTATCTACCTGGGACAATCTCCTGCGGTAATTACTACACAAGTGTCAGGTTCTTGACAGCCTGTTAAATAAAGAAATTCTGTATTTTGACGGAAGACATATGGGATTTTATCTGACATGTACTGTTTTGTTGCAGCTGGTATAACAATCTAAAATAGGAAAGATTTTCTAATTAATATTTAACAAAAACGAGTGCCGGTTTAATAGTGTGGCTTATTAAGTAACATTTTTCTATCTAATCCTTTTAGGATAAGGGTAAATATGAGCTATTTCTTTTAGAACTAATTTAAACCACGCTTGACATTAGTTTTGATGAAGTTACTAGTGGCAACTTTGCAATTACATATTAATAAAAAGTGACCAACACTTGAGTTTTTAAAGCTAGGCCCAATGATAACGAAATTTTCGGCAAAGTTTGCGATATCTGCTGTAAGTTTGGCTGAACGACTGAAGCACATGCAATAGCTGTTAAGGAAAGAGTTATTTTATTTTTGAGCTCACGTTGTAGATTGCACCTAGATGACTAACCTTGAAAAGATTGTCAGCTGAGAAAGATGCAAAAATCGAGTTTTTGAATCGGCGATTGGATGAATTTGGGGAGGTATTTCAGCGCGAGGTCTGTAGTATCAAGACAGCTAACTATTGATTTTATTGAAAGGCTGCAAAGGACGACTCGGGAAGTTGGAATACTGCTCCTCACTTAGATAAGAACTATGATGAAAGAGTCAGAGCTCTTGAGGAGGATAAGTCAAAAATGAAGAAGGAAATGGTGTCGTTGATTGAAAGAAATAAATAACTTCAGGAAGAGATAGAGTTGCTTGGGGTGAAGCTTATTAAATTAGATAAAGAATTTGTTGTTTGCAAAAACATTACCATCCTGATGAAAACAATCAATGAAACTTTGACAGACGAAAATAATATGTACATAGGATATTTAAAAGGGGCTCATCAGGATCTGTTTGCCCTTAAAGAGTTCCTGACACTTTCGAAACCAAAGAGCTCTTCACTAGCCTCACTTCTACCTGATTATTGTAATTCAAGAAGACTTGATACCGCTTCTCAACCCAAATCCAGTGCCAATGTGAATGGGACAGTTGTGCCACCTGGGGATAAGTGCAGAAAAATTATTATTTTAATAGACAATTTTGGAAAAATCATTTATACTTTTTTATCAAAGGAACTCAGAAACTTTAAAATTCAAGTAATAACTAAACCATTTTCTAAATTTAAAGATCTAGTGTTCACATGTGACTGTTGTATTTCACACTTGTCTGTCACGACTATGTAATTGTGTTAGCTGGTTTAAATGACAGCTCTGTTAAAATCTCTGATTTAACTTTCCAAGCCGATAAGTGTTTTGCTACAAATTTAATTGTTTGCAGTCTCTCTATTTTTCCCAGTTCTTAGGAACAGCTATTGTACTTATACAAAGAACATAATTTCTATTAACCAAAAACTGATGTGTGCTGCCGAAATCTAAAAAATTTTCAATAAGTAATGACTTTTTGTATTTGTCTAATAATTGTATATGCCAAGAGTTCCTAAATTCAACATTTTATTTAATAAAAGGGGTTTGACAAGACTAGAAACGATTGTTAGGAGTGGTGTACTAGATTTTTATTCTTCTGGTTTCATTAACCTGGTGTATGTCCATACTGACTTTCCTGATACGACCCCCAGGATTCGGTTATTAGTTGCTCACCAGAAACTAATATTAGTAAAAATTTTTCATGAATGGAGAGTCCCGATCCAAAAAAGGACAGTGTGTCCTTGTTGCTCCTTAATATTCAGTGTTAAAGAAACAAATAAAATGAATATGAAATTTTTGTTGACACTCTTGACTCGCCAGATGGTTTGCTTAAATCGGAAAAGCCTTGTTTTGTTACTAATTACACTATAATTTCTTCATATTGTAGAAAAGGGTTGGATCATGGTGGCATCATCATTTTGGTGAAAGATACTATTTTACAGGGTACGAAAGTAGAGGACCTAAAAGTGTTTGATGCATATATTATTGAGGGGAAATTTTAGTTCTCTCGGTTCTTAGTTGTAACTATTCATAATTTTTATATTATATATATTTACCGTCCGCCTGGCAATGATGTTGAAGGTTCTAAATTGATTGTTTGTGGTGATTTTAATATTAATTCTTTGTCTCATTCACATGAAGCTTGGTCTCTTAAGAATCTGTTAACTAAAACCAAGCTACCAAGAAAAGCTAAAGTCGACAGATTATATAGTAACTCAAAATTTAGCTGTTTCCGTAACTTAAGCAAACATACCGACTGAGCAATGCTATATAGTTCTCCTGTTCCTCGAGACCTCTTTAGTGATTTTCTCAAACATTTTTAATAAAATTTTTCCATCACAAAAAATCAGATTAAGATTTCTGCATTTCCTGAGAAAATATACAGTTGACCTGTATTTTCATCATTACTTTAATACTTATAGAAGAATTTATAGGCAGGTTATAAGAAATGCCAAATAAAATTATTATAGGGATAAAGTGGAAAAACACGCAGCAAAACCAGGGAGAATTGGAGGATTATAAATGAACCTAGAGGTAATTCATTAGAAACTAAACAATATTCAATTGATGCCAATGTTTTTAATCAAATCTACTGTACAGTAGCAGAAAAGCTCACAAATGGTCTGAAGTCTCAAAACGATTCTATGTCCTATACTCGGCAGGCTTTTGTCAGAGACGTTTACATCGCTAAAACAGACCTTTATGAGATTAATCAAGTTCTAAATGTTATTGAAAACAAACACACTTCTGGGATTGATGGATTATCTATTAGGATTCTTCAAAGTCTGTCAGATTAAGCACTCTTCTACCTAGATTTTGCTATAAATGTCTTTTTTAAGACTGCGACCTTTCCAAATAATCTTAATTTATCCATTTTAAAACCTCTATTTAAGGGAAGTAAACTAAATGATCCAGCTAATTACACCCATCTCACTCCGAATATGTTTATCTAAGATCATTGAGATGCTAGTTAGGGAAAGAAAGATAACTTTTCTGACTAAACACAACATTTTAAGTAAATGTCAGTTTGGTTTTCGCGTAGGCTTGGTATAGAGGAAATTCGTTGGGTTTTCGGGAGGGAATAAGCACGAATGACGCAAGATTTTCCTTCATGTAGGACCTTTATTTGAGTCTAAATGTGGAGGATATTGCCGCTGCAGTGTTTTGCGATTTCTCCAAAGCGATTGATTGCGTGAATCATGGAATATTACCAGGTAAGCTCTTCAACTATAGATTCAGAAGTGTGGCTCTGCGGTGGCTTCAATCATTCTTGTCGGGTAGAAGGCAGATTGTTGAGTTGATGGGGATTCTGTCTGATGCATGTCGGGTGAGCCATGAGGTTCCACAGGGTTCCGTCCTTGGCTATATTTTTTATATAAATAACCTTGCATCACTTGACACAAGAAGTCGTTTCACGATTTTTGTTGATGATCAACAATTCTATAGTCTCATAAAGAGCAAGAATCGCTAACGAGGATTGTGTCGGAGGATTTATTAAAAATTAACAATGGTGTGATGCTAATATTTTATTTCTAAATGTAAATAAAACCAAATTGTCGAACTTTAAGTTTGTTTGCTCAGACCAAATGATGCTTCAGGATGAGCAATTGGAGATGAATAACTGTAACAGATTTTTTGGAATATTCATTAATGATGGGTAGAAATTTCATGACCACAGTTTGGCCTTGAAACAGAGGCTAGCTAGGGGATATTACTCTGTTAGGGCTGTAGCAAATAAATTGGAGCCAGAGGCTGCAAGATTAGTATATTTTTCTCTGGTTGAAAGTCACTTGCGTTACAGAGTTGCATTTTGGAGTTGTAGCCAATATATCTTCAATTCCGTTTTTATTTTACAAAAAAGAGTAATTAGGTGGGTTTGTCTTAAAACTCTTAGAGAGTCTTGTAGACCCTTATTTAAGGATTTAAAAATATTGACATTCTGTTGTTTGTTTATATTAGAAACAACTTGCTTATCTCTTGAATAGTATTCAGACTGAGCAAACACTTATATTCTTCAGTTCTATTGTATCACTCCTTAAGAGTACGTATTTTTTAAGACAACCAAATCGCGGAAGATTTCCATGTTAATCCATTCAGGACTTACAATGTTTTGAGTGTGGGCACCAAATAAATGTCAAAAGCCTTCATCTGCTCAGTAGTAGTAAGTCTTTCAATAATCCAAGACAATATAGTAGTTTCTTGTAATATTCATTTTTGAATGACGCCCAAATGACTCTTCTTTGTCGGTTCCACAATGGGAATAAGAAAGATTTTCATTTTCGTTCCTATTCCTCTGAAACTACACTGACCATCAATCAAATATTTGAAGGAAAAATCATGTTAAATATGAAAATTAAAGAAGGGGGAAAATATGTTTTCCAGGCTCTTTTCTTAAAGCCTAAATAGAAAGGAAAAATATATGAGTATTTCACAGAGATCATATTTATGTTATGGTAAAAGGCAAATTATGCTCCTTTCAAACCAAGTGACGTTGCCGACGATTTTATTTTTAAAGTCTTTTGTCGTTTTTTAAAATTTTTCTGATTAAAAACAATACAAATTTATGGAATTTTATATAATATAGAAGCTTTTATATACCTGAAATTTGTGCCGTTTTATTGTCCTGAAAATTAAGAAAAAATCGCGTAAAACCAAGACCAGAATTGTGCCCTAAGGCTTCGAAATAAGGGGTGTGAAAAAATGTTGTTTTCCTAGATTTCGGTTAATCGAAATAATTACAAACTTCTGTCATATCTCTTTATGTCAAAACTGCAGCAGCAGTAAAAACAGTCAAAGTACAAAATTCAATTTATTTTACCATATGATTTTCTGTCTGTGAACCTTTTTTCCGTGCATGTTCAACTATTGCTTCTACTAATTTTTGCCTCCTACACTGGTATTCTTCCCTTTTAATCAATGGAGTGACTTCATTTTCCCCCAATAAATGGGGGTGAGTATAAGGGGTGGGCTGTCCTAAGGGTTTTTTGGCACTAAAGTCACATGAACCTCTTACTTTGTTTTTGATTGCTTTGGTACAAAAACTTTTGGCAAGGTCTACAAAAGGCAAGTTATATAAAAAGTGATTTGGACGGATTTTACACTTACATGATCCACAAGATGAAGAGAATTTTTGTTTTAATATGAACATGTTTACTTTTCTTTTTTTTTAAAGAAATATCACAATAATTTTGAAAAAAAAATCCAAAAAGAAATCTTCGAGGCTTTTGACAGTTACTTTTGTTTTGATATTAATCCTACTTGTTGCTGCAACCATGCATACGCCATATTAGATATCTTTAGCCTACCAGAGAGAGAGACATTCTAAGATAGTCGCAGCATTTTAACCTTCGAGCATACACTACTAGGGGTGCATTCCACTAGGCGCTCACACCACCCAAAATATTTCTTCAGTCGTTCCACATGACGACTACGGTCGTTGCGGTCGCGGCGAAAACGTCATTAATGACGTCATTCTTCTCGCCACGCCGAGCTCACAACGTCTGAAAAGTGGGTTAAATAGGACGTTGAGAATTTTGGCGCGGTTTGTTTAAATTTAAAGATAATTGGATGTAAGAGTTTCAAAATTACAGTGTTATATATAAGAGAAAATAAGTATAATTTTATAATTTAGTTTAGATTCAAAATACACTGAATTACACGGTGTAGTCCCATCCGCAAAAGATGTTATTGAAAAATAAATTTATAAAATGTAGTAATTATATGCAAGTAGATTTATAGAGTGTAGTAATTATATAAAATTTACCTAAAATGACTTTTGAATTCTTCATTTGAATAACGATTAATAACATTCTCATAATCAATAATACGTGGCCCAAGTTTGCGCTTTTCCCGATTTGTAAAACTGCATTTCATTTTTCATCTGAACTAGATGAAACATTATTCGATTCACCAACAAATATCCAACTGTCGCCAGAAAAGACATTTTGATTATATTTCAATGTAAATTACTTACTCTACTAAAATAAAATATAAGAAACTAAATAGTATTTTTTTTACTATGAAGCAAGTTAACCAATAATTATATCCAATTATTAAAATTAAAGTTACAAATTATAACATAACCTTTTCAAGTTTCTGATTTATTTTCAAATCCGCAATTTGTAATATTTAACTCGACGTCCACAATCCCATTCCACTTAAGTTTATGATTCTCATGCTCACAAGCTAGTGGAACGGGAAAAACCGCGATCATGAACGTGATTGTTGTGAGTGCTTAGTGGAACGCACCCTAGATGTTTCGTGCCCGTTCCACGGCAAGAAAGAGAGAGAGAGCGAATCTGAATTTAAGAAATTTTTCAAATGTTTTCGTAACAACATAGCGGATTAATTACAATATCTATCTAATATTACTCGTATAAAGGCTATATTCTTTTGAGTAATTATCAATTGATCAAAGTGAACAAAGTGAAACTGATAACTTCATGTTCTTTTGAATATGCATTTACTTGTCATTGGGCTGAAGTGATCATGATTACTTCAAGTGATCGAAGTGAAAGTGATAATGACTCAAAAGAATAGCCCTAAAGTAACCGCTAAGTTGTATATATGCTTGCCTATCGCAGAAATTTCTTGGGACAAATATAACCTAACTTTATTTTTCAAACAATGTGTTATTTTCCAATTTAAAAAAATATTTTTTTGAATTAAAATGTCTCAAAAAATTCATATCCGCAGTGCTTCAGCTTCTAACAGAGTTAGACCTTTAGCAGCCACTCAAAAATACCATAAAATATTCACACCAGGGGAAGTTGTGATAGATTCTTCAGACACAAATTTTGTAAGGTAAATTTTTATTTTTTCAAAATATTGAAATTAATATCTATTTTGCAGCATATGCAGTTCCAGTTTTAATCATTTTTAAATGTGGAAAAAATTTCTCTTATTAGTGTCTTTTACACAGGAGAAGACATATCTTAAAAATTTCTAGAACGATTTCTAAATATTTTTCTAAAATGACTTGGAGAATTTTGAGTAAAATGAACAATAATCTCCTGCCTTAATAAGACATTTATTTTATTTTGCCAGATAAAGCCAACACTATTACATAGATTTTATTCACAATTCATTAGTATAGCGGAAATTTGCAAAAATTTATATCACATTGATAGCATAAATAGAGCAGAACAATAGCGCAAAAAGTAAATTAATTATTGTGGCGTAATATATTGGTATCCTAAAACCTTTCTCCACTATCCCCTTTCCTCTATCTTTCTTATTCTTTATTCCTGGAATTATTTTTGCGTAATTGCTTATTCATTTATATTTTTTTGGCTATTTCAAGAATCATGCTAAACGGAGATCAATGAAATTGTTGTGGGAGCTCAAAAGGCTTCTACACAAATATACAACATGAAGTCAATTATTATGTAAATTAGCAGTAATGATGAAAGACTATAATAATTCATAATAGTGCGTATATTTAAAAAGCGCATTAATTGATGAAAATCATCGGAAAAATCATACTATATTAGCACGTTTCGCATTTTGCAATCAGGCTAGAATGATCCGACTTTCATGATTCAAGATGCATTATTTTCGTGCTCTTTGAAATATTCACAAACTTTGATTTTATGACATTATTGATTGATTGCATGAGGTAATTAACTATATCCCATCTATTTACGTTGAGGCTATTAAAGCAAAAGGATTTTACTGCAGCGTTTACACAAAAAAGGCACTAAAGTCTTTGGTGCTTCGGCTTAAATATAGGCTACATGTAGTTAATTACGTCATACAATTTATCAGTAATGTGAAAAAACCAAAATAAGCCACTATAGTGTGAATATTTGAAAAGGACATTAATTGACGAAAGTAATGTGAATATTGAATTGTGAAAGTCGAATTATTCTAGTGTGATTGCTTATTGGTTTTATTATTTGTGAAATTTAATAAATAATGCTAAAATTGTTTGATTTTCACAATTCAAGATGCTTCATTTTCGTCAATTATTGCGCTTTTTAAATATTCGCATTGTAATTGATTACACTACTATACAGCCACTGTTATGTAAAAGGAAGTCTTTGATTAATTTTTGGCTCTTAAAAGCGAAAATGATGGTAAAAACTTCCTAATGACAAGTCAACCACGAAGTCTCAATCCCATAAAACTTAAAATAACGGAAGTACGTATTTAAACCCATGTAATTCTAAATTTTACCTTGCCCCGTAGCCGAATTTACTTATGGATGGTCCCGTATACGAGAAGTACGCCGTCGCTTTTCGAACTTCCGATACCCGCGTTTCTAGAAAATATCCGAAGTACGGAATGGCTGTAAAAGCAGCTGGCTGGCAGTCGTATCATCAGTATTTGTTTGGCACGAGCAGTGGTCAGTATTAGATAGAGAAGCGAAGTGCGCAAACGAACCAATAGTAAGTCTTGTATTAGTGTTATCTTTGTGTTGAAGAAAGTTAGTTGACGCCTGTAAACGTAGTATCACATCTCTGAACCGATGTATGCGACAGTACTAAAATGTCTAAAGTACAGAAACATGGCTGTGTTAACCCCGTGGATAGTTTTTGCTACATATGTGGTCAGTTTACCTCTAAATCGCAGAAAAGGACAATTAACAAAATTACCAAAGTAGCTTATCATAAATAATTTGGATGTCTTTGTTGGCGATCAAGATCGGGATTGGGCTCCTCACATATGTTGCCAAACCTGTGCAGCAAATCTAAGTAACTGGTTAAATGCCAAACACTCCTCTAAGCCTTTTGCAGTTCCCACGATTTGGCGAGAACAAAGAAATCATTTTAACGACTGTTACTTTTGCATGAGAAAAGTGTCTGGTTTTTCAAGAAAGAGCAAACATAATATTGAATATCCCGATATTCCCTCAACAATAAAACCGGTTCTTCATGGAGAAGGTTTACAAGTTCCAGCGCCCCCGGCAAAACGGGAGGAAGATTTAGAAATGTTTGCTGAAAGGCAGAACCCGATAATATATCAGAAAATGACAATTCTTATTTTCCCGAAAGTGAAGGAAAAACACCCTATTTAATTGAACAACCTGAATTAAATGATCTAGTTCGGGACCTTTACTTCTCCAAAGAGGATGCTGAAGTATTAGAATCTAGATTACAACAATCGAATTTACTAGCCACTGGAACCAAAATTACAGTATTTAGGAACCGCAATCAGGAGCTATCCTTGTTTTTTACTCTGCAGGATAAAATGTGTGTTTGTATTAATACAAATAGTGTTATGGAAAAATTAGAATTTGTACATAATCTGGACGAATGGCGCTTGTTTATAGATTCTAAAATAAGTTTAAAAGCAGTTTTGTTCCATAATGAAGGAGATGCGTTTAAATATCGTAAACAAATTTTTCCTAAACTTAGCGGTGCTAAGCTTAAGGAAGGAATATTTGTTGGACCACAAATTATAAAAATACTAAGGGATCTACAGTTTGATCAAAAATTAGGTGATGTTGAATTAGTTGCGTGGAGTTCTTTTAAAACAAATTTTTCGGATTTTTTAAGAAACAAAAAAGTAGAAAACTACAAAAAACTTGTAGAAGAACCACTTGGAAGCTCCTGCAAAATGGGACGTCACATGTCTCTTAAAATACACTTCTTGCATTCCCATTTATTTTTTTCCCAGAAATTTTGGGTGCGGTTAGTGACGAGCATGGAGAATGGTTCCACCAAGACGTATTAACAATGGAACAACGCTACTAAAATGATGGTCGATTATTGCTGGTTTCTTATGAGAGAAAGTGATTAGGAATATAAACGAAAGTAAACATTCTCAAAAAAGTTATGTACAAAAGACTAGATAAGAAATATTGATTTTTCCCCAATTTCTTGAAAACGTGGTAAATGAATTTAATGTTTTTTGGTGTGTGGTCTACCCTATAATATGACGTTTTCTAGTGGTATAGCGACCTGCTATAAAGTAGTGTAAGTGTTATAAAAGTGACGTCACTTGTAAACATTCTATCTGATTTTTTATGTCGTCAATGTTAACTTAGATGTTTCTATCGGATAATCGCATGTATTGGGAAGTTTTTTTACTTCTTGAAAAATATTCGAAACAAAAGAATTTGGAATCCAAATTTTGATAGAAACATTTTGTTTTCTGACGAGGCGTGCTATACAAGATTGTCAGCATATGCCTTTTAGGGTAGAGATGGATGGAGCAGTTCTAAAGACATTTGTTTTTAAGATACGTTCGAAGTTACTTGGCAGTTTTTAATTTTTTTTTGTTGTGGTAACAATCAATTTCACACCCTAAGCATCCCTTCATTCTCTTTAAAAATTTTGTAAAATGGAATACATAATCTTACTGGGTGACTTATTTTTTTTTTTTTTTGTAGAGGTCATGGAACATACGAACAAGACGGAAACTTAAAAGCTTCAGTAGCGGGTGTAAAAGTTAAAGTAAACAAATTAATTTCAGTGAAACCGCTTAAAAGTCGATATGACGGCCAAGTAGGGGAAGTGTTAGTTGGTAGAATACTTGAAGTACAACAAAAAAGATGGAAAGTAGATACAAATTCAAGATTGGATTCGGCTTTATTATTGTCATCAGTTAATTTACCTGGAGGGGAGTTGGTAAGTAATGCAGTCATTATCAGTGTTACATCTTCATTCATGTAAAAAAGTTAGTTGAATTAGTTTTGAGGCTGGTGCTGAATTTATCCTGCTACCATCGATACGGCGTAAGCAGAAAGTTTGTTTTTATTTTTTAAAATATCAGTGCTTGTTTTATACTGAAAGTGATAATAATATAATTATTGACAACTGTAGACACATCGATTTTTTGCAAATTTTGGATTATACAATACGAATTTGAAGTTTTTTTTGGTAAATATATATAGTTAAAAAAACACCTTGATACATGTAAAGTCTTCTCCTCTGTCCAATCTCCTCCTCTCTCCTTGATTATTTCCAGTAATATACGTCTAATAAAAGACATACTATTTAGTCATTTTTTGTAACAAGATCTACATAATTAAGGGCAGAAAATTGTGAATTTTTAACTCCAACTAAGAAAAATATACAATTTTTCTTGTCTTTCTCTTATATAAATAATAAAAAAAATAGCAATGCCGTGTGTCATATTTTTCTTTATTTCATTTGAAAGTAAAATTTAGCAGTTAAGTTGTTTCTGTGTTTATACATATTTTAGCATGAAATGTTATACATAAAGCTTCATAGGGCCCCGTAACACTATCAGAGAAGCACCAGCATAACATCTAGTAATTTTTCTTTAAGTCAACAACACTTTCTAGTAATATTTTATTACTTTGCCACAATTTCAGTTATTCTATGATATTGTATAACAATAGTTTTATATTTTTATAGACGGTATTTAGGCCCCACTTTTTGTATTCTAATTAAAAAATATCGTTGTTTTGTGGAGATCACCCAGAGTCGGGACACCCTCTGTCGGATTGAGAATTCGGAATACTTCTATAATATATTCTAATGGTTTGTTATCGTCTGCAAGTTGTTTTTTGCTCCTCCCCGTCCCACAAATTAAATTAATAATTTAATATAATAAAATTCAGGTATTACAAAATTTATATATGTGTGTTATAAGAATTGATGTGTATTGTAACTCGCCATACCAATAAATAAATAAATATAGTGATAATTAACGCAAAACTACATAATGTATTTGTAAATTAAGTAGAAAGGATTAAAACATCCATTTACTTTTAGCCTAATAGGAAACATAACTTGGTATTCGATATATAAAATTAGAAATTTAAAAACAAAGCTTCATTTTTTTAATTATGTAACACAGAAATATAAAATATTTCTAATATTGAACCGATATTTTGGTTTTAAAACTCAAAAATTTTTTTTTAAATTTTGTAAGTTTGCCGAACTGTAAATTAATGTAGGGACATAGATCCAATGTCAAAAATAAGTAGTAAATAATTAGCAGCTTATTAAGTAATACGTTGTAAAAGTACTACTCCGCGGGACCCCAACTGCACTGGGGCCCAATGCTTCTCACTAAGCTACCATATGATAGTTGCGTTGCTGGTTGTTACATCCAAAAAACATTTGGATTTGTGTTTTACGGCTAAAAATAGGGGTTATGCAAAAAACAATGAAAAAAAGTTTCCTCTTTTTGTTGGGCACATGTGACTGTTATTCTTATTCTCGTTTATTTCATCAGATATAAATGTTCTTCTAGACTTTAGTTTGCTAGTTCTGTATAAATTTGTCGTAAAAATTTTGTTTCATTTTTCATTCATTTTCAATGGATCTTTTCGGCGGGGTATTTTTCCTCAATTTTGGAAAACGACTTTTGTGGTTCCTATTTACCAGGCTGGCAGTAGGGCTGATATTCGGAACTATAGACCTATCAGCATAATTAATAATATTCCTAAAATCTTTGAAAAGCTGGTTAATGCCTTTCTTACCTTTATTTTTAAGTCTGTCATCATTGAGGAGCAATTTGATTTTTGTGCTGGAAGGAACACTGAGGTGAATCTGGTCTCTTATGTGGGCGGTTTGTCTGAGGCCTTGGAGAGCGGATCCGAGGTTCACTCGGTGTATACCGGGTGTCTCTGGTCCACTGTGTGGTTGAATTGAGACCTATTTGAGTAATCGTCGTCAGGTGGTGCGGGCGAATGATTTTGTATCTTCTAAGATATCAGTGTCTTCAGGGGTTCCTCAGGGATCCCACTTCGGCCCATTATTGTTCATATTATTCATTAATGATGTATCCATCTGCTTTAAGTCCTGCAAGTTCTTACTCTTTGCGGATGACATGAAAGTGTATAAGGCCACCGACAGTTACAGTGACTGCTTGGAGCTTCAGGGGGACCTTGATAGATTTGTTTCCTGGTGCGGAATGAATGGGATTAGTTTGAATATTCCTAAGTGTAAATTCATTAAGTTTTCTAGATTGCGTTATTCACTGGACTTTCGCTATAACTTGGATGGTATGCCGCTGACCGCCGTTGATTCTGTGCGGGACCTGGGTGTCCTTTTTGATTCCACCCTTTCATTCATTCCTCACATCGCAGACATTGCTAGTAAGTCCCTCAGGATGTTAGGTTTTATTAAACATCATGCTAAGGAACTTTCCACTGTGAAGTACCCTAAAATACTCTATTGCTCGTTAATTCACCTTGAGTACTCTTCTTGTGTTTGAACGAATCACATGTGTACCGACTCCAACGGGTACAGCCAAGGTTTCTCAGATATATTAACTTAAAGTTCAACGGGGGTGCTGATCTTGATTATGCTGCTTTGTGGTTCCAATTGAATTTGCTCCCCCTTGCTAATAGAGGAAAGGGTGGAGACTTAAATTTTTCTTTAAAATTATAAACAGTTTCACCGATTGCCCGCGCCTTTTGTCGAGTGTTGGTCTGTGGGTTCGTCCCAGCAGTACTTGTACTTCTCATATATGTCACTGACCCTTTCACAGAACAAATTATGCAGACCATTCTTTTATACCAAGGGTGGCTGGATATGCTAATGGGCCGGGTCACTAGAATTTCTTTGGTACGTCTTTGAATTATTTTAAATGAAGGCTGTTGGACCTGATTGTCGATTGATGTGTGTGTGTTTTTGCTGTTACTGATTAATAGGTGTACACTTTTTTCCTTTTATAAGCACCCTTTTGTTATACTATTATTAATTTCACATTGTTATGTTTCACTCTAGCTCTGTAATTAATTATTGTAAAATGGAGAGTGTTGTGTTGATAAATAAATAAATAAATAGTAGTGACCACCTCACCATCCAGGCAGTCAAGTTTTTTTTTAAATAATTGATGAGATTTCGTTACTTTAAATAAACTTTAATAAAAATTATCTTTTGTATTTCCTTATCCTCTAACATTTAAGACACTTACGGTGTAGTTTATGCTGAAATAAAGGCAAGTTATTTCAAATATAACTTTATGCTCTTTTTGTTCCTAGAGAAGAAGATCAGTTGAAGACCAGCATATGATGAGACAATATCTTCAAGAAGGGGACCTAATAAGCGCAGAAGTTCAAAGCGTGTTCACTGATGGAACGCTTTCTTTACACACTAGAAGTTTAAGATATGGAAAGGTAAAAATCGTGTTTAAAAAGTCGCTATAATTTTTTTCTTATTAAGTTTTTTAATTTTTAATTTCATATTTCAGTTGAATCTATATGTAAATTTTTATCTTTTAATATTTATCAGATACTAATGATTAAATTGTGATGTTTGATCATAATTCCGTAGCGTACGTATGCAGGCCTAAAATTGATTACAGCAATAAATACTTATTAGATTTCGTATAAGGACGTTTTAAGGATTACATTTTTTTGACAGCTGTATCCACTTACGAAATAAATGAAATCCGCTTACATATTTTGGCTTGTGTCATTTGTATAAAAAGTTTGATATATGCTGATTAATTTTATCTCGTGCATAAGACAAAACTAATTATAACTCATACTAAAGAAGGAAAGCTTTCTTGGCTTGGGTAAAGTTGAAAATTATGGTTCTTGGGTTTAGACCGTGTCAAATTGGAATTATTACCCGACGCTTTGCCAGTAGTCATTAGGCCCCCATAGCGTGGGAAAAAACCGGTGACCTTGAAAGCTGGGCGTGGTCACATGGTCGCGTGCCATGAGATGACGTAATGGGTGTGGTCGGTTGGTCGCGTGCCATGAGATGACGTAATGGGTGTGGTGGGGGTGGTCGCGTGCCATTATGCGTGGGTGTGGTCTTGTGGCACGTGCCATGAGATGACGTAATACTTCAATTAAACTAGTAGGTACTGGATACCTTGGTATATCGTATTTTTATTAATTAATTAAATAATTCCCTATATAAATGTCACCTGTCATATGTCACCTGTCAAAGTCATATGACCTACCATCTGTCATATGTCACCTGTCAAAGTCACATGACCTACCATCTATCACATTGCAAATGGCAAATGCAAAGGTTCAAACTGATAAAATCTTAAATTAATCATTATACCGAATGTATAATAATTAAAATAGGATTATTAACAGTAAATAGATTCAATGTATTTTATGACATTTATAAGATAAGACCTTAACGAGGTGTCAGGCGAGAACTGATCCCTTAAGTCACACCCCATTTTCGATTTTATGAATAAAATTTAAAGCAAAAACCATTAAAACGTAGATTTATTTAAGACCCTTTTTTATTACATTCAAAATATTGCAATTATAATTATACAATTTAAATCAGAGTAACTTTATTGCATTTTCAGTCTTTTATATCCATAAGGTTCTGAGCTGCCGTCAGGTAAAAATTTTCTCTTGGTTGAATTTGGTTTATATAATTTGATTTCTGTGCAAGTTGTTACCAGGTGCTCCTTGGTTCGGCGAATGTTCTTGGAAACAATTGGTATTGGATCGGACTTTTGAAGAACCATATTCTTTATGGAGTCAAAATTAATAAGTTTTGCTGCTTCATAGTTTAGAGAAATCCCCTTAACTTTGCAAACAACCTCTTCTCTATTATTTTTCGTAGAAAAAACTTTAAAAGCATAATTCTTAGGGCCACCAGATACAAAGTTGTTGATATACGAATCAGGTCCGTAATTTTCCAATTCATCGGTCATATCTCCAATAAACTGTCCAGTGGATATGTCGATTTCGTTGTCATTTCTTGTGGTATAAATAACTGAGTCTGTATCGTAATATAAAACTCTGCTACCGAGCTGATCCAGATAGTCATATAATTTAAGTCTTGCCTGTGCCGTGACATAGGCAGCTATTGCCACGTTAACCGTAGGTAAAGGGTCAAATGCTTCTTCTTTATACTCGTAATTGACAATAAGGGTATTTTCATTAACAGGAAGAATACCATTAACGTAAATTGCTGCATTTGTAAACATTGCATAAAACTCTGCAGAATCATTAATAATTTTCGTTTTTGGTTGGTTTTCTCTCTGTCCAAATTTTCCCCAGAAGCTATTAAGCATTAATTTTGCCAAAGACCTGAGACCAGGATTGTCTAATACCTTATTGTAGTCTAATTGAACATCTTCTTTCTCGAAAAATTCCTGAATATATTTGTTCTTTTCTTCTTCCGTTTTACAATTTTTAGGCCAATCGGAAGACTCTTGTTTTATTTTAATAAACTTATTCATCATAGCTGTGAACAATCCCTCCTGTTCAAGTTTTTGTTTACTAAAACGTTCAGTCTTATACTGCCAAATTTCGTAAATGTCTAAAAGTGTATAACCTTTCTCTATAGCCTTCGCTACTTCATCAATTACCCAAGTTCCAGAAAGTGCTCGGTCTTCATCGTTATGGGTACATTCGTATCGATTCATATTTTGCCCACATTCTTGACAGAGAACAAACATTAATTTATTGTTCATTTTCAGGGGCAAAACGGGATGATAGAGCTCACTTGGAGGAAGAATCTTACATTTTATAACGCCGTCTGTTTTATTTAGATTAAACTTTCTACACTCTTCTCCTACCCAAATTTTCGGATGACCAGTTGGAAATTTGCCATATTTACAAATATAAGGATACAAAGAACAGACATCAGCATATTTAATTTTTTCCCCATCTTTAGCCTCATAATATTCCCAGACATTTCCAGTTCTACCACCATAAAAGGCATCTCTAGGATTTAAAGGAATAGAATTAATTAGAGGATGTGTTTTGGTGTAACTTTCAATCTCGGGATTGTCTTGTAGCTGTTTTCTAAATTCACATTCCCACATTTCATTTACTACATAACCGAAACTTTTTAATCTTTCAGTTTTTGTCACAGTTGCTTCATATCTTAAATTTAGAGTTTGTGTTGGATCTTCAAACAAAGGATCATTTCTACCATTTGGATGACATTTTAGACACCCATGATAATAACATCCGTGAAATTCGAAAATTTCATTTGTTTCCGGACAAAAACCATCAACTTTTACTCCATGCAAAATAACTTCTTGATCTTTCGCAGCATGTATAATATTTATTTGCTTTTGATTTTCCATACAGATTATCCACTGAATTCCAATTTTACTTTGATTATCCCTCCATCTATATCCGTTTTTGGGAATTATTCCTATTGTGTTAGGTCTTAGGAAATTTCTTCGAAATACCTTGTTACAAGCGGATGCAATGGTAGTGGCTTCACTAAAGGGACATACATTCGTAGTTGTCAATAGTTGCTCTCTAAATTTTAGGCAAGCTCTGGTTAGAATTTCTACGTCTGAAACACAGTAGTCAACTAGCTCTTTCTGCATATCAAATTGATCATTTTTGTGCTCTTCATACCATTTTATAAACTTTTCTCTGTCTTCAGTCTTCATACTGTCTGGACTATAGTACTCGATTGACGGTAAAGATCCAATATAATTTTGGTTTGCTTTTGTGTTAAACAAATGTGGAAAATAGCCTTTCTTAAAATCATCTCCTAGTCCGAAAGCTTTTGGTAACTTACTAAGAGGCATAGGAAAATAATTTAGACTGTCTATAAACTTAATATTATCAATTAGCTTCATGATTATTTTTGTTCCTCTCATAATTAATTCTGGTGTTAAATCTGTTTTTGTCAAAATGTGGTTTAAAATAAATTGGTGGTCGAAGGCTTGACCATTGTGTGCAATTATCACCACATTTTTAAACTTTTTTCTTATTTCTAATAAATGTTGGATAAATGTTCCGGTGGGATCTTCTTCTTCTTTTATTATTTTGGATCGATATCCACATTTTTGACAAAAATAAAGATTTGCCTCATCTATACATTTATCACAACACTGTTTATATACACAAAGATTGACCTGATGTAAAAGCGAACCGTTGGTTAAAACCTTTTCCTGTCGGGTTTCCAAATCATAAAATACAAAGAGTACATCCTCTGTTTTAGGTTTGCCTTGATCTTTTTGAATATAGCAGGAATGATTATTAGGGACATGAGATTTGCATATTTTACAAAAAATTTCTCCGCATATATGTTGCCTCGAATGTTTTATGACTTTGAAGCAATTTTCGCAGCACCTAATTTCAGTACAAACAGTAGATTTTTTCCACGAACCAACCTTTAAGTGATTATCATAACAATTTTGACCTCTAAAATGTCTATGACAACTCTCACATTTAATTTTAACTTGATTAGAAGCACATTTTGGAGACTGAAAACAACCTGGACACGTACCTCCACATCTGTGAGCATTTTTGTTATTGGACGGAACGTGACAGTCTTCACAATAATATCGACATGTAAAGGTAGCTGTCAAAGATAATATAACATTAAAATGACCATTGTGGTGTAACAAATTAAGTTTTTTATAGCCTTCACTTGCACCTTCAAAAATGACATCTCTTCCTTTAGCTCCATATTTATAAACGACAATTTTATAATCTTTCAAATATTGTTGGAATTTCTGCAGTTCAAGAATTCCAAATCCTGTATTGGGAATAGTTACTTCGGCATTTGTCAACAATATCATAGCTCTACTTGTTTGTACTTTTCCGGTATCTTTTTTCACTTTATCAAATTCAGGGTCTTTTTCAACTTTTGCCATAGCCACTACCAAAGCTCGAGGTAAACAGAGGTTGTCCTTGTTCTTAATTACAATGAGACCTCGTCGTCTATTACACTCCTCTTCAAAGGTGTTAAATTTCATCACTCTTCCTCTTCCTGTCGGTGGTCGAACTGATGTTACGCTTAGACAAAAAGAATCCGTGTTAAGGCCGGTCGAGTTGGATTGATAGATGCTGCTGATAACATCCCAAACATCTTCAAAGTTTACCTGCTCTGCAGGTCTGAAACGAATCCAACCTTCTCCTCGGTTAAAGTCTTTTGAGCAAAAACTAAAACCAACCTGGTCTTGAGGTTCTAATTCTTGTGTGGCTTTTTGAATAACTTGATTTATCGCATCTTTCACCCAACCAACAGGTTCAGTATCTTCAGGCACAGGCTTTAACTTAAATTCTAGAGTACGACCAGTAAGATTATACCTTCGTACTCTATTGATGTAATCATTAACGATGACAAATTTATCCATTATTCTTAAGTTCAGCACACCTTCACTCTGTAACGATCAACATTGGAATGACTCGTCTTACCAAAAATGGAACCTAATAAAATAACTGCAACAAAAAGTTAGTTTTCAACAATATGGTAAAAATAGAATGTTGTGTGGGAGCCAGGGCTCACATGTGATCTTTTTTTGATATTATTTTAAATGTATTAAAGCAACTATATGAAAAACAAAATTAAACCTGTACAAATATACTGACATATCAGTAATAAAATAAATCCTTACCAAAACTAAAGAAAGATGTAAAAAATTATTCCAAACTATTACACTTGTTGTCGTCGTTATGGCACTTTAGCGTGTTATAAAAACCCAAATTTAGCAACGTTGAAGAAAAAATTGCAAAAATTTCTTAAATTAAAAGCTTGTTTTCGTCACGATTGCAACAGCAGCACTATTACAAAAACGAATCCGTTATCTGTAAATATTAATAAGAGTCAATAATAAATTAATATGGATTACCGGGGAATAATAATAAGATAGCTTTAAAAATTTTAGTACTGGTTACTAAATACATAATTATTGAATTTTCAAATGTCCAATCTAGCTAGTTAGTAAGTAGCAGTAAAATTTCCTTATATTTTTCTAAATCACTAGCGGAATAACTACCAGGTTGTCAATGTGTTAGCAGACTCCATAAAGCATCAATTAAAGTAAAGCGTTTTATTTCAGTTATAGAAATTATCAATCTACACTTGAAAAGATTGAAAGTATTAGTGATACAGAGCATGATGACAAGGGCTTTGGAACTTTTATTAATAAATAGGTGATTATTTAAATAATAATAGTTTTATATTCCTAGCTAAGCAGACAGATAGGCTGTTATTTATTTTAGAAAATATTACTTTTACTCCTTCACCCCTCAAGGGTATCATCCACTTATACAATCATTCAATAAATACCATACATAAAGTACACTAATTTACAACAATTTTTATGGACATAACAAAAAACTTCACACTCTCTGACACCGCGGCATTACTTTAAAAGAGAATCCCTTTAATATCACTAATTATTAATCAAAAAATTGAACTTATCAGACTATCCCTGATAAGCACTCCAGAAACTACACGCACTACTGAAGAAAATTCTTCCACAGCCCTCTTTGTTATATACCACAACAATTATGAAATGGGTGAGCCGAATAAAAACGAATACACCCGACTAGAAAATAGGAAATACGAAATAGCCTCAGGGCACCTAACGCAAGAGGGTATGATACCCTTTGTGGTGGAGGGTTGAAAGTGGTGCGATCAAAAAAAAGATCTCCAAACTCAACAAAGGGGCGTGGGGGAGAATTTTCGTTTATTTTTTGATAAAATAAGCCGTTTTTAAGATATTACCAAAAATAGATTTTTTCCTTTATAAAAATTGAAATATCTCCACAATGGTACATTTTATCAAAAAAAATAAACGAAAATGTCTCCCCTAAGAAGTTCTCGCCGAGTTTGGTGGTCTCTTTTTAGAAAATATTACTTTCACCCCTTCACCCTCAAGGGTATCACCCCTTATAAAATCATTCATTAAATACCATAAATAAAGTATACTAATTTACAACAATTTTTATGGACATAACAATAACCTCACACTCTCTGACACCACTAATTCTTAATCAGAAAAATTGAACTTATCAGACTATGCCTGATAAGCACTCCAGAAACTACACGCACTATTGAAGAAAATTCTTCCACAACCCTCTTTGTTATATACCACAACAATTATGAAATGGGTAAGCCGAATAAAAACGAATACACCCGACTAGAAAATAGGAAATACGAAATAGCCTCAGGGCACCTAACGCAAGAGGGTATGATACCCTTTGCGGTGGAGGGTTGAAAGTGGTGCGATCTAAAAGAAGATCTCCAAACTCGACAAGGGGGTGTGGGGGAGATTTTTTCGTTTATTTTTTTGATAAAATGTGTCGTTGTGGAGATATTTCAATTTTTTAATTTTTTATAAAGAAAAAAATCTATTTTTGATAATATCTCCACAACGGTACATTTTATCAAAAAAATAAACGAAAAAATCTCCCCCACACCCCCTTGTCGAGTTTGGAGATTTTCTTTTAGATCGCACCACTTTCAACCCTCCACCGCAAAGGGTATCACCCCCTTATACAATCATTCATAAATACCATACATAAAGTATTCTAATTTACAACAATTTTTATGGACATAACAATAACCTCACACTCTCTGACACCGCGAATTTTACTTTTTAAGAGAATCCCCTTTAACACCACTAATTATTAATCAAAAAAATGAACTTATCAGACTATCCCTGATAAGCACTCCAAAAACTACACGCACTACTGAAGGAAATTCTTCCACAGCCCTTTTTGTTATATACCACAACAATTATGAAATGGGTGAGCCGAATAAAAACGAATACACCCGACTAGAAAATAGGAAATACGAAATAGCCTCAGGGCACCTAACGCAAGAGGGTATGATACCCTTTGCGGTGGAGGGTTGAAAGTGGTGCGATCTAAAAGAAGATCTCCAAACTCGACAAGGGGGTGTGGGGGAGATTTTTTCGTTTATTTTTTTGATAAAATGTGCCGTTGTGGAGATATTTCAATTTTTATAAAGAAAAAAATCTATTTTTGATAATATCTCCACAACGGTACATTTTATCAAAAAAATAAACGAAAAAATCTCCCCCACACTCCCTCGCCGAGTTTGGAGATCTTCTTTTAGATCGCACCACTTTCAACCCTCCACCGCAAAGGGTATCACCCCCTTATACAATCATTCATAAATACCATACATAAAGTATTTTAATTTACAACAATTTTTATGGACATAACAATAACCTCACACTCTCTGACACAGCGAATTTTACTTTTTAAAGAGAATCCTTTTAACACCACTAATTATTAATCAAAAAAATGAACTTATCAGACTATCCCTGATAAGCACTCCAAAAACTACACGCACTACTGAAGGAAATTCTTCCACAGCCCTTTTTGTTATATACCACAACAATTATGAAATGGGTGAGCCGAACAAAAACGAATACACCCGACTAGAAAATAGGAAATACGAAATAGCCTCAGGGCACCTAATGCAAGAGGGAATGATACCCTTTGCGGTGGAGGGTTGAAAGTGGTGCGATCTAAAAGAAGATCTCCAAACTCGACAGGAGAGCGTGGGGGAGATTTTTTCATTTATTTTTTGATAAAATGCACCGTTTTTAAGATATTATCAAAAATAGATTTTTTCCTTTATAAAAAATTAAAAATTGAAATATCTCCACAACGGCACATTTTATAGAAAAAATAAACGAAAATGTCTCCTCAAAGAAGTTCTCGCCGAGTTTGGTGGTCTCTTTTGAGAAAATATTACTTTCACCCCTTCACCCTCAAGGGTATCACCCCCTTACACAATCATTCAGTAAATACCATACATAAAGTATACTAATTTACAACAATTTTTATGGACATAATAAAAACCTCACACTCTCTGACACAGCGAATTTTACTTTTAAAAGGGAATCCCTTTAACACCACTAATTATTAATCAAAAAATTGAACTTATCAGACTATCCCTGTTAAAAACTCCAGAAACTACACACACACTACTAAAGAAAATTCTTCCACAGCCCATTTTGTTATATACCACAACAATTATGAAATGGGTGAGCCGAATAAAAACGAATACACCCGACTAGAAAATAGGAAATACGAAATAGCATCTGCGTACCTAACGCAAGAGGGTATGATACCCTTTGCGGTGGAGGGTTAAAAGTGGTGCGATCTAAAAAAAGATCTCCAAACTCGACAAGGGGGAGTGGGGGAGATTTTTTCATTTATTTTTTTGAAAAAATGCACCGTTTTTAAGATATTACCAAAAATAGATTTTTTCCTCTATAAAAAATTAAAAATTGAAATATCTCCACAACGGCACATTTTATAGAAAAAATAAACGAAAATGTCTCCTCAAAGAAGTCCTCGCCGAGTTTGGTGGCCTATTTTTAGAAAATATTACTTTTACCCCTTTACCCTTAAGCGTATCATCCCCTTATTATAATCATTCAGTAAATACCGTACATAAAGTATTCTAATTTACAACAATTTTTATGAAATTAATAAAAATCATCTTCGACACCAAGAATTTTTCTTTAAATGACAACCCCTCCAGCATCACTAATATTTATTAAGGACTTACCAAACTATCCCGATGAACACTCGGAGAAACTATGCACACTACTGAAGAAAATTCTTCGGCAGCCCTACTTTTGTATACTCGGCAACGTAACGAAATGGGGGGGGGGGTATTAGTTTTTCTTTCCCGAATAACTAATACCCCCCCCCCATTTCGTCACGTTGCCGAGTATACAAAAGTAGGGCTGCCGAAGAATTTTCTTCAGTAGTGTACATAGTTTCTCCGAGTGTTCATCGGGATAGTTTGGTAAGTCCTTAATAAATATTAGTGATGCTGGAGGGGTTGTCATTTAAAGAAAAATTCTTGGTGTCGAAGATGATTTTTATTAATTTCATAAAAATTGTTGTAAATTAGAATACTTTATGTACGGTATTTACTGAATGATTATAATAAGGGGATGATACGCTTAAGGGTAAAGGGGTAAAAGTAATATTTTCTAAAAATAGGCCACCAAACTCGGCGAGGACTTCTTTGAGGAGACATTTTCGTTTATTTTTTCTATAAAATGTGCCGTTGTGGAGATATTTCAATTTTTAATTTTTTATAGAGGAAAAAATCTATTTTTGGTAATATCTTAAAAACGGTGCATTTTTTCAAAAAAATAAATGAAAAAATCTCCCCCACTCCTCCTTGTCGAGTTTGGAGATCTTTTTTTAGACCGCACCACTTTTAACCCTCCACCGCAAAGGGTATCATACCCTCTTGCGTTAGGTACGCAGATGCTATTTCGTATTTCCTATTTTCTAGTCGGGTGTATTCGTTTTTATTCGGCTCACCCATTTCATAATTGTTGTGGTATATAACAAAATGGGCTGTGGAAGAATTTTCTTTAGTAGTGTGTGTGTAGTTTCTGGAGTTTTTAACAGGGATAGTCTGATAAGTTCAATTTTTTGATTAATAATTAGTGGTGTTAAAGGGATTCCCTTTTAAAAGTAAAATTCGCTGTGTCAGAGAGTGTGAGGTTTTTATTATGTCCATAAAAATTGTTGTAAATTAGTATACTTTATGTATGGTATTTACTGAATGATTGTGTAAGGGGGTGATACCCTTGAGGGTGAAGGGGTGAAAGTAATATTTTCTCAAAAGAGACCACCAAACTCGGCGAGAACTTCTTTGAGGAGACATTTTCGTTTATTTTTTCTATAAAATGTGCCGTTGTGGAGATATTTCAATTTTTAATTTTTTATAAAGGAAAAAATCTATTTTTGATAATATCTTAAAAACGGTGCATTTTATCAAAAAATAAATGAAAAAATCTCCCCCACGCTCTCCTGTCGAGTTTGGAGATCTTCTTTTAGATCGCACCACTTTCAACCCTCCACCGCAAAGGGTATCATTCCCTCTTGCATTAGGTGCCCTGAGGCTATTTCGTATTTCCTATTTTCTAGTCGGGTGTATTCGTTTTTGTTCGGCTCACCCATTTCATAATTGTTGTGGTATATAACAAAAAGGGCTGTGGAAGAATTTCCTTCAGTAGTGCGTGTAGTTTTTGGAGTGCTTATCAGGGATAGTCTGATAAGTTCATTTTTTTGATTAATAATTAGTGGTGTTAAAAGGATTCTCTTTAAAAAGTAAAATTCGCTGTGTCAGAGAGTGTGAGGTTATTGTTATGTCCATAAAAATTGTTGTAAATTAAAATACTTTATGTATGGTATTTATGAATGATTGTATAAGGGGGTGATACCCTTTGCGGTGGAGGGTTGAAAGTGGTGCGATCTAAAAGAAGATCTCCAAACTCGGCGAGGGAGTGTGGGGGAGATTTTTTCGTTTATTTTTTTGATAAAATGTACCGTTGTGGAGATATTATCAAAAATAGATTTTTTTCTTTATAAAAATTGAAATATCTCCACAACGGCACATTTTATCAAAAAAATAAACGAAAAAATCTCCCCCACACCCCCTTGTCGAGTTTGGAGATCTTCTTTTAGATCGCACCACTTTCAACCCTCCACCGCAAAGGGTATCATACCCTCTTGCGTTAGGTGCCCTGAGGCTATTTCGTATTTCCTATTTTCTAGTCGGGTGTATTCGTTTTTATTCGGCTCACCCATTTCATAATTGTTGTGGTATATAACAAAAAGGGCTGTGGAAGAATTTCCTTCAGTAGTGCGTGTAGTTTTTGGAGTGCTTATCAGGGATAGTCTGATAAGTTCATTTTTTTGATTAATAATTAGTGGTGTTAAAGGGGATTCTCTTAAAAAGTAAAATTCGCGGTGTCAGAGAGTGTGAGGTTATTGTTATGTCCATAAAAATTGTTGTAAATTAGAATACTTTATGTATGGTATTTATGAATGATTGTATAAGGGGGTGATACCCTTTGCGGTGGAGGGTTGAAAGTGGTGCGATCTAAAAGAAAATCTCCAAACTCGACAAGGGGGTGTGGGGGAGATTTTTTCGTTTATTTTTTTGATAAAATGTACCGTTGTGGAGATATTATCAAAAATAGATTTTTTTCTTTATAAAAAATTAAAAAATTGAAATATCTCCACAACGACACATTTTATCAAAAAAATAAACGAAAAAATCTCCCCCACACCCCCTTGTCGAGTTTGGAGATCTTCTTTTAGATCGCACCACTTTCAACCCTCCACCGCAAAGGGTATCATACCCTCTTGCGTTAGGTGCCCTGAGGCTATTTCGTATTTCCTATTTTCTAGTCGGGTGTATTCGTTTTTATTCGGCTTACCCATTTCATAATTGTTGTGGTATATAACAAAGAGGGTTGTGGAAGAATTTTCTTCAATAGTGCGTGTAGTTTCTGGAGTGCTTATCAGGCATAGTCTGATAAGTTCAATTTTTCTGATTAAGAATTAGTGGTGTCAGAGAGTGTGAGGTTATTGTTATGTCCATAAAAATTGTTGTAAATTAGTATACTTTATTTATGGTATTTAATGAATGATTTTATAAGGGGTGATACCCTTGAGGGTGAAGGGGTGAAAGTAATATTTTCTAAAAAGAGACCACCAAACTCGGCGAGAACTTCTTAGGGGAGACATTTTCGTTTATTTTTTTTGATAAAATGTACCATTGTGGAGATATTTCAATTTTTATAAAGGAAAAAATCTATTTTTGGTAATATCTTAAAAACGGCTTATTTTATCAAAAAATAAACGAAAATTCTCCCCCACGCCCCTTTGTTGAGTTTGGAGATCTTTTTTTTGATCGCACCACTTTCAACCCTCCACCACAAAGGGTATCATACCCTCTTGCGTTAGGTGCCCTGAGGCTATTTCGTATTTCCTATTTTCTAGTCGGGTGTATTCGTTTTTATTCGGCTCACCCATTTCATAATTGTTGTGGTATATAACAAAGAGGGCTGTGGAAGAATTTTCTTCAGTAGTGCGTGTAGTTTCTGGAGTGCTTATCAGGGATAGTCTGATAAGTTCAATTTTTTGATTAATAATTAGTGATATTAAAGGGATTCTCTTTTAAAGTAATGCCGCGGTGTCAGAGAGTGTGAAGTTTTTTGTTATGTCCATAAAAATTGTTGTAAATTAGTGTACTTTATGTATGGTATTTATTGAATGATTGTATAAGTGGATGATACCCTTGAGGGGTGAAGGAGTAAAAGTAATATTTTCTAAAATAAATAACAGCCTATCTGTCTGCTTAGCTAGGAATATAAAACTATTATTATTTAAATAATCACCTATTTATTAATAAAAGTTCCAAAGCCCTTGTCATCATGCTCTGTATCACTAATACTTTCAATCTTTTCAAGTGTAGATTGATAATTTCTATAACTGAAATAAAACGCTTTACTTTAATTGATGCTTTATGGAGTCTGCTAACACATTGACAACCTGGTAGTTATTCCGCTAGTGATTTAGAAAAATATAAGGAAATTTTACTGCTACTTACTAACTAGCTAGATTGGACATTTGAAAATTCAATAATTATGTATTTAGTAACCAGTACTAAAATTTTTAAAGCTATCTTATTATTATTCCCCGGTAATCCATATTAATTTATTATTGACTCTTATTAATATTTACAGATAACGGATTCGTTTTTGTAATAGTGCTGCTGTTGCAATCGTGACGAAAACAAGCTTTTAATTTAAGAAATTTTTGCAATTTTTTCTTCAACGTTGCTAAATTTGGGTTTTTATAACACGCTAAAGTGCCATAACGACGACAACAAGTGTAATAGTTTGGAATAATTTTTTACATCTTTCTTTAGTTTTGGTAAGGATTTATTTTATTACTGATATGTCAGTATATTTGTACAGGTTTAATTTTGTTTTTCATATAGTTGCTTTAATACATTTAAAATAATATCAAAAAAAGATCACATGTGAGCCCTGGCTCCCACACAACATTCTATTTTTACCATATTGTTGAAAACTAACTTTTTGTTGCAGTTATTTTATTAGGTTCCATTTTTGGTAAGACGAGTCATTCCAATGTTGATCGTTACAGAGTGAAGGTGTGCTGAACTTAAGAATAATGGATAAATTTGTCATCGTTAATGATTACATCAATAGAGTACGAAGGTATAATCTTACTGGTCGTACTCTAGAATTTAAGTTAAAGCCTGTGCCTGAAGATACTGAACCTGTTGGTTGGGTGAAAGATGCGATAAATCAAGTTATTCAGAAAGCCACACAAGAATTAGAACCTCAAGACCAGGTTGGTTTTAGTTTTTGCTCAAAAGACTTTAACCGAGGAGAAGGTTGGATTCGTTTCAGACCTGCAGAGCAGGTAAACTTTGAAGATGTTTGGGATGTTATCAGCAGCATCTATCAATCCAACTCGACCGGCCTTAACACGGATTCTTTTTGTCTAAGCGTAACATCAGTTCGACCACCGACAGGAAGAGGAAGAGTGATGAAATTTAACACCTTTGAAGAGGAGTGTAATAGACGACGAGGTCTCATTGTAATTAAGAACAAGGACAACCTCTGTTTACCTCGAGCTTTGGTAGTGGCTATGGCAAAAGTTGAAAAAGACCCTGAATTTGATAAAGTGAAAAAAGATACCGGAAAAGTACAAACAAGTAGAGCTATGATATTGTTGACAAATGCCGAAGTAACTATTCCCAATACAGGATTTGGAATTCTTGAACTGCAGAAATTCCAACAATATTTGAAAGATTATAAAATTGTCGTTTATAAATATGGAGCTAAAGGAAGAGATGTCATTTTTGAAGGTGCAAGTGAAGGCTATAAAAAACTTAATTTGTTACACCACAATGGTCATTTTAATGTTATATTATCTTTGACAGCTACCTTTACATGTCGATATTATTGTGAAGACTGTCACGTTCCGTCCAATAACAAAAATGCTCACAGATGTGGAGGTACGTGTCCAGGTTGTTTTCAGTCTCCAAAATGTGCTTCTAATCAAGTTAAAATTAAATGTGAGAGTTGTCATAGACATTTTAGAGGTCAAAATTGTTATGATAATCACTTAAAGGTTGGTTCGTGGAAAAAATCTACTGTTTGTACTGAAATTAGGTGCTGCGAAAATTGCTTCAAAGTCATAAAACATTCGAGGCAACATATATGCGGAGAAATTTTTTGTAAAATATGCAAATCTCATGTCCCTAATAATCATTCCTGCTATATTCAAAAAGATCAAGGCAAACCTAAAACAGAGGATGTACTCTTTGTATTTTATGATTTGGAAACCCGACAGGAAAAGGTTTTAACCAACGGTTCGCTTTTACATCAGGTCAATCTTTGTGTATATAAACAGTGTTGTGATAAATGTATAGATGAGGCAAATCTTTATTTTTGTCAAAAATGTGGATATCGATCCAAAATAATAAAAGAAGAAGAAGATCCCACCGGAACATTTATCCAACATTTATTAGAAATAAGAAAAAAGTTTAAAAATGTGGTGATAATTGCACACAATGGTCAAGCCTTCGACCACCAATTTATTTTAAACCACATTTTGACAAAAACAGATTTAACACCAGAATTAATTATGAGAGGAACAAAAATAATCATGAAGCTAATTGATAATATTAAGTTTATAGACAGTCTAAATTATTTTCCTATGCCTCTTAGTAAGTTACCAAAAGCTTTCGGACTAGGAGATGATTTTAAGAAAGGCTATTTTCCACATTTGTTTAACACAAAAGCAAACCAAAATTATATTGGATCTTTACCGTCAATCGAGTACTATAGTCCAGACAGTATGAAGACTGAAGACAGAGAAAAGTTTATAAAATGGTATGAAGAGCACAAAAATGATCAATTTGATATGCAGAAAGAGCTAGTTGACTACTGTGTTTCAGACGTAGAAATTCTAACCAGAGCTTGCCTAAAATTTAGAGAGCAACTATTGACAACTACGAATGTATGTCCCTTTAGTGAAGCCACTACCATTGCATCCGCTTGTAACAAGGTATTTCGAAGAAATTTCCTAAGACCTAACACAATAGGAATAATTCCCAAAAACGGATATAGATGGAGGGATAATCAAAGTAAAATTGGAATTCAGTGGATAATCTGTATGGAAAATCAAAAGCAAATAAATATTATACATGCTGCGAAAGATCAAGAAGTTATTTTGCATGGAGTAAAAGTTGATGGTTTTTGTCCGGAAACAAATGAAATTTTCGAATTTCACGGATGTTATTATCATGGGTGTCTAAAATGTCATCCAAATGGTAGAAATGATCCTTTGTTTGAAGATCCAACACAAACTCTAAATTTAAGATATGAAGCAACTGTGACAAAAACTGAAAGATTAAAAAGTTTCGGTTATGTAGTAAATGAAATGTGGGAATGTGAATTTAGAAAACAGCTACAAGACAATCCCGAGATTGAAAGTTACACCAAAACACATCCTCTAATTAATTCTATTCCTTTAAATCCTAGAGATGCCTTTTATGGTGGTAGAACTGGAAATGTCTGGGAATATTATGAGGCTAAAGATGGGGAAAAAATTAAATATGCTGATGTCTGTTCTTTGTATCCTTATATTTGTAAATATGGCAAATTTCCAACTGGTCATCCGAAAATTTGGGTAGGAGAAGAGTGTAGAAAGTTTAATCTAAATAAAACAGACGGCGTTATAAAATGTAAGATTCTTCCTCCAAGTGAGCTCTATCATCCCGTTTTGCCCCTGAAAATGAACAATAAATTAATGTTTGTTCTCTGTCAAGAATGTGGGCAAAATATGAATCGATACGAATGTACCCATAACGATGAAGACCGAGCACTTTCTGGAACTTGGGTAATTGATGAAGTAGCGAAGGCTATAGAGAAAGGTTATACACTTTTAGACATTTACGAAATTTGGCAGTATAAGACTGAACGTTTTAGTAAACAAAAACTTGAACAGGAGGGATTGTTCACAGCTATGATGAATAAGTTTATTAAAATAAAACAAGAGTCTTCCGATTGGCCTAAAAATTGTAAAACGGAAGAAGAAAAGAACAAATATATTCAGGAATTTTTCGAGAAAGAAGATGTTCAATTAGACTACAATAAGGTATTAGACAATCCTGGTCTCAGGTCTTTGGCAAAATTAATGCTTAATAGCTTCTGGGGAAAATTTGGACAGAGAGAAAACCAACCAAAAACGAAAATTATTAATGATTCTGCAGAGTTTTATGCAATGTTTACAAATGCAGCAATTTACGTTAATGGTATTCTTCCTGTTAATGAAAATACCCTTATTGTCAATTACGAGTATAAAGAAGAAGCATTTGACCCTTTACCTACGGTTAACGTGGCAATAGCTGCCTATGTCACGGCACAGGCAAGACTTAAATTATATGACTATCTGGATCAGCTCGGTAGCAGAGTTTTATATTACGATACAGACTCAGTTATTTATACCACAAGAAATGACAACGAAATCGACATATCCACTGGACAGTTTATTGGAGATATGACCGATGAATTGGAAAATTACGGACCTGATTCGTATATCAACAACTTTGTATCTGGTGGCCCTAAGAATTATGCTTTTAAAGTTTTTTCTACGAAAAATAATAGAGAAGAGGTTGTTTGCAAAGTTAAGGGGATTTCTCTAAACTATGAAGCAGCAAAACTTATTAATTTTGACTCCATAAAGAATATGGTTCTTCAAAAGTCCGATCCAATACCAATTGTTTCCAAGAACATTCGCCGAACCAAGGAGCACCTGGTAACAACTTGCACAGAAATCAAATTATATAAACCAAATTCAACCAAGAGAAAATTTTTACCTGACGGCAGCTCAGAACCTTATGGATATAAAAGACTGAAAATGCAATAAAGTTACTCTGATTTAAATTGTATAATTATAATTGCAATATTTTGAATGTAATAAAAAAGGGTCTTAAATAAATCTACGTTTTAATGGTTTTTGCTTTAAATTTTATTCATAAAATCGAAAATGGGGTGTGACTTAAGGGATCAGTTCTCGCCTGACACCTCGTTAAGGTCTTATCTTATAAATGTCATAAAATACATTGAATCTATTTACTGTTAATAATCCTATTTTAATTATTATACATTCGGTATAATGATTAATTTAAGATTTTATCAGTTTGAACCTTTGCATTTGCCATTTGCAATGTGATAGATGGTAGGTCATGTGACTTTGACAGGTGACATATGACAGATGGTAGGTCATATGACTTTGACAGGTGACATATGACAGGTGACATTTATATAGGGAATTATTTAATTAATTAATAAAAATACGATATACCAAGGTATCCAGTACCTACTAGTTTAATTGAAGTATTACGTCATCTCATGGCACGTGCCACAAGACCACACCCACGCATAATGGCACGCGACCACCCCCACCACACCCATTACGTCATCTCATGGCACGCGACCAACCGACCACACCCATTACGTCATCTCATGGCACGCGACCATGTGACCACGCCCAGCTTTCAAGGTCACCGGTTTTTTCCCACGCTATGGGGGCCTAATGACTACTTTTGCCTACGATTGCACAAGGCATCTTTAGGAATCTTTACTGCACGAGATTAGAACACTGAATGACTATCGGTATTTATACACGACTGGTGCTCAGCGAACCGCGATTCAGCGTTACAATCTATTTCCACGTGTGGTGTAGACTGTAACCTGTATCTCTATTAATATTATTTGGATAATTACAAATTTTGATTGATTATCTAATTTTACCTTAAACGAAACCAGACACTTAGTTTCTTTTACATTAAAAGTGTGACCTGTGCAATATTGGTGTTCAGCTACTGTTGATTGTACAATGGTTTCTTTAAACGTAAAATTAGAGAATCAATCGAAATTTGTAAATATTCAAATAATATTAATAGAGATATAGGTTATATCACACCTGGAAATCGATTGTAACGCTGGATCACGATTTTCTGAGCACCAGTCGGGTATAAATATCAGGCTGTTGCTCCTCGATTGTCATTCAGCGTTCTAATCTCGTGGAGTAAAGATTCCTGAAGATGCCTCGTGTAATAGTAGGCGAAATGTCGGATAATAATTCCAATTTAACACGGTCTAAACCCAAGAACCATCATTTTGAACTATAACTCATACTGTTTATCTGATTTACGAGTATTTTTAAAAAAATACTCATTTTTTCCCATTTAAGAGGGAAAAGTAAGACATTTTCTCCACGAGTGATGTAAAACTACATTTCTAGTGATTTTATGAAAATTACCACTTCGTTACCTCAAATTTGAAGTAAATTAATGAAACAGAAGATGGCAACGCTCTAATCAGTTCATCATAAAGTAAGAATTTATGTTACCTATGAGGGTAGTCGTTTATATTGACATTTCGGGAACTGGCAATATTGGCGTTTCAAGGTGCCATCTGATATGACATACGGACGCTATTTGTGTTAAAAATGTTATTTTTGCCAAAAAAAAAACTCAAGAACATTTTCGTGTGATTATTTTTCACAACTTTCGACTTAGTTTATCTCGAAAAGAGTGTATCGATGAACGTAATTCTTTATATAGTGATGAAACACTTAAAAAAATCCACTGTATATAGCTGATTTGGTGAATTTGTTCGTGACGCTCACGGACGCGTCGTGTGAAAGTCGTCCAAAATCGGTTGTAGTGCAAAAAAAAAAACATTGGTGTTGTGCTCGAACCGATAATGCAAGATCGTCATGTGATTGAGGTATCCTTGGGCATTAGTAGGATCAAGGTACATAATATATTGCATGGGCATAGTTATTCAGATAGAATAGCTAATGTGTAGAAAAACAGGTCTTAAAAATTGCATTAAAATCGTCACAAAAACTGTCACACATGTTTAATGCTAAAGACAAAATTTTGTCTTTGGCATGGTAGCTGTTACATCAGATAAACGGGAGGAAATTTTTATTCAAGATTTAAAGAATACAAGGTTGCATTTTTATTGAAACAAATGTTTCAAATTTCGCTAACTATTTCATAGAAACAGGTCACAGTTTCCCAAACTATTACAATATTCAAATTTTGCATACTGTACCCAAAAGTAAAAAATTTAATACCTTAGAGGCCAAGAAATTTATAAGTGCAATAAAACCAGTACATTTAACCGTCTTAAAGATCAAACATACCTACGAAATACTCTGTTGTTCGATGTTCAGCCTAGTACCTAGATAGTAATAACAAAAAGTTCGCGAGAAAAAAAAATCCTTTAAAATAATGTTAATCCGTAGTTTTTAAGGCATAGCGTTTGAGAATGTAACAGTGTTACGAAACCGCGATCACACTAATTTAAATATAAATGTGATAAATTTAACAAAGTATATTTTATTTCATTAATTATGATTAGTTCTTCACTTACAAAATAAAGATAATTCGTTTTCTTTTCAACTATTTAAAATAAATAAGGAATCTTCCGAATGACTACATAATGTTTTCTTTTTCAGTTGGGTCAGGGCATTTTGGTAAAAGTGTTCCCGTCTTTAATTAAAAAAAGCAAAATTCATTTCCATAACCTACCGTTTGGTGTTAGTTTGATCCTTGGTAACAACGGTTATGTTTGGATAAGTCCACTTGCTAACACAAAGGATGAAACTGTTGGATCTTTCGTGCAAAATTTAGAAGAAGTATGTATTTATAAAAATATAAAGGATATTTGGAAACAAATAAGTAAATTTGGGAAGGTGATTGTATAGGGTCAAATAAAGGTTTTCATTGTAAAATACATCAAAATGTCAGTACTTTCCGAGATATAGGTAATGTATTTTGGTTTTTAATCCATGTTTAAATTATATCTGGCTGGATAAGGTTGGTATATGGCATAAAAGCGAACAGTCTCATCCGCGAGTAAAACTGTTACTATAACTTGCTACCAGATGACACTTGAAAAATATATCAAAAAATTTACATCAGTACACTTGCAAAACTGGTAAATTTTGCCGTGGCAAAGTAAGCACATATTATTTCTTTAATATTTTATCACCTTTAATATAGCGTTTCCTGCTGTTGTTTCCAGATACCCTACACATCATATGTTTACCCCTTTTATAGCAGTTACACTGGCAGTTTTTTTTAGATTTTAATAATACGAGGATGGTTCAATAAGTAAGGTAAATTAGTGTTGATGTCTCGTGCCACTATCATTTTTAACTGCATACAATTATGTAGCTGTACTCTTCGGAAGAATCTACAAAGTTTCAGTATGATCCGATGCTTAATTTACATGTGGCAGTCATTTGAAACAGGTCATCATACCATTGCTATAAATAATGGAAAAAGACGAGTTTCGAGCAGTGATTAAATATTTCTATATGAAACAGTGGACAGCTGCTCAGATTAAAACTGAGTTGGATGCTGTTCACCGAAGTTCTATACCGCCTTTAAAAAATGTTTATTTTCGCATTAACGAATTTAAACGTGGTCGAAAATCAACTAAAAATGAAACATGCTCGAGACGCCCAATTGAGGTCATTGCACCAGAAATGATTGAGAAAATATATCGTGTTGTTGACAAGGTTCGTCATATAGCTAAATGTGTAGGCATATCAATGGGTACTGTAGAAAATACTCGCGATTGTTGACAACTGAAAACAAACTAACCCAATAGATCAATTCTGAGTAATGCTTATCAATGATTCAACGTAATCCAGCAGATATTTGGCGTAGATACGTGACTGTGGACGAGACTTGGATCCATCACTACACGCCTGAGTTGAAGCAGCTGTCGAAACAATGGAGGGCGTCCGATGAAAATGCGTCAAAAACGGCCAAAGTTGTTTTGTCGGCCGGAAAGGTTAAGGCCACTGTTTTTTTTTCGGATTTTTTAGGCATAATCTTTATTGACTATTTAAATAAAGATCAATTACTGGGGATTACTATGCATCACTTCTTGACCGTTTTAATGAAGAATTGAAAAAAATGTCCAAGACTACAATGCAAAAAAGTTCTTTTTTATCAAGACAATGCTCGAGTGCACACTAATGCAGTTGCATTGTCAGAATGAAATGAATTACGATTTGAATTAGGATCCCATCCACTTTATTCACCAAATTTGGCACTAATTGACATGACATTTTTTCTTTCCTAACTTAAAAAAAGTGACTCTGAGGAAGATTTTCATGAGATGAAGCGGTTATTAGGGCAGTAGAAGGCTGCTTTGAGGATATGGATACTTCCTACTTTCCAGAAGGCATAAAGCGGTTAGAATACCGCTGGACCAAGTGTACGGAGCTTCAAGGAGACTATGTTGAAAAATAAAGAAGTAAACAATAACGTTTTTATTCCTTTTTTACCATACTTATTTAACCACCCTCATACATTGACAATCAAGACTCGAATTTCAACTCCATTCTGAAAACCAACACGGTTAAGGGCATATTATTTCATAATTTTATTTGTTTTATTTATATTTTCGATTACGAAAGAGATATAAAGTCGCTGTTTTCACTGGATCATGAGGATTTTTGTTCTCTAATCAGACAGCACAGGCGTACAATGTTTTAAAAAAATCGTTTACCTGTCAAACAACGTCCTCTATCGGCCACCGATAAACACGCCTAAATATAATTTATAATGAGGTGGATAAAGCAAGAAAAGTTCTTTTTACCGGTCTAAGTTTTTTCAGTTTCATTTACCCAAAATGGAGTTATCAGCACGTTAATGAAAAAGCTTGAAATTCTCTAGCACTTTATTTTAAAGGGTTGCAGCTTATAGAAATATCTACACAATGGTCATCTACAATGAAGAACCAGTATTTAGATTATGTGACGGAGGAAGAAACAGCCTCGCCATTATCTACGAATGCGAAGCTCAAGACTTCAAGGATCGATCAATCCGAAAGGCTTATACCCAGACGATAAATTAGTGAGTAGGCTACTAAGTCTAAGGCAAACAACTTGTTCACATAGAACATATACTGGGTGCCCGGCAAGTACCTTCTTCAGGAGCATACAGGGGAGGTCAAAATAACTCTACTTTGTCATAGAAAAAAATTCCCTTAACACAGATACAGAGCCCTAAAGGGGTACCCAGCGATTTACCTTATCGACTCTAAGTTTTGAATCGACTTGTGTAATTTAATGAAATTTTAATATTTTATAGAGGCCATAAAGAGCCATTAAACCATACAACAGTAGATGTTTTAGATCATCAGAGAAGTCAGGAACGGACTAGCAACCACACTCGTTGAGCCTAATTTTTGACAGGTGTCATTTTACAGAGCTGAAATCTGATTTTATAAATACTTTGGTCATTCCTTTTCAAAAAAGGTGCTCTTAATTTATTTCGATAAAACTTGCGGTTTTCGAGATAAATCAGTTTTTATGCGAAACACTCCAAAGTTACTAATGCTAAACAGACACAGGTAAAAATCGAGTTGATATTGTTAATACTTACATAATGAATTACTATCGACGGAACTTGCCAAAACCGTAAAAATAAATTTAAAAAATGGAAGAATATTCTTATGCAGAGTATGCTGTAATTTCTAGTAAAGCGCTGTCAAATTCTTCAAAAGCAAGAAGACTTTATGCTTGAAGATTTCCAACTCGAACATTGCCAAGTCCAAAAACCTTTCAAAGGGTTGATCGAAGCCTAAGCAAAACAGGTAAAAGATGATTAAAAAATAATTATTAGAGTTAACTAATTAATTTTATACATGTTTTATTCACAGTCATTTTTGCTGCGACGTGGCCGTGAGGGCTCTCCTAGGAGAGCAAGAGACCTTCACATAGAGGAACAAATTTTGCAAGATATTGCTGATAACTCTTCAAACAGCATAAGAAAGCTCGCGAAACAAAGGAATGTTACAAAATGGATAGTACAGTTACTTCACCCGTACCACATTGAAAAAGTACACGCCATGTCTCCTGATGATTTTCCCGCTAGACTTCAATACTCTGGTTTATACAGCAACATAACCTAAATTTAAATTTTTCTAACCTTATTTTGTTTACCGATGAGGACGGTTTTACAAGAGATGGCGTAATAATCTCACAGAATTTACATTTTTGGGCTGATGAAAACCCGCACGCTATAATTCAAAACAAACACCAACAAAGGCTTATTCTAAATGAGTGTGCTGGCATCATCGGAAATAACCTTCTTAGGTTCATTTGTTTTGGAAGGAAGATTCAGTGGTGAGATTTATTTATAATTTTTGCAGCAAAATTTAAACAATTTTTTGGAAGACGTACCTCTTAATAGAAGAATGCTAATGTGGTACATGCATGATGGTGCTCCACCTCATTTTAACCCTATAGTACATCAATACTCAACAGACCTTTTTAGCCCTCGAGGGATAGATCGAGGCTGGCCTGTTTTGTGGCCACCAAGGTCTCCAGACTTAAATCCCTTAGACTTTACTTCTGGGAACGTCTAAAAGAACTAACTAGTTTATTCAACACCAGTAAATAGTAAAGAAAGACTACTACTGAGAATAGCACAGCATTCTAACGAAGTCCGTAACGATTCCGAAATATTATTTGCAGTACAGCGGGAAAATATTCCAAGAATAAGAAAATGTATTGAAGTATGTGTAACTCATATTGAGCATTTGCCAAAATAACATTTAAACGCTCTCATTATATTTGCATTTTAATAACATTGTAAATTAATTAAGCTCTGATCAACCCTTTGAAAGGTTTCTGGACTTGATAATGTCTGAGCTGGAAATCTTCTTGCCTTTAAAGAATTAGGCAGGGCTTACCCATAAATTAAAGCACATCAGCACACCGTGCGTATTTTATTCATATCTGTTTGTGTTTAGCTTTAGTAACTTTAGAGTTTTTCGCATAAAAACTGATTTATCTCAAAAACGCCAATTTTATTGAAATAAATTAGTACCTTTTTTGAAGAGGAATGATCAAAGTATTTAAAAAATCAGTTCTCAGCTCTGTCAAATAACAGTTGAAAAAGTTAATCCCAACGAATATGGCTGCAAGTCTGTTCCTGACTTCTCTGATGATCTAAAACATCTTCTGTAGTATAGTTTAATGAGTTTTTATGGCTTCTATAAAATATTAAAATTTCATTAAATTATACAAGTCGATTCAAAACTTAGAGCCGATAAGGTAAATCGCTATGTACCCCTTTAGGGGTCTGTATCTCCGTTAACAGGCACTTCAAGCATTTTTTTCTATACCAAGGTAAGGTTACTTTGACCTCCCCTGTATGCTCCCGAGAAATTAGGAGTTACTTACCGGACACATAACAGGTGCATGGGAGTGAAAGAATTCTTCTCTCTTGGACAACATGCCACGATCTTTACGGCGGAAATTTATGCTATTCTGGAATGTAACCTTCTCTGTGAGAGGGACATAAAAAGGAATAGGGTAATAAACATATGCTCAGACAGTGAGGCTGTGATAATGACACTGAAGTCCAGTGTCGTAACTTCGCGACTAGTGTCTGAGTACAAGGTTGTACTGAAAAGTTTGATGAGGAACGGCTGTACAATCAGACTGGTGTGGGTCCCGGGCCACTCAGACATACGCGAGAATGAGGAAGCGGTTCGTCTGGCAGAGATATGGTCCGCAATTGAACTATATGGACCCCAACCAGTTTTACCTGTCTCAATTGCCGTTGGTAAAAGGGAATTAAAATTGTTGCTGAAAAGCAAATTTATTGAATCGTGAAGCGGAACTCCTGGAATGAGGTGTGCCAAGGAACATATAAATGGACCTAGCGCTTGGCTTACTAGAGAGTTTCTCTCCTTAGAAGACGTCATCCAAGAGGTCATCTTCATAAGATTGGTGTCGTAGATGACGTGACGTGCAGATGGTGTCCGGAGGATGAAATTGTTGACCATGTCTGTATAGGATGCTCAGCACTCAACGGACCGAGGCAGAGATATTTTGGAGATACAATTTTGTTACCGGAAGCAGTTAGGCAAGTTCAGTTAACGAGGCTGCTTGGATTCGCAAAAGCCATCGGTCTCGAATGCCTTGCATTTCTGGATATAAAGGGCCCAATGAGGCCTATGTATCGATAACCAATTATTACCACCTTTTGTTTATTCACAAGCCTGCAGTGTAAGAGCTTCTCATTCCTGGCCGGCTATATCTATCAATCAAACTCTGAGATTCTCGCTGAACTAAATTTTTATGCACTTTGTAGATACTTTGGGGATAAAAACAGTTCCGAATATGTCAGCTTTTAGAATAATAACACGTATTAAAAAATGTTTGATGATCCAGATTTGCGATACTGTCTTATATTTTGCGTTTTATCTGATAATATGCATTTTGTACTACATATGATGTTTACATAATCTTAAATTTAAGTTCTTTATTATGAAATAAATAAATTGACCACTGTCAGTGTTATAAGTTATAATCACAAAAATATCGACAGTGATATTTCATGTTTTAGGTAATTCCTATAGAAACCAGAGAAGCCATGGGCAGAGTTCGAAATTGCATTTTAGCATTAGCTCAAAGCTATATGATGCTCTTTGATACAAGTATAGTGTTTGCTTATGAAGAATCGTTAAAGTACTCAGTCGCGGAGCTGTTACTACCTGAAGCTATGGTAGATGTTGCCCTGCTCACTCAACATAGACTTAGTATGATGGAAGATTACGAGTTTTAGTTAGAGTAATTTTAAGGTAAAACATGTATTTTTGTTGAGTTTTTTTAAATAAATTTTTCAAATTCAGTCGTAGTTTCAAATTCATAATGATAATGTTTTAGGTGGGAGTATCTGAAAATATATTTTTAAAATAAATTAGTCGCACTTTGGAAGTGTTTTTTGTCGCCTTAGGAACGCTTTGAAAAATTAAAGATTGTCTACTTGTTTTTGATATCATTATATTTCTAACTGGTAGTTTGACAATACCAGAAGTGAAAGTTTTGCAGCTACATAAGGGATAGCTTTAAATTAAGATTGCGGATTTTAAACGTGATCTTAACAAACACTCAAGACTCCACGATCGAAGAATTCGTCAAGAAGTCCACGAACACATGAATGAACACCCGATCGTATTGGAATAATGTTCGTCTCTCTATGGGAGAGTGCCTATCTGTCAGACAAAGATAAGACACAAAAGCGACAAAGACTTAGAACAAATCTGACATGACACGATGACACATGTCTATTAAATTCTGTATCGCATATATACCTTTTTGTTGACTGATAGGCGCTTGGCTGACGACTACAACGCAACAGACTTTTTGCGACGGTTTGTTATTGTGGATGAACCCTGGATCCGCTGCTGTATGCACGAGATCAAACAACAATTAAAGCAGTGGACATGCACATCAAGCCATTTTTTGGGGCACTAAAGGAATTTTGTTAGTAGTGTGTCTAAGAAAGGTTAGGCTTCTAGCTATTTCTTTAAGCATGTTACTTTATTCTGCATAGGTTGGCAATGTTAGAAGACGGTGGCCATCGGCTGCCCAATTAAAAATTGAGTATAGGCTTCTCCAAGCAGAGAATCCTTATAGATTCATTACTAATTTTGTTTCGAAATCCCACTAATGTAAAAGTCTGAGTTTGCTTCCGAGTATTTCGAATTATCTTGGGAAATTAGTTGTCTAAGCAGTTGATCGGGAGTCGATAATCTCAGGACCCGCTTCGCTGAAATATTATTCGTGCTTAGTTTATATGTAGAAAGACTAGATTCAAATATATTTAAAGCTTTAGCAATAGTAAATTCTTTCAAACGACGATCTTCGAGAACCATTGTTTCCACTTTCCTGTAAACGTCGAGATCGCAGTTATTTTTAGCAATATTTTACTTTATCGTTCGGCAAACAAAATTTGATGATACTATGACGTTTCAAATTCATAACACTAATTTTTTGTCTCAAAATCCTTCATAAACCTCAAAACAATTGAAAACAAATTTGATATATAAGTAGAAAAATGTTGTTACTATGGAACGTTATCAGGCAACCCAAAATTAAAGAGAGTAGCCGTTTATATTTCGAGAATTGTTGTTTACGATAACTTCAAAATTTCTTTTCGGTCAGAAAATATGTAAAATTAACTTGTGAACATTTTAGTGAGATTATTTTTCACAACTTTCAAAATGGTTTATCTTAACAAGGGTGCAACTTAATTTTTTATACAGCGATGAACCACCTACAAAAACCGCTGTATGTTGCTGGTGTTTAGTGAATTCAATCGTGGGCGTAGTTCCTTCACGGACGAGTCGCATGAAGATCATCAAAAAGCTGTTGTAGTGCAAGAAAACATCGATGCAATGCATTAAATGATAATCCTAGATCGTTATGTGAAATACCGTGGACATCCCTGGGCATTAATAATACCAGAGTATAAGGGGTGTCTCTCTAAGGACTATACAAAACCCTAGTGCAAATTTCTGAGGCTAACATATAGCAACAATTTATCTTGAACCAAAAGTTGATAATTTCCAAAATACAGGGTGTCAAAGTTATAATTTTTTAATCTTTTCTGTAAATATTTATCTTAAAAATAGCTTGATTTATATTAAATTTGGTACTTTGGGATTCTTTAGGATGAGAAACCAATGATTACAGTTTTGTTGTACGTTGCAGAGGATGCCACCACCAGCATTTCGCCTAAAACTCATAACTTTCGTGTGCCTCATTATATTAAATTTTTAATTAAAATTCTTACTCCTTGACATCTTTTATCCCAAAAAAATTATATCTAATTGGTGTGTTTAAGAGCCAACAATAATAAAATTTACATAGCAACGAATTTACGATGATGATAATGTAAGAATGAACTCGCAAACAACAATAAAAATAACATAAATCAAAAGAGAAACTTTTTATTTATTTAATTTTCTAATTAAATTGTAAGTAAATGCTCAAAATGATCTCTGTTTTCATGTACACAAAGATTAATGTTACAAAGAATTGAACGACACCCTTTTCATCATATCTGCACCTAAGCATAAAGTACTTACTTAATTCTTCCTCAGTGTTTACTGGGCTACATTATACCATCTATTTAAGAGTTCTCCTTAAAAAATATTCAATAGGCGTTAAATCCAGTGAGCGGATGGCCAATTTGTAGGAACATCATCTCTGCCGATCCATCGATTTTGGTAATTCACATTTAAAGAATTTCCAATATTTAATGTGATGTGTGGAGTGCACCATCATGCATGAATCATATTTTTTTGGTCCGTAGCCAGTGGAAGATGATCCAATGAATTCGGAAAATTTACTGGGTATTGTAGGTAATTCAATCGACAGAACCCTAGTTTTAATCCGAGGTCGAGAATGAAAAGTTCTTGTACTGTCTGGAGGTACAGTGGATGCAATAGTTGTTCTCTTAAAGTCCTATTATCTGTATCTTTAGAGACTCAAAGTTCCAAACCTAGGTGTCTGGTGCTCGGATTTTCTTTAATTCTTTCTAGAATTTTTTCCTCAACCTCCAGTCTCTTAGTCGTAAAATTCTGTTTCTGATAATCGTTGTAGAAGCAAAACTACAGGTTTCTCGAAGACCTGTTTCAACAGTGGCAAGTGTTTCGTAGTATGGTACGCGTCTATTTGGAGACCTTTCTATGCATACCCTCACAGACTCCCGACCATTCTGGTGGCAATAACTGTAAACTAATATCATATCGGTCATTTCTGCCTTTGTGTAAGAGTCGGCTTAGTGAAAAATTTACGAATTAAATGATGCATTTTAAACTTAAACGATAAAGGTTTCTCCACCATGACAATGCGAGCTCTCATACGTCGGCTCAAATAAGTGAATTTTTAGCACTCAAAACGTGAAACTGTGGGATCATTCGCCGTACAGCCCTGATTTGGCACCCAATAACTTCTTTTTGTTCCCTTACATAAAGAACAAACTATGTGGTAAATGATTTTCTACGCCAGAAGAGACTGTTGATGCGTTCAAACTCCTTGTTTTGGGGAAACCATCTTCACAGTATGCGGAAGTGTATTGATCATCAAGGTGAATATTTTGAAAAAAAATAAAACCATTTTCAGTGATAAATATTTTTTTGCCTTACGAGCGATGATAGGAAGCCAATCTAAACTCTTTAGTGTAGTTCTAAATTTTCATAGTTTATCAAAAACGACTGATCTTAACAAGGAAATTTTACCTTATTCCCGCCTTATGCAATGACAAGATAGAAACCTGCATCGGATACCAAATGTTTTTACTAATTTACCGCATATTATTGTTCTTTTACTATCTCGATAAACATTAAAACACACAAAGACTTATAATATTTTTATTACTTTTTATTTTATCATTACATAGAAAAGTATAAAAATAGGTCGATATTGCAAATAAGTAAAATCATATCAACTTCTACAGATCTGTATTATTGATGTTATTCTTGTTTATATACATTTATTCCTAACTTAAAAATTAAGCAATTATGTATTTCCTAAAGTGAGACAGTATTAATATAATAAATAATATAAATAACTTAGCTATATATTAAAGAAAACCATAAAGCAAATTTCTTAACGTCTTACAGTTACAAATACTTCACTTTCTGTTTAAATAGTAAGTTAGACTGTAAAAAGTGATTTCAATGAGCTCATTTTAAAACAATATATCACCTAAATATATTAAAATCACAAATTTTGTTTTCAAATTATTTTCATTTTTTTACCGTCTAACTTATGCAAATTGAGTTTTCTTATTATGTAGGGGGACGACAAAACTGAAAAAATGTCTATCAAAATTTTAAAAATGTATTTTTTAAAATACGAATATCTCAGAAATTCTTTAATTTGGGTTTAAAAAATATGGCTGCTTACGTAACTTTTCTACATGTTTTATTTAAGGTAGGTGTACTTATTTTTTAAAATTTAATACAATTTCTAGTGACAATAAATATAAAAACGCTATTTTGATATTAAATTCGGTAATCTTGCCGACATTCTCGTATCGATCGGCCCCTACTTCTATTATCTGTAACGGTAAAATCAGAATCTTTTTTCAAAAAGTTCAAAGTTGCCCACCACCGATAGAAAACCGTCACCAGTGCCCGAAAAGGTTTCGTTATACTTAAAAAATTGTAATATCATTTAATGAGTCTTCATAAGGGAAATAAGTTTCCTTAATGCCTTATTTTATTTCTAATTTGTTGTATTATTGCTTAAATATTTATTTATCGATAGACTTAAATATCTTGTTATTACGTTACAACAGTTTTTTATGTTGTATAATATTTTAAGTTGAATAGATTTGATTAAGAAGGCAAACAATCACAAAATAATGTAATTAATTCGGATTAAAGTTTTTTTTTCAAAATCTGTCACTGGGTGATTATCTAGAAATTTTATACGTAATCAAATTTTCCAATTTTATTGAAAATTCTAGACATAATGGATTATTAATTTAAATTATTTTCTGGTTATTCAATCCCTAACAAGTAATGTTTACTTCCATTTTAACCAGATGTACTCGGAAATCTAAAATCTATATTTTCTGGTCAAATGGAAATTGATATTTCCGAATAGGGATTAAAAATTAAAACGAGAACATGTTAGTCACTTTATTGCAGCAATCTTGTTCTAAGTTATAACTTTTAATGAGTAATTTATAAATATTTGAAATGCCGGACCTAATAATATCAAATTAATCTATAAAATGATAAAAAGTGGCAGATTTTGAAAAATATATTTAAATTTAATTTTTCGTTGTCGAAGCAAAAAATGTTCAGACCAGAAGCAAATTTAAAATATTCATTATTGTATCCCATTATTCGTTAGTGGGAGGAGATTCAATTTCTATCTATTGTGACAAATATTCCAGTTTTTGCACTGAACTAATTTTAGTATTAATGGCTTATAGCCTTAAACAAATTTTGGGGTTATATCTTTAAGATTTATTTTTATGCGTTTAACTTATCAAATATTTACAACATTACAACCCCATAATTTATTTGCAGAAAAGAAATATTTTAAAGCTTTCATCTATTTAAGTGTTACAATAATATCATATTTAAATTAGTATCCTATAAGAAATATTTTAGTATTGCCGCTGATTAGAAAAGGTACTAAAAATAAAATACCGGGGTATTTCCGAAAATAAGCACCGAAAGTGTCTGTTACACTAAATTCAAGCGATGTGTTTGCCGGGGTTCAGCCATTTTTTCATGTAGTAGCAGAAGAGTGTTGTGATGTAAAGGAGGACTAAAAGTGCGCATGTTACTCCTAATGCAAGAACTGATGTTTTCGTGGGGCATGGTTCGATGATCGTGACGGTTTTGTCTGTAACAAACATTAAAAAAGTAAAAATGTGTTGTTAATACTTCTAACGTATTTGTAAGAAATATGCATTTTGCTATTAGGTTAAAAGTAGTACTCGTATTAAGAATTAAGCTGGCGAATATTACAATTCAAAATTTTATTTAATCGCCGTATCATGTCTCGTATAAGAGATGATTCTAAAAGTTAAAATAAACCATTTTTACGAGCAATGCCATTCTTTTAAGTTGTATGTTAAATTTAAAACAATTTTTCACGTCCGTCCTTCAGAACAGAAGCATGCACTTATTAATGTTTTGGTGAGTTGGAGGCTCACCTACCTTTTCGTTTTGGCATAAAGTTCATAGATACATAATGGTCAGCGGTGAAGCATAGAGATCAGCTCTTTAAAATGAAAATGATGTAACAACTATAATATATTATACAGGGTGTCCGGTAAGTACCACCTAATTTCTCGGGAGCATACAGGAGAGTGCCCCTTAACAGAGATACATAGTCTAAAGGGGTACCCAGCGATTTACCTTATCGGCTCTAAGTTTTGAACCGACTTGTATAATTTAATGAAAGTTTAATATTTTATAGAGGCCATAAAAACTCATTAAACCATACTACATTAGATGTTTTAGATCATCAGAGAAGTCAGGAACGGACTTGCAACCACACTCGTTGGGCCTAATTTTTGACAGGTGTTTACAGAGCTGAAAACTAATTTTTTTAATACTTTGGTCATTCCTCTTCAAAAAAGGTACTCTTACTTTATTTCGATAAAACTGACGGTTTTCGAGATAAATCGGTTTTTATGCGAAACACTCAAAAGTTACTAATGCTAAAAATGAACAGGTAAAAATAAAATACGTAGTTATGTACTTTAATTTTTGTGGGAAAGCGCTGTCTAACTCTTTGAAGGCAAGAAAATGTTATGCTGATAGATTTCCATCTCAGACATTGACAAGTCCAGAAACCTTTCAAAAGGTTGATCGGGGCTTAATTTACAATGTTATTAAAATGCAAAAATAGTGAAAACGCTTAAATGCTATTTTGGAACTTGTTCAATATGGGCTCCACGTACTTCAATATATTTTCTTATTCTTTGAATATTTTCCCGCTGCCTTGCAAATGATATTCCGGCATTATTACGGACTTCCTTAGAATGCTGTGCTATTCTCACTAGTAGTTCTTCTTTAGTATTTACTGCTGTTGAATAAACTAGTTCTTTTAGATATTCCAAGAAGTAAAAGTCTAGGAGATTTAGGTCTGGAGATCTTGGTGGCCGTAAAACAGGCTCGCCTCGACATCGAGGGCCAAAAGTGTTGACGTAATTTACGGTTAAAATGAGTTAGAGCACCATCATACATGTACCACTTTGCATTCTTATCCAATAAGTTATTTAAATTTTGCTGCAAAAATTGTAAATAAATCTCACCATTGAGTCTTCCTTCCAAAACAAATGGACCTATAAGGTTATTTGACAGCGCTTTACCATAAATTAAATGCATATCAGCATATTGTGCGTAAGAATTTTCTTTCATTTTTTAAAATTATTTTTACTTGAAGGCGGTTTTGACAAGTTCCGTCAATAGTAATTCATTATGTAAGTATTAATATTGAGTGTTTCGCTTAAAAACCGACGAGTGTGGTTACAAGTCCGTTCCTGACTTCTCTGGTGATCTAAAACACTTACTGTAGTACGGTTTAATGAATCTTTATGTACTGGACACCCTGTATAGTCAAAATTAATACTCGAGTAAAAAGTATTTCAAGAATTTTGTGTACTCAAAACCATTTGGTAGGTTCAATTTTTTTTGGACGACAATTTACCAGTTTAGCTTAGCATCAAGGCACGCACGTGCATAGCCCGAAACGTATTTATCGTCGATTTATTTTTAAATCTCGAACGCATGAAAAATTATCCGGTAAACCATAAATAAAAAATATATTTTTTACATATTTTAATTATTTTTTCTACTCTAAGAAGACAAGTCTAACATTGCCTTTTTTATTTGTTACTCATCATGTAACGAAATATTTACGTTACCAAGCGGTAAGTATACATATCTTACCTTTTCCGAATTCTGCACTAGCAGGATCACTCTTCAGGTATTCGGATTGCTTTTCATCACCAAAGTCCAAAACTAAGATTTCCTGGCTCAACGTCATGTCTTCTTCTCGTTCTTCATCGGTTTGATTTTGGATGCTTCTCTTCTTTCTGCCCCAGGATTCAATTGAGTCACGACCCCATTCGCATACAGCCTGAAAGAAAGAATGTTATAAAGGTTTAAGTTGGAGTTATAGCAGTTTTCTTCGTTTCGTTGTAGATAAATAACGCTGACCAACATTGTTTCTCCATACATCTAATTGATAATATTTGTGCAAACTACGTTCTAAGTACTTATTAATTATATATCAGTATTATATTTTGTTGGCTCGAGTCTTGGAATTAATGCTTGTTTAGATTTGTTTGGAAAGCATCACATTACATGTCACCGCTTGCAATCTTCGCTTTTAAAACGCTTTTTAAACACCTAACACAAATCAGTGAAGTGCACTGAACCGCATGTATTGACGAATGTGCGAAGGGCGCTTAATATAAATAGTGGCTAACGATTAGTTTACATTCTATCCTACCAGCTCACTAACATAATCTAACTTTAAAACCGATCCAAGTTGACAATAGAAGGTTTAAATTGACAAGAACAACAATAAATCAAACAAGTTTTGAGTTTTAAAAGTAGAAGAATAAAAAGTTGTTTGTATTTATTACCGAATCGTTAAAAATATAAAATTTTGCTTATTTTCTCTCACCGATTCAAAGATTTTTATTCTAGGTTTTTATCCTATAAATGTTTATTTGTTGACATATGTAATCCAAATTATAACAATATCATAAGCAAAATACAACTGGCCAACTAGGAAATCTTCCATGGCTACTAGATCGGGTCTAAGTCTTATATCATCCTAATTGTTATGTGTGTTTTAAATTTTGGTACAAGAGAAAAGAGTGAAAAATTAACATCGAAAGGATGTCGAGCCAATGAACTTTATGTTTGTTTCGGTAAAAATTTGTAATATTTGCTGTTTGTTCTTTATAAAGTTTGTTACTTTTTTCTTCAAGAAAGAAAATCCAGTTATATCAATACGACATCTGTTTAGGGGCTGATCCAAACTCTCTTTTTTGGGAGGGGGAACATAACAAGAGCAAAGAACAGGTCCAAATTACCCCCCCCCCCCACTCGTATACAAGACAGTATGACTAAGTAAGCCTTAGCTACCAAAATCACATACCTTCTGATCAAGAAATACCCGGAATTTCCTATTGAAACAAACCGCGCTTGAGATATTGTCAAAATTTTTTTTTTTTTTGGGTTGGTACATCTGTCATCTGGTGCTCAAATATCTGTTTGAGCGCCATCAGTCGGGAGCTTGTGCGTGATAGCTTTGTAAACAAGTCAGTGTTTGTTGTATTCTGCGAATTTCAGAATGTCGAACTTAGTTGAGTAAACAGTTTGTCTGAAATTTTGTGTTTCTAACAAAATATCATGTGGGGAAGCATTGGAAATGTCACCCCCGCCGCTCTTTTCTTGGACCCACCCTTGCATCTGTTCCAAGACCTCCGCTATACGATAAACAACATCCAGTTCCATCGCACCATTGGGAAATTTCTTTAAAAATACAGACGATTTCTACATGTATGCTGAAGATGACGACCACGCAGATACTGATTTTGTATAGATTGAGTCACATAAGCTTCATCTTACTTTTCAACCTGAATTAAATGACTTACTGAGAGACCTACATTTGACGAAACCAGAAACACAGCCTCTTGGCTTGTTTCTCAAGAAAAGGATCAAAATCAGGGTTTCTTGGAACCGCCATAATGATTTTTTTGGATGGATGACAATTCTTTACCATAATAATATAATAGATCTTTTGATGATTTCAACATTAAACATGACTTCCAGACATGGGAGTTATTTATAGATTGTTCCATAATTAGTTTAAAAGCGCTACTTTTACTCAATGACAATAAATACTTCTTTATTCCTGTAAATCACGCTGTTTTTATGGGAAAACATAATGGAACTTTCTACTTTTGCTTGAGAAAATAAAATATAAACAATATTTATGGAAAATATTGGCAGACTTTAAAGTTATTGCAACTCATTTGGGAAAGTAACACGGTTGTTATGTTTCTGAGACAGCCTAGAGAGAAAGAATTATTTAAAAAAACTCTGGTCTTTAAGGGAGAACTCTGCATTAGGAACTAAGAATATACTTCACCCACCATTAGTACAAACGGAAGATATTATTGTGTTACACCGACTTATAAAGTTAGGAATAAAGAAAAATCTTGTTTAATTAGTGTACGATGACAGTGACGCTTTTCGGTATTTTAAAAAATTCAAAAATGACAGATGCAAAGTTAAAAGAGGGATTTTTTTAAGGGATTTCAAATTGATAAGAGGCAAAACCTTTAATGTTAAATTGCGTTAGAAAGAAAAAGAAGCTAGGAAATCCATGATATAGGTTTTCCAAATCTTTAAGAGAAGAAATGAACACAAAAACTATCGCGCTTTAGAAAATCATCTTAGGTCTAAAATGCCATATGTAGACTCATATTTACATTTTTATCCCCAAAATATGTATATGGAATGACAGTATCAAAGAAAGTGGAGCCTTTTCAGCAGATTATTCTTGGACCTTGAGGAAAGAAGCTGTAGATACGAGTTAAAAAAGACAAAGCAATTATCGGGTGTTCCCCTGTCAATAAAACGAATTTTTGGAGGACAGCATACGTGCAATTCACTGAATACGACAACTTGATTTAATCTGACATATAAGTGTTAAATATGTCACGTTTCATTGCTTACATTGTTTCTATGGCTACCATACGCTAAATAAAAACTTAAATCATGAATTTTTTTTTAAATTACACACATAAATAAACACGACTGTGAAGTACATACCAAAATAAACGCGTATTATGATCTTTCAAAATTAGTATCACTCATTTCAAAGATATAAAAAAGTTGTATTTTGTTGGTCAATGTAATTTACCATATTTTCAAATTTAATAATGTAAATCACGAGTTTCACATATTTATTATTTAATTGAATTTAATCGAAGTTGTTAAGGATAGGTAATTTGGAAAGAAATACATTCTATCAAAATTAATCCTTACCGGTTCACATGGTCCCAAACAGTACTTCACATTACATTGGAAGATAACACCATAGGATTCAGTAAATCTGAAGGCTTCATACACGGATTGGAGAGCGTTACCATCAGGAGTAAAGGCAGGGAAAATACTTGGATCGACTGGACAACCTTCATCATCGATGATCTGGAAAGTGCTCTTGGCGTCTTTAGCCATTGCCACACAGCTTCTGGCGAATATACCGTAGGGAGCTAAAACAAAGTGAAACAAATTATAAGATACATATCAATGTCAATGTCAAAATAGCAGAATAGATAAGTAATCAATTATAACTTAAATCTGTGAGCACGAGAATATAAAAAAAGTGTAAAATTTGACGCTGTATGTCACCTGAATAAAATAATGATTTTTAATACTGAACCGATAGAAAATGGAAAATTGTATTTATTTTCTGGAAAAATAGTTATCCACTTCATTCAGTGATCAAAAAATATCTTATTAACAGTAGAAGACAAAAATGTTTTAACTTCCATTCCATATCTGGCTCTGAAATTTTAGTTAAATAAAAAATATTTGGTTAATTATTGAATATTTTAAAGATATTTTATGGTACCATATAATTAATATTCTACTTACTGTCTTCAGGAATTTCAATTCTAAATGTAAGTTTGTCTCCAATTCTTACAGTTTCGACTTCTCTGAGACGGCTGTCCAAGATTCTGATCCTTGGTGGAGGAGCTTCTGGAGCAGAAGTGATGCTGATCATTTCTGGATCTCTGAAGAAGATATAATATTTACGTTAGTGGAATAATTTGTAAAATATAATTGTGAATATTTATTTTAGTGTTATTAAAATTCATAATATGATGAGTTCGTTTTTAATTGTGCAAAGAGTTTATAGCGAAAGTACTTTTTTTATTTATTATCTGTATCTACCAACACAATGTATGTAAACATTTCGATTTAACATCTTATGAAAATGACAATATTTCTAAGAAGCCGAATTTTAACTAAAAATATTTTCTATGCATAAAATGTTCGAGTTGCTTTATTAGTAAATGTAAACATAATATTAAACTTCGCCATTTTGTCCAGAAAATATATTCTTATAAAAAAATAGCGTAGCTACTATTTTCTTTGCTATTTTGTGAGAAAAGCGTTAAAAAGCGAAAAGTAACGATTTCCGAATTTTCTAGCAGGATTTCCATATTACAAGGTGTAATAAAAACAAGAAAAGTCAATTATCAAATCATTTGCACTCTTTTTGTGTTAATCACTTATTCTTAAGTAATAAATTACATACAGAAAAATTATTATTTTTCGCTTTTTAGCACTTTTTTATAAGGCGCTTCAATTTTTTTTATAATAAATTGATTTTTTATTTCTCGGCGTGCAATTCACACGAAAATAACATTATATGTTCAAATATTTTTTTTCGAAAAACATCCCTATCCCGTCTTCGTCTTCAAACACCCTTAGAATTGTTTAACAATTTTTTTTTATTACCGGCCAGGTGAACCGGGACTGCTGTACCCTTGTTCTTTTTTTCACTACATTTGCTGGAGAGATTTGTTAAATATAACATGCATTTTTTAATTTCTTATTATTTTCTTAGAAAAAAGGTATTTTTCTTTGATTTAAAAAAAATGAACCATTTTTGAAATAAATGATTATTTCATTGTATCGAATTTAAATGCAGTTTCGTAATAGGAATACCTGATGTTTTTAAATAAAAATAAAAATATCTTTTTCCTAGAAAAAATATTAACTTCTACTTTCAACCCCTTAATATTACTTAAAAGTTACTGTCACTAACCTTAAATTATACTGCTGACATTAAAATAATGGAGATTCCTATTACGATTGTTCATTTTAATTGGATGCAGTAAATGTTCAAATGTATTTATCTTGAAAATTGTTAATTTTGTCGAAAGCAAAGATTAAATAATTAAAAACGGAACGTTACATTTAAAAAATCTAACCCTCTTTAAAGTGTAGTGAAAGAGAGATTGCTCACCTATTCTGAATCACCCTGTATATATTCTATAAATGTAAATTCATTTCTTCAAATTCGACATATTTTAATTTTTAACGCGTTTTCTTATATTGGTTTCCGTGCCTTAACCTGCGAATTAAATTCGAATTTAAAAAATTGTTGTATATTTGGGTAGAACATGAAAAATTGCACCAAAATTTACCTTAAGATGCTAGACGTGTCAAAGTTTGAAAAATGTTTTTTTTTAAATGACAATATTTCTAAAATAGCTGAGAGACGATGGCCAGCTAAACTATTTAGCACCAAAACCATTGAATATAATAGGATAAGTTATATGTCAAAATAGATAGGACTACAAATGAATTTAAATAAAACAAAAATATTGAACAATAATTTACGTATCATCACCATCGACGAGAAAATAGCATATGTGAAAGACTATATTATCTTGGACATACCATCAAGTTGGGTAAGGAAAACCAACATGCTCGGGAGGTCCAATTGTCATAAGTTGTCTTTGATAAACTAAGCTTTCTAATGAAGGATAAGAACGTTGCTATCTGATTCAAAAGAAAATTAAATGATGGCTGCGTACTATCAGTAGTCTGATATGGACTGAAAACTGTGTTTGACAAGAAAATTACCTGAAAAACTGAGAACGACGCAAGGATAAATGTAACGAGCAATATTGGAAATATCGTTTGGAGACAAAATAAGGATCGCAAGCATTAAAATAGAATAAGGTTTGCGGCTAAAATAGAAATAATTGCTTAAATGAAGATGGTTAGACATGGTCAGAAAGAACGTGGTCAGGTGAATGATTAAAGCCATGAAATGGAGACCACGCGTGACAAAAAGAAATGTTGGAAGATCGCCACTAAATTGGATTGATGATATTTAAAGAATAATTGGAAGACAGGAATGAATACTTGGAGGAGGCCTATACACAGCAGTAGGTTAGTACGGGCTAAAAAGATGAAGAACACTTTATACAAAATATTTTACGTCGAATTAATAGTGAAGGGAAAGGGTAGCTAAGTCATTTGTCCTCAAGTTGTTCTGTTAAAATATTACAGCAATCGAAATCGTAAAAATTTTACTTCTTTCTAAAAATATCTTGTGTAACTTTAATTTCTGTACTTAAACCGTTTCTTTATTAATTTTTAAGGTTTTTAAAAATACTTTTTGGTCAACTCAGTTAGAACTAAAACTTAAATTGAATAAATCGCTCATTTAAGAGATATCTTTCTACGGATTTTTTTTTAATATTGGACATTACTTGAAGATATTGAAGATACATAATAAATAACTTCCTTATTAAAAATAAATTCACAGACGCTAACATAAATTTCCATGATTTACAACATAGTAAAATTTCACTTACCCATCTATTGAAAAGTAATGCTTAGTGGCTCGTAAACCTCAAAATTTTAAAACATTTCGCAATAAAGCTAAATTTTACGATGTTACTAAAAATATAGTATGTATAATAGGCACCTATTATGCTCCATAAAACTTAAATTGTAAGGTTATAGTATGAAATTTCTAAAGGTAAATGCATGTGAAACAACAATGACTGCAATTTTTTATAGATTCCTAGGTATAGCTCCTATTTGGTATCTAACCTCGTATTACACTATTTGAAAATTTCTCACGCTTAATATTTAATATCGCCCAAATAATAAATTCGAAAGTAGAAAAAATATTTTTTTTTTTTTATCTAGGGAATGAATGTATGTATGTGGAAATAGGGATATATATGTATACATATTGCAATTCTTGGTAGTTTGCCCACACACCCCTACTCCAATGCTCTTGGCTGTTTTGAAACGGTCCATTTAATGGAATTTCTGTTAAGTTTCTCAACTGTATTTCTGTCTCATTCAGTTTTGCGACTCAACTTTGTATTAAAATCATATCATGATATTGAATTTTTTTGCTGCTTTCCAGATGAAGCCCTCCTCTCCGCTAATATATGTACAGGTCTAAGGTTTAGAATTAACTACATAACAGTCACTGGACACGTTTTCATTGCACCGGTTATAATGCACATGCTTATCTTTGAACTTTCAAGATATCTATGGGTACTCCTATTGGGTACATATTAACAGTCCAACATTTCAACCCTTTAATCTATAACTCATAACATGAATTATTAATACCGCATGGCTGGGAAAGGTTTCAACAAATATCTTTAGTCTTTTGTTGTAGTGCCTAGCTACCTAGTTTATTTTTTCAATATATTTTTTATAAACTTTCTTAGAGTTAGCGTAGCTATATGTTAAAAAGAGAGGCTTTACCACTATTTCTATTTCCATATAACAGTTTCCCCAATATTAAAATATTTATGTCTCTTTCTAATGAAGTTTTATTTAAATTACAGAAAAAGATATTTAACTTTTCTGCTTACTATAATTCTACTGCTTACTATAATTCATGACTGGTTCGTCTCTTGGAAAATATCGGTTAATGCCGAGAACAGTAAAACGCTCTTCCTGACAAAGAAAAGAAAGAACCTAGGCGAAACGAGATAATGATTGCGAAAATATCAAATGAGCTGACTAAACCAAATGTCTAGGTGTGACGATAGATAGAGGATTGAGATGGGACAAGCACATCCCAGCGTCAACAAATTCAAATTTGTTAGAAGACAGCTCTACTCGCTGCTTAATAGAACGAGTAAAATGGGCCTACTAAGGCCCATTCTGACCTACGGATGTGCAGCTTGGGACTACGCGCAGCACCGACATACCTTAAGAAACTAGAAGTTCAGGAAAACATAATACTGAGGATGACCTTCCACGGGGCGAAGCACCAAAAGGCCAGGATCACACTAGTACAAACGTAGGTAAGAGACTAGTCATTATTAGTAAAATAATAATGAAATACTTAAGAGACCAACCATAATTGCATGTAAGAGAGTGTGAAGCACTGGATGCAATGGCATTTGGAGCGGAAACACCAATGTTGTAAGGACCAGAGGTTTGTAAAAAGCTCACCAGTCCGGCAACCCAAAGGACACTCATTGCGAGTCATTGCGGATCATGGCTTATTAACAGTCAGCAAGAAGTGCAGAATCCTAGGACGCTCACTCAGGAGGAGTTTTAGTCTGTAAGAATGCGGCACTACATCCACACTTAGTGGAGCCGTATATGCAAGATTTTCCCTCTTCAAAAAAAAAGATGCATCCAAGAACTTATTGTAAGAAAGCAGCATGGACTTATATACAGCTATTTATCAACATTCTTCTTAATACAGCCTAAACACAGTTTAGAATTTTCTATTCTGGGGTTACACCCGCAGAACCATAATGATAAGAACAAATTTTGTATTTAGGTATCGTTTTTAATTTGAAACATTTCAAATTTTTTTTATGACTCCTACATTTAAATATAATAGTGGTATATTGACAGTTTTTCTGCAAATTTTTTATGGTGTTTGATAACTTTCAAAAATACATACCTGATTGGCATCATTCCAAAAGTAATGTTCTTGGATGACATATCGTAAGTACACTTAACTTTGTAGATTTTATCAGCTTTGGTCATGACTACACTGTGATGTTGCAGGACGACAGTATTACTGTACACTCCAGTCTGTAAAAATTAGTAAATTATTTAACGAGTAATTTAATAATGGTTATTATTTACGAAGATAATTGGCGATGAGCTCGAGGTGAACATGGCAATCATCTTAGTGTGTAATAGAAGGCAGTAAATTACTGCTTAAAAAGTATTCGGAATTTCTGCGCGTTGAAAGAAATTTAAAGTATTTTAAAGATCTAACATAAGAGTTTGTAAATGTAACCTTCGATGTTTTAATAAGTTTTCTGATAAGAAAAAATAATAAAAATTGTGTGTAAATTAATATTTTCGGTAAAATAATAAGATAAAATAGGGACAAGGAAAAAGGGAACAAAAAACGGCTATGGATATTGGCATAACTAGGGGGAGGGGGAGAGGGACATGTCTATCGAGTTAACGACGACCCTTTTCAAAATTTTATGTGTACTAGAACTCTACACAGCTACGTTCCTAAAAATGCTAAAACCATATAGTTATCTAGGGATTTGACCCTTCTCAGGAAATCTTGGTTATGTTAATCGCCGATTTTTTATTAGTTATATTGCAAATTTCATTAAAATATTGTTACAGTTTCATTCCATAGTTTTTTATTCGCCTTTTAAGTCAGGATCATAGGTCAAAAATATACTATCTCAGGGAAGTTTTCCTCCAAGAATGAATTTACATGAAACCTTTTGTAAAGTGTTTTTATACCCTTAAATAAAAAAGTTTTCCTGTTTATCTTGTATGGTTTCATTTATTTTTAATAAAAAATGTGAAAATATATTTGAATGAATAGTCATGAAATTCATAGCAAATATGTTTTGGGGTTTGCGAAAGGTGATTCTGGAGTTACATTTGCAAAATTTTTGAATGGATGACAGAGAAGGCGAACAAACAGTAAAAATCGAGTATTTTTTGTGAACAACGATGAAATTAGTAAGAAATACATTTTAGAGGTTGTTGAATACGATTCTAAAGTTATACTAATGAACCAAGAGTCGAAAATTTACTACTTTTTCTGAAAATTGGTAAATTTTTCTATTAATATGGTAAATATTAAAATACAATTCTGAGGTTATATTTGTAAAATTTCAAAATGGCTTCTTATCATCACTACGAGAATGTAAGCATTTTTTATGGTTTATGTACTTGTAAATATGTCTTTTTTTTTTACAAAATTGCGTGTATGCGTCGTGTAATTGGTTCAAAAGAATATGTTGTCAATGCACAATTTTAAAGTTTAGAATTTAAGCTATAATATACAATGGGTAACATTCGAGTTTCTTTTTCATTATTACTTTATGGGCTTTAAACACAGCGAAATTTTCATATTTTTCTGTTTAAAAGTTATATACATGAGCTTAATATACCCATTTTAATCTATAGATCCAAATATCTTTTAAAATACTTCATTTAAAAAAATGTTTGAAAATGATAAAAATTGTCAAAGACAAAGTTGCTTATTTATCTGTACTAATGACCTTAACCTGAGGTAAATTTTCAAGGTCATTTGAAGGTCAAGGCGATTTTTCAAAGTGATCCCATATTTTTTATTGCAGAAATGAAACGCGGAGAAAATTCTTATCCAACGGTATGTATAACAGAAGGGATAAAATCACAACTACAGGTCATTTGAAGGTCAAATGTCCTCATACTTTGAATGAACCAATAATTCGGGAACTAAGAGTTATGGAAAATACTTTTTTTACAAAAGTTTCTGGAAATCAAACTATGTATATTAAGGTGATTCTAAATTTGACCTTGACTTTAATTTCCAAGATCGTATTCGTGGTCATGATTATTTTTTTAACGGGTCCCCATACTTTTAACCCCGAAAAAGGAGATAACGGAAAACTTTACGGTTGAATATCAACTTGAAATGACCTCGAAGGTGAAGATCAAGGCCATTTCAAAGTCCAATATCATAAAATTCCGAGAAGGCAGAATATTGTGGATTGTTTAAATGATCTTCAGTGACCCCCTCTTGGACTTTGCGAGACATCCACAATGTGAAACTGCGAAAAATCTTCCAAACTAGAACAGCTGGAAGAATTTAAACGATAAGGGAAAATAAATAATTTTTGCATTTTAATCTTTATTTACCTCGAACTTCAATGACCTTGAAAATAAGTTTGAAATGTTGTCAAGGTCGTTAAAACTTGTGCGTTTCACCTAGTACTTATTGAAGGCCCCTTCAACATTTAATATACTCAAAAAACCACTAAAATTTGCCAAAAAAAAATTTGGGTGCTCTTTAAACAGTTGATCTTTTCCAGGATAGAGTAATAAATTTTAAAATACCATTTCTGACGTGAAATTTCCCGCTCTTTTCGAATGCGATATCAAAAATTGGGGTTTTTATTAAAAGAAAACAAACTCGACTGGCACTGACCTTGAAAATCCGCCTGGAGGTGAAGATGGTTTAGGTCGCTCACACTTTTGCATTTTATCCACCTTTTGAAAATAACTTCAGTGTTTGTTATTCCCGGAAACAATTTTCAAATAAATCAAGTCGTTCTTATTTACTTTCCTTTATTGTTTGAATTCTTCCAAGTTGTTCTAGTTTAGCGGATTTTTAGTAGTTTCACGTTGTGGATGACCCGCAAGGTTTAAGAGGGGGTCACTGAAAGCCATTTCCAAAGGAAAAATTTTCCATTGTCATCCAACCCGCAATACTCTAAATTTCCCCTAAGTCTTGAGTATTCCCCAGAATCCTGTTATTTCGGGATTTTTTAATACTTCACTTTGAAATGGTCATTTCAAATTCATATACAATTGTAAAATTTTCCCCTATCTCAATCTTCGGTGCCAAAAGTATGGGATCCCATTTAAAAAGTTATTTTGACCTTTATATGACCTTCAAGGTCAAGGCCAAATTTAAAGTCACCTTAACATGCACTGTTTGATTTCCAAAAACTTGTATAGAAATAGACTTAGTTCCGAATTATTGGTTCATTCAAGGCATGAGGAAATTGCCCTTAAAATGACTTTTAGATCAGATTTTCCTCGTTACCTTATTCATGCGTTGGATAGGAAATTTTCTCCGCGTTTCATTTCCGCAATAAAAAATGAGTGTTATTGTTTAAAAAAATCACCCCGACATTCAAAGGACCTTGAAAATTGACCTTAAAGTCAATGCCATTAGTACAGATAAATAACTCCCTGTATATTTTATAATTTTTACCTGGAATATTTTTTTGTAAATGGAGTATTTTAAAAGATATTTGGAGGTATATATTAAGATGGCTCACCCTGTAGATTACTTAAAATTTTACTTATATCATCTTATGTTCATATTTTCAGCTTTAAAAATACTGTTATAAAGTCTCAATATCTATGTGATAAGCAAACATTTTTTCTTGCAGTCAACTTTTCGATTGTTTTTGGAAAAAAAGCTTTTTAAAAAATTTAATATTTGATGTTTTGGGTTTTAGAAAAGAAATTTTATTCTTTTTTTTTTGTTATTGGCCCATATTTCAAGAACTCCAGGCTTAAGCTAGAAGTTAAAATATTTAAGTTTAAAGAAATTACAGTAATATTAGTAGTATAAATAAAAAAATGCAGTTGGCTTTTCCCCACTTTTCTAAACATTACAGTAATAAATATCATGTGTTTTTAAATGCTTTTTAGTAGATTTAATTCTAGTGACCCTATCAAAAGCTATAATAAGTTTTAGAGACAGCCACCGAGGGTTATTAAAAAAATGATTACTCGGACTCATATTAATATTGAAAAAACTTTGTATACATTTCTTAAGTAAAATGTCCTCCTTTTTGGATTACCGTAGTCCATTCTTTTATCAAATTATTATTTTTTTCAGTTATACTTAAGCTAATTTTTGTGGTTTTTGTTAAATTAAACAACAGTACATTTAGGACATTTATTTTTGTAGGACAACTTTTTAAGCATTTTCTTTTGGTTATTTGACCCAAATGACGTAACAGTATAAAAATTTTTTGGTTGTGGCATGTAAAAAGTTTAAAAGCAATAAATGTAAGGCTAAAAAAAACTAGGTTTTAATGTTCCGGTATGGAACCAAAATTTGAAATTTGTATTTTTCACTAACGTTAAGATTTACGTCATGTTTTTTTTTTTATGAATGGATATTCTATTTCGTTTGTTGCTTGTCTGATGTAAAGCTTTTGAGATGAAAGCATACGTTCAGAGGTTGGCAGTTAAGTAGCAAATTAACAGATTAACTTACCACTGATTGAGTATTGCAATCCTGTCCGGTCATTGTAAGATCTAATCTAAACAGATCACTGTTGATGACGTCAACATTACAAGTTTCTGATCTGCCCAGAGCGTAAATTCTACCATTGAAAGGTTTATTGGTTCGGACAGATACGGCAATTTTGGTGTCTTTGCAGTTAACGGCAACTGAAAATAAATAAAATAATATAAATACCTCAAAAATTTAATATTGCTATTTATGAAATAAAAATTGTTGTTTTAAACAGTATTTTGGTAATTACTTTATCATCAATTTTTGCTCGGCTAAGGGTAAACATTTTGAATATAAAGTGAACACGTGATGTTGTCAAATTGATCTGTTTTCCAAGAAAATTATATAGTTTAGCAACAGTGTAGGTAAAGATTTACGTAGGGGTGGATTATTGCTCCTCGGAAATGAATATTGACATTTTGCTCAACGGATCTAAAAATAATTGTGGGCTTCTATAACAGAATTTTATGGTTAAACAAGCTTCATGTAATCACCTCCTGCTTTCCATATTCAGCCACTTTAAATCGAGAAGCTTATGGGATATTCTTTTATATTTACGAAATTCATACTTATGAAGATTAAATTTAATCTAACACAAAAGTTTTGCATTCTCTGTATTCTTTGTTTTTAAATGGCTGTCAGGTAGTTTCCATATATTACATCTCCGTGGTTATAAATGGAGAGCACCAGCGAGTTACAGAGCAAAGTCTTAAGCTTTATTGATGACGGTAACTGTAAAGAAGTTTTAATCTAACATAAGCCTTGTGAACACAGTGGGAAACATGCTTATCAAATCGGAATATACTGTCAAAAGTTTTTTTAACACTATTCTCAATCAGACGCGGATCCAAGGGGGGAGGGCGGTGGGGGCGATCGCCCTACCTCACCTAACAGCTTTGAGTTCAGGAAAATAGACCCAATTCTGCCTCTTACACTAGGAATGTGTATGCTGCTGGCGTCTCCCTTTCACCCGTCGACAACTTGCTTTCGCTCGCCATACTGTACTTTTGTGATATCTCCCCCCCCTCTAAAAAAAAGAGAGGCTGGATCCGCCCCTATTCTCAATAGGCAGAACTGAATCGCCAATCTTTCTATTTATAAAATTTTTAACACTCTATATAATTTTTTTATCTAAATATTATTCCATAGCATTTTTTCGGATTAAGATAAAAGGAATGCTGCAATGAAACCAAATAAATGGCTTTACAGTCTTGATTGATAACGTTGCAAAATTAAAGAACATCCTTTCTTTAAAAAGACAAATATACTTGGGTGTCATCATCGTAACAATGCGACTTGCACCTTCTTAAGGCATTTGGTAAACACAAAGTGTAGATTGCATTTAACAAAGCAACAGCCAGTATTGTTTCTTTTCTTTTATATGTTTCATTACTATTTAGTTTTTTTTTTAGGTTGAGTTGATCAGGGAGGATATCACCTAGGTGTTATCCATATCTGGACTTTGTCCTTTCTGGCTGTATCATCCTGTTTATTAATTATAATATTTTGTTAACTCTATTAGATTCACAAATAAAGACATAATCAACTTTCAAGCCATACGGCTTTAAACTTCCTCCAGGGAATATTGACTCATACCAGGTATACAAAGATACCAAAAGTATGAAGCTCTGTGGGGACCTTTTCTAAGTTATCGGGCCCTAGGTGACGTGGTCTGCTGTATTTCCCATAAACTTTCGAACGGTCCACGCGGTTGCAAGGAGACTGCTTTCTGAATCGGTTCATACAGATGCTCACTTAGGCTCAGATTGTTGATGTTCTGCAGGGGAGGTTCTTTGGTATCACTCCAGTAGTCGATAAAATTATGGGAATCGTTTGGACGCTGTTCATTGCCCATTGTCTTCGAATTTGCACCTCCATGTCTCCGTATTTGGCGATATTCTCATTGTATTTTGGCCTTTAGTTGTTGTTGTTGTTAGGTACAGCAATGTCGATTAGTGTAGTTCGCCGAGAAATTTTATCTGTTAGTATAATGTCTCGTTTATTATGAGCAACTATCTGGTCCGTCAGAACCGCTCGGTCCCAATATAACTTGAACTGGTTGTTTTCAGGAATAGGCTCCTGATTATATTTGTAATAAGGCACTTTTCCTACTTGCAATAGATTTATCTTATCTGTTAACTCTTGGTGGAGTATTTTAGTCATGCCTTTACTTATACTCCGTTGCGGCAAACGCTTTGTATCCTCCAGTTATGTGTTGGATTGTTTTTGATGTTTGACAGCCATATCTACATTGGTCGTTTTCTATTGAGGGATCTCTGATGATGAACTTCCGATAGATTTTCGTCGGAATAACCTGGTCATGGATGGCTAACAACGAGCCTTCCGTTAACGGAGACATCTGTCCCGAAATCAACCAGCAGTTCGACGCTGAGTTGTCAACATTGTCCTGGTTGACCTTATTTGAATGTCGTTCATGCGGTGCCTTTCGTAGCCAGGTTTGTAACTTCTCTTGGTCTGTTTGGTGATGAGAAGCAATATCCTGTTCCCTTAGCTGTAGCAACGTTGAATCGTCTGCCTCGCATATTGCTCGATGTAGTATGGAAGACTCCGCTAATCTGTGGAAATATGAACGTAAGTTTATTATTTGTTGGTCGAGCTGCTTACCAATATCCATCAGTCGTCTTCCTCCTTGATGTCTTGGAAGTATTGTACGTTCAATAGCGATGGTGATGTTTGTGTGTTTTTGTTAGAAGTGTTCTTATTTGGCTTTGCAGGTTTTGGATGTCCGTCCTGCTCCATTTTAAATTCCAAAAGAGTAGCTAAGTGCAGAGCAAGCGTACGTGTTGAGCGCCTTAAACAAATTTCTACTATTTAAGTTAGTTCGTAATATCCGCCTTACCCTCCTGCTAAATTCGGTTGTCAATTCGGCTTTCATAGTGCGATGATCAATTATTTTAGCCTGTTTCATATCTAGATATTTGTATGTTTGGTTTACTTCCATTGCAGCTATGGTTTCACCGTTCTGTATTTCAAAAGCCCCTGGTTGTATCTTCCCTTTAACGATGTTCAAAATACGATACTTGTCAAGTCTAAATTGCATTCCGATGTCCCCAGAGAACTCCTCTACAATTTTAAGCATTTGTTCCAGCTAGTTTCTGGTAGCAGCCATCAGTTTAAGATCATCCATGTATCCATTCATGATTCACTTTTACTAACACTTCGTTGTTATTTCTAATACTGATGCCGTATCTGGTAGGGTTCAAACGGCGTGATAGTGGGTTCATTGCAAGGCAGAACCACAATGGGCTAAGTGAATCTCTCTGAAATATTCCCCTTCATATTGGAATTGTGTTGGTTTCGATGGTGTCGCTGGATGGCACTTGCAATTAGATCCTAGTTCTCCAGGTTGACATGATGCGTTTCAAAAAGTAAACAAAATTATTGTCGACTCTATACATTCTCAATATAGTTTTGAGCCACACATGTGACACTGAGTCGAAGGCCTTCTTGTAATCCACATATGCAGCACAGAGATTTCTTAGGTTGGTACAGGCTTGGTTACATATGACAGAGTCAACAATCAATTGTTCCTTGCACCCCATAGCTCCCCTCGTGCATCCTTTCTGTTGAGTTGCAATGATGTTATTTTGCTCACAATGTGCATAGATGCGTTGGGTTGAGCAGGAGGTGATCACCTTATACAGTGTGGGTAGGCCGGTGATTGGCCTATACTTAGCTGGGTCATTTTATTTCATTATTATGATTATGTTGCAAGAATTTCACATGACGACTAAATAGGTCTTGTAATCTTCAGATTTTCTTTCCCTGCCGGTATCCATTTAAATTCGTTATAGTCATGGTGTTTAAACTAGGGATGCCCTTTTTGAGCCTTTAATCCACTTTTATCTCCTTATTTATACATCTCCGTGGAGTTGTTCATTTTTGGGTTCGTCCATCTTTAGGAATAATTTCTCACTCCAGGGGCAAGAAGATGCCCTTTCTCTTTCCCCTTCTTCTACTTGAAGCTGTTGAGCAGAAAGAGTGGGCTGTTTATTCACTCGGTCAACAGACCCTTGTTAGTTCAGGTGTATCACGTGTGGGTGAACTTGTCATTTGGGGTTGTATTTATAATAGTTACCTAATAACCATCACTCTTTACACCCCACGTATAGACTTAGTAAGCGCTAATATATCAGAATATTTTCTGATTTTTAAAATTCACCGTTGCAATGTTAGAGACGGGACGGAAATCAACTTAAAAAAATCTGATTGTAGATATGTAAATATGAGTTCTATATAAATATGACGCAATACATACGATGTTTTATTAAATAATCGTAATTCTAATAGCTCATAATATTAGAAAAAGTCTAAAATATTAGTCTTACAAGCTTTTTCCATTCTTCTATAATAAACATTATGAAACAAGTATAAAGTTAAAGGAAAATGTTTCATACATACCTACTTGCATGTAAAAAAGTCTTATGTTACATGCTCATACGAACATTTAAAACAAGTTTTCAGTCCCATCTAAATAAATAATGAGCCGGGGGACCTGCCGACATTATAATGGACAATATTAGACTTTAACAATGTATAATACATTAAACGAGTGCAGTCAATTTATAGACCTGCTTTACATAGATATTGAAGCACGGCAAGCGCAACAAGGTAATGGGGACTTATTACGGCGTTAGAGAAAATTGGATTTATAATGTAAAGATGGAGTTAAACTTGTTTGCTACTAAATTGAAGCTGCCTACCGACATTATCTGATGTTTTTGCTGTCTCGGATAAGCTAAATTCCATTAAAGCGGAGCAATAATGTTAATTAGATATTTAAATTATGATCGGTCAACTATTTTCTTCATTCCTGGTATTTTCTACTTTATTTTCGAAACATGATGTGGCGATAACTGGTAATACCGAAATATACTTCGAGATGAAGTAGTAGATATGTGTTTGACTTCCTTTGCCTTTATTTTTATGCTGCAGTTCGTTTTAGATTACTAATAATAAGAAGTGGTTCCTACCCTTCTCCTATATCTAACGATGGTTTACTAAAGCAATTTGGGTTCTGATGTATAAGTGCTGGTTCTTTGAATTTCCGTTTTTTCCATTGTTGTTCTCGGTGCAGGATTTTAGCTTCCGACCATTTTATTTGCTGTCCATGGGTCCAGGCGTGCTTGGCAGCACTAAATTTTTTTATGTTTCTCCACGAGATGTGTTTCTTTGGCGTTCTTTGATCCATACTAAAGGAGTATTCTTTTAGTATAAATAGTTCTGTAGCTTAAGAGTTTCTCCAGTTTCAGTAGAAATAACTACTAGTTGAAACGTTATGGTATTTAATAAAAAATAACGGCAATTAAAGTTGAACATAAATCCATTACACTGTTATTCTTCAAACAATACTTCGAGATGACTTTTTCAGAGAATTGCAGAACAATTGTTTCTTTAAACAGTTGATTTAAATAGAATCGCACCACTTACCATACTCTTCAGATGTGTGATTGTTGTAAGGAAATTATTCCCAGGATTAGTTATCTTTCGGTTTGGAGACATCCTCATTATCAGCACGATTTCCGGACCTAAGTCCATGTGATTATTGGTGATATCACAAAAGTGTAGTATGGCAAGCGAAAACAAGTTGTCGACGGGGGAGACACCAGCAACATTCCCATTTCTATTGTAAAAGACAGGGTCGGGCCTATTTTTCTGAATTTGAAGTTCTTGAGGGGGACGATGGCAAGAAAAGAGAAGCATACTTAGTATAAGATAAAAAGTCGGGTATATTTTTCTGAACTAAAACTCGTGGGAGGGGGGCGATCGCAAAATAAAACCAAGTTGTCAACGGAAGGGAGATGCCAGTAGCATACACATTCCTGGTATAAGAGGAAAAATCGGGTCTATTTTCCTGAACTCAAAGCTCTTGGGGGGGGGGATAGCCCCCCCCCCCCCATGGATCCGCGTCTGATATATCATCGTAAAGTTCTTTTATTATACAATCAAAATATGTAATGCAAAAATTGTTCATAACGATTAATGATTATTTGTAACAAAAATAACGCGTTTTGCTCCTTCATAAATATCCGGCCAAATTCCAAGAAAATATAATTCGCTTCGCTTTATTTACGTTAGCAGTCGTAAAATCATGTAAACATTGAAAGTTCTCTTCCTTTTGCATTATACGATTAGTAATACTCGGTCAAAACAGGCGCAGATCCAGGGGGGGGGGGTGGTTTCAGGAAAATAGACCCGATTCTGCCCCTTATTCTAGGAATGTGGATACTGCTGGCATTTCTTCTCCCGTTGACAACATGTGTTTTCTTTCGATTGTCCCCCCACCAAAGAGTTTCGTTTTCAGAAAAATAGATCCCACTCTGCCTTTTACACTAGAAATGGGAATGTTACAGGCGTCGCCCCCTCCTCCCAACTTGCTTTCGCTTGCCATACTGTACTTTTATGATATCCCCTTCCCTCCAAAGAGAGAGGCTAGATCCGCTCCTGGGTCAAAATGCAGACACACACGTCCTTATATATACGTAAAGTGGTTATCAAGTTTTACACGACGAAGGAAAAGTTTCACGTGTAATAGCTAAAATTTTGGCAATTGGAAAATCGACTGTTAACGATATAATATATAAATTCAAGATTACAGGTACTCTAGAAGATAAATACTATCCTGGGAGACCTAGAAAAATAACTAATCGTATCGATAAAGTGATCAAAAGAAAGGCTGTCGCAGACGTAAAAAAGAATGCAGCAATCATGGCACGTGAATTACTCGAAGAAAATTTGGCTGACATTAGCCAAAGTATTGTTTCACGTAGCTTGACAAAAGTGAAACTTTTTGGACGTGTTGAAGTTAAAAAAAATGTTCCTCATTTAAAAAAAATAAGAAGGTCAGATTAGAATTCGCGAAAAAATACCAGAGTTGGACTATTGAAGATTGGAAAAAGCGCTGTACTCAGATGAAACTAAAATTAATTTGTTCGCAAATGCTGGAAGATGACTAAAAGAAACTAGAAATGATTCACGAAAACCAACTGTGTAACACGGAGGAGGTAGCATTATACTCTTGGAAAGGCGTCGGTCCAATCTTTAAAATTGAAGGCACCACGGACTCTGCTATGAATAAAGATATTATATTAAAATAAATACTGCCTTATGCTCGTCAGAATATGCCACGAGGATGAATTTTTCAGCATGATAATGATCCAAAACATCGATCACTGCTCCTTCAGCAGGTTTTTAACAAGAAAAATATTCGAGTTTTAGAGTGGTCGAGTCAATCTCTTGTCTCATATCCTATAGAACATTTATTGCAAAAGTTAAAACTAAGAGTAGGAACTGAAAATTGTGTCAATAAAGCTGCTTTGTGAGGCAATGTTTAAGAAGATTGGAAAAGTATCTCTCAAGATAGAATCATCAAACTTATTGAATCGATGGCTCAACGATATGTTTTCGGGCATCCCGTGTATGTGCTCTCAGGACTGTAAGGCAGCTGACGTTTCGGTGAAATCTCATTCACCATTTTCAAAGCTCACTGTATGGCGTCTATGAGCGCACTGATGCCTGCGACTCCGGTGCTATGAGAATAGATTTAATACACTATTTATGTTTCAAGTCTATCGAAATATTAGTTATTAGTCCAAGCCATAGGTAAATATAGTGAAGTAAATTCCGAGATCGATGAAATCTATCCAGGGTTGTTGGGGCAATGTAAGAACAATCCTATATAAAATGTAGCAAAAAATAGGTTGAGGTCAATAGGAGGGGGGTCAAAGTTGGCTAAAATATGCTTTTTTGAATCTACAAGCCATAGACCACATTTTGGAAAAAAAGTTTCAAATAAAAGATGTAGAGATTTTAAAAAAACCCATAATTTGAGATTTGTGCGATTATTTTTGTTAGTTTGTTGTTACAAAAAAGTCAAAAACCCTCAAAATCGGACCCTTTTTCATATCAATTATTTATTACAAAATTAGCTTTTAAAGGGAAGCCCTCGCCTTTCTGAACAAAATGATCTTTTATAATAGTAAATCGGATAATTTGTTGCTGAGATATTGCTTTGAGGGAACATTTTGACTTCGGTAAAGCTTCAATTTCTTCATGGAGGCCTAAACTTTCATATATTGTTAATTAATTTTTTCATTTACCCCTAACAAAATATGAAAATTGAGGCCTTGGCGAAGTGATTGATCCTTTGAGTAGGTCAAAATGTTCACCTAAAAAAAGTTATGGCAATCAACATTTTGCGTCTTGGGATAAATAAATAGCAATATCTCAGTAACAAATTATCATAAAATATAATTTTGTTAAAAATGACGAGGGTTTCCATTTAAAAGCAAAAAAGTGCAAAAAAGTTAATTTTGCAATAAATAATTGATATGCAAAAAATGGTCGATTTTAAGGTTTTTTTGGCATTTTTACAATAACGAATTGACGAAAATGATCGCACAAAACTCAAATTGTAGGTTTTTAAAATCTCTGCAACTTTTATTTGAAACCATTTTTCCAAAACGCGTTCCTTGGCTTGTAGATTCAAAAAACCTGTTTTAGCCAACTTTGACCTCCCCCTCTCTCTTAGCCCCAACCTATTTCTTGCTGTTTCATTTTATGTAGGGTTTGTTCTTACATTGCCCCCAACACCCCTGGATAGGTCTCATCCATCTCGGAATTCACGTCAAAAACAGCACTAATTTTTACCTATAGCTTGCACTAAATGTAAAAATTTTTACTTTTAGGTAGATCTTAATGCTATTTTCGGGGCCATCCACCCATCTACTCAGGCTTAGATTCCTTTATTTCGGATATGTACTCTTAAAAACATTCATTTCAGAAATACAATTTTCTCCTTGTTTCACACTTTATTTACAAAAAAAATAATTCCATTTAAACAGGTGATAACAAAGATAATCATACTTAGAGAACAATATAAGCCTCTAACAATGCTTAGGTTTGCTCTATTTATAGGGCTTCCTTACAAAGGTCTGAAAACTTAGGTAGCGCAACGGGACATTACCTAAATGGATGCTTATTTGACGTCCTACATTAAATTGGCCTTAGAGAGAGCATAAAGCTAGAATCAGACAATAGGTCCATCATAAACCCAAGAAGCCGACTTTGTAAAGGATCCTTTACTAATTTCATGTAAATTGGTTTGAGGCCAGTTGGAATATGTTTTACTTTTTCCAAAAAGTTATTTTTGTAGTTTTGTCATGGAGATGAAGACGTTAGATATACAGGCACACTGTTAAAAATAAACTTAAATTTCATGTAAATTTAATGTCCATTAACTTTGAATGTAAAGCAATTCACTGAAATATCAGTTCGTTGTACAAAACTTTTAGACCGCCATATTATATCTGCCATAATGATTTTTTTAAACAATTGTAAATTTGTTATTTACACTCCCAGAAACCCCAATTACAAATTTCCAAAAAAATTGAGAGATGTCAAAATTTTTAGTCCGCCATATTGAAACTTTTAAAAATAATTTTAAATTCGTAATCTACACCCTACAAAACCATTTTACATTTGGTATAGTTGTTTATATGTACTATTTAAATACGGCAGATAGATTTCTTTATTTCTTACTGAAATTTTGATTATTTAAAAATTTCGCATTACTTCGGTGATTCATAGATGTCGTTCGACTAGCGAGATTTTTCAGTCTGACATTGAAGTCAGAAAGTGGCAGGTTTTTGATATTATACCGACATACCTTGGAATTTATATTTTATATAGCAGTTGTTTCCTACGACTGTCGCTCTTGGTTCGATACAGCTCCACTGACGAGACCATAAGATGATTGAAACGCGCATGGAGAGAGGATCAGAGTGGTATTTGCAGGAAATAAACTGTTTGTATATATTTTTTCCTTTTCTCTGCCTGGAAGGATAATATATATAAACTATTGTGAACAATGGTTTAAACGCTTCAAAAGTGGTGACTTTGATGTAAAAGGTAAGGTCCGGTCAGCCGAAAAATTTTGAATTACAGATTTGCAAGAAGAATAACTCGTCTCAAATGTTAAAACAATTGGTAGCAGCATCGAATGTTTCCCAGTCCATTATTTCGGAACGTCTAGATGTTGGGCAAGATCCAGAAAGAAGGAAAATGGGTTCCATATGAATTGAAAGAAAGATACATTGAAAAGTGAAAAACCATTTGTGAAATTTTGTTTTCCAGATAGAAAAGAAAAGGTTTTTTTTTTATCGAATTGTGACAGGTTTTCAAAACTGGATCTATTTTGACAATCCGAAGCACAAAAAATTATGAGCAGATTCAAGGCAACCTTCAACATCACAACCAGTGCGCAATATATGTGGTGAAATGAGAAGGGAGCTGTGTATTACGAATTACTAAAACGTGGTGAAACAATTACTGACTACAGATTTCGACAACTGATAAAATTAAACTGAGCATTGAAGAAAAAACGACTAATAAACGCCGAAAGACACGATAAAGTCATTTTTCAACATGACAATGCTTGGCCTATAAAAAACTATTTGGAATATGTTAAATGTTATCTCCTCCAATCGCTATATTTACCGAACTTTGTCCCTTCGGATTACTATTTATTTCGATCAATGCAGTAGGGACTTTCAGAACAACACTTACATTCTTACGAAGAAGTGCAAATTTGGCTTAATGAATGGTTGGCTTCAAAAAATGAACGGTTCTTTTGACGCGGTATCCATTTTTTGACAGAAAGATGGAAAATACTTTGATTATTGAGGAAATTCATTTTGTTCTGGGAACAAATGCTCAATGGCATTACTAACCGAAACATGTACTAGAAAATAAAAGAATATCAACACAGGTTTTTGCTGTGTTGATTTTCTTTTATTATATGATGGACTATTTTTTTAATTAATAAAATTTTTTTCTTTTATTCTATCCATTAAAAAAGTAGAAAAATGCGAAATCCACCTTTCTGAGTGGTGTTTGCCATTGCCTTGCTTTTAGAATTATCAAGTTAATTTTTGATGTTCTTTTGCATAGGAAGTTTCTCGAGGAAAAAGGCTCAACGATTTATCACGATCCATTAGAAGTTCGTTTTAATTAATGTTAATGTAAAATATGTTTAATAAAATTTTAGTTAAGTGGCTACGCGAAAATTGCTGTGCTTTTAAGGATAGTTTAATATTTAAGGGAAATATTCGCTATATTTTTTAAAAATGCTTTTAAAAACGTTTTAGTCTTTATGCCGTGAGCTATATTTATCGTTATAATTATCTGATTAATTGCCTTTTTTATGTATCTTTTAGTACCGGAGGAAAATATTAATACAGCAGGAATTTATAACTTAACTTCAAACTACATAAAGACACTCTTAATTAACCTAAAAAGAAATGAAATACACATCGAAAGCTATGTAAATAACGAACTCATAATATAAACATGCAGCCGGTGAAAAATACTAATCCTCCTAGAATAAATTTAAAAGGAACTTCTTTAACTACCACAACATCAGTTTAGAAAAGTGCACCTTCATTACCACCCATTTGATTATACACTAATTAATATATTTCATTGTTTTAGCTCGGTTTTTCCAATATCTTGTATTGGATTCGTCAGTTTAAAATTTATTACAATCTTTAGATCGATTTATATTTAGGTTTTTTGTTCCCTTACAAAATTTTGTCTTCAATTATTTCAGACATAAAATTTTTATAAAAAAATTGAACCGACTTCTAAAAGTGCGCTAAAAAGTGAAAAATAATAAAAAAATTTTATATGAAATTGCAATTTTTCAAGTCGGCGCCAAACATACCTGACAAAATGGGATTTGTATAAACAGATTAAAAGTAGTTTATTTTTAATTTCATTTACAAATAATTTGGTGCCTACTTCAAAAATTTCAATTTTATATAAAAATATTTTAATTATTTTTTACTTTTTAGCGCATTTTTAGCAGTCGGTTTAATTTTTTTATAAAAAATTTATTTTTCGATTTTTAGTTTTGAATTCATTATGATATCCATAAATTATTTGAACTAAGTACTAATCGAGATTAGCGTAACTCGCATTGACTCCAAGGTGGCAAAAAATACCCATTTTAATTGATTATTTTGTCCGCCATATTGGATCCGCCGTATTTAATTTTTTAAAAATATTTTGAACTCGCTATGTGCGATCCTAAAACTCCCCCACACCAATTTGGAGAAAATCAAACAAAATTAAATTTTTTTGTCCGCGATATTGGATCCGCCGTATTGAATTTTTTAAAAATAATTTCAAATTCTCATACCTATTTTGGAGAAAACCGGACAAAATTATTTTTTTTGACCGTCATATTGTCTGCGCCATCTTGGATTTTACTTCATCGATTTCATCCAAAAAAATATGGGACCACCGCAGCAACTTCCTGCACATAACGTAAAAAATTTCATTCAAATCGGCGCCGTCGTTCCGGAATAATCGGTGTACATACAAAAAAAAATACATAGTCGACGAATTGAAAACCTCCTTCTTTTATAAGTCGGTTATTAAATTTAATATTTTACTATGCTCAATTTAGTTTTTCAAAGGTAGATTTCAAGGTGTTTTCCGATGAAAAGTCCATTTGTTGTAATAAAATTTTGCAGATACGTGCTTTCAAAAAATTCCAAAAAAAGGAATAATCCTAACATAATGCGTCCTCGATACGCAGTTGACCAGTTTTCTTTTAATTACTTTTTTTTCCAGTTATAATTTTCATTAAAACTTAATTCCTATATAGCAGTTCATCTTGGGTGTTTAAGGGTTACACGCCTTTTAATCAAAAGTACGAAGGCCTAAAGCATTCTAATATAACAATATTAAGTTTTAAAATAGGCGACAAACAATTTTATAAAAAATTTCATCAATTTAAAAAGATAATATTCATTGTATTTTTATAGAGCTAAAGAGGCTATCGAGCGTAACTAAACAAAACCGATTAAGGTATTCTACAATACCTGAAGAAAAGAATATCTAAAAAGTCTTGTCATGATGTTTTTACCGGCGTTATTATTTTTTATGACGCACGCATCTAAAACTAATAATATTCTTTTATATTTGTAAATTTTTTTTTTTTGAACGATCAGGGATTTTTATATTACTACTAATGCCCCGCCCTTGCTTCGCACGGTATGATTAGGATTTTAATTAAAACTATGTATTAATAATGTTTTTATGTTCGTAATATCAAATCAGATCGGTTATTTTTCCAATTCAAAAGTTTATAAAATACAAATACTGATTGAAGAAAACGTCAGTGGCAATAATAAAAAAAAATAACATAAATGAAAATAAAGAAAAAAACATACAAAGACTCCATAAACTGTAAATATATTGAAAATTTTTTGAGTCATATAATATTTTTTTTTTTTCGTTTCAATCCGGATTTGAAAATATTTATATTTGATAGGCAAATTTTTAATACTGTTATCTAAGAAGAAATTAAGTTAACATGCATTGTAAATTATAATTTTTTGATGAAAAATAGAATGATGATTATCAGATACCACTAATTTTCTGTTTGATTGTCATTTACAAATTTTTGTCTCATTTTTAATTTATTTTTTCTCTAAAGTATTTCAGTATTAGTGAAAAAATTAAACCTAGAACCAATTTCCAATTATCTCGATATATCCGCTTCAGGATTTCTAAGAAACAGGATATGACGTATTTATAATTTGCTTCATAATATTGGCACTAAACGCTTTCAATTTTGGAATGCAATAAGTTTGCTGGTGGAGAGGGTGTTTGTTTAATAAATATAAAACGAAAATCAATATAAAATAGAAAAAACTATTAGTAGACTATTCGATATAATTTTATATGGGGCCTACAAAAAGTTCAAGACTTCTGTCCTCTAAAATTTTAAGCGAAATGAAGGAAAAAACTTTAAATCCAAAAGTGGTAGAAAATGTTGATCTTGAAAGGGACTTCGAAGATATTTTCAAGATCAGATTGAATCTTCTTCAATAGAAATCTATAAGTTTTATTTTAAAAGTAGAAAATGAAAAATTCTACATCATTATTATGAAATTGATCTTGCCTAGACCAGCCAGATCCTGGACCGATTTTAGCTTAAGAGGCCAAATGTGAAATCTGGTCTTGACCAAACGAATTGCTAAAGCTATCTACGGATGTTATTTCACCTCTTTTGTTTCTTGTATGGTTGGATGTGGAATTTTTTTCTGTTTTCCATTTTTGGGATAACATTTGGATTTTCATTTAAAAAAAATCAGTCCAACTTTGAAATGATATTTATGGGCACTCTTAACGTCAGTTTTAAGATCCTCAAGATGTTGTTCTGTTGCTGTTCGGTTCTGTACAACTTCTGTATTTAAAGTTTTTTCATACATTTCGTTCCGACGAAATTTTTGCCTGAGAAGGGGCAAATGTAAATTCCCTGCGATAAAAAAAGACGAAATGTCTTATTAAAACAAAATTTCCTAATAACTGCGACAAAACTAACTAAAATATGTGAAGAAAATTGGCGGAATAATAAATTCTTTAAGTTAAATGTTAAATAGAGCTCTAGCTTTTAGAAACAAATATTAAGAAAAATAGCCACAAATAAATCGAATTTGTGAAGAAACTATTCAAACAGAGGCATTATTTCTTGGGAATCTGCTATATTGAAGAAGAGATAATATGTTTTTTCGGACCATTAATTGGCGATTTTCAATAGCAAGCATAAAAGATTTTGGCGGAACGGTTGTACTCCAGGAATAATACGAATTGATTTCAAGTCCATAGGTGCAACATATTACAGAATGGTAACACTACTGTACGGTCAATTTGCGACTGTAATGTAAAAGGCAGTCTTTGGTTAATTTTTGGTCTCTAAATGCGAAAAATGTGGTAAAAACTTCCTACCACGTTAGATTTTTGAGTTATGATTTTTTCAGCAAAAATGAATTAGTATTTTAACCACATTATTTTAAAAATTAATTTGTAGTATATCTGAGCGCGACGTTGCCCAATTTACGTTTTCCATAAGTTAGATAAATTGTGGACAATCTGGCAACCCACGTGGGGGTGTCTAGGGCTGACAAGTCAACCACGAAATTTCAACCTCCTAGGACTTTAAATAACGAAAGTATCCATTTAAACCCATATAATTCCAAATTTCCCTCTGCCCCGTAGCCGAATCTACTAATAGATGGCCCCTATATACGAGAAGTACGCCGCCATTTTTCGAACTTCAAACACTCGATGTTTCTAGAAAATACCAGAAGTACAGAACGGTTATAAAAGCAGCTGGCCGGCAGTCGTATCATCGGTATTGGTTTAGCACGAGTAGTGGTCAGTATTAGATAGAGAAGCGAACTACACGAACAAGTCAATAGTAATATCCTTGTATTAGTGTTACCTTTGAATAAAGTTAGTTGACGCCTATAAACGTAGTATTACATCTCTGAACTGACGTACGCGACAGTACAAAAATGCCTAAAGTAGAGCAACGTGGCTGTGTTAACTCCACGGATAGTTTTTGTTACATATGTGGCTAGTTGATCCCTAAATCGCAGAAAAGGACAATTAACAAACATATTTTGGATGTCTTGTTGGCAATCAAGATCGGGACTGGGCTACTCTGATATGTTGCCAAACCTGTGCAGAAAATCTAAGTAACCGGTTAAATGGCAAACGCTCTTCTATATAGGCCTTTGCATTTCCAATGATTTGGCGAGAACCAACAAATCATTTTATCGACTGTTACTTTTGCATGACAAAAGTATCTGATTTTAGAAGCAAGAGCAAACATAATAATGAATGTCTGGATATTCCCTTGACAATAAAACCGGTTCTTCATGGAGAAGGTTTACCAGTAACAGCGCCCCCGACAAAATGGGAGGAAGATTTAGAAATATATGATGATAAAACACAACCCGATAATGTATCACAAAAGGAAGAATCTTATTTTCCCGAAAGTGAAGGAAAAGCATCCCATTCGATCGAACAATCTCCCCTAAATTAGAATTTGCATATAACCCGGACGAATGGCGCATATTTATAGATTCTTCTAAAATAAGTCTAAAAGCACATCTGCTCCATAATGGCAACAAAGACTCTCTATTCTTCTTGCACATGGAGTTAGCATGAAGCAAACATACAAAAGTATGTCACTTATTCTAAATGCAATAAGTTATGATACGTATAACTGGCAAATATGTGGTGACCTAAGAGTCATAGAACTATTACTAAAGCCTCAGGATGGATTTAAGAAGTATTGCTGTTTTTTTGTCTTTGTCACACAGTTACTACCAAGTAAAAGAATGATTTCCGAGAGATCAATATATTCCAGGTCAAGCTAACGTAAAGAATATACCTCTTGTTAGATTCCAAAAAAAGTACTGTTACCTCCATTACACATTAAATTGGGATTGATTAAAAATTTTGTAAAATCATTAGATAAAGAAGAAGATGTGTTTAAATACCTTCAACAAATTTTTCCTAAACTAAGTAATGCTAAGCTTAAGGAAGGAATATGTATTGGACCACAAATTAGAAAAATACTTAGGGATCATCAGTTTGATCAAAAATTAAATAATGTTGAATTAGCTGCGAGAAGTTCTTTTAAAACAAATAACTGTTTCGGAGCTTTTGGGAACAAAAAAGTTGAAAACTACTAAAAACTTGTAGTAAAACTACTTGAAAGCTACTGCAAAATAGGTTGTCACGTGTCTCTTAAAATACATTTCTTGCACTCCTATTTAAATTTTTTCCCAGAAAATTTGGGTACGGTTAGTGACGAGCAAGCAGAAAGGTTCCACCAAGACACATTAACAATGGAGCAACGCTATCCAGGCAGATGAGATCCGGTAATGATTGGGATTTATTGTTGGTTTCTTATAAGAGAAAACGATCAGGAATATAAACGAAAGTTAACATTAGCAAAAAAGTTATGTTCAAAAGACTTACTATAAATGTATCTTCATGTATATTTTTGTAAATAAATCCTGTTTTCCTTAAAATATATTTTTTTTATTGTTTTGAACTTATGTATAAATATTATATAAAAATGTAAGTATAATAACTGATATATTCTATAACTCAAAATATAGACGTGGTGAAAAATTTTCGTTGTTGAATTCGCAATTAGAATGCTTTAAACTCCCACTGTCAGCCATTATAATATCAGTCACATTTTTTTTTGTGTTTGTTGATTAGTGTAATTTTCAATAGGCAGTTGTTTCTTGCGAATGTCGTTCTTAGTACGATCAAGCTCTACTGACGAGTCTACTAAGCAGACGAAACGTGTACGCAGAGAAAACCGGAACATAATTCTTCAAGATAAAATATCCACAGAACAACTTTTTCCGGTACATAAATATTATATTTCAAAACTTTATTCAAATATCCTCCACGAAAGCGTCCGCACAAATGTATTTGCTGAATCCAGTAAGTCATAACTTTTTCACGGATTACGAATGTCAATAATCACGTGTTTAATATTGGTTTTTAATTCAGCTAATGTTTTTGGTCTGTTGCTGTAAACCAACGCCAAAGCAGGGGAGCCAATTGACAGGTCCACGTCTTGAAATAATTTGCCCTCAAACTTTCCTGTCAATAAATTAATTGTTTCGTATGCAGTGCGGCAAGTAGCATTATCCTGCTGAAATCAAATATCCTTCAAGTCGCGTGCATTCACTTGGTACCCAAAGATTCAATTAATATTGAGTGAAAACGATTTCTATTAACAGTAAAAGAGTTTTCAGCAACGTCAAAGAAAAAATAAGGTCCGATGATGCCTCTAGAGTGAAACAAGCATTAACCAGTTAACTTAAAAGAATAAAACACCAGATGTGACAATTCTGCTTGTCAACGAGGCCATCGAGCCAGAAATGAGCTATTGTGGCTGAAAATGATGTTTTTGTTACCAAGTTGTAAAGTTTAGTTAATGAACCTGTGACGCAACAAATGATTTTTTTTTCTTTAGTTTTTGAGTAAAAGTAATCTTGTAGGCACATAGACCAAGATCTTTGTCCTCATGGGACGGGCAAATTATGCAATGACAATGGTGACTTCAATTTTTTCACAAGTTGTCACGACTGACTGAGAATTTTGATAAGAAATCTGAACAATCTGTGAACGTTGTTGTAATCAATGGCGTATATAACCGCAACAAATTTTCACACACACACACACACACACACACACACACACACATATATATATATATATATATATATATATATATGTTTATATATATATATATATATATATATATATATATATATATATATATATATATATATAATATAAACTCAATTTTGTAATGCATTGTCCTCATTGGAAAACCCATTATAAGCAGATGTAGTTATGTGTGTTTCAATCAGGTCTCTCATTTTAAAGTTTGATATTTGTGCTAGCTTAGAAAGCTTTTTTTATTTTAAGGTAGTACGTGATCATTATTATCAACCTATCAGAAATTCGATAATATCTGGCTAAATAATAATAATAAAAATATCATATTATATATCCTAATCACAATGGTTTTTATGTGAAAAATAATCGCTTAAAAACTTTGTTCTCTCGTTTATTACATTGTTTGCTGGAGTTTTTTTAAACTAAAAAAATTGTGTTTTTATATTCGTTTATTTCTATTTTTAACAAATATATTAAATGATTTGTTATATGTTTAGAATTGTCAATTTTACCCCAAGCTCACATGCATTTTCAAAATCTTTACATTTCAGTTTTGTTGCATACGATCCATTTCAGTGATTTAATATTGGGGCTGCTGCAATTTTACAAATAATTTATATTTGAAATTAATTTTGGCTCATTCATCATTTTTAAAGCTCAGTCTATGACGTCTGCGGGCGAAAATTAATTTAAACAACCTCTCTCTTCGAAACAAGTCAAACGAAACCTAAGAGTGTGGGACCTAGTGCCATTCATTGATGAGTCTCATTAGCTACTGTCCAACTCCATCACAAGAGTCTGGATAAAATATGGTACCAAGGGTGTTTTCAGACAAGCCAAATAAACCCAGATCCTGCGTATTTAGTGTCATGTATTGAAAATTTTCATTAACCATCCCTAAATTCTTAGAAGACGTTGGATATCATTTCCCATCAAAGGTCTCCAAGAGTTAAGTCATCTTACGTCATTGGATCCGTTCGATGGTACCATAATATTGTATTGTAATCGGAAATAGATTCAGCCCATTTACACGTGTGAAAAGATAGACAAAAGATAGACAGAAGCGCAAGTGAAATTAAATAAAAGTTTGTAAAAATACCAAATATTTTTTTTATATTTAGGATAAACGATCGAACGAGATGCTGTTTCATTTTATTCGATCGATGAGAATATAGTGAAATTTTCCTTTTTATTTATAAAATGCTTTGATTTAGCTTTATCTTACAAAGCCTATTTAATGTATGTAGGACAACAAAGCCCTATTTATTAAACTCCCCGTTACGTTGCCTGAAATCCTGTATCTATGGAAAGCAGGTGTATAAATAGGACGTACTTATGTATCGTATTATGCATTGTTAGACCGTAATATTGTCTACTGAATGGACGACAGGTTGTCTTACCCATTATTTATTTAAATGTGACGCGACAGACAATCGTTCGTTGAAAACGGGTAAGGTTATAAAGGACTAATAGAAACAGTAAAATTGAAATTCTATACGTTCTTTTTATTTTTTTTGTGGACTTGGATTAAATCTTTTTATTTTGTCAGGTTCCAGACCACAGAAGGAAAAATAGAATTCCTATAGCATCATTCAGGCGTCAGTCATTCTGTCATATTGACTTGATCATGTCGACTATCGTTTAAAAGGGCGAGTTAAAGGGATTTCAAAACAATTTTTTTTTATATTTTAACGTTAGATCGTTTTAGAGATAATGCTGAAAATATCCTTCAAAAACTGTAAGTAAAACTTAATACCTGTGCGAGCAATTGTATGAATTTCATGTGAATTTTAACAATTTTTGACCTTCACGGATGCCAAATTTAGTCCACCATTTTGACATCCAATAATTTGGATTATGAATTTCTGTGAAATTGAGCGATATAAATTGTTGTGTAAACTACATCTCACCGTCAATTCCCGCCACAATTTAAGTTCAAATATCAGAATCAAATATAATATAGTACGACAACGGGTGTCTGGGAAGGTGTCAGTCGAAACCCACTGAGGAGTCCTAAGGCTGGCACCGAGACGAAACACCCCAAATTTTTAGATTATTCGTAATTCTCGCTAGGTACAGGAACCTTAGCGGAATACGAAATGGCATCCCTGGACATGGGAACGTGCACTTGTGGCGTCAAGTAGCATGGGTGCGTAGACGCACCGAATCTGCGACGGGGTGTCAATCCCCGCAGTTTTCAGGCCCCAATTAACAATCATACCTTCCTTGTAATCGGGATCCGGAGTACAAATCTCCGATTCCCAAGGAAGGTTGATTGTCTAGAGGCGGGGGTGTTGTGTAAACTACATCTCACCGTCAATTCCCGCCACAATTTAAGTTCAAATATCAGAATCAAATATAATATAGTACGACAACGGGTTTCTGGGAAGGTGTCGGTTGAAACCCACTGAGGAGTCCTAAGGCTGGCACCGGGACGAAACACTCCAAATTTTTAGATTATTCGTAATTCTCGCTAGGTACAGGGACCTTAGCGGAATACGAATATATATTTATATATATATATATATATATATATATATATATATATATATATATATATATATATATATATATATATATTCGATAGCTTGTTGATAATTAAATTCTCAAAAATTGTATTCTTGGGAAAGGGTTATTATTGTTCCAGATTAACTCTCTAATCGCCATAGCGTAAAACATTCATAAGTGAGTTATAAAAGTAAGAAAATTTTATTAAAATCAAAAGCGCCCTTTTATTTATTAAATAATTATGTTAATATATAGAGGATGCCATAAAAAGTATCTTTTAAGGGATAAAATGTTGAACATGTATTTTTAGGGCATTTAAAATAACTTCAGAACAACCGTCATGTTATAAAATTGTGTAGTCCACTATCTGGGGTTTGTTTAAAGATGTTTTGGTAGATATTTAATAAATTTTAAAGTTAATATATAAATTTCTTGACAGAGTAAAATTGATGTTACGGACTCGAATTCATCTTAGGATTTGATTATGGGGTGAGATTTTGCCTTTGTTTTTAATTTTTTGCATTTTTTTCAATCGTTTTATTGTACGCTACTGAAATAGTAAACTAAAAGTCGTACTACCGTAATAGGCTGAAAGAGTCTTTTTTTCAAATACAATGTTTCATGGCCGACGTTACAATAACGAAAGTTTTAACCGGGTATAATAAATTTATAAGCAAGGCCTATTATCACCGCTCATCGGGTTAATTGAATCTAGAGTACTGAATACGGTATTGTTTTGTCGTTAATATACGCCTAAGGAGAGTTTCGTGCTGCGCTGTTCGTTTTTTGTAAAAAAAAAACCTTTTTATTTTATTTTCCATTTAACAATCAATGGGCTTTTATAGGCTCGTTACATTATCTTACAATAAAATAAGTAAGCACTAAAAAACATTTAATTGGCGCTTGGAAATCTAAAAATAGGACTTTTTTTGGTTCTAGTTGTTATCCAAATTTTTTTTAAACTGAAACCTCCAGAAAACAACAAAAATCAGTATTTTTTTAAAGGTGTGAAGAGTTGAATAAAAAACTTATGGCAGTTTTATAAAAAAATAATAATGTTACACGGATAGGCGAAAAACATTTAAAGGAGCAAAAGAGAGAAAAAATTTCGTTGCGAAGACTCAATGAAGCTTGCCGAATTACCATTTTTTCAGTGAATTTGTCTTCATTGTTCCAATAATCTCGAAACAATGTCCAGGATTTGGATCAAAAAAACTCAATTCATGACAAACTTAGTATTAAATGACATTATAAAACTAAGCGAAGGAAGAATCAGGCAAGTGCACGTATATAAATATTAGGATACGAGATCTCAATTAGACGAGACAATTAAATATATGAAATCCAGAACGCAGAAAAGGCGTAAGTGAATTCAGACATACATGTAAATCTCATCGTCCAATATGTTTTAAAATGAAACTGTTCGACAGATGTATACTCCCTGTACCAACATGTGGAACATAGATATTTATTCCGACAAAGAAAATGATAAACAAAATATCAGTAACGCAAAAGAAAAATGGAGAGGTCGATGTTAGGAATCGACCTAAAACACAAAGTTCCAAATACGCCAACAGAAATAAGAGCCGTCGTTATACCCATTCTACACGGAATTGGCAGGATATGTTGATAGGATGACGGACGACAGATGAACTCGGAGAGTTATGGGGTGAAGACTTAGACACAAAGCTTATAAAAACACAGGCGGGCCACCTAGTTGTTGGACGGACAGTAGCAAAAGAGTACTATGAAAATGAATACGGGTGGCACAAAACAGGAAAATTTGATAAGAATTTAGGGAGGTTTTTGTTTAGCAGTAGACATTATATATATAAATATATATATATATATATATATATATATATATATATATATATATATATATATATATATATATATATATAATGAGTGAAAGATGAGCTGTAGCCATGGTGGTTGTCTTGTCACACTATTGGCCGTTTTTTGTATATGCTAAAATGACGTATAATGGCTAAACGATATATTCTAATTAAACGAGGAAAACTGTATAAACATGATTTTGATTTTTACTTGATTGCTCCTTTGCTTTCGTTTTTCTTTCAGTCTCTATTCCGATGAATGTTGCGATGTTTCCATGTCAAAGTCATATATCCATGTTTTATTGCTAGTAATGATACGTTTTAAGAAGTTTGGATTGATGGCTGTGTTGGTAATCATTTCAGAAGCGACATACATTTGATGCTGGTTTTAGAGCTAATTTAGTGTTTTTGATATCATGCCTTTCACGTTTAATTAATTTTTTGAGACTTCCCGTTCATGTTGTAGTACTCTGACCTAGATATGATGGTTTCCAAACACCGTATTCCTTGCCCGAGTGACGCAATTATTGTCAGATAATTGTGATGCGACCTATCTTCAAGGTCTTCACGGACTTCAGTGAATATCTTACGCCAATCAAAAAATCTTTTACGCGACATACAGTTCTCTAGATAAGCTTGTTTTAAAACATTTCTAACGTTTGTATAAAGTTATAGAGTTATGAATAAAACACAAAATTTAATGCAAATTTTTAACTCAATTGATTTGGTCTTGTTAAAAATATTCACGAAACACAAACAACATCTAACCAAAACAGCTTTAACTTATTGTTTGTGAAATTTCTCAGTAGTCACTTGCACATGTATCAACTTAACAAGAATGGCATATGCTGTGCTACATACCTGCACGATTTAAATTCAAAATTTCCGTTTATTTTCAAACAGCATATACCCAATTCATTTTCAATAGTAGGCTCAGAAGATGCCAAGTGAGATTTTAGTGAAATGTTTGTCAGTTTCTATAACAAACCGAACAAATGAACGGATATACTCCCGAATGAATATGAATAAATGGTATCACCCAGTGATTGCTCAAAAATTGTTGAACCGCTCTCGTTTCAATTCCGTAGAATTCTTCTGAATTCTAAATTATTGTCGTCGATCATATAATTAGCTAAATTTCTCCTGTAACATTTTTATTAATAAAATACGAGCTTTTTTTAATGAAAAACAAACTTTTCGACTCCTGGATAGTTTACAATGAAAATTTGTTTATATATTGGTAAAAACATATGTATGCTATAAAAATATTACATATTTAAAAAAATATTTGGTATTAAAAAAATGCAGTAAATGACCTACGGAACCTTTATAGTTTCGTGTCTGTTTATCCGTCTGCCCGTCCATATCTTACAATCTTATAACTTCGTCAGTGTTAAATATTTTGCAATGCTGTTCTACAGGCACATACATTCCATTAACTCAAAAACAGACCTGAGGCAAAACTGGGAAACAAAGTTCAGGGTACCCACTCCTGTGTGAAAGAAAGGGATATACGCATTTTTTTGGGTCATCCAATCATATTTTTTTCTAGTCGCGTCCCCCCTCTCTAATATTGTAACGATCAATTTTAAAAATCTTTAAAAATTTGATGTAATTGCTCTATTCAATAATCTACGATAAAAATTATTACGGGTAAGTTACATCTACTAATTTATGGAATATAGAAAAATTCTTCAAAATGTAAATAAGTTTTTTCTTTATCGGATCGCGAGAAGTACCGTTGAATATGTCTTTGAAAAATATTTAAATATGTCATATAATATTTTTATATAGCCATCTTATTCACTAAATATCAGTCTCCAGATTTGCTTACAATTATAGCCCTATCTTAGGAAGGTGACTTTTGGTGGATACGCTAGACAAGGCAAGGAGTAAATTAAATATAAATTTTGTTCCCATATAAAGGGTGCGGATCGTATGGGGCTTCTTGATATGGAAACGTGGGGTTCCAACGGGATTGTTCCCTCACTTCTATAAGATTTAGTTGTGCACTTTTGATATGTTTCACTATGTTTAAGCCCTGGATTTTTCCAGTAATAAAGTATTTGATTTTTCATTTTAATTTTAACCACATCCGTTTGTATTTAAACTTAAGTTATGTTTACTAGTTTTGGAAATTTAAAAGAAAATAATATTGAAAATTTATTCTCGATATTTCAATATTTTGTGCAACAAAAAGGCCATCTTTTGTGATAAAATTTTGCATGCACATGTTTTCAATTAACTCAGAAACTGACGTGAAACAAAGTCGTACAAAATACTATTAATACCTTTAACTGCTACAGAATTTTAATGTGCTGCGTGTCCGACACACACTTAACCATTTATTTAAAGTAGTCTCTTAAAAAAAACCCTAAAACATCATTTTCTTTGGAAAACAACAATCAGTGGAATTTCAACGATTGCCTAAACATCTGATGATTTATCAAATTTGGTAAACATTTCTGTATATAATATATCCACTTACCATCGTAGCAGGTTCCTGTTTTATCACAGTTGACGTCAGCGGTCTTGGTAAGATTGTTGAGAGTGGGATCTTCGGAAGTTTCGAAGACGACGGGCAGTGTATTTTCTCCTTGTCCTCCGGCTCCAGCAGGAGATGCAGTTTCTAAAAAAATTATTATAGTGAGCATATATTTTAGGAAAATTTGTATTAACAGTTTCTATATTGGGCCTCTTGTATAAATAGTGAGTTTACAGCTTTCAACTGTAAAGTTAATTCACAAATAGTGAAATATTAAAAATGGAGCGTTAACTCTTATATATGTTTGCGTTGTGTCGTTTGACAACATGTGTAAATTTAAATCATATTTTATTCTAAATTCTAGTAACCTCACCAATTTTTAAATTTGTGATTTGGTTGGACCAGATCAATAGACAACTTATTGAATCAATTCCCTGTATTTGTCGACGTTTTGACATCTATGAGATCATCCTCAAGACTGCACAGCTAGGTTCCTTGCGTACAAGATAAAAACATTTCTAGGAAACACTAAGAGGATAAATGTATTCCATTTACACAAACGGTGAAGAACGGACCAAAACCAAATAAAATATCAGAAGGATTTGATTTTTTCGAATTAAAAAGTTGCACATTTATTATTTAATTTTTTTATTTAATATAGAAGCTCCTATGTGCGTGAAAATCGTGGATGTAACAAGATTTTAACAATTTAGAGCAAAAAATTGAACTTAAAGTGAAAAGTGATTTTCTATTTACCAGGAAATTGAAGAAAAATTGTGGAAAACCAACAAAGGCTAGAATCATATTCTACGAACTTAAAATATGGGGTATGTGAGGAATTTTTCTTAAAAAAAACGTGGTTTTCCTAGACTTCTTTTAATCGAAATCATTTCCCTTTCTTTTCGTTTGCGTCTTTTGCATTAGTTCAACTCCATGTTGAATACTAACCTGATTTCTTGTGGACTGACGTTCGCACGTAACCGTGTGAGGACCTACACGAGTATTTCGCTTCATTTGCAGAACTCTAAATATAATCCAGGACTTTTGGAGATGCGCACTATAAAATGTCCAGTTGACCATCGACAGAATCGAACTTCATAAATTCCATTGTCATTGTCTCGGCAAAACATAAGCATATAATTTATTGACCTTATAGAAATGGCGTCGAATCATTATTGTTCTTCATCGAGTGACGCTACTAAACCAAGCGATCGATAACAGGAAATCGGTTGTGCGCATACCGACAATTACTGAGTTCTCAAAAAATATAAATGGCGTTCAATGTTCACAAACGCACTTTTTGTCTACGTCTCGTTGGTCATTTTTTGGCTTTAACAGTCTATAAATGTCTGGGTCCATTATGGAGGTCAGTGCTCGTCACATGCTGATTTGACTTATTTCTGAGTAAAGAAAGTGTCTGCTTTCGGTATTATCTCTGAATCAATTTGAAACTATTGTCATTGCTCGGACACCTTAGATTCCATATCAATGCTTTATATATCAAAATCTTCCTCGGTAAACACTTAACTAATGAAAAACTGGATCCAAATTTATTTAGTGATTTTTAAGATATGTAGAAATAAAATTTGAACCTCCGGAAAATTTGTAATTTTTCAGATAAAATTTCATGAATTAGAAACAGTTTCATAGTTGTATCAACTTTTTAGGAACACTAACTATGCTACACCGGTTATTAATGGAAAAAGAAGGCGCGATATCTCTCAATGAAGCGAGAGGCAAAGTTAAAGAATTTCAAAATTAAAAAAAAAACTAGAGTATAGTTGAAGGATAGTTGCAGCACCAGCGAGCAAAAATGCGTAGCTAACCCTTATGCTGGATAGTAGGGGTGGGTTATTCAGGGCGCCACTGCATCAGAGCCAGGTTGAATGTAGAAATCTTCCACGATGTTGTTAGGAACTAGCTTTCAAATTTTCTCTCTAAAACTAGGCATCAACTACAAATAACAGATTCAAACGCAAGTAGCATGAAGGTCAAATAAAACTCAGTAGTAGTTCGTTATGAAAAAAAAATTAATTAAAACTAAAATGTAGTGATGTTAACAAAGGTTCACAAAAAAAAAATAAATTCAATTTCATTAATACACAATATCACCTACTGGCTTTAAGTAAAGCCGTTCATTCTATGATCATAAATTTATGCTTGTTGAGCGACGATTAATACTAATTAAGAATTAGATCCTTTAATAAGTATTTGAAAGTAATTCAAGGTTTGCCTGATAAATGGAGAGTCCGTCAGTTGTTTAATCTCTGGGCTATAGTGTAGGCTCTGACGTAACAACAGGACAGGAACAGGCATTAAGGGTTGATTACGTAATTAGATAACCAGTAGGCTAAACTCTAATGTACGTGGAGTCTAACAGAATTCCTTCTTTGATACGTGTAAACTACCCAAAATCCCTATCTCCAGATTTATCTCGGTAAAAAAAAACCATAACTGCCAACCAGGCAAAAAATACGGTACTCCCAAAACTCAACAAAATTACCATGATAATAAACGATTTTCCATCTCAGAATCCCAAAAAAATTGGAATGGAAGTCTGCAGCTGCTTCGACCGAATCAAACCAGAAAAAGTGAAAATCAAGGCAAATCGTCTCCATTTATAACCATGGCCCAGCTTGCGCACTAGTCGGCTTCCGTAAGGCGCCGTTCAATAGTCATGTTTGAAAGAAGTGACAGGTCAAAAAAAATGATACTGAGTAACAACAGTCGCATAAAATACATTTGTTACATAGGTCTATTCGTTAATCATTAGCATTTTCCGCTCAAAAAATAAAGAAAAGAGATCAAATAAGTACCCTGACAGTTATTTTTATATTAAAGAAATAGGTTTCGAATAAAGGAAACTTCTTGCAACCCCACATACATACAATTCCATTCAAATATTAATGGCAGGGAAAAAACGAGATCTATCTGAACAAAAACAAGATAGCAGTAAGTTCAACATCGACAAGAAAATACCAAAGCACAGTGTAGTGAAATATCGAATAATGGTCAAACTTAAAAAATAAAATTAATTAAAACTGTACTTTATGAAATGCTTTATTGAAATGGCGTAACTAAGAGTATGTGCGTCCTCCCCCCCGCACATTTTTGAATGCGCCCTACTATTTTGTATCCATCTTGATCCTTCGTATTTCTTCATTTTCATCAAGAGACTTGTGGGCGCCCCCCCGCACCGCGGGGTCTGCGGGATCATTATTTACGCCACTGTTTTATTGCCCATAACGAGAGTATTTGTAAAAATAAGGTTAAGTTAACTGAATTAGCGATAGTGAACTTAACAGGAAAATTGAATCGTGAATACTAGTTCGTTGATTTAAGGGCTGTTGGAGTGGAAGCACAACAGAATAAAGTGACGTGTATTTAGTTATATATTTTTATACCTAATAATTTTTTTCTAAAGTCGTCGTCATATTTTACTGCGTAAATGTTTAATGTAATCTAATGAACTAATTATTAGTATGTTTACTATCCAAATCTATAATATTTCTATTGGCTGTCCATTTTTGAAGCTACATAAATATTGCTTAACAAATAATTTTATTCAACTAATTTTTTTCACTCTATCACTAACAAGATTAATGATCTTCGAATTATATTAAAATCAAAACTGTCAGGATTTACTGTAATACATTAGTATTTCTAAGACATCAAATGAGTTCCGACTGTTTTGGTATAATGAAAACAATAGAAGATTTGAGAGATAATTAATTTTGTTAGAATCGATTGTTTGTACGGTTAACTTACAATAATTATTTATTTACTTTTTTATCGGACTAAAAAGTATAAAATGATTTGTCACATTGTCGTGAAAATTTGTGACTGAATTTTTAATAGCCATGCTTGTAAAATTTAAAACGAAAAACGCGGGGTGTATGTAATAAATAGTTTTTTTGTTTTAAATTTTACAAGTATTGTAATAGCTATTAAAAATTCACAATTACCAATTTTTAGGACAATGTGACAACTTATTTTATACTTTTTGTCAGTTTTAAGAACATGGTATATTAAAATATTTTTGTAATTAAATAATTATTTTCTGCTTTCTATTATTAAGTTTAAAATCGATTGCAAAATTTGTACCGACCAGACAAACAAACAAACAAACACACTGATAAGAAAGCGAGTTAATAAAAACATGGTAATATAGGCATTTAAAATTATATTGTAGTTTATGACAATTATTACGATAATAATTTTATAAAATAAATTTTGTATAATATTAGACATTTGTTTTCGCTTGAATGAATTGATTTTTAATGCTTAGATTTCGTTGGGCCCTTTACATCCCACCATGACTGAAATTCATTCGAGGCTAATCACCTTTGCGAACCCAAATAGTAACTTGAACTTGCTCGACTGTCTCTGGTGATAACACTATATCTCCCAAATATAGTCGATAGTTTTATTTTCCTTTAGACACCATCCGCACACCGGGTCATTTATGATGACAACCGTATGAAAATGGCATCACAAGCGACAATGTCCTGTCAGTAATTCCGAATCGCAGTTCTTTCCTTTTCAGGGAAGGAAGCTTCTTAGTAAATCGCGTGCTAGGTCCAATTTTATATTCCTTGACACATCTTATTTCAGTAGCCTGCATCTAGAATTTTATAAATTTGCTTTCTAGCAACAGTTTTAATTCCCTATTCCCTGGGGATAATTTTCGAAGCAATTTGCTGTCTAGAATCCGAATCCGAGGTCAGAATTGGCCTATCACATCAGAATTTGGAGATGTTTGAGATTATGTACAGGATGCCTACATTTTTTTTGGTATTTTTTTCTGATTGCATCATTTAATACTATCCGTACCCTTCAAAAAAAGCTATTGAACGGTTACCTATGATGTTTTCTTGCAAAGTTACTGCCATTTTAAGTACAGGTTAGTAGGTTTTTATGGACTAATATGTTTTTTTGCAAATTTCGATCCGTCATTTTAAATCCACCATCTTAAAAATAAAAATTTCCATTTTCTGACATAATACTCGTAGCCAGCGACTCCGCATCTCCAAAGTGAAATTTTTTAGATATTAATATGGTTTTTTGTAAATTTTGATATGCTATTTTGAATCCACCCCCTTGGAAATGAAAATTTCAGTCTTCTGACTTTTTATCGGTACTCAGCGAACTTAAAAACCTCCAAGTATAAATTTTCTAGAGAAATTTATACAGTAGGAAAATATACGCCTCAATGTGAATAATCATGACGTTGATGATTGAGATATTTCATAATTTAAAATGGCCGTAACTTTGCAAAGAAAAGTCATAGGTGACAACTCAATAGCGCATTTTGAAGGGAAAGAGGATCAACAGAACTTTGTAGATCTATGTAATTGGGACATAATTGGCTGAGCTCCGTATGGTAGAACTGCAGACCCTATCTTTGCGAAACCATCTGTTTTCTCATTCTCTTGTATACCCAAGTGACCCGGGACCTACAGAAGTCTGATTGTGCAGCCAGTCTTTATAAGAATTTCCAGTATATCCTTGCACTTAAATATCAGTTGTGAAACTACGATATCAGATTTTACTGCCAATATTGTAACCTTACTCTCTGAGTATATAATAATTGCCTTATTCCTATTTATGTTCTTCTTCCTTGAAAGACCATTGCATATTGTTCGAGGGAGTAAAATTTTTTGACTCTTGTGCTCTACATCTGTAGCCGCAAGATTCCAAGTCTGAGATGCCCCAGGCAACTGAGATCATAAACAGTCTTGAGCTGTCGGGTTTTTAGTATTTTTTAAAAATAATTTTTATTCTTGAAATTCTAGACGTGTTTTGTATTACAAGAATTCGCTTTTGGCATATCGTTAACATTCGGGTCAATTTTTCAATTTATATCTTTTGTTCAAATACCATAGACCATATAATCTGGTATATTTCTCCAACTGTCTCTCACCGTTAGTCAGGTGTTTTGCAAAACAAGATCACGTATTTAATTAATGTTCCATTAAGTCGTAAGTTATCATGTTGCATGCATAGACTTCTACCACAATAAAATTCATGGCACTACTGTTTGACAATGTCGTAAGAAAGATCATAGTAACTCAACGTATGTCTCAAGTCCTCGTGAGTTTAAGTTGTTGTCATACGTTCTTCGGAAGGTGTTTTATTACTGAAATTTGTTTGATGTGCTCGATTTTTACACCAACATATGCTACTGATCAATTGAGACGTGAAATTTTGCATTTATATTTTACAAACGATTAGCCCTTGCATGCTATAAACAAAACTTGATATTAGAAGTTGGTTTGAGGTGGAACATAAGAATCAGTTCTCGTAGTAACTTGTTATCGTGTTTTAGGAAAAACGTGTGTTTAAATCAGTACTACAATTGTTGATGGATTAATTTTAATTGGTACAGAATCAGTATAGGTTTACTAATTAGAATTAAAATAAAATAACGCAATTTTATGAACTCTATAAGTTACTTACAATTTTTCAAAATGTGACTGTTAAAATTAGCTTTTGTAATTAAAATTGGACAAGATTGGTAATTTGTACTTACAAAAAGTGTTGCTTTGTCTAACTGACAATTTTGAGAATATTGTGCATGGCCAACACAACGTGAACACCTAGTAAGAAAGGGTTTTTCGAAATTCGCACTAGAAAGAGATGAAAAAGGAGTAAATTTTTTTTTGATAAAATCACTGCTTTCTCTTGATCTAATAGATACATAGACTTGATTATTATTTAAAAAGATAGCTTATAATGATATCTAAAAGCTGAGTTACGAATTTTTCGATATTCCTTTTTTAAAGTGACAGGGGTTTCTTAGCGAAAAATCCCAATATAATCATGATTTTTGCTTTCATCTATTTTTTATACAATGATTCGAAAAGTAATTTTTGCATTTTTTAAAATTCACTGCTTTAAGGCTGCAAAGGGTTGAGATGTGGTTTGATGGAGAACTCAAGAACTATTAAAAAGATTTTGTTCAGAATTAATTAATCTGTAGCAGTTAATTAAAGGGACGATAAAAAGTTTATTTCACATCGTTATCATAAATAGAAATTGAGTATTAGCGAAAAAGTAAATCAATTACTTCTGCGCTATATGTGTCGTCGTTTCAAAAACGCCCTCACTTCCCCCTCTCTTCCTTTTTCCTTAGCTTGGCGAATAAATATCAGCTATTTAGGGTATGCACATATAAAGCGTAAAGACACGTAGGTGTAAGGGGGGGGGGGCGTGAGGAATCGACGCATAGTGACCAGTTGTTATTTACTATATTTTTAAGTAGATGCTTACATTGTATCGGCAACATTTTGCCTAAATTATGTGACTTTAAAAATTTAAGCTCTTCATTGATATGTCATTCAGATAACGCCTTGTAGAAGTATAGATAGATTCGCTATACATTTTTATTTATATAATGCATTAGTGATTTTCCATATGAAAAAAAACATTCAGTTAAAAACTTAGTGTAATAAAAAATAATGTGTCAATTGAGCATTAATCAACAAGTCATTACCAACGTCATTTTCTAATATTAAAATGTTTTTCCTTCGTACAAATTTTATTTTTTTCAAGTCACAAAATAGCGCCAATAAGAGATGTCCTATTTGTTTAAATTAGTTAAACCGTTCAAGCTCTGTGGGCGAAAAAATAAACGGACTTACATATATGGTGAAGAAAAATAATTCTCTCCATTTAGGTCTCGCCGCAGTCAGGTAATAAGGTTTTACACTAGTTGTTAGGTATATTTAGATGCTGTTTTGGGGTTTCTAAAAACAATGCCTGATATGATCATTTTTAACGACCCACCACTGAATATAATGTTCCCATATGCAGTACGCGTCCATTGTAACATAAAATTATGCTTTTATAGAAGCATAACACGGCTTTCGCTCATATTATTTCCCGGTAAATGGGCGAGTATAAAATGGAAACGAACGTTATAGTATTAAAGTTTTGTGTAACCTTACTAATATTACTTTTCAAATATGGCCAAATGACATTGTAAAGAGGCCGTAAATAGCTATAATATCAGCGAAATTAATAAAAATGATTTTCTTTTTGTAATTTTGTGATTATACTTCTTTTTTAAATTCTAAGAATCAACTTTTATAGGAAGTATTTAGATTAAAAAAGCTGTAGCTTTATTGAGCGAGTAGAAATAACAGTGCTACAAAAAATCGAAACGTGAAAGTCAAGTTTTTTGTCACGCAACTAAAATGTCAAGTTTCTTTTTTGTATCTGTCCATTTGAATTGATTTCTCTTAAATTCCGTATAATAGTTGCAATTGTAGACATTTTGATGTTTAACAGGCGATGTCTTGTATAAAATTTAACCGAAATTATTACATTTTATAAAAAAATTGTAATTGGTAACTTAAGGATCAAGATTTAACATTTTTATTTTAAAAGAAGAGGTACAATTGCGTCTGTAGTTGATGGAAAAAGCATTGGTTACAACTTTATTGAAAACCTTATCAAACCTCCCAGATGACGGAACAGATGAAGACACTATAACTTTGATTGATGTTAGAGAAGAAATTCTATAAACAAAAAAAAGTTAGCTTTCTCATAATTTCAACTTTTACTCTATCTAATTAATGTTTTTAAGTGAAATAATTTAATATAAAATGACCAAGTTTTGAAGTTCACACCAAAGTGATACCAACTGATAAAAATATAATCTACAACCATTCAGGTCTATCACTAATGAAATATGTTTTTTCCTACTTTATTCAATACTTTGATTATAGAATTTCTCTACATTCAGATAGAAATGTTGAAATGACATCATCCACTCTAAGTAGTAAAATCGTGTTCAGTTACTTACTTTCACAAGTGTTTTCAAAATAGGAGCCGATCCTTTCTCCGCTATCAATTAGGGGTCTTTCAGCGTTGAGGTAGGTGCTTGGTCCATCTGGAAGAGTTTTGTGATCCAAATGGAAAAGTTGGCAGTTGTATTGAGATCCCTGTAAAAAGTTAGTGTTATTTATATATAATAGAGTTTAGCAGAATGCAACAGATGATTTGGTGGGAAATAAATAGGCTTAATAGACTTCTTATTGTATTATTGGTTTGTAGAAAAACGATTTTTTCTAAAAACCCTATTAAAAGTAGGCTTTTTAACTATCGTTCTAGCGTTAAAAATTACATTTTATTTCACTAGTATTAAAAGTGAACTACTTTTGTTATTTTTTGAATATATGTTTATTATACAACCTTCTTATATCTTGATTAATACTGAATTAACACGAAACCGCGGTGCAGATGGCGGTACACTTCCATTGGAGAGGCTTCCACGCTTTCCTGGTATTTTTGCGATTCGCGATTGTGTTTTGTCTGTAACCGTGTTAGAACAGAATATGTTTGCCCTTATTTTATAAAGTTTTTTCAGCTGGTTGAGAACTAAAATAGGTTCTCAAATGCCGTGGGATTAGCCTAATCGTTTAAGGCGCTAGGACTGATAGGGACGACTACGGCCAAGCGCGGGTTCAAGCCCCGTGCACGGTAACTTACTTATTTAAGTTGTCAGACCATTAGAGGATAGTCCCACTAGTCGATAGACACTTGACTGACAGAGTGTAAAAACTCGGGGTTAGTTAATTGTCGAGGACCGTGGTTTGGAACCCACGTTAAAATGTAGGTCCAGTCGCTAAATGGTCTCCGCTTCCGACGCGACTTTAAGCCACAAATCTTTGAACTTTCTTTTTAGGTTCTCAAATATAAATGTACTAAAACTTTGATCTCTACAGCTTATAATGCGATAATATAGTGTGAAATAGTTGTAAAGTCTTTTTTTTTTTAATTATTTATTTCTTTTATCACTAGAAGATGATTCTTGTATAGGCTTTTGATTATGTCATATAGAAAGGAACTAAGACGTTCAGGAATTTTTAGTGCATAAATCGTTCAGTTGATCATTTGCCATTAGAAAACCGCGGAGTGCTATGAAATTAGAGCGTGCAATTCGGAGGTAGGGGTAAAAATATAACCCTATTAGTTTTTTAAATATAACTTGAACGAAGCAAAATTTGGGTATAGTTAATGGGCAACTTTTTGTAGAGAATCAAGTTTCCCATCAAAGTGACCTATTGGGAAAATGGAAAACGATAAATATTGAAAAAAGAATGCATAAAAAAAAGTAAAGTCCAATTTTTTATTTTTTTTAAATCTTTTGCCTGTAACTTTTTTTTGAACATAGGTCTAGGCACTGCTTCACAGAAATAAAAGTAGATGAAATTTTCTTTAAAATAGTATGCTGGAAAAGTAATTTCAATTAAAGTTGACTGAGATATCATCGTTCAAAATAAGCCATATTTTTGAATTTTTATCGCATTTGCCTTGATATTGTTTTTAACAACAAAATTTATTTTTACTTAATAAATAAATTTGGTTTAAATTAATTTGTTGAACTAAACGAATGGTTTAACTGCCGCTTGAAGAATAAACCTTTACTTGATACTGACAGCGCCACGCGCGATTGGAATCAAAAGTTCAAATACTCGTCCAGTGGGTTGCATAAGAGAAATTTTTCTAGTAGAGGGATATTTTGTAGGGCAAACTAAACACAGGCTTGCAAGTAGACTTGCAACCTACACGAAGCTTATGAGACGAAATTAATCTCTACGTCTTAGATAGGCAACTCCATATACGCTCCAATGGAATAGCTTGGATTGCATTAAAATTGCACACCAGCATTGCGATGACGTATCCAGGCGCAATATTGTAATACAGACGAGTTTATTCTTGATATTTAGGCGAAGTAAGCTGAATTATTTCAATAATTGACTGCTGTTCGCATATAATCTAGGTAAAAAATTGATTTAAATTTAATCATATAATCAGTAGAAATTAAAAAAATATTTGTACTTATATTTATTAGTACGTTTTATTTTAATTTATAATTTTTTCGGAGGTTGCGCAAACCTGCGAACCTAAAGACAAGCCGCCACTGGTAAACAAACATTTTAAATTTTTAATCGTATTTCAATGTTAAGAAATTAATAGTACCAAATATTGATTTTTTTCAAGGGAAAAAAATACAAATATTTTTTTAATTTCACAACTTTCAAAGTATGTATCTATTTTAAAATTTGATACTTGTACAAAGTGGAATGAAAAAATAAATTCATGAAGTAAGGAAACTGGTCTAGGTTACAATTCAGCGCTCTCTCTCTCTCTCTCTCTCTCTCTCTCTCTCTCTCTCTCTCTCTTTCATGCACTTCAGAATTATTATTTTTTAAACATTTACCTGAGGAGGTCCTTTGAACAAGAAACTTCTACATAAAAATTCATTCTCAATTTCACACGCTAATCTGCAAGCAGCTTCTGAAGTCACTTGAAGTTCCTTGTCAGTATAATAGTGCAATCCAGCATATTGAGCTACTTTGTCGTCAGCTACTCCGATTCTAGGAGTTTGGAATATTCTGTTTCCTGAAAATAATTAATTACTTTGTTAAATTTTGAATAATAAAGGAACTAACTTTGTAAAATTTCTGTTTATGCACAAAGTTTTGCAATATACTTACAAGCACTAACATACATTAGTAATGATCAGTTTTATCGTAACTATTTTATGACACTGTTAAAAAGATAGTTTAAATACGTTCCGGATAAGAAACGATGAGAATTTAAAGTTTTTAAATCGAAATTAAAATTACTTTGTTGAATATAAAACGTAGAATCATGTGATGTAATAATATTTTAGGTTCATAAACACACACATCTCAAAATTTGTTACAGATATTGAAGTGATTTGAATGACGTCAGATTACTTTTTTAATGCCTAATATTGATGAAATGCGGACATTTTTTCTTATCGTGACGCCATTTTTAAAATTATTTTGTTATTAAATTTAACGGATACTTTTTTAAGCTCTTCAAAACAACACTTTTATTTTTCCTTGGATATTCCTTGAAACCAGTATTGGGCTTAATTAAATTAACTTAACAGACTTTTTTTATTGCAATTGTAAAAAGAACTATTAGTTGTTAATATAATTTTGTTAACATAATTAAAGTGCTAAATTTTAGGTGAATATCTTGATTTTTTATTATTTTTCCAATTAATTAACCCGACATTGTGTTGTTAAGTAATTTAGCAAACTTTAAAATTCTTGCCGTTTTCCATACTCCAACAATGACTTGTCAAACATGTGGCAGTCTGTTATATGGTGAATGTTTGTGATAAAGTAACACATTTTTCTTGAAAATTGTAGACAATGTTGAAGATTGACAAAAATGTAGTTGTTGTCGTTATAGTTGTTTGTTTGTGCGACTTTTCAATTAAGTTGTATATCTAATCTTGATCAAGTATAAATTGAATATTTTTCTTTAAGGTTACGAGCCTATATATGATTGCTAAATTTAGGTTTTGGGTATCTTAATACTGCATTTACTGAATAATGCAGTATTATTTTCAAGATAAACTGCTTCTAAAAATTTTCTGTTGGGTTCGATATATATTGCTGCAACTTCAGACCATTTTTTTTTATCTCAAACATGTTCTGCAATACCAGATCTCGATATTTCCTGTTTTTGTGTATGAGTTCTATGTTCTTTAATTCTAATTGTGAGTAGTTGTTTTTCCAACATATATTTTACCACATTTACTTTGTAAATCCATTCTTTTTTATTGGTACTTATAAGATTTTGTTTTTGTTAAATTAGCTGCGAGTGTATTTTTTGATTTAAATGCAGTTTTTAATTTGTAGTTGTTGATAATTCATCTTTTCTCTCTGAACTTCCTGTAATATACGAGATTGTGAAGAAGGAATGTGTTTCCTGTTGTTCAGAGGTTTTTAATATAAGGTAGATCATAGCATCGTCTGTAATTTTAAAGGGTAGCCATTCTACTGAAAACCTGATTTATTATTTGCTATTTATTTTTCAAGTGAATATACATTGTTGCATATAGATGCTGCCAGGAAAAGAAACTACCACTACTATTGGGATGTGATGCCAAAGCTCACAACACAATCTGGGGCAGTAAGAACAACAATCAAAGAGGTGAGCAAATTTTAAAATACATCTTTAAATGTAATTTTACCATAAACAATATAGGAAATACCCCTACATTTCTAACAAGGGTAAGGGAAGAAGTTCTAGACATTACACTAAGCATACCAGGCTTAACAAACCTAGTAGGAAACTGGAGGGTATTATATGAACCTTCTCTTTCTGATCATAGAATAATCACATTCCGTTTAGAAATCGATCCTCCTGAGCCAGTCCTCAGAAGGAATTCCAGGAAAACAGATTGGGAAAAATACAGCACCAATCTGAAAGCAAACTTAGCACGCATTCAGACTAGAGGACCCACTAAGCACCAACTGGAGCTGGAAAGCGACCTGAAAGAAGTAAATGAAGCAACACTCGGGGTTTAGGAATCGAGCTGCCCCTTACAAACAAGGAAAAGCTGTAGCGATGCGCCTTGGTGAAATGACCATCTGACAGAACTAAGATCCGAAGCGCGCAAATTTTTTAATAGGGCTAAGCATGACGAATGGACTCTGGCAGAGCTACACTGAGAAACTTACAAATTACAACAAGGAAATTAGGAAAGCTAAAAGAAATACCTTTAAGAAATTTTGTGAAGACATTCAAATTACACTTGTCGCAGCTAGACTTCACGAAGTCATGGCGAAGGGTAGGGTCGACACAGCAATGACACTCAGAAAGCCAGATGGCAGCTCCATGGAGAGCGAGGAAGAAAGAGCATTACTCTTACTCAACACTCACTTTCCGGGGAAAAAGCCTAGAACCGAAAATGATGTGGTGTAACATCGCGAAAGGTCCACCAGAGAAGCTACAGCAGTGGCTAGACACATATGCAGTAGCGGTCGTTTAAAATGGGCAATGAACACCTTTCAACCATTTAAAACCCCAGAAGTTGATTGAATAATCCCGGTCCAGCTCCAACGAGGGCAGGAAGAGATTTTACCACACATAGTATGCATCAGTCAAAGAGGGTTTGAATACATTAGAGAATAGTGCCCGATGATGGGACTAAACATCAACCTGACCAAAACCACCTTAGTAGCCTTCACAACAAAAATAATCTATCAAAATGGATGGGAATGTTACTGAGTGAAAGTCAGAGGTTAAATATATGGGACTGACCCTAGATAAACACCTCTGGAATAAGCATGAAAAAGAAGTAATCAAAAAGGCTAAAAAAACCTTGATGATCGGTAGAAACTTTGCGGGAAAAAGATGAGGTACAAACGCAAAAATCCTGCAGTGGATGCAATAGTGAGACCGATCATCACATATGGGGTAGTGATCTGGAGCAAAAGAACCAGTCTGGCTAATACGAGAGCTAACCTCTCGAAAGTTCAAAGACTGGCTTGTGTATGTATAACCGAGGAAATGAAAACCTGCCCAACTGCCGCCATGGAAGTAATCCTAAACGTCACATTTCTACATATATTTCTAGAGAACATGGCGAAGAGGACGATTTATAGGATGATGAGAGATGAAGTCATAAAACGAAAGCCCAATCCCTCATCCAGATATCAACAAATCTGGGGCATGCCCCAAGATGAAATGAAAAATAAATTCAACTTTGTGAAAAACTTCAGCACAAAGTTGAGTCACAAGAGCGACTGCGACAGAAACACCATTGAAAAACTTAGCAAGAAATCCATTATATGGTATAGAAACAACGGAGGGAATTGGAGTAGGAGTATATGGACCCGGCATCAGACATTACGAAAGCTTGGATAAGTCACCAAGCATTTTTCAGGCAGAAATACATGCCATTAGGATGTATATTTAATTTAATAAGGAGAAAAGCTATCACGGCCAAGAGATTATCATCATGACGAATAGCCAAGCAGCCATCAGTGTGCTGAGCTCTCAAGTTATCAGTTCCAAAATAGTCTGGGAATGCCTAGAGGAACTGAATAATTTGAATAAGAATAATAAAGTTATCTTCATGTGAGTACCGGGACATACCGGGATAGAGGGGAATGAAATAGTAGACAAGCTCGCGTGGAAATGGGCTGAGATGCCATTTCTGAGATGCCTTTCTGTGGAATCAGTAGCGGCGTAATGCTGGAAGAACTAAAGATAGAAGAAGAAAGTAGGAGATCCCATTATTGGAAGGAGCTGCAAGGATTGAGACAAGCTAAGAAACTTCTGGGAAACTACGACCAGAAGAGATTCAAAGAATTCATAAGCTTGAGTAAAAACCCACTCAGAGTTCTGACAGGGATCTTGACGGGGCATTGTCACCTGAAAGGACATCTCAAGAAACTTGGACCGGTAGAAAGAGAATAGTGCAGATTCTGTGAGGAGGAGGACGAAACCTATATTCATATCCTTGTAGAGTACCGCGCTCTAGAAAACCCTAGGATGCGGTTCTTGAGAGCACACCAAATCGAAGAAGAGGAGCTATTCACCTTGAAGCCGTCCAGCATCCTGAGATTCCTAAGGGAAATAGGACTGGAGGAGCTGCTCTAGTCGATAAGGTAACTCTTACGACTGGGCAGCAGACCAACAGACCCCCAACTCTACGCACATACATACATATAGATACTGCGCGATTAGAAAGGTGGCGTACAATTACTAGTATAGCAACAACAGAATGATTAGACCTATGGTTGACCTAATGTCTAGTGTGTGTTGGCCTCCTGTAGACTGAAGTTTTAATAATTTTTTTAGAAAGATCCGCCATGACATTCACTATGAGCAATTGATTATTTACCGATATTTCCATGATAAACCTAATTGTTAGTCCAATGAAGTTTAGATGTGTCAATAAATTATTTAGCTCTTGATCGATACCCTTACATACGATAAAGATATCATCGACATATCTCAACTAGAGTGTCGGTTTTATTATTGCTGTTTCTATGGCATGAGTTTCGAACCATTACATATATAAGTTGTTTCCTACACTGGAAGCTTGACGTCCTGAGCATAAAACTTGTCCTTTACTTGAGGTAAGCACTACGAAGGCAATACTCCAAAAGGTCTATCACCCCGATGGGTGGTAACGTGGTTTGATCTGATAATGTTGGGTTAACGTTCATAAACACGCTAGTAATTTTAGGACAAAACATTTAGTTTATACTTGATAATGATCAGTGGTGTATCTTAATCGAAACTTCGAATAAACAATCAAAAATAAAGACACTGAAAGCCCGATAATCATATTATAGTCAATTTTGACATACGAACTGTTTTAAAAGAGGATAAAATTTTTTAATAAAAAGATGTTTCAATGAAGTTTCTCATGAAAATCTTTTTTAAGTGCTAAAACTCTAATTTTCGCTCTATGTTTTACGTTATTTTGTTTAATGTAATAAATATAACAGATTCCTTAATGGATGGTCTCCATTACGTTAATTATGCAAGCTTAATCATTACTTATTGAATTTACGCTATTTTGGTGATTCTCAGAAAACCAAAATAACATATTTCATCCTGCGGATAAGCTATAAAAACCAGAAATTTCGTAGACCAATTTTTGTACTTTTGATGACTTAAATATTAAAAATACTGATTTCAAATGGATAGCTTATAACTGTTGGTAACCGTCACAACCGTGACTTTAAATAAAAGTGGCAAATGATATTTAGGTGCAGATTTTAACAATTTAATTCACTAATACAAATTGTTGGAGTAGCTAAATAATTGTGGTGAAAATCCTTTTTGAAATGTTATTTAAATATTCGGGGTGTCAGGAAAGTAACTTTCGTAAATTTAATCAATGAATCCGTATATCATTTAAGAAATTAGTTCAAGGGCCTAAAACCTAACGGATCTTGCAAAGAAAAACACAATAAGCAATCGAAAAACTAAGATGTGAAGTAAAACGTGCTGTACAGAGTGGTTATGTAAATGTAACATTGCCAATTTTTTAGAAAATTTTAAATATTTTGAAAAGTTTTTCTCTAACACCTTGTATAACAAGTAGCTTCGACGGCTATATTAATATACATTTATATAACAACAATTACATGGGTCTCAACCAACTGAAAAAAATTTATTATACAGGATGAGTCGGGAGAAATGGACCACAAGTATGTTGTATACATGAAAATATTTCAAAAAAACTTTTATGTTCTTGTCTGAATCTCATTTGTTTTCAAATTATAACGTAATTACAAATAAACAAAATGTTTTAATAAAGGTTAAAAAATACCGCCATTAATATTTAAAAATTTTCTGTTTCGCCTGCGAAGGGCTCCCCTAGCTCGCCTAATTGATTCATGACTTTCTCTAATAACGGCTGCAGAATTTTTAATGCGTCGAATTAGTGTATCCTGAGTATTGCCTTTTACTTTGTATACCTCGTTTTTGAACCAGCTTCACAAACAAAAATCTAATAGTGTGAGGTTTGAAGATTTTGGAGGCCAACTACCACGATCACCATGACAAATCCAAAGCCCTGGAAACTCTTCGTTCAAATGCTGCTCGACCTGACGAGCATGTGCATGAGCTTCATCATACTGGTAATACACTTGTATTCTGATACTTAAAGGAACATTTTCTAGTAGTCCTGTTAAGACATTTTGAAATAAATGTGAGGCGACTCTCTAAAATTTAAGGGCCAATTAAATAAGGATCGACCCTCTCACACCATATGTTTACCGAAAACTTGTTTCGATTGTTGCGTGGAGATTTTCGTCTGACTGTACATGGGAGTTGTGACTATTACTGATGCCACCCCGAGTGAATGTTGCTTCATCGGTAAATAGTATGTGCAATACAACACGATGATTATCATTTATCCAGCCACAAAATTGCACACGCCTAACATAATCTTCTGGTTCTAGATGCTATACACGCTGTACCTGATACGGATATAGGCCTTGCTCAAGGAGTGTGTTGATTAAGCTTTTCGGTGGAATATTTAACTGAAGAGCAGTTCTTCGTGAGCTGAGTGTTGTATCATCTACTAAATCCATAATATTTTCTTTTACTTCTAAACTTTATCCAGTGGTTCGTTCCAATTTTATGTTCCAACTGGGGAACGTAGCAGGCCCACACAGTTTGATGAAAACCCTGATAAACTCGCTTTTACAGAGATTTCACAGGTGCGAATATCGCTGATGATATTCTTTAAGGGAAGCTGTAGAATTCTCATTATAAAAACCATAAATAAACATCATATGCATATTCTAAATTTGAATAAGCGAATGGCATTTTAGAACATTAATCCTACAAAAGTCGAAAATAAACGTTAAATCATTATCACAATACACTGTCACATTCACATATCAGAACAACAAAACGGATTTATTCAGATCCGGTACCTATAACACCTCTGAAAAGAAGCGATCGAATATTTTAATTGTGTAAATTATGCTATTATTTCAAAACAAATGAGAATGGGATAAGAATATATCAGTTGATGAAGAACGAAAGCTTTCACGGATTTGGTCAAGTTGAAAATCATGATTCTCGGGTTTAGACCATGTCCAATTAGAATTATTGTCCGACGTTTCGCCTACGATTGCACAAGACATATTCAAAGTTCTTTACTCCATGAGATTAGAACACTTTCACGGTCTAAACCCAAGAACTATGATTTTCAACATATTAGTCGTTTTGAATTATTTTCACGTGTATAATACACTCTTGGAGTTTGGTCCGTTCTTTCCGATTAGCTCTGAATAAGGAGACGGTTAGAGACAAAGCTGTATCACAGATTGCAAAGGGTGAAACCCTCCCTTAAGGCACTGCACCGTTTCCTGTGGGTTCTAGTTGCTATAGGGTAGGAAAGCGCACCTATCCACATGAAAAGCGAATCCTTTAGGCAATTTATATCGGACAAAATAAAAAGTTCAATAGAAGCAGCGCTTTCTCCCCACAATTAGGTCGAAACTGGTATTTAGGTAGCGATTCGATAGGTTTCACTTTTTCCTTGTAGTTCCTTGAAATCTGAAATGGTGGATTAGGTCATACCATGTTAGAACAGAGTACGTCTGCCCCTATAAAGTAAGGTTTTTTCAATTAGTTGAGAACTATATAGTTTCTCTTATATAAATGTATTTATATATTGCAAGTATCACTGTTGGTATATAAAATACTAACGTATATTTTTCTATTGCTTTAATTTTTTTAGTTTCACCTATTCGTATATTTTTGTTTTGCATATTTGTTTCAGTAATCAATATGTTAAAGGCTCTAAAAATATGCCTTCACATTATTAGTTTTAAAGTAATTTATCATATTATGACTCTCAATATGCCGAAATTATAGTTTTATCGTTGTTGCAACAGTTGCTGAAAAATTAGACTCCTAATTTTACTTGGGTTAAATACTGAATCATTTTTCTACTATTAATATACCCACCTTTACATGCTTGATTTCCTTTTAAACATAGGTTCTCAAAATAGTCCACTCCTTGTGCATCGACAAACTGGACAAATTGGCCTACTGATCTTCTGTCTGTGTCACTAAGCTGACATTGAAGGGTAACGTAGTTGTATTCCACAGATCTGCAGGTAAATCGGTGCTGAAAAAGAAAATTAAATATGAACATATGTGAGAAGAATTAATAAAAAAAAAACTTTATTTTATACAGACGTATTGTATATTATAGAGTTGAATATTGGATTTGTAACATGAAACTAAATCTTTTTTATTTTTTAATTTAGAAGAAATTAAGGTCTTCTCTCTCAAAAATAAAGCGGATGCGAAACTGTTTTAATATGAACAATTTTTTTCAAATTATCCGATGATTTACATCAATCTGAAATTAGTTTATTAATAAATTTAACTCTACTCCAGCGTAAGATAAAATTAATTCTATATAATTTCTATTCTTTATTTTTAATTTTAATTATTACAGTTTTAAAGCCCAAGATATATTCAATTCGGTTTTTAATTAAGCGAAAAATTAATTAACAACTTGAAAAGTTAATTTTAAAAATATTTTGCTTTGACAATTCTTTTAGGAAGTCAAATTAGCTTCGGAATTTTGGTCGTTAAAAATTTTAATAAGGCCAAGGGAAAGTTTGAATAAGCTTCTAAATATTTTACGTGGTACATTTTTCTTTAGAGTTTTATCGGTCTTAAACACGTTTCATATAAAATATACTATTTGTTTCCATCATTTTTCTATTTTCGTACATTAAAAAAAATTAGGTAGTATGCAAATAATTCTATTCTGTTCCATAAATAAGGGTTTTCCGCATTTTCGTTATTTTTCCTTTCCAAATTATTTAAATTGGTATTGTTTTAAGTATTTAAGTGCAGTACAGTGTACTGATTATATAAATTTTTGGACAAAATCAAATATCTCTTAAAAGAAAAGAGATCCTGAGATGAGCCAGCGTACTGAATAAAAAGTTTTAGCTTCAAAACTAGCGATTTTTCAATCATTAGAAGCCGCAAAATTGATTAACTGTTTCTATAATCTAAAGTTTCAAAGCTCTTTGGACGTATTAGGAAAAATGACGGAAGGTCTTTTCTAGATGCATAATTTCTTTTCGCTTCAAAACTGGCGATTCTATATAAGCATTTAAAGTTACTAAGAAAATGAATGTTCGATATTTGAAATTTTAACTGTCGTAATTTCGATTTTAGCATGTTCAAAAAGCGTCAAAACTTGCTATTTCAGAGACATTTGAAGTTCTAAAAATCAAAAAAAAAAAAAAAATTACGCTTTAGGTAAACATTAGCAGCAAGATCCACTAACATGGTTTAATTTTAAAACCATCCTAAAATGACAGCAGATGGCCTAAACTAACAAGGGTAACAATAAGTCAAGTAAGTTTTAAACCCTAAAAATACAAGCATAAAAAAATCATTTTATTTTATTACTGAACCGGCAAAAATGGAGAATTTTATTTATTTTCGGTACACAAGTATTTTTCTTACATGTTTCAAAGCTTTATCGCAAGGTCCTTATCCATAATATCCCCATATAAGCTTTTATTTGTTGACATATGTAATATAAATTATGACAATATCATAAGCAAAACAAGACTGACCGACTGGAAGATTTAAATTTCATTGCAACCAGACCGGATTTAGCTCTTAAATCTTCTTAGTGAATTTGGTTGTAGATGTTTAGAGACAAAGATTGTAATTTCAGGTTCGAGTGACCAAGACTACAAACAAGCGAGCTTGGCTGTGGTCTTAGTAATGTAGATGTCTTAGTCACTTCAACTTCTTCTACGTAACCAAGCAGCTCCTTACTTTCAAGAAATATTTGATTTTGTTTTAAAACCTATCAGCAATATACTGGACACCGTAAAAAATCGGCCGCCGAGTCAAGTTTTTATCACTTTGGATGAACTGTTGCTTAGATTACTTGTGAGTGTCACTGGTCGTGTCCATTAGTCTTGCCTTATCTTCAAAAAGTATTTCAAAGTGCAATATAGTATTTAATTAAAAGTAATCAAGCTCTAGCTCATTAATAAAGGTTTATATATATATATATATATATATATATATATATATATATATATATATATAACTCGTAAGAAATCTTGTGTGAATTTTCAAGATTCTGGACTACTGTTTCCAAAATTTTCGAATCCTCAGCCCAAAATCGATGTAAATTAGGAATACATCCAACTACTACAGAAATATTTTCATAAAAATTCGTACAGTAAGCTGATACAGTTTGATGCTATCCATTTGAGAGTTTTTGATTAATCTGAACTAGGATTCCGTAAATTTTCTTACACATATGTTGCGGGGTAGGAGATGTTTTCAAGTTGTTCATTAGTGAGGACTTATGGTTGTGTTTTTATGAACATTTATTTAGGATGATGTATGACCCCCTATAACCTAAAATTGGTTATTTCGTCCAGCTAGATTTGTATTTAGTTATCTCATATTACTCTGGAAATGAATTTTTATAAAAATATTTTTTTATTAACTGGATGCACCCCAAACTCATTTTCTGCAACTGTGTGCCACCTTTAAGTAAATTATTTAGGAATTAAATTAACGCAGTGTACTGTACAATTTGTCGGAAAAAAAGCATAAATGCCAAATTTGACAGCCACAATCATAGATGTGCATAGAAGGTAGGTTTAATGAAAACATTTAATTTACACATCACGTTATATTCAAAATTACGCTTTAGCTGCTTTAATGTCATATTTTTTGTTTTAGTATTATACATGCATGCTTATCGACAAGTATGTGACTAATTTTCTGTGTCTGTATCATCATTATTAAAATACTTGTTTTTCGGCATTCACTATTCATCTTACTATATGTTACTGATTCAAAGATACACAAGATAATCCCGAAAACAGAAACCACAGTAAGTACTAAATCTTTTGAGTATATCTACAGGAAAACTATTTTCAAAACTTTAAGAAGTTGTGTGAAAATAAGTTGTGTTTCATTTTTAAATCCAAAACTGTAGGCAAATAATAAATAGATGAAAATACTTTTCTCGAAGACACATACCTCAACGTCAGAGTCAAAGTTAATGGCAACATTTTTTATTCATGATTTGACATAATTATTTACACTTGATATTTAGTTACAGACTGTGTTTTACTTAAAATTATGAATCAATACGGTCGTTTACTTGAAATCGTTCCTGAATGTGTTCCGCAATGAAGCGTTGCACCGGCGGTGCCTTTGAAGAAACAATGACATTTTATCGTTGGAACCTGTTAGCCATTCATTGATGAATGTGAAATGTAAAATTTGAATATAAATTGTCAAATTTTCGGCACAATACACAATATCTAGACATACTAGATAATTCACATAACTGTAACAAATACTAAAAATATCAAGAAAATTGTAAAAAAATTACGTAAAGTAAGTCCAGAGGTAGGATAACTTTGTTGAAAAATGTTATTATTAGAGAAAAATATCAATGGTTTCAATGGAGGGTAGTCGTAAAATTTTAGTAGGAGGTTTTTGCGGTATTGCCGAACTTACATCATTTGGTATTATTAAAATTTTGACTTGAAGAATGGAACAATTTTAACGATAATTAGTCTTAAATTGATAGGTTGCTAAAAATTCTCAATTAGTCGCCATATTTGGCAAACCTAATTTGGCAACATGGAGCTACATTCGTAACAACTGCTATATAAAATATAAGTTCCGAGATATGTTGGTAGGATATTAAAAACCTACCGGCTTCTATATCAGACTACATCATTTTGAGTAAAAGCTAGCAAAATCTCACAAAATATATAAGACTAGAAATGAAAATAGGACTTTCGTTTTTAAACGAAACAAAATTTACCAAAGTTAAATTTAATTCAGAACAGGCGTAAAAATTGAAAAATAATTTTTCGGAATTTTATCGGTAGATAAAATTTTTAAAGTTACTATTAATACGAGATAAGTCGAGGCAATAACAAAACAAAATTCCGTTTGTACAATATTGGGTTAGTAAGTTGTACGTATGTTTTCTTGTTAATGTATTTTTATGTATTTTTTGGTATCTTAATAGTTTTTTTGAAGGAGTTTAATAACTTTTTTTATTTTCAGTTTTGCTAAATTTAATAATGAAAAATATTTGGATCCCAAGAACCACTCAAATGACAATTATGAAATAAATTGGCAAAGCAATAATTAGTCCACGATATTGAATCCTCCTTATAGAATTTCAAGCAATTAACTTTATATTCGTCATTTATGCACCCGGAAACCACCAACACCAATTTGGAATGAAACAGGAAAATGTAAAATTTTTATTTCGCGATACTTAATTTTAATAATATAATTTTATATTCGCATTTTACACTTACAAAATCCTCTCAATACCATTTTTAGAAAAAATCTAAAAATACAAAATGTTTAGTTTTCCGTGTTGAATCCGCTATAATGAATTAAAAAAAAATTTCAATTTATAATTCATAAATCCGAAAATCTGATAGTACCAATTTTGGACGCAACTGAAAAATGTATGCACGCCATATTGCATCCATCCTCCCAATCCCAATATTAGATAAAATTAGGATATGTAAAATTTTTAGTTCGTCATATTAGATCGGCCATATTTAATTTAAAAAAATTAGTTTCGTAATCTGCGTTTCCAAAATTGCTTTAGCTAACGCATTATTATAGAACGCTGTCATTAACATAATTCCAACTACCAATTTTTGTATTTTTTAGATGTTACCATGATTGTAACACAGGATGAGATGAAATTAAATGAAAAGCAAGAAATACAAATCTAAATTAGCCGTTTTAAAGTAGAAAATTATATTTTAAAGTCTTTAACGAAATTTTAAAGAGTATATTTGTATTTTTACTTACTAATAGAAACATAAAATAATTAGTTATTTTTTAATAATTGGCTATTAAACAATCATTTTCTTATTTCGTCTATTCGTTCATTTATTTCATTTACTACTATTTGTATCTCCGGTTTTATGTATTTTATAATTATCCGTACTCATCTTATCAGTTTAATAAAGCAAGTCATTACAGTAACCAATTAATTTTCCTTTAAATTTTCCGTTTTATTTTACAATGTAAATATTATCAGGCCACAAATTTGTCTAATTAAAATTTTTAATTAGGGTAAAAATTAAGAAAAAGCTCCCTTATAGCATCGCGTCGTGGTTGAAGGTTCTTTTAATGAGGAAAATTGAAAACTTTGAAGTTAATTGTAATTTATTAAGCTTCCCCTTATCGTAGATCTCATATTTTAATTAAGGGAAAAATATGTTTTAACTTTATATACTGTGCATCTCACTTTTCACTGTTATACTTTTGTAGTTCAGCTATACCAATAAACCTATTATTATTTTAGTTTTTTCGGGTTTGAATATCCACACAAAATGAATTCAAAAATCATTAAAAATATTCTTAATTGTATTCAAAAATGGGGCAAGAAAATACACATGAACACTAGAATAGCTCAGGGCCGTAATGAGAACAACATATAATTTTGCAGATTGTCAAATTTAACGACTGGCAATCCTAAAAATATCACTGTGCTACTGGATACACTTCTGTTACAGTTTATGACCGATTGATGAATAGTCACGTGCTTTACACCACTGACTTAGAATATATATATATATATATATATATATATATATATCTATATATATATATATATATATATATATATATATATATATGTTTATGCGGCTTTCACGGATTATATATATATATATATATATATATATATATATATATATATATATATATATATATATATATGTTTATGCGGCTTTCACGGATTCCTCCGTGTGAGTTGCAATAGCAGTGGATACATCCACATTATGCCGTTAAAGTGCTGAAATCACATTCAGCAAACGTACAACCATATACAACTCCGTGAATAAGTGAAGTAAAATGCAAACAGTAAATGCAAACTTCGTTCCATCATATCTTTTCCGTGTTGGAGGTTGCACAGTTCGAATAGATTGCTACAAAACACAATCCATCTAATTCCACCACCATCGAGATGATGGCCTACCTGTACCACCATACCGAGAAGAAAGTCAAAACTTACCCTCCCCGCCACAGTGATACGGCAGAGGCACATGTTTCGTCTCTACTAGACTCATCAGGGTACCGACATGCACCTGGTTGTGCAAAAGACAGATCAGAAGGAAGCATGCAAATACTGAACGCCGTTTCGCCGACCTCCAACCGGATGGCGTATACATGTTTATGCGGCTTTCACGGATTCCTCCGTGTGAGTTGCAATAGCAGTGGATACATCCACATTATGCCGTTATAGTGCTGAAATCACATTCAGCAAACGTACAACCATATGCAACTCCGTGAATAGGTGAAGTAAAATGCAAACAGTAAATGCAAACTTCGTTCCATGGATTGTGTTCTGTAGCAATCTATTCAAACTGTGCAACCTCCAACACGGAAAGGATATGATGGAACGAAGTTTGCATTTAGTGTTTGCATTTTACTTCATATATATATATATATATATATATATATATATATATATATATATATATCGAAGGTTTTCGGTATCCCTCGTGTGTGTGTATTTTGGATCATCGTCTTGCTGGAAGATTACTTTATTTATCAAATAAGGCATATTAACCACAGTTCTAATCAAATTTTGTTTTAAAATATCTAGATGTTTCGAAAACATGTTTAACAATGCAACATTTTTCGCATGTTGAAAGCCGTTATTCTATTATTTTATTCCACGAAATGAAGTACAAAAGACCGCCGTCTTCTACGTAAAATTCTATCAAAGTACCTTCGATATTTTGGAACCTAAAAACTTTCCTATTACAATAATTTTTTTCTAGTGGCTGTTTGGTTTTCGAGATATTTATTCTTTTGAAATATAGAGAATTGTAAAGGAAAGTGTCAGACTTAAAAATAAGGATATCTTATTCTTGAGAGTATTTATTTTAATATTTAATCTCTTTCGTTGAATATAAAAGTTTATAACATTATTAATCAAAAATCTTTTCTGGTTTTAACTCATTACCTGATTTTTTTTGTACGCTTACAAATTGTAAACGTTCGCTAATTAGCAGAAATTTATTTTATACAGGAAGATCCATATCGACAAATTTATGACCCGAAAAATTAAGAACATGAGAGAATTTTAATTAATTTTTGGATTTATTGCAGGTTTGTGGCAAACCTGCTTATATTTTCCGTAAATTATATTAGCAAAGACTAATGAGTACGTATCTATTAATCGTGCTCAGTTTACGTGAGAATATTAAAACAACTGGTAATAAGGTCGTCACTAAAAACAAATAAGTAGGATATTATATAAAAAAATACACCAACATAAAAAATTCAATTTAATAAGTTGCGCTATATTGCGATTAAATTAAAAATCGTAGGTTTATATATCGTAAAACCAAAATATTGATTAAGGGGGCTTATCGTTGGTGTAGGCAAGGAATGATAGGTATGTCACCAGCGCGGAGTGGGATCGATTCCCGTTGTTGCTTTGAGCGTTTTTATGTTATGCGCCTTTGTCCAAATACTTCATCACTAATAAATTTAGTTGGGCAGTGGCTATGTGTGCTAGATCGTAATGCCAGGGGAGGGGAAAATTTAGGTACTTCTTGTTTCAATTAAGTCTGAATCGAGAGTTACTCAAATTTAAAAAAAAAAAACGACCAAGTGGACGGTAGGTATAGGGAATATTGTTGAATTAATTTTAGGTGGACTGGAATTTTTTTGCAAAATCTTTATTATATTGTTTTCGCAGTACTTAATTTGTGTTACCGGTTTTTGTGTGTCTCTAAGTAGTTTGCAGGAATTCTCTATTTGGAACAATAATACATTGAAAAATTACATTCAAAATTATTTGTGGATAATATTGAACTGAATATAAATTTGAGTATGTATAGTATGTGAAACCTTTTAAATTATACCGTTAAGAAGCGAAATAATGTACATTTTTCAAGCACATTCGAATTATTAGAATTTATTTTAGTTACTTGTCGGTGTTTCGTTGGAGTATTGCCTTCCCTCAAGTACTAAAATTATAGTTGTAACCTTAATTTGTTAACTGAGTTCAACAATTTAAAACCTTGAGGTAATAAGGAAATATTTGTCTATTTGACCGTTGTGTAATAAACATATACACACTTAAAAATCTGTTTTATAAAAATAATCAAGTAAAGAAATTTTGATGTGCTGAATACGAAAGTGACTGTTAAATTTAATTCTTAGTTTACATTTTCAAGATTTATGACAAAGCAAGTACTCACGGATTAAATAAGTGACCCTTGTTTACCAGTGCTTGTGAATATCTGATGTTATCATATGACGTCATGGATATGTAGATATTGGACAATACTCTTCAGTAAGGCATAGAAGAGTGGTCTAGTAAAAGCCTTACAAGTAAGCTAATAATCTCGATAATTTTTCTTATATTTCTGACGAAGTAACTTTTGCGTCGCGAAAATTATTCTTTACACCGATGGTTCGAAAAATAATAATTTTATTTTGAATTTTGAATCGAAGATCCTGCTTAGGATTCAGATATATGCTGCAATAATTGTGCTGTAGATAAACGGAACTGGTTAAATCGACAGAATATATGATGCGTTTTGCGGTTCCAGTGGTATGGGGAGCAGTCGAATAACCTAAATAATTGCTATTTCTGTATTGCCGTTTAGTGAAACAACGAACTGATATATTATTATCTTAACATATCATCCACACGATGACCTGTTCCACATAGTGATTTCCTCCTGATTCCAAAACTCCCAGAAATATATTCGTGCCATTCAAATTCTGAAGAAGACAGATAAGTTGTTCATGACGTAGGTACACCATCAACATCAGCGGATTCTGATTTTGTACAAAACTTTTCATGTTTCTAGCCACTTATAACTCAAGCTCCTCTAAACTATTTGGTTAGAGACCTTGATCTACTAAGGAGTAAATCGGAGTTATAAGGATCAAGATTTAAGCAATGGAATCTGTTGGAATACAATGTGATTATAAGAATTTTCTATAGTCGTCAGAAAAAGCTGATTCCGTCCATTCGAACTAACGGAGATTTAAGTAAGTTATTAACGGAGATTTATTTTTTGCAGAAATATGTATATCGTTTAGCCCTCAATATAAAACTATAAACGAGAATAATGGAGAGGGTTTATAGATAGCTTAAAGTTAAGCTTGAAAGCCGTGATGCTCCATTTTAAAAATATTTTCTTCAAAATCTTCAAACCGATAAAATGAGATTCTTCTTAGCTTACATAAAATATGATGAACATCAAGAGCAGTGGCGTGAAAATTCAAGTCATTACTTGGACTATAGGAAACTCTGCTTCTTGTGTGCAAAACAAGATCGCTACAAGAGGAAGGAATTACCTATTAGGCAAATGCTTGTACCAGAACAGAAGAATATACAATATAGGCCATTAGTTAATTTCAAGAAGATTCTGCTACCATATCACCATGAAACTAAACCTGATGAAGGGTATTGCAAAGGCACTGGATGAAGATGGCTCAGCATTTTGGTAACTTGGGCTTAGCGAAGCAAAAATCAAAGAAGGTATCTTTATTGTGCCCCAGATCCCCAGATGCGAAATCTCTTTAAGGATATAACTTTTAAGATATATTAAAGAGTACTATCAAGAGAACTTGGAATAATTTTCGCCTAGCAGCAACTAACATACTTGTGGAAAACATGTTATTGTCTTAAAGGATGAGTCTCAACATGATTTAACAGGCCCAATTTCTTCTTTCCCACCTAGATTTTTTCCGGACAACTGCGGAGAAATGATAAACACGATGAATGATTTCATCAAAACAACATTGCGGGAATGGAAAAAATTACCAGAAGTAAAATATAAATGAGTAATAAAACGTAAACATGTTTGGTTTTCGAAATAATGAAAAAATTGTCATTTTTTTACATTTTTGAAACATGCTAGTAATAAAATATCTTGAAAACCTCAGTGAATTTTTAATTATTACTATCATTTTTGTATTCAGTAAAAGAGTTGTGTACAATAAATGTGTTTTGGATCACAGATATCATAAGTATTGAAATTTATTTTCCAGGGTTATCAAAATGAAATGGATTTTGGAATTTTACTACAAACCAGCGATTTTTAATATGTAGTGGCGCCTCACTAGACAGGTACTGTGTAATAAAAAGAGACGGTGGATAATTTTACTACGTGTGGGGAGATATCGAATTTGTATCGATACAAAAGAAAAAATAAATAAAATAAATTTATGTAGACGTTTAAAAAAAAACATTAAAAGAGGAGCGTGATTTAAAGTGGAATGGAAACTCGGATCGTAAATACTGAAAGATCAAGAAACGCTGCAGACCAATTTTAGAAATATATTTTGTGTACTGGAAAGTTTCTTCCATATATTATTATATATTTGAAATTTATGGTTTCAGATATTGTTTTTCACAGAAATCTATCGTTTTTAGATGTTATGAATAATAATATGACCAAAATGAAAAATATAATGCTGATTTTTTAGAATTATGTTAGTAATATTCTTACCTCATTTAAGCATGCTGCCAGACATGCTTCTTTAGTAGATGTGTATATTAAGGCGTTGTCCAAACCTCTTATCATTTTATTTGGCACTCTTTCAAAAGCCCATGGCCTCAAACAGATGTTATCACTACGCAGCTGAAGTTTTGTCATGTAGTACATATTTACGCTGCGCTGAGCTGTCGCTGAAGGGTTGTTGGCTTGCGTCTCGTTCTGTAGTTGACATTGCGTTTCCTGAAAAACAAGTTATTTAGTTGGCATTGATGTAAAATATTTACGCTTGCTTTAGCATTAAGGCTTATCTTTTTATTTTATTGCATTCGTTTGTAAAGCGGATTAAAGGATTAAAGCATTTTATTTACCTGCACTGGTATTAAAGGATTTAATACGAAACTAAATGCTGCAGCCTGACAGTCTGGTTCTTCTCGACACCATCCTTGACATTCGTATAAACTAAGATTCTTTACTGTGTAATACGTGTTCCCTCTGTAATCAAAGTCTGTGAGCTTTTCAAATGCTATTCGACCTGAAACAAAATAATAAAGATTAATAACAATATTGAACTATTAAAACTTTACGAGCTACTAATACAGAAATTAATTTTTTTACACTTCAACGAATTTATCATTTTAATAATGCACATTTCTCAGTTTTCTTTTTTAAACAGATTTTTTAAATATTTTTAGTTAGAAACTAAAGGACTTGGAGAGGAATCTCTCTGAACATAGTTTGTTAAAGTATATTGGATATTAATGTGCCATGCGACGCATCAAACGTTTACTTAAAATAATAAATCTTGCGTAGAAAACATGACATACAAATTATTACCTAAAGCTTCTTTTCCGTCAAGGTAAATACTTGGGGGTCCACGACCACTCAGTTATGAACGTAAAGGAATTATCTCCTCAGTGTTTTGAATTGAATATGGTTTATTTATGTTTAAATCAATTAAAAACAAAGTGATTTTAACATTATGTCTTCTTTATTTCTATCGCTCACTTCTTAATTTTAGTATAAGTTTGTTATTATATAAAATAATATACAATGAGCATGTAAAGTCTGGACTAAATTCGCTATTTAAAAATGCTTGATTTTTTAAAAAATCCTTCGGTTACGTCGACTTTTTTTTTGGTGCAACTTTTTCCAATATAATAAATTTCGAAGGGTGACTGATAATAAGCTGTTCTATAATCAACTTTGACTTTTTAAATAGTAACCGCCAATTTTTTGTACACTGTTAGAATCACTGTAAAATTCTGAACACTTTCTTTTATTTATGGGATCATCCTTGAATATTTGAGTTGGGTTCTTACCCATAGACTCGTTAAATTATGAATGGACTTTTTAAGGTTCTGAGAGTGAAAAATGAACTTGAGATTTTAAACCAAAATTAGAATGAAATGAACCAAAGTTATTAGTTGACAAAGACCATAGTTAACGGTCGACTCATAAAGGATCATGATTGTTGGCCGCGTCAAAAGTATTATGATCATTAAGCAAGTAGCCAGTTTTTGACAAATTGGTGGAATTACCGTGGTGTCGCGGTCACGCTGTGTGAATTTTGTGTGAAAAAATGAAAGCTTTCACGGTTTTGGTCAAGTCGAAAACCAGGATTTTTGGGTTAGGCATCTTCAGGAATCTTTACTCCACGAGATTAGAACACTGAATGGCTATCGAGGAATAACAGCCCGGTATTTATACCCGATTGGTGCTCAGCGAACCGTACAAGGTATCTTGTAAGCGCCTTCTGTTTGAAATGGTATTTGTCCTTTGGTGACTTCAAACATTGTCCAACTTTCTTACATGGGTTGAAAATTGTCCGAATGTTTGATTTTCGGAGCAATCTGGCAATCTTGTCGGTGGTTCCGTGTGTGTAACACTGTTCAGACGAGGTATATTTATGATATTTTCTTGGGGAGTAGGGTTTTTATATTTATTAATAGAACGTCTTATATTTTCAGCGCAATATCCGTTGCCTCTCAGAGCATAAGCCAGTTTTTCAGTTTCTGATATCAGTGATTGTTCGTCCTATATTGAGTTTATGATGGATTGTTTTTGAGAAGGAAGATAGTGTGACGTTGCATTGAGATATCACTATGGCGCAGATAACCTCTATAATTTCCTGAATCATCTAAACCAATAACACCTTAGCATAAAATTCACCGTGGAAACTGAATCAAGACGTGCCTTTCCCTATCTTTTATGTACTAGTACAAAGGAAACATGGTGACAAATTAGGGCATTCTGTGTATAGAACACACACATACATATCTCAATGCACTGTCACACCATCTTCCTTCTAAAAAATTATCCGTTATAAACTCTTTGGTACAAAGAGCACTTTCAATATGTGACTAATAATCTTTGAAATCAGAAACAGAAAAACTGACTAATGCTCTGAGAGACAACGGATATTGCGCTGAAAATATAAGATGTGTTTGGAGTCACCAAAGGGCGCAATACCATTGAAAATATCCACTAGACTTAAGGAACATGGATGGATAAAAAAAAACAAATTGTACAATCTGCAGTACCTGAACCCCAGCATTGCTTAGGTCACATTTTTAATGTAAACGAAACTAAGATGCTAGAGTCAGTGTCTGGTTTCTATAAAAGTAAAATTGGAGAATCAATCGAAATTTGTAAATATCCAAATAATATTAATAGAGATACAGTACGGTTTGTTAAGCTCCAGTCAGGTATAAATACCGGGCTGTTGCTCCTCGATAGTCATTTATTGTTCTAATCTCGTGGAGTAAAGATCCCTGAAGATGTATCGTGCAAACGTAGGCGAAACGTCGGATAATAATTCCTATTTGACACAGTTTAAACCCAAGAACCATGCTTTTCAACTTGACTAAAGCCGTGAAAGATTTCGTTCTTTATTTAGCCAGTTGTTCACATTTCGTCGCGCTATCCCAATTTAAAAAAGAAGAAGGTCTTACGTTGCCCAGAACCTAAAATACTATTAAATTTTGCAGCATGCTCCAACTTGAAGTTTCGATATCATAATATCGGTGCGCGAAGGGAACTGGAAGGACAGTACGAAAGCTTGGGTAAGTCACCAAGCATTTTCTAGGTAGAAATACATGCCATTAAGATGTGTATTCAATCCAACAAAGAGAAAAACTATCACAGCCACGAGATTATCATCATGACGGATAGTCAAGCAGCCATCAGTGCGCTGAGCTCTCAAATTATCAGTTCCAAGATGGTCTGGGGATGCCTAGAGGAACTGAATAATATGAGTAAGTACCTTCATGTAGGTACCGGGACATACTGGGATAGAGGGGAATGAAATAGTAGACAAGCTTGAGGGGAAAATGGCTGAGATACCTTTTCCGGGACCAGAGCCTTTCTGTGGAATCAGTAGCAGCGTAGTGCTGGAAGAACTAAAAATAGAAGAAGAAAGCAGGAGATCCAATTATTGGACGGAACTACAAGGATTGAGATAAGCAAGTATACTTCTGGGGAACTACGACCAGAAGAGATTCAAAGAATGCAGAAGCTTGAGTAAAAACCAACTCAGAGTTTTGACAGGGGTCCTGAGGGGGCATTGCCACCAAGAAACTCGGACTGGTAGAAAGAGAAGAGCGCAGATTCTTTGAGGAGAACGAAACCTATATTCATATCCTTGCAGAGTGCAGCACACTACTAATTTCTGCAAGTACCTTCACCTTAAAGGACTATCACTTCATGCACAATGCATAAATTGTATACTTATTCATTGCATCATAAAATATAGGTCCTCGTTTAAGATATGTGAAAATTTCGATTCTTACAGTCAGATTCACTAAGAAGATTTAAAAGTTAAACTAGTTGCCAGGAAATTTAAATCTTCTAGTCGGCCAGTTTTGCTTTCCTTGTGATATTGTCATAATTTATATTACATATGTCAACAAATAAATGCTTATATAGGGATACTAAGGATAAGGATCTTACGATAAAGCCTTGGAATATGTATGAGATTTATTTGTATACTGAAAATAAATAAAATACTCCATTTTTGCCGGTTCGGTAATAAAACAAAATGATATTATATGCTTGTATTTTCAGGGTTTAAAACTTGCTTGACTTATTGTTGCTCTTGTCAGTTTAAGCCCTCTGCTGTTGATTTAGGATTGTTTTAAAATTAAACCATATTAGTGAATCTAGCTGTTAATGTTTACAAACAACAGATATGTGATTTTTTTTTAATGTCTATCTTGACTCCTATTGGTCGTAGAGCGTTTTTTTCTAAGATATGTGATTTTCCATCACTTTTACAGTCCACATAATAACAAGTACATACCGTGAAAAATAATAAAGTTTTTCTAATTGTTTATAAGCAAAAACACCTCTTCTTTAACCTGCTTTTTTAACAACAATTTTGGAATAAACATATGATTTTTTTAAGTTTCCTTGTAGTTCGACCTTTCATGAAACTGTTTAAACTTTTGATGTTGTTAAAAAACAATTGACATTACTTATAAACTATTCAACCGATCTGGCTGAACTTTCGCACACTTATAAAGACCTATGAAGTTCTCATCATCAATGTGTTATATGACACTTTTGGCCATTATTGTAAAAGTAGCAAAATAGATGGTTTTTCGCTATTATCTCGATAAATTATTTATGAAATGAAAGGTCTTTTCAATACCTACAACTTTTTCTAATACAACTTTTCTCTAAATTGGCACTGGGAAATTCTATGGGCAGAAAATCGAATTTTCCGACTTCGGCCATTGTTTATAAAAAAACAGAGCCGATCTGACAGTACCTCTTTACGTATTTATTATTTATTAGACCAACTTCTATGATTTAGAAGCTTCAGATATCTGTAACAAATTTTTCCCCTCTTTTTTTTAGACAAACTGGAGTAATGTGTAACGTATGCTTCTTGCTTTGCCTAAATAATTTATATTCTAAAATACATGTAGATTTCATAATTTTGATTAAAACTATATATTATTTGCACTTTTAATTATTTACAAAGGAATTAACCAAATAATAAGCCCGATAATCGATAAAATACAATAATAGTTGTGATACGTCTTTTAGAATCAATTAATGTATTAAAAGTGAAAGATTACATTAATTAATAATTATTAATGCATTATTTTCTTGTTACAAAAGAATAAACAATTTCATAAATAATTTCTTATTAATTATTGAAATATTCTGTTTTTTTTTAATGCTAAATTATAATAATTATGTAGATATGTATTTTGATACGACCATGGAAATGTTCCTAACACACAAAATTATTTAATTTTCATATAAAAAATTTAATAATTCTCCTTCTTGAATACCTTTTACATTTTAAAGATTAAAATGATGAACCTTGAATTTATAGCATCCCGTAAGATACCTCATATTTTTATTCTATCAATAAATACATTTCGTTCGGCATTGATTCAATTTCCTTCTTCTCGTTTTTTCGGTTACGTATCTTCAAAATAATATAAATTCAATTTAAAATTTCATATAGTCACTGGCAAAAAATCGTATTCATTATTTTTTCATTTCGGTCTACCGTTAAAAATTTCTACATGAGCGATCCCGCAGTTCTTATTTAAGGTCATTAAACGGCGTGATGAGATTGTTCGCAATTTTTTAATGCCTTTCTTTTTATTTATTTTTCAGTAGTCATAAGTAACCGCCAAAAATAGAATGAAATAAAGATTAAGGAACTAATTCGGTTGGTTAGGATAGATCTTTAACCGACAAGGTTTTGTTAGACAAAGGCGGCGCCGGCGTTAGATCAACAAAAAAAACTACAAAAACAAAACTGTCCATTTTTAAGATTTGTTGTTTAAGTGATACAATAAGATTATATTTTTTTAGTAATGTTATCAGTGAATTTTGTAATGGATAATTTCAAAAACCAGTTATTTACAAAGTAGAATTATCAATTATTCCATCAACTGATAATTTCGAAATAGTATTATTATTTAATGAAGTAATTGGTAATTTGATTCCTAAACTTATCAATTAATAAAGTAATTGGTGATTTTATACCTACAATTATCAATTGACGAAATAATTGATAATGTCATTTTTGAAGTTATCATTTGACGAAATTATTAATAATTTTGGCAATAAAATTAGCCATTACCCGATTAATTGAAAAGTTTTATTTTAAATAACTCAATACAAGAGTAATTAATAATTTATTTTTCACTATTATTGTATTCGTAATTGGTAATTTATTAGAAATAAATTAAAAAAATATGTTTTATTGAAACACTCCATGTTTTTGGATAAAGTAATAGAAAATTAGCAGTAGGAAAAATTTGTCAAATGCATCATTTAAGTCTCAGAAAAAAATTGTAATAAAAACGTATCGCTGAAACATTTTTGTGTTCAGCCTAAAACAAATAATAAATAATTAAAAATAAAATTACATTGCTTCTGCCCATGATAACAGGCTTTAGTCTCGTCATTAGGATTTAAAATGGTCGAAAAAATTAAAATTTATCGATTTAACTAAAAAATCCCAGAACAGTAGGTAAAAAAGGGCGACGAAAAATTTAAATAAGCCTAAGTAAGCTTTTTACAATAATTCAATGTTTTTTTCCCACCTTTTGAATACAATATCTTCAGACCAATGCATTGGAGTTCAAGCTAAGTTCATTTGTTCTCGGAGTGATTTATATATATATTCTGTTCTTTACTGAAAATGAATGATATCATAAGTGCTCAAGCAAGAGAAATAATCATATTTATGTTGCTGTTTTATATGATGTGGCATTATTTGAGGGAAATGTCACTAAATTAATGTTTAATTTAATTAAAAAAATACCAATTAATATTTCAATAATTTGGAGAATTCAATTTTTAATTATTCTTCAAATGGGTAATTTAAAAAATAAAATTCTCAATTATTCTGGTAATGGAAAATTTTATTCCTTAAATGATTAGTTACTTCGTCAATTGATAATTTCAAAAATGAAATTATGAATTACTTCATTAATTGATAATTGCAGAAATTAAATTACCAATTACTCTATTAATTAGTAATTTTAGAAAAGCAATTTCCAATTACTTAATTAATTGATAATTTAAGGAAAATTCTCCAATTATTTCATGAACTGAAAATTTTAGTTCGGAAATTATTAATTGAGAGAGTAATTGATAATATTAATTTGCTCATTAATAATTTTCCAGTAACTGATTAAGATTTAATTGTAGTTTTTTGCCAATCACTGATTTATCAATAATTTCAAAATGATTTTCTAATTACGAATTGTAAAACTACACTGTTCCAAACTAACCTTTGTTTAGCAACACTTCAGGGATTTGGTAAACACTAATCTATCTTTAACAATTAAAATTTTAAAATTATATTGCAGGTAGCGTTTTTAGAGATGAACCTATTGTTTTATGGGAATATGTATGTTGTGTTTCCGGTGTAGTCTGCTGTTTCTCGATTCTATCTGTTGTACTTTTAATGAATGGAAATATGATGATGATCTGTCTATTATCGGTAGGTGTTTTCTTCTTTGAGGAAGTTCTTGTTGTAGATTTATTCGTTTTTTATCGTGTATCATTTGTAGTCATTTTGTATAAGATCCCTTTCCATATCTTAATTCTGTTTTTTCTTGGTTATTAGCCTGTATTTGTGAGTAGTGATAGGATGAATCGGTATTGAGGCAACTCTTAATGTGTTTTGGTTTTCGAAGTAGGTGTCCATTCATTGTTTTCTTTTCAAATTCGAGAATGAACTATATTTTAAGATGTATTGGGTTTAGAAAATTTTAGAACCAGCTGAGCTGTTGTTTGCCACAAAAACGGCGTCTATGTAACGTCGCCAAAATTTGGATTAAAGTAGTATTAGGTTTTAAAACAGACCATGAATAAATTTGCAACAGTTGAATATTGTAATGAATTGATGGCAGTACCATCTAGCTGTTTTGCATATCTGATCACCGAATTAGAAATATATGGTCCTCTTATGGGCTATTTGGTCCAATGTTTCATTTATTTATAAGGTTAGATATAGATATTTTACGTTGAAGCTTGCTATGATATAGGCTTTTTCAAGTCTGAGGTGTTTCAGAATTGTGAAATGTATGCTTGCGTGGGGCCAGCTAGGTATGTTTTAAGTTTTTTGGTGGGAAAGTGGTAAGCGTAAAGAATTGGTTTTATGTGCGAATTTTTCTAGTGCATTTTTGTAAGTTTCTAGAGTTTTGACCACCTGCTAGTTTTCTCTCATGATATCAATTTTTGTTTAATATATGTTTCTAAGTCAATGCTATCGAGATTTGATGTTTTCAAGATATATGGTAAGATCTCTGGGAACAGGCTTGTAAGCAGTGTCTTTTGGCATGTAATATTGTGTATCCAAAATGTTTATTCCTTGATTTAGTCTGTGGTAATATTAGAGTTCTTTCTTTTTGTTTGTCTTTTTAAGCTTTAAGTTCGGCTTTATGGAGGTTTGACTTAGGAGGATTAGTAGTTCTAAGGATTCTTTATGTATCAGGCTGTCATGGTTGTCTTATAAACAAAGAGTTGGCTAGTTTTGCGTTATTATTCCTTCCATAACATTTTTTTTGGCTACTGCATTGAAACCAGGCGCGGATCCAAGGGGGGGGGGGCGGTGGGGGCGATCGCCCCCCCCAAGAGCTTTGAGTTCAGGAAAATAGACCCGATTTTGCCTCTTATACTATAGTTCATTCAAGAACTAGAGAGAGTAGTAAATCATTTTTTACCCTTTTTTTCTTCGCGAACTACCTGTGTTCTTTGGTCCGGTGTCTTTGGAAAAATCTGTTAGACACATATATTTTTCATAGGAATGGGGTAAAAATTTTATAATCAAAAATACCGGTTTATAATAATGGACTATTTGGTTGGATAACAATAGATATTTGGATATGTGAAGTGTTAAAAAGGATTTTAATCCTTGTCATAGGCGTCGGAAGGAGGTTTATTTTATCACAAAGTATTTATGGCATAGAAAATTATTTCGGTAATAAAATTAAAATAAAAAGTTTTTATAATACTATTTTATTTCTTATGATTTCTTAATAATTCACACATTAGAAAATATAAATAATTTTGACATATTTAACAGAAATCACAACTGTCTTTTTATTATTTTTAATTTTGGCTTAAAAACCGTTTTAGGCAGATTCAGACTAAAATGTAGCCTTATTCTCTCAAAAAATTCTAAGTTATAATTTAAATACTTACAAAATATCCATTGTCAAAAATACAAGAAGTTAAACATATATGAAAAAATAAATTCGTCCATATAATATTAAAGTTATTTTGGGGCTATCGGTCATTTTATTATTAATTAAAAACATTTTTAGGACATTTGACGTTTCAGTTTATTTCTTAAACCATCTGCAGAATTACAAATTAACACTAAAAAGGGATTCAAATGTAATTAATTTTTATATGTTACAGTTAACATTAGACCTACTTATTTTTATTTCTATTGCAATGACATCTTAATTTAATTTACTTCATTATATGGAAATCCGATAGCCCCAAAAAAATAAAATAAACGTGTTAATTCTACACGCTTAAAAAAAACACACAAATACAATAATAGAATAATAAAGAAATTACGACTAATTGGAATTAAATATATATAAAATTAAAGAATGGGACACACTAAAATAAAAATAAATAAAAAATATACAAACAACATTAAACAATAAAATATAACAAAAACAAAAATTTAAATAATAAATTGTGTTTACACTGGTAAACATTACGTATCTAAATCGTAATCTGAGTCAGTGAAGCTATCTTTGCTCAGATTAATTATAATTCGTTGCTCTATCTCACTGGTCATGAGACCGACTTTTCACATTTTGTTTTATTCTTTTATTATATGGATTTTCCCCAATTTTCCGCAGTAACTTTATTCAAAAAAATCTTTCAAAAGTTCAGTTAAATTACTAATTTTGTAAGTTGTGTTATTTCTAGCAACTCTACCTTTTACTTGAGAGAAATATTTCTTCCTCCAACTGACAGTTTCCGAACGATCTATAAGAACAGATTTCCTATCTGATTTTTCCAGCAAAAATTACGTTCTCTGAGCAATTTCCAAAACTCAGTTCATTTAATTTCAGGTAGATCCCTATCTTAATTGATTTCAGTTAGAATTTTAGGACAATTGGGATCTGCTTCTCATAATAAAATGTATGTACAATTCCTTCTATTGCAGTTTTCATCTCTTCTTCTAACGAGCTTTTTCGTCTATCTGTGATCGAATGTGGTTTGGAAGTACTAACAATACCAGTTGTTTTTTTCTCCTTCAGTATTCGGTACATAGTAGATTTTCCAACTCCTGTCATTTATTGCAGTTTTCATCTCTTCTTCCAACGAGGTTTTTCGTCTGTCTGTGACCGAATGTGGCTTGGAAAAACTAACAATTCCTGTCGTTTTTTCTCCTTCAGTATTCAGTACATAGTAGATTTTCCATCTCCTATCATTTATTGCAGTTTTGATCTCTTCTTCCAACGAGGTTTTTCGTCTGTCTGTGATCGAATGTGGCTTGGAAGTACTAACAATTCCAGTCGTTTTTTTCTCCTTCAGTATTCGGTACATAGTAGATTTTCCAACTCCTGTCATGTGGGAACACATCTCAACAGAACTTTTAACATTATTATCTAGATATTCATATCTTAAGGCATCATAAACATTCATTGTAATAAGTTTTTCATTCAGGAAAAAATGCCTTGGTTTAACGATTTTGGAATAAATATAAAGGTGAAAGCCATATTTTTGGATATCTCACTAGTCTCAAATAATATATAAAAAAAAGTGCAAACAAGTTAAATCACTAAGGACACATTGTAAGGTGTATTTTGCTTACTGAGAAATTAAATTGAACTATCAGAAATTTTATTGTTGCAGTAAATTTATAAAAGCTTATAATATTTAAATATAATTAGATTTACGGCAGTCCTGAGTTACCTGCGGCACTGGAGAAGGTACGTTGGAGGTTTCGGTAACAGTTTTATTACTCTCTCTACTTCATGAATAGAGTATAGGAATGTGTATGCTTGCGATCGCTCTCTCCCTCCCAAGAGCTCAAATTTCAGTTAAATAGAACCGATTCTGCCTTCTATATTTGGAATGTGTAAGCTGCTGGTACTCCCCCCCCCCCCCCCCCCGTTAACAACTTGTTGTTTTGCGATAGCCGCCCCCCCAAGAACTTTGAGTTCTTTTATTCTAGAAATGTTTATGCTGCTAGCATCCCCCCTTCCCCAAGAGTTTAAAATTCAGAAAATTAGACCCGACCCTGCCTTTTATACTAGAAAGGGGAATATTTCCGGCGCCTACCCCCCCCCCCCCCCGTCGACAACTTGCTTTCTCTTGCCATACTGTACTTTTGTGATATCACCGCCCCCCCCAAGGGGAGAGGCTGGATCCGCCCCTGATTGAAACCTTGGCTTAAAATTATTTTCTTGATGTGAAATAGTCGGTAGCTAGTACATACATATGAGTTCAATTGAGAACCTTTTCCATTTTTGTTGGTTAAAAACGTAATTTATCATTTTGATTCGCAAATTTAAAATATGTTGCTATTCACCTGTACGAGTAAAAACATGTAAGTAAAAAATGTTGAATTTTGAGAAGGTATGGTGTTTGTAAGGATTAAAATTTTTCTACTAACAGCTAATTTTTTAAAAGATATTCCAAGTTTACGATTAAGTAATTTAAAAATTGGTTTGTAAACTTGTTTGTTCACTTGAAGTAAATCTGGAGAGAGCTGCAAAGAACGTCCACATTTTTGAGCATATATCGATATTTGTCAGAGACTGCGCAAGTAATAAGTTAAAACTGACACAGTCACAGAGGTAAAATATAAAAACTCACTATCAGGGGTAGTTTTGGGGTCAAAGATATCACATTTTTTTATTCCTGTGGTATATCCACTAAAATACATAGCCTAGATTGTAAGTTGTAGATGGTGAGAGGGTTGTTAAGGCTTTTCTTGTCCCTCTGCAGCACCTCGACCTATAAGAGCTTTTGTGCTTTATCTTAATGTAATATAAGCCCGAGATATTTAGAATTTTTAGGAAGTTTATTATTTTTCTAGAGGATAAGTGCTTCAAGGTGATGTCTTCTAGGAATTTAAGTCTTTTGCAGAACAGTGCCATGTATTCGAATTTCATGTGTTCCACTAAATCTCGTCTTCTGCTTTGCCATCCTTTTGATATCTCAGAGTGTTGTGAAGAGATTCGTTAAAACTCAAATATTTATTTTTTGGAAATCGAGAAGCTAATTTATTTTCTTTGGTGACAGGTTTATAAATTTCTCGCTTGTCTATGTATCAGCTTAATTTAATCTGATTTTTTCCCAGTTCCGGAGCTTATATTTGTGTGGCTTTTTGGCAACCGCCAGAGACTCCGGGCCGAGAAAAAAAGTTTTTTAACCTTCTTTTGCGAGGCTGTCTTCATCCACATTCCTTTGTGCCCTGACACCCACATGAAAGTTACTCTGTTGTTTTTTACTGGTTATTTTAGGGTTTGTCTACAGTTCCAAATAAACTTAGACTCATAGATGTTTGACTTGAGAGCTTTTAGTGCTACTTGGTTTTCGAATAATATGTATATTTTGGCCTTTGGTAGTTTAAATAAATAGTGTGAGGCGATAGCGATGCAAACGAATTCAATAGGTAGAGACAGATTGACGCGGTTGATAATAGTTAATGAATTTATTGATATAAATTTATCAGTATCTTATAAAGTTCTTGGTTTAAATAGGATTGTTTAGTTACAAATAAATTAACAGTTGTTTCAGCGTTCCTAGAAATTCTATCCTAGTGGAGTAAACATGTTTTTACACAAAATTTGAAATCCTAAAAAAGAATGGCCAAAGAATCAAAATAAATAAATGTTCGCAAAATTAAATTCAGTTAGAGCGAAGTCGTAAATAATATCTAGGCAGAAATCACAAACGAGTAAGTGCCAATCAGAACTTGCAAAAACATTCAGGTGATAGTAAACTGTTTTTAGATGATCTGATTGGCGCTAACTAGTTCTTTTGTGAACGGAGCTACTATTGTTAATTACTTAATACAATTGATAATTTTTTTTCTTAATATGTGATTAGAACATTTCATATTTTTGATTTTGGCAAGAAGACCTTCATTATACTTTTTTTAAAAATACGAAACATTAAATGTATGCCAATTTATTAATGTCGACAGTTTCTTTTGAAAATAACCGTATAAGCTATAAAATTTTTTATGGCGAACTTTATTATTCAATTTTCTCGGGATTAAGTATCAATTTTAAGATAAATAAATTTTAACATAAAAAAAACGATTAGCTTTTTACGTTTTTTATTTTCAGGTCACAAATCGAAAAGTATATAATACTTAGGCAAATTGCATTTCGAATGTTTGGTATCAACTTCAATTATTGCAAAACGGTACATTTAATTTTTTCCTGCTTTGAATGTACGCTTTTGACCAGTGCTTTTTTTTTTAGAGAAAGTAGCTTGCATTAAGTGTAGTAGGTTAGTTCGTTCTGCTATTTAAATTTCTAAATCTTTCTGGGGATTTATGCTGTAATAAAGACACTACTACTGTGGAGGTAATATATTTTTATTCAAGAATGTATATTATATTTTTTGATCTGTTTGAGCAGTATAATTAGAAAAAGAGGATAATGTATACAATGTGAGGGTAATTCAATCTTCTAATGCGATTGATATTAACATAAATTTTAAATGTCGATTAATCTATATATATATATATATATATATATATATATATATATTTATATATATATATATATATTTATATATATATTTATATATATATATATATATATATATATATATATATATATATATATATATATATATATATATATATATATATATATATAAAACTGAATCCCTATTTCCCTTGGTCACGCCATAACTTGAGAACGACTTTACTGATTTCCTTCATCTTTTTTAAAGAAGTTTTCTAATACTTTGTAGAATGTACGATATGAAAATTTGACATATCTTCTGGATACATTACATTCCCTGTCAATATTTGTCAATTTACTGAATCAAAGACTGGACTAATCGAAATAGTGTTCCCAAACATTGCTCAAAATTACAAAAATCATGTTTGGTTGAGCGAACGTGTTATATTGGTTGCAAAAAATGTCGATGTCAACGAAATTAATTTTCAGATTCAAAATAAGATAGCTGACGAATTGATAACATACAAATCAGTTGATTACGTTAGTAACCAAGATGATATTGTTAACTATCCAACGGAATTTTTAAATTAGCTGGAATTACCCGGATTACCACCTCATACTCTGCAATTAAAAGTAGGATCAGTAGTCATTATGTTGAGGAACATAAACTAACCACGTCTTTGTAATGGCACTCGGCTTGCGGCGAAGAAATTATTGGATAACGTCAACGAAGCTGCAGTTTTAAAAGGAAAGTACAAAGGCGAAGACGTTTTGATTCCACGCATCCCCATGATTCCGAACGATATGCCATTCGACTTTAAACGGATACAATTCCCAGTGCGGCTTGCATCTGCAATGTCGATAAATAAATCGTAGGGGCAGTCATTAAGGGTGCGTTCCACTAAGCACCCACAACGATCACGCTCATGATAGCAGTTTTTCCCGTTCCACTAGCTTGTGAGCATTCTAATCATAAACCCAAGTGGAATGGGATTGTGGACGTCTTAAGCGTTGAGTTAAATATTACAAATGGCGGATTTGAAAATAAATCAGTAGTTTGAAAAGGTTATGCTATAATTTTTAAGCTTTAATATTAATAATTTGTTATAATTATTGGTTAACTTGCTTTATATTAAAGGAAAATACTATTTAGTTTCTTATATTTTATTTTAGTGGAATCTTTAAGTAATTTACGTTGAAAAATAATCAAAATATCTTTTGTGGTGACAGTTGGATATTTAATGGTGGATCGTAATCATGCTTCAGAAAGTACTTCATCTAGTCCAGATGAAGAATGGAATGCAGTTTTACAAAGTCGGAAAAAGCGAAAACTTAGGCCACGTATTATTGATTATGAGAATGTTATTAATCGTTATTCAGATAAAGAATTCAAGTCATTTTAAGGTAAATTTTATATAATTACTACATTCTATAAATGTGCTTGTATATAATTACTACATTTTTTAAATGTATTTTTCAGTAACACCTTATGTGGATTGGACTACACCATCTAATTCAGTGTATTTTGAATCTAAACTAAATTATACTTATTTTTTTCTCATATGTTACACTGTAATTTTGAAACTCTTACATTCAATTGTCTTTAAATTTAAAAAACCGCGCCAAAATTCTGAACGTCCACTTTGACCCACCTTTTCAGATGGGTCGTTGTGAGCTTGGCGTGAGCGAGAAGAATGACGTCATTAATGACGTTTTCGCCGCGACCGCGACGACCGTAGTCGTTATGTGGAACGACTGAAGGAATATTTTGAGCGTTGTGAGCGCCTAGTGGAATGCACCCTAAGTGTTTGCGGCATCAATCTCGAAAATACATGTTTTTCACATGGCCAACTGTATGTGGCCTGTTCCCGTGTTAAGGTGCGTATAAATATGGCGAGTCGAGCTCGAGTCGAGCTTCCAACGAACTGATCTTTGTCGGTTCGAACCCTTTTTCGCCGCCCGGCGGCAAAAGAGATTTATTGCATCTGGACGGTGTAAACCAATAAAGGGTAAAGAAAAAAAATAAGTTTTGATTATTTTCTTTATATTCCAAAATGAAATGTAGTTAATTTTTTCTTATTTTCCAAATATTTAATAATGAATTCCGAAATCAGCTTATGTAGGGTTCAACATAACTGTGGTACCGGGACATTAGAAATAAATCTAATTTTTTAAGTGATTTTATTTACATATTATCTCCTATATTTATAAATAAAAAAGATATCTTTTTGTTGTACTTTTACAAGATCTGTTAATAAATCTTGGAAATCAGCCTTTACATGAGTTTGTGTTTTCCCGTTCACTGGCCATTATTACAATACCTCATGCTGTCAAATTGGCTGAAATTTTTTATTATCATATTTTCCTTATATCATTATATTCCGAAATAAATAAGAGGTAGTTTTTCCTATTATCGAAATATTACTTAAGTAATCTCGAAATTAGCTTATACGTAGGTCGTCAGTAATCTGTTCACGGTTCAATATGGTGGTTTCAGGTTGCTAAAAAAAGAACCTACTTTTTTCAGGAGTGTTATTTTCTAATTATCTTTAATATTTCAAAGTAAAAAACGAAATTTAATCGGTTTATTTACTAGTTTGTTTGGCGATGATTGTCGCGGCGAGTGTGGCTGCACCGATGCGAACTTCAATTAAGTTTTTCTTTAATAATATAGTTAATGCCGTTTCACCAGTCCTCGCTGATAATTTTTTTTAATGTATGTAAGAAATTAACGTATTCCTTATAGTTTACATTTTGGGTTATCCCGAGTTACGAATTAGTTATGCCCATATAAGTTTAATGGATTTTAACTAATGTGTTCGAAGCACAACATTTCCAAGTTCTTCAGCCCATTCGTCTATCACATGTTTCTTAAATTGTCTTTCTTTCTAATTTGCAATTTTTACAAGTTCCTTCTTTAGTAAACCGTTCATAGAGGAAATATATTTTTTTAATAACCAATTTGTAATATCGCTTTTTCAACTATGTTATTGGCAACTTTTCCACCAGTCTAGAATGATAACTGGCGTTATCCAAATCTACAACTGACCTCTCCTGAATCAATCGTATCATTTGATAAAAATATCTTGGGAAGATATCCGCCGTCATTTATTCACGTTAATCTTTGGTAGATTTCGATTCAAACTGCTGCAAAACTCCTATAAATTCCCTCCAATATGAGTTGTAATGAGTTTGTGACCCTGAGCGGATAGGAGTTTTAAATCTGTCTTTTAAGAATGCTTCACGAAAAATTGCTGTATTCTTATCTTCATACATTTCTTGTACTATGTGTCCTGTACTAAGACAAATTACATCCACATGCCTTCCCTGTGGTATTTTCTAATTTCCCGCAAGTACCGTTTTCTCTAAAAGTATTTCCTCTGTATCACCTCTATTTTCACTTTCCCTACGAGAAATTCATTTTGTTAGCACTTTTTACAGATTGGTTTTTCGCATTCTACTCTTGTTTCATAACTTTCAAAACTTTATCGAGACTTGCTTTTTATTTTCTAACTAAAAACTTTCTAATTCGTTAACGTGTCTTCTTAGTATGTTTTTGAAGCATTCTTATATTTTTTCTTCTAGAGTACGGTACAGGCAAGTACACTGTTTCACTTTTCCTTTCCTTACTTCACCTATAAGTTGTAGATTCGCTAAGTTTTGGAGTAAAAGTAGAAATTTTCAATAGCTAGCATTGAAAGTTGTAAGATAATAACATAGCAAGGCCTTACATTTATACACATCTGAAATATACTTAAAAACGTCATTACTGTTAATTGCCCAATTGAGATGTATACTTCTAAATCTAATTATCTTTTAAGTATACAACTCTTTCCTCAAATACATACTTCAGACACATACAATATCTACCCCTTGCGTTATCCAGTCATTTCCAAAAGAGAAATATATTATCAGCGGCCCATTTCCATATGGCCGACGCACTCGAAATTTTCTTCTCGCTGGTCTCTGCGAATTTTCTGACGCAATTTCATTTCACACATTTACTTCTTTTCTTCTCTAAAATTTTTGTCCGTAACTCACAAATTTTGGAATTGTTTTCAGGTCCATCTATTTTCTTGAGATCACTCCATGTTCACTTATGAACACCTTTTAATCAATGCCAAGTGCTAAATAAATTTCATTTCATTAACAAAAAAATAAGAAAATCTCGTGTCTTCAGTCTCACTGCAAAGTAAATTTTTTCGAAAAAGCGTGTCATAAACCCGTCTCACTAGATTAAAAAAACCCTTTGAGTTCGCACCAAAAAACCGACAGAAAATGGATCGCTGCGAGTCTCGGTCGAGCTACTCGAAAACAATAGAACTATAAAAATATTGACTTCTTGTGACCCAACTGCATTTATTACCTCATTTCAAATTTGCAGACGATGGCCCTCGATAACAATAGAAATCGGCAAAATTTCAAAAGAGTCTCGTTCGAAGCTCGAGGCATACTCGACTCGAGCTCGACTCGCCATATTTATACGCACCTTTAGAAAGCCATCAGCACTATTTATTTACGCGCCACAAACAGAACTAAGAATGTATCAAAAAGCATTACAATAAAAAATATTTTTTATTATTACTATCCGCGTGGACGTCGTTAATTTTTTATAAAATTTTCAAATTTTCATTCTATAAGAACCTTTTACAAAATATTAGAAAACTTTTTAAAAAAGATGAAGGAAATCAGTAAAGTCGTTCTCGAGTTATGGCGTGACCAAGGGAAATAGGGATTCATTTTTATATATACAGAATAAGAATATATATAGAATAGAATAAATAGAATAACTATAGAATATACAATATAGAATATAGATAGATAAAAGATTAATAGATAAATATATAGATAAATAGATATATTTATTCCAGTTCAAATTGAATATTCATAGTTAAGACAGGACAACGTCTGTCGGGTCAGCTAGTATATATTTTAATTATGGCAAAAACAAGATTACTAAGGTTTTGCAGATTGTAGATTATTAGTGGATTGTTTCTAATCTAGTAAAGGCTCGAGATATTAAGGCTCAATTTGTAACTTCAGGTTATTTTGTGAGGACACTTTTTGCCAGTCGAAAGTTCCTTTTTGCATTCTTTGACAATGTCCTAGGTTAGGCGTGGTACTTTACCTTATCCTTATATAATTTTTTTTCTAAATTATGGGCTTGGCTGTCAGTATATTGAAAAGCATTATTTATTGTTCAAGGAGAAGTCATAACAAATCGTTTACTCCCCCTTTTGAATGTGGATTAACTTTATTATTACATTACATGTTTGGTAAAACGTTGCTGATTGAAATATCCAAATCATTTAACTTTACTGCCAATCATCAAAAAATATTTTTTACCTTAATAAAATCTCCATAAATTCTGTATTTGAGGTCAGAAAAAAATTAGTTAATGAAACGTTATCTTATTATATTCCTACTATATAAGTCGGTTTCTTTTTTATTTTAAGATTGTACAAATATCTCTTCACTACTTTTTCATTTGAGGCATACTGAAGATCAGAGGCGGGCCAGCCTCTTTGGGGGGACGGCGGTGATATCACGAGAGTACAGTATGGCAAGCGAAAGCAAGTTGTCGACGAGGAGGAGGAGACCAGCGATATTCACGTTCTTAATGCAGCAGACTGCGGCGATTGCAAACAAGTTGTCGACGGGGGGAGAAGGGGAATACCAGCAGCAGGAGATATGAGCGGGTCTATTTTTCTGAACTAAAAGCTCTCGGGGGGGGGGGGGCGATCTTAATCGGAAGCTAGTTGTCGACGAGGGGCGGGCGACGCTAGTAGCATTTATATTTCTAGTGTAAAAGGCAGAATTGGGTCTATTTTTCTGAATTGGAAGCTTTTCTTTAGGGGCGGGGCAATTGCCCCGACCCTCGTCCTCTGGATCCGCACCTGCTGATTATTGATTAAGAGGATATGCTTTTTAGAAGATGTTCATCACATATTTTTTATCCAAATAGTAAAGAAAGATTTCAGTGATTTATTTAAGGTATAAAAAATATATAAAATTTTGTACAAGCATTAGATAAAATAATCTTTCATTAGGCACAATTTTATTTTAGCACTATAGAAGATATTAAAACTTGTTACCTTTCCAAATACGAAATTTTACATAATTTTTGGCAGAGCAAACTCATCCAGCATTGGGCTATATTAAAAATGACACAAAATAATGTAAGAACATCATCATGCAAAGGTGTGTACTTAGGCACAAAAATTTCTAAAATACTCCACGGTGATGTATCCTTAGATTAAGAGACAGACTGACAGACAAGTAGATGAATAGACAGCCAGGCAAACAAGTAGGCAGGATTTTAACGAAGAACAGAGTACTTTGTGCATGCTCTTAAATTAGATTAAAGTTTGCAAAGAAATAAGTCTTTAAGTTTCCAAATATTGTCAATAAGGAACAGAGGGGGGGGGGTTATAACTTTTGCTAAGTGTGTACGCATTACATTAATTTAGTGTGTTTGGTTACTAGTCTGTTTATTTATATGTCACGTGTATACCTGCTCTTGAATGTGTGAATGTATCACGAAATAATTTTGAATGAGGAGGTCAATAGAATTACACATAATGTGGAGTTACTTACTTTGCGCCCTATCACACATAATCTGGAGTTACTTACTTTGCGAGAAATTTTTAGAGAACATAGCAACTTTTTGTGGGAGATATCAGGGATTAAGTCCCTGTGACAAAATCAACTTTCAAATCCTCCGAATAATAGGAGAGGAATGAAATTTTTACCATTAATGAAGTTCCCGATCTAATGACTGAATTTAAGTTATCATATAAATTTCATTATTAGAAATATTAAATAGATTCTTTTAAAACATGTTTAAATGCTGTATTGTTTCGTAACGGAAATGAGCTATCATCTGTTTCTGTAGCTCATGCAGAAAATATGAAACAAACTTATAAATATTCAAGTATTACTACAAAGTATAAAATAATAAGAACATTATTGGCAGATCTGCGCTCATTTAAAAAAAGTGGCTATAGATTTAGGACTGTAAGAAAGGTATACTAAATATTGTTCCTTTTTATATGAATGAGATAGTAACACCAAAGACCAAACATTAGTTTGTAAAAAAATGATCTCTTCGCGTCAGTACTGTATCAAGTTAAAAAAAAGGAAGAGTTCACAAGCAAAATGTTTATTTACCTCCGCTTCACACAAACGGAACACAGAGGGAGAATTTTTTTTATGTAAATCATAGTAAAAATAGTGGTTTTATAATTATGACCATGCTACACATCAGAAACGATGATTTTATATATTCTCACATAATACTCACCAGGGCTACGTACCGATTACTTCCTTTTATTAATCGTCGGATTTTTGGAGAATTAACTTTTCATTTACGCTACCTGTCGAGCCGGTACTGGTTATTAAGTAAAGCAGTTTGCATTAAGTGTGGTTGAACATTTTATTTTGTTATTCAAATTTCTAGACATTACTTAACAATAAAAAGGAGTTCTGCGGCGTGCATCGCTAGATAAAAATCTTTATTGTCTAGTGTCTTTTTGGGTCACGAAAGGGATCTAGTAATAATTTAAAAAGGAATGGTTGGATGGTAAAATACGTGCAAAGGTAACATATGAAGTGTACTATGATAATATTATTTTGTCTCTTTATGCATCAAAGCACATAACAGAATCGAAATGTGAATCAGAGTCACGATATTCTTAACCGGAGATCCAGTCAATTTTAAGAAAAATATATGACCAAAGATAATTATATGGAAGGCCCGCCTGAAAAAATATAAGGCACACGTTCATGTAGTTTGAGTTGCTGTTTTTCTAAGAGAAATATCATTTGGGTTGCGTGATATTGGCGAAAAAGAAAAATATCGAATTATATAAAAAATGTCTTTTAATGTATCAATATTCTATCTTATATGAACGAATTTCCCAAAAAAAAACAGCAGGCACAGAAGATGCCGAATGAGATTTTGTTAAGTTATTAACAGGTTGTACACCGAAGAAATCAAGAAATAGACGGATTTTGTATTTCCGTGTATATTTTATTACTATCGGCCAAGCGCTTTCGGTCTAACTCAGACCATCCTCAGGGCTCAGACCCTAGAAACAAGAGAATATGGTCAGCAAATAAGCTTACTCAGTACTCACAAACCACACTCACTTGTCAAAGGGCACACCTTAACCCTGCCAGTCTGAGAACAGTCCCCAACAACGCCAGCGTAGCCTCCACACAGAACAAGTCATGTACAATCAAAAAATTTTTTTAAAAATTTTTCCCAAATTAAAATTAAAACTAAAATATTCAAAACACTGCACATAGATAGAGGATTCCCCATTGCCAACCCCGAGGGTTGTTCGTTGTATTTGTTATTGAAATCAAAAAAGTCCTGAGATAAACAGAACTTAAGAAGGGTCATTATACTAAGTTGGTCGTCACTAGAGATGTTGTTGATCTTTTTCAGTTTCAGACACTTCATTCTAAATATATTAATAGTTAACACATTTCAACGACAAATACAATTAACAAGAAATTAAAAATAAAACTCATACAGAAAATCTCTACTCAGGCTTACACATACTTGTAAATATTTTTAATTTTTGGACAATTTTTATTGCTAGATTATGCTATGACTGTGTGTGGCATAACCTCACTCTTTTGAGTTGTTATTGCAAAGGTTTTATTGTTTTAATAATTTTAATTTGTGCAGTGTTTTGAATGTTTTAGTTTTAATTTTAATTTGGGACAAATTTTTAAAAAGATTTTTTGATTGTACATGACTTGTTCTGTGTGGAGGCTACGCTGGCGTTGTTGGGGACTGTTCTCAAACTGGCAGGGTTAAGGTGTCCCTTTGACGAGTGAGTGTGGTTGGTGAGTACTGAGTAAGCTTATTTACTGACCATATTCTCTTGTTTCTAGGGTCTGAGCCCTGAGGATGGTCTGAGTTAGACTGAAAGCGCTTGGCCGATAGTAATAAAATATACACTGAAATACAAAATCCGTCTATTTCTTGAATGAGATTTCGACAAAATGTCTGCCAACAAGAAACTGCCCTTTGCATAGTATCACACACACACACCCATATATATATATATATATATATATATATATATATATATATATATATATATATATATATATATATATATATATATATATATATATGTTGTTACGTAGGTTTTCACGGATGGTGGAATGTGCCGTCGAGGAAGCATCACCCTCCAAGACAATGGAGAAGTTTCCGATTCGGAAAATGACGACAGCGCTGTTTCGTCTTGGGATTCATCAAGCCATTGCAACTGGTACAATCCATTATCTCGCAATCATGCCCTATCTACTGTTTTTAAAACGTAAAAACTGCGAACAAGGCATGAATAGCGACATCTCGACGGATCACGCAATAACACAAGGGCAGCGCCGATCAACAGTGTTATATAAAATCGCCATGTAATAATGCGGCCGTAAAATAAAAATAGAAATATATCGAATTGGATACACGAAACATGCTACCCAAAGGATGGAGGTCGTATCATTCGACAGCGGCAACCAAACTAGCCGCGAATTTTCTCAGTTCAAGTAGGTGTCGCATCAACGATCTTCTTCTGAGAGCCCTGCGAGTTTTTAAGCCAACAAATATTAAAAAAAGAGATAGGTTAACGTTGGGGTAATACCAAAATAAATTAGGAAATTCTCGGCTGTGCGGACATAGATTGTTAGTAAACATTACCCTCTTACTCTTAATATGGCGATGTGAGTCAATTATTAATAGTATTGGCCACTAGACCATATATTGGAATAATCGCGTCTTAGACCGAAAAGTAGTATCTCTGAAAACGTAAGACTTTTTTACTTTAATTTTTTAGATAGTTATATTTTATCAACTCGTTTTTGTGGAACTAATTGTATACATGGGTATGTTTTTAATATTACGAGGTAATAATATTCATTTACTGTCCCATTTTTTTAATCAATATTTGTAATATTCAGAAGCGAGCGAACTATTACTTTATAAATATTTGTATTTTTTTAAGGTTCCAGTTATATTAAGCCCATTTATTTATAACAAGTCGTTTTTTATGACTCGCTTGTGTACCATTGTATTGACGTAAAGAATTTTCGGCTTTTACAAGTTATAACGGAAGCCAAAACGTCATGGAAATCAATATTTAATTTAATAAGACTAATATGAAACGAAACACATTACTGTGTTAGTTAACTGAAAAATTACTGTTCCTCCATTCGAACCGTTTCAAATGCGGAATCTCCGGGAATTTTTAATTTAGATGAATAAACAAGCTTGAAGGACAGGATGGCTCGCATTATATTAGCCGATAACTTTTTTTAAAGTAGAAAGTCTCATTAGATTTATTTTAATTCGTTCTATATATACAGGGTTGTTGGTTTAGCATAAGTTACTAACCATATTTTTAATGAAATATTATAATTACCATTTTTACTTTTAAGATTTTTTTTACATAAGGCATTTTGCCTGAAACGTCTGAAAGCAGCGTGCGAGTGTAAGATCACAGTGAAGATTCTAAGTAGTCAATTTTTTGGGCACTGGAATGACAAATAGAAGTAGAAAATGTCTTCTTAAGTTCCCAAAATTCTTTATTAGTAAAAACAAGTTACCGGTTTCGCATGTTTTGCATCATCTCTGCCTGATGATGCAACATATGTTGTTGCGAAACCGGTAGCTTGTTTTTATAGTACGGGAGGTAGTGCTACATTTGAATGAGTCATTTTATACCAAATCAAAATTATAACAATAATTGTTTTTCCCTAATACATTTGGGATCTGAACGTCAGCTACTTGAGTAGCGGGGGAGATCAAGATGATAACAGGTTAAAGTTGTTAAAAAAATATATGCTATGAGTATTTTCATACCATGCGAAAATTTAAAGGATAATTTTTTAGATTATTTCCAACAAAAAAAATAATAGTCAGCTGTATTGAAGATGGGAGATTATACGTCAGCCACGTATATGAACCATGTTGAAAATGTTATAGTATAAAGTCATTTTATACCTTATGAACTTTATGTAGTTCAATTTTTAACTTATATAATCATAAAGGAAATCTTCAGTTGTATTTATAATGGGGGTAAGACTGTCAGTCAGCATCTTAAACATACTGCCGTTTCAGTGAATCTGAACATTGCATAGCCACTTTGACAAACGAACTGACGATTTTCAACATTCAGCTGACGGCTATTTTTATTTTTGTTAAGAATAAAATTACTCTTTCAATTCAATCAGTATTATGTCAATTTCATACATGTTTTGCCATTTTAAGCTGTGAATAACGAGATTTTAATTAGCTTTTTATAGTAATCAAGTTCTTATTGGTTTTAATTATATATAAAAATATATATTCACAAAAAAAAACAAATTTCGGAGTCTTCCAATACTAGCTATTTTAATTTTTGATTTTATTAATAAATTTGAACAATAGGAGGTATAGGTACCAAAAGTATTCATCGATTTCCTTAGCTACTCTTATTTTATTTAGAAAAAGCATTAAACATTGATGCATTACTGATTTACCCATTGACACCAGTTCCATTAGCGATGTGTCACCCGGATGGAGCAATTTGTAAGACGGATAAATCAGCCTTATTAAAAATCTTAGAAAAAAATACAGTGAGTAATATACCGGCATCGTCTGATGTAACGATTTATGACGGACCGAAATAACTGGGTAGCTATTCTCGTTCTTGAGAGAACGATCATCTTGATGGAAAGTGGGCGTGGTTCTCACGAAAAAGTATGAAACCGTATTCTCTTGATTTTAAGCGATGGTCACATCCATCAAATCTTGAGAGAACTTGTTCTACTAGTCTGAACCAAGAGAACGGCGAGATTTTGAGAGAACGATACTGTCATTCCCGTCATTATGCGGTATTTTTAGGTTATAAAAGTTCAAGAAAATTCATGATTGTTTTGAAAATATTGTAAATTTTATAACATATTTTTGCTCGCAAATATACATATATAAAATGGGTTTTCAGGAAGTAATTTTGAACCACGATGGACCAAAGGATGTCAGATTAGCGAAAAAACAAGTGGCAAGTTAAAATCGTCGATTTGGAGATTTAAATGATTCAGAATTCACGAAGCTGTTTAGGTAAGTATCTATTATATAAATATTTGTGGAACTTGGCGGACTCTACTTCATTTAATTTATTTTACTGGCTTGGTAAAGATCAAAGAAGATATCTTGTACTAAAAATAACCCAATTTATAGAATTCTCAGGGCTTGAAAGGATGCAACATCATCTTTGCCAGAAGTCATGGTAATATTTGGTAACTATAAAGTTAGCATATGCAAGAGTAGCAAGTCATTAATGATTTTTTTACTTGGTTGGATTATACATATTTGTAATATATTACCTGCTATAGTTACTCTTAAAAAATTTGGAGTATATTAAGCTAATATTAATTTTTCTTTTTAGATTTAGGTACCCATATTAATATAATTTTATTAAAATATAAATATTTGTAGGTTCTTGGATTTTTTGTGACTAGCAGCTACCACAAAATAACTGGGTTGAATATTTTTCTGGAGTGAGTCGCCCAAGTGTCAGTTGGAGTATTGTAGAAGAAAAACCCAGATGCTTTAAATATAGACGATGCTATTTCAGAGTGGATCTAATTGCTACAAAATTTAAATGAATTATGAGCTTGTCCAATTGGGTAATTTTCTATTAAATTGTAAATTATATACAGCTAGCAGTAATATGTATTTTGTAAACTTAAAATTTAAATGTAATTTGTTTTTTTAAAAAAGAATTAAAACTGATGTTAAATAGGTAATATGTTTTTGGTTTTATACTAAACCTAATTTCCCTGGTATTTTAGGGTACATTGACAGCACCCATGTTGCAATTACAAGATCAGTAACAGATGACCTAGAATTTGCGATGAGACTTTATAAATCATGAATATAAATGCTAAATTTCTTAGTAGTACCCATGATTCTTATATTTGGAATGAATCTAACATTTCCAATATAATGGAAATGATCTATAGAAGAAACCCAGATTCATTTTTCCTCATTGGAGATTCGAGTAAATTAATTGTACAGTAAACTGATAATTTGTTATTAATTTAGAATATGTTTAAATATAATAAGAAAAGTGAACCAAGTTTAATTTTTTCAGGATTTCTTTTAAGGTCATAGCCTTTGGAAGATATTTCATAACTGGGAACACCAGAGGAAAGATTTAATAGATATATGTTCATTATGGAGTACCGTTGAAAGATGTGGTGTCGTGAAAAATAAATTTAGATGTTTTTCAAAAGATAGATAGATAATAATTTTTTAATATGGGAATATATATATTTCAAGTATGCAGAATGTATTTTATTGATGAAATAAATTTTTACACATTTCATTTTGTTTTTTTACTTTGTATATTTATGAGGAGTATAAAAAATAGCATTTTTACAAAAATAAGGGAAATCTTTCTTTTCCCAACCTAGTAGAAAATAAACTAAATTTGTATTTTAGGAAATGAAATATTAATTTGATTTCGCATGATATCCTTTACATCTTTGTAGGTGATACTAATTTCACGCAAAACGGCTATTTTGCCACTAAAATATTTCGATTTCTTTTTTTACATATTTATTTTTTTCTCTATAAAACTCCCTTTCTAATTCTTTTCTCTCATTAAGAATATTAAATAGGTTAAAAATATTAATTATTATATTCATTTTAAATTCGAACATTTACTTGCTAAGTAGGGTTATGTCCATATTCACATTCTTTTTTAGGGTTAAATGCACAATTTATATGGTTACATACACCATTGACGCTTGGCAACATAGCTTACTAGATTTTGTTTCCGATCTCCCATCACATCCTACGAGAATACGGTAATACACGATCGAGAGAATAACCGTAGGATGGGATTGTCCCTATTCTCTCAAGAGAATGATCACTTCCTATGAAGAACCAGAATAGCTACCCTGGCGTAACGATCATCGACGAGAATTCTGCAGGTCTTTTTTTTCTTATATATTTTTATAACACATTGAAATTGAATGTAAAGGAATGTCGATATAGTCTTAAGACTTTTACTATTCTTTTTAACAAAAAAGGATGAAACCGAACCATCGAAAAATGCCGAAGAAAATGATGCAGAGGAATTTGAGTAAGAAAGAAATGTCCTTACAGACAGCTCCTATGATAGTTGCGAGAAAGATGATGACTATGAAACAGATACTACATTTTTATACCTAAACCTTACAAATTTATTAATAAAGTTAAGAATTAAAATATGTAGTATTGAAAGACTTCGAAATATCGTTTCTTAAATGAGTATATATTTTTATATATAATTTGGAACCGATACGAACTTGATTACCATGAAAAGTGAAATAAAATCTAGTTATTCATAACTTAAACTGGCATAAGTTATATGAAATTGATATAACTGAAGTATAGAGTAATTTTATTGTTAACAAAAATAGAAATAACTGTCAGCTGAATGTTTGTGGGTGGAACGATCGTAGTTGGTTTGTAAAAGTAATTATGCAACGCTCAGATTCCCTGAAACAGCAGCATGTTTAAGAGTCTTGCCAACGTTATACAAACAGCTGATGATTTTTTTTATTTTTAAAAGTATAAAAATTCAGCTATATAAAGTTCATAAGGTATAAAATGACTCTATACTTGAACATTTTCAACATGTTTCATATACGTGACTGACGTATAATCCCCTTTTCCTCAATATAGCTTACTATTTTTTTTTTGTTGAAAATGATTTAAAAAATCATCCCATAAATTTTGACGCAGTATGAAAATACCTGCAGAATATTTTTTTAACAACTTTAACATGCTGTAACCTTTAACTCCACCAAGGGTGCGGCAGCTGATGCTCATTTTGCTAATTATTGAATATTAATCAATTGCTTAAAATTAAATTTGTTCGGTATAAAATTCCTCGAAAAAATGTAGCGCTATCTCCCATACTATTAGTAATAAAGAATTTTGAGAACTTAAAAAGACATTTTTTCTTCGATAGTTGTTTCGACCTATTTTTTCTTTTTTCTATTGGGGTAGTCAGATTTTTGAAAATTGGGTATTCTGATATGGAAAAAATACAAAACATGTTATATCTCGAAAATTGCATATTTAATATTTTTTTGATAGTCCCGATCCAAAGCCGAGCATATTTTACGTCGATATAGATTTTTCCAGAATAAGAATGTTTGACATTTTCGAGAAATAAAGCGACAAAAATGATGTCAAACACTGACGCGATACAGAATAACCAAGCACATGTTTTTACAGCTGTAATACATTTCGGCGAAAATAATGAGTTCAAACACGAAATTATAGCCGTAATATATGACAAACCTTACTTACGGTACAGTGTTAGTTTATCGATATCAAGCAGTTATAATAAATTATTGGAAAAACAACTATACACTCACAAAAATGTATTATAACACTGCTGGGGCAGGTCAGCTCTTTCACAACATATTAAATTTTTATAAGCTCGTTTTTTGCAAAAAGTATTTCAATATCACACGGTATTGGGGCGAAAATAGAAGAAAAGAGAGTAAAGAATATGATGAAAAATCTTGTTTAGTGCTCAAACTTAGATTAAACGAGGCTAAGGCAATACTAGGTACCTTGCATTACCACGCTATTATTTTAATTGAGGAAAATTCCATCCAGTTCAAAAAAAAACATCATTATCGTCACAGTATCTTTTTTAAAATTAAAAATTTATGAAAAGTGAAAAATCGAAGGAAAGTTCTTTAAGCGATAAAATCGGTTCAAACACAAAAAAAGTAATTCGAGATCACAATTGTGAGACGTAAGGAGTTATAGAAAGAATGAAAACGAAACTGTTTTAAAAATTAATGACCACAGTATTAAACTATAATATTATTATAAAATGGAGTACATAGGAGCTCAGAGCGCAAAATACAAGAGCCGTCTGATGTTCGACGAAAATATTAAAAAACTCCATTCTGGAAAATATCTATATCGATATAAAAAATACTCAGCATATGAAAAATTATCTTCTTCGAGATATAACATGTTTTGTTGTTTTTAAGATTAAAGCGCCAAATTTTCAAAAATCTGACTACATCAATGAAAACAGAAAAAAAATTCGAAAATACCTATTAGAATAATTTGAGTAATGAGTTTAAAATATTGTGATTTTACAATTGCGCTTCGCGTTCGGACGTTTCAGGTGAAATGCTCCATATCTAAATTAAAAGCTTTTCAAGGCATACGCTATGCAAGAAGGGCACTTTTTATACATCGATAACAAATAGTGCCAGTTGGAGAGTGCGTACTTCATTCAGGTGGGTATCGGTCAAAGTAGTCTGGAATTGGGCTATTTTCCAGAAATACGGAGAAGGGCCAGAGTCAACTTCATTCCGGAAGTGAAGAAAAAGGACACTACACATCCTAAATTCCTGCAATCTGTTAGCCTCACATCGTCCATTTTTAAAGCAATGGAGGAAGCAGTTGATAATTACAGCAAAAATTATTAAACAGGCGCCATTTCACCCCCATCAATATGAATATTAAGCGGGGAGGTCTGCGGAAACCATACTGATACAAATAACAGATTTGATTTAAGACGCTCTGAACAGCAAGGAAATCGTAGTACGTGTCATTCTTGATATAGAAGGGGCTTTTGATATTACTTCACATGAAGCAGACAAAAGAGCACTTGATGATAGTGGAGTAGAAGGAACGAAGTCTAAGTGGATAGCGTGACTTATCTCCACTAGAATAGCAGAGATAGAGATACGACAGTATATAATTGTCCTCTGTATTACCATAGGATGCTTTCAGGGGGGGAGTAACTTTTCTACTTATGTGGAGCCTAATTGTAGATTGGCTCCTCTGTAATCTGACTGACTTTGGCATATCTCGCCAGAGGCAAATTCGAAAATACTCTCTGCGACATAGTCCAGAGAGGACTTAAACACACTCAAAAATGGTGCCAAATGTTAGAACTAAATGTAAATCCCATCAAAATCACCCTAGTAGCCTTTACAAGGAAAATAAATCTCTAACCTTAAAATCTTCAAAATGAATGGGAACGTTATTGAGTGGAAGTCAGAGGTTAAATATCTGGGCCTGATCCTAGATTATACAGTTGACAGCAATAAGCACGAAAAAGAAACAATTAACAAGGCTACAAAAGCATTGATGGTCTGTAGAAACTTCGCAGGAAAAAGCTGGGCCAAAAACTCAAAATCTTGCAGTGGAGGTAAACTGCAATAATGAAACCAATTATCACATATGGGACAGTGATATGGAGCAAAAGAACCAGTCTGGCCAATACGAGAGCCAACCTCTGAAAAGTTCAAAGACTGACCAGTACATATATAACTAGAGCAGCGAAAATCTGTCTAATGGCCGTCATCGCATTAGTCCTATACCTTACATATACAGTGCAGCGCTTTAGGAAACCTTAAAATGCGGTTGTTGGGAGTCCATCAAATAAAAGACGGGGTGTTAACCTTTTTAAAGCCGTAACATTCTAAGGTTCCTAACGGACATAGGACTAGAGGATCTGCCCTAGTCAACAAGGTATCCTAACAACCTGCCAGCAGAAAGGGAACGTAAAAGACCTATTAGGTCGCAGTGTACTGATCCTCAATAACATACACATATATACATATGTGTTTACGTCATAATAATTATTAATTTAAAAATAAAGTTTTTATATTTTCCTCCTTTTCAATCTATATAAATTTCTACCGCTGCGGGGTATATGTAGATGTGTTAGGAGATGAGCAGGCTGCATTATGTTGTCGGGCGCGTAAAATTAGGTAATACTTACATTTAACCTTTATTAACATTTTGTTTTTTAAAGTATCTTTCTACTTACGTATTTTCGCTTTAACATGACTCTCTTTGGGCATTTTTCATTAAATGTGCAAAGTAATGTCAATATATTTGGTTCAAATAGCGTTGTGATAAAAGGTAGTTGTAATTTTTCACGTATTTGTACCTTAATACGAGACAAGTCGGTTAGTTAAAATTTGAAAAAGTTTGATGCTATATTAGAATAAAATTATTTAAATGATTAGATATTATGTTTCTTGTCTGCAATAATATAGTAGAATATATTTCAAGAATGGGTAGTTTGCAAATCTTACAATAAACCAGTTATATGTTTTATAAAGATCAACATCATAACAATAAAAAAAACTAGTTCATTTTATTTTTCTTGATTATATCCCGGTTAAAATTTGGACAAAAATTATTTTTCAAAATGCTTGAGTTAAAGTTCAGGTAAATTTATCTAAATATATACTTCACATAAACTAATTTCTATTAACGAAATATGTAGAATTAGGTGTTGTAATGCATTCCCTATACAGGGTGTTAGGGAAATAACTTTCATAAATTTAATCAGCCACTCTTTAAAGACATAAGTTTCCTACAATAACGCTCTGAAATGTAAGAATTGATGCAAAAAAATGACAAAATTATTAATCTGTATGATCTAATAAAGAAGGATGCGGCAACTTCGCTGAAATTTTTAATATTCCTATAGTAACGTCAGCATTCATTAAAATACAGTGTAAAAGCTGCATGTTTATAAATGTAACTGCCGACGCTGAGTGAGTAACTATTGGTCGTGGGACGATTTCAGCGAAAATTAAAATTTGCGTTTAGCAAATCAAATTCGTAACTGGTTCTTTGATAACTAATAAATTTGAGCTACGTGGCCTATTTAATTAATGTTGTTTTTATTTCTTTGCTTTCAGAGAAGTATATTGTCTTTTTTGGAAAAAGCATATATTGAATGGTTATTTTATAAATGAATAAAACATCGGTTAGTGCGTGTATTTAATTTTGATTTAAAACAAAATATTTATTTCGTAATCCTTTGTTTTGGGGTTTTGAGAAAAATCTCGTTTATGCCTCTGAAATATGCAGTAAAAAGGATTGGGGACTACGTATTTTTCCTGCAGTCGACCAGATTTGAAATATGCTTAGTGTTTTTCAACATATCTTCGAAACTGATTAAGACTTTGCTAGGCTCTAAGCATTTAATTTAATAAATACAATAATCATGTGCCTCTCTATGTAGTTATGAATCATTTACGAAGTTTTATAGTGTGAAAAATTAGTTCGTTTTCTTTATTTTTTTAAACATAATAATGAATATCTATAAAAACTAAAATATATTTACTTGCAAAAAATATCTTAACAGACTAATCAAAGAAATAGGAAATTACGTTGTTATCGCAAGAAACGCGAAGTTGTAAGTTTTTTTAAAAATTTAAAATATTCTAATTTGCTTTCCGCACATATGGTTGCATTTTGTATACATTTTTTAAGAAACTTTTTTGTTCAGGTTACGAAAGTTATTCTCTAAATACCCTATATACTCGTACATAGCATACTCTTATATTCACTTCTTTAGAATTAATAGTATTTACTTCCTAAGCTTGGTTTCTTATATTGTAACTGGATTTACTTGTAATCCCGTATCCTGTTTTAAAGACCATTAGTGGAAATATATTGTTCTAACATGAAGCTTACTAGCAACGTAAATGTAAACATATTGGTTTTAAGTGCTTCTTTTTAAACAAATATATTCTTCTTAATTCCACTTTTTTTGTTAATGTATATTTTTTTATTTCATTGTTAGAAATATCATAGATTAATAGATGCGACAGCTTTGGAGGCGCCTTTGAAGTTCTAGGGTTTAATTTTCGTTATCTATTTGGCCTCATGGCCCTCTATATCACACTGAGAGAAAGTGTTAAAATAAGGAGGAATATCGGTCTTACACTCATAAAAAGTAAAAGAAATGCTAAATTTTTTTAAATTTGGATCATCACATTTCGTTTTTTATTTTATTATCCTTATCATTTCTGACAATAGACATTCCAATGCTTACAAGAGATTTTTAAAGAATCTTAAAAGAGCCATATTTTCTCTAATTTTCGACGTGTTGTTAGGGCAAACGCAGGAAGTTTTCGAATTATTTTTAAGCAAAAATATTCACTACATTCGTCATATGGTAATTTCACAAACAAAACATAAAATTGGTATAGGATACAAAAATAAAATGACATGACAGAGTGTAGTATAAACAATAAAGAACAAAAATTAGGTTCAATCTAGAATTGGCCGATATGTCGAACATGTCGATACGGATGGCGCGTGCTCTGTTTACCGATACCGATTAGGGTAAATAAGTATTTCTTGGACTTCAGTTAATATTGCTGTTATTAGTTATTTAGCTACCCGTCATTTCAGACATTCTCGTCAATGTTATTTGCGTTTGGATAATTTATGGAATTATAGAAGTATTTTTTTTTCTTTACGCTGTATTTAAAATATATTTTTTTTCACTATGAAAACAAACTATTTTTTTTTTAATTTCTACCATTATAATTATAAGTAACTAACCAAATTAAGTAACACCAATTTTGCTTCCAAGTATATTTAATAATTATTATGATGATAATCATATCGATGCCGATTCCGAATATTAGTATCAGAAAGTAAGCAATCAAGTTCCATTCGTAATGCATGATGATTAAAGAAATTTAGTTTTGGAGGGAATGCCTTTTATCGCATCTGATTAACCTGTGGAAATATTAGAAAAACATCTATTTTTCAGCGATATAAAGATCTGACAGTCCGTTACCTAGTAATGCCCTCTAGTGACCATCTACTCGTGTGTCTAATTTTATTTTAAATCGTTGATTATTGTATATTTATGAGGTATTTTGCATCAAAAAATGAGTACTGTGAAATTGGAACATGGCAGTGTAATAAAATTTTTACTAAAGGATCATAGTAGGCTTAAAAATATTCACGAACTAATGGTTGCTGTATATGGGGCCGAGGCACAATCCATTTTAGGAAAGTGGAAACAACGTTTTGTGAAGATCATCGCATAAAATTAAAGCAATAAATAAATCTGCGATAAGTGTTATGACAATTCTATATGATACACTAAGCCTAAGTATAGTTTCAGAAGGGTGAGTTCCAAGATTGTTGATCCCCGAACAAAAACTGCTCAAGCAGTAAATTTCTCAAAATCCTTTGGTATCTTTGGATGCCGTCTTTGATTTTCTTAGATAGTGACTTGGGATATCACTGGTATTCAGAAACAAAAGAAAAATATCCTTGAGCTGGACCCTCCGCTGTATATGCCATTTGGCCCCGCCTGGGTTCTTTTTATTCAAAAATGTGCCCACATCGGAGGATGTTATTTTACAGATGTTAGCCAGTTGAACAAGGATGCAGATGTCTATTTCTAAGGCAGCAACCATCATTTTTTTTGATGGACTAAAATCGTAACTTGATATATAGCGTAAGTGCCTTAAAGTTAGGGGAGATTATGTTTTTTTTTTCTTCCCTCATGGGTCCGTTCTGAGACCGGAGGAACGGTAGTCAGCACAGGCCTATTTTGCACATCCGTGATTTACAGTCATTCTGTTAACTTATCCTCCTGAACCAATTTGTACGAGTCCGCTAAGGAGTGAGTTAGTATTTCATTCGGTTCCAAATTTAATAAACTGAAGGTTTGGAGTTTTTTACGATCTAGTGTCTCCCAATGACATAGGATATGCTTTACCGTTTCCTCGTTTTGACCATAAAGTCTGCAGCTGAGGTCACCATTATAAAGGATTATTTTATTCAAGTGAACTTTGACGGTTATGTTTCCCGTCATTATGCCTGTAATTACCCTTAATTGGTTCCTGCTTATTTGCATTAGTTTCCTTGCTATTTTCGTGTCAGGATTTCCGATAAATAGCCTACTATGATTCAATTCCTGTCTGGTTATCCAGTGATTTTTGTGCTCTTTTTTAATCCATTGATCTGTAAGAGCTTCTCGCGCCGCACGGCGTGGCACACGAAAAGCCGGTTTTGGACCAATATATTGAAATGATGAGCTAGCTCTCGCCAGCTGATCAACCTTCTCATTTCCGTGTATTTCTTCATGTCCTGGTATCCACTTTAACATAACTCTGTTGTCCATTGCCAGAGTTGTAAATTCACTCTGATATTCCCAAACCAATTTAGATGATACCTTTTGAGTGTTAAGGGCTTTCAGGGATGCTTGGCTGTCAGAATGAATGTTAATCTGCTTCACTTTGTAAGCTCTCCTCTTTATTTCATCTGCCTATTTTAAAATTGTATATATTTCTGCCTGGAACATTGTTGGATATTTCCCTAAGGGAAAAGTAATTTCCCTTCTTGGTTGTAGACCATATATCCTAGCTCCGGTACCTTCTTTGGTTTTTGAACTGTTAGAGTATCAGATACGTGTCCCAGAAGATGGCTCCAGTTTAGCTTGTTTGTTTATCCTTCGATACTCTATAGTGACTTCAAACGTTATATTGTAGTGGTAGTCCGAGATCATATGATCCGTGTCTATTTCGAATTCAGGATCCCCGATTTTACTACATATAATTTTTGTCCTGTCGTCAGCATTTGAGCTATTGGCATTGAGTGGTATAGCAGGTGAAGCCCCATTCTTGTCTCTCCATAAATGACTAAATATACTGGAGGGATGTCTTGAATGCACTTTAATTCTGAGGTTGGGGTCAATTTTATAGTCCACGTGATGCTCAAACAGGCTGTCTTCTGTATGCCGCCTAGCTTGATCATAGCTGTTTTTTCTATTACCTTGGGTTACCATACCAAGGCTGCATATGTAATTGCTGGTCTTACCATATTGGTGTATAATTAATGTATCATCTTTGGTGAGAGATTATGTTAAAATACAACATTATCACAAAATTGTAAGTCTTTTATTTCATTGCAAGGAGATAACTTTGCTAGTGCCTCTTGAAAAAGGCAAAACCAAATGCCTTCTTACTTAAGTCGAGAGATACAGAGGATGCCGTGAAGATCCTTAGTTACAGTTCAGAAAAACTGGATCATCTAACGCATGTATTTTGCTTTATCTTCCTAAATATTAAATGAAATTTATTAACTAAAAATTTCTAATATGCTTGATTTTTTAAAACAATCCCAAAAATAATGCAACTTTTTACTTTTTAGTGAATTACTTGAGTCATCTACCTGGAATGTTATGTATTCTAGGTTAAGCTTTGTTTAACTGCTCGTCGAAATATCTTCGTATTTAATTAATTTAAGCAAAAAATTATTAAGTCGAAGTCGTGCGCGTACCTGTATTGAACGTTAAAATTACATCGTGACTTTAACTCAGTTTAGTGTTACTGTTGGCTGGTTTGTTAACGGTGCCGAAAATTTTATTTGGACCATGTTGTTACCGGCTGCTTTGACTTCGGCCGGAAGTTCGTTTTAATCGTAACTTTAAGAAAATATGTCAAATAATATATAACAAAATAATCTTGGCATAGATCAGCGATTTTCAACTTGTAGGACGCTCTCTCTTCAGAGAGATGCAGTGTAATAAAAGGGGGGCGAAATTTTATTACCTGTAGGAAAATATTGAACTTTTGATGATATATTGAGATAAAAAAAATAAGTAATACAATAAATTTAGTTTAAACTTCAAAAAAACATTTTCGAAATAGTCCAATACCTTTCATTTCTCACTACGCAATGCAATCCTCTGGCAATAAGTAAAACCTAACCATTATGCCATTTCTTTTTTCATTTAGAAAGGTATGTAATTTAATATTGAAATGCACTTCACAATAACTATAAAACGTTAACTTAATTACCAACCAATAACTAATAACAATAAATAACAAATAAATAAAAAAATACAGAGATATGGGTAATAAAAGTAATACGAACATGAAAACAAAAGGAAATAATATTTCAGGTAGGTGTTCAAAAAGATTGCCGCCATTCTTCAAACATCTTAAAACTGAAGAATTTTAATACATTGTTTATGACTGCTAAATTCTTTTTCTCTTTTAAAGTTTTACCTATAGATATAACATGTTAATTTTCGACATATTCCCAAGGGAAGTAATCTAGCGAGGTTAAATTGGTTAAATATTTTTAATAGCGAATTTGCTTATGCTTATTTACAGGCAAACAATATAATTGGAAATACCAAAGATTTGGCGTGACTTTTTACATCTTTCTTTAAATTAAAAAAAACTTAAAATAATATAAAATATGTTTCCAGGAGGCAGGTCCGTACATTAAAAATTTCTTAACAAATTTAAAAAAAGGTTCAAAATGTAATAAAACCATAATGTGAAATATATTGTTGCATTCAGAATAAAAGGTGCTTTAAAAATTTGCCACTATAAATTCAGGAAAGAATGAATTTGTTGATGGTTGCTCAAAGACGAAACTTCAAATAAAAACGTCGATAGCGCCATCTAAAAGTTGCTATAAAAATGTTTTATCAGCTTCGCTCAATTAAAACTAGAAATAAATATGTTTTAAAAATTAAAAAAAAACTTTTTTTTTAAATAACTCACACACTATGGGTCATATCAAAAATTTCTGACCGTTTATACATTTTGTCAAAAAAGTATCGGGAATTGATCAAGAAAACAAAATATTTATTATTCATTCAAATTTATTGTAATGCCTTCAAAGTAGGTCCTTCGGAAATAAAACACTTATATTAACTAATAATCCAATCATCAAAACATTTTTCAAACGCATTTTCCGGAATCGACTTTAGTTTTCGGCGCGAATTATCTTTTATATCGTCTATCGATTGAAAACTGGTATCTCGAAGTAATAATTTGAGGTTTGGAAAGAGAAAAAAAGTCAGTCAGGTGAATACGGTGGTTTTTCGATATTTTTTGAGTTTTTGGCCAGAAATTCGTTCACAATGATAGCCTTGTGAGATGATGCGTTATATGAGCTTTCTTTCCACAAACCTGGCGAATTTGCTCTTTCAAACCCCCCATAACACCCAGATAATATTTTTCATTTACCGTCTGATGTTCTGGCCATAATTCCGAGTGCACAACACAGCGATAAGCAAAGAAAACAATCAACATTACCTTGACTTTTGATCGACTTTGACTTGTTTTTTTCGGTTTCGGCTTAGTTGGAAGGTACCATTCCATCTGGTTTGCATGTCAAACTCGTAAACCCGTCTTGTTACCGGTTACAATAGGTTTTATGAATTTGGGGTCGAAATTGACTCGTTCTTGCATATTTTCAGTGACCTTTACGCGATTCAGTTTTTGAAGAAAATTCAGATCTTTCGGAACTAGCCGAGCGGCAATAGGTTTCATGCCCAAACGATCGAGTACAATGGTATGAATTGATTCGTGAAAGACGGAAAGTCCAGCGGCTGTGTTTCTTAAACTTAAATGACGATTTTCCGTCACCATTTCCTTCACTTTATTGATGTTAAGTTGACGACGTTGATGGCTAACTAGAGCGAGGCAAATCTTCCACCACATCTCAACCGCTTTTGAAAGAACTGTACCACTCATATGCACATGTTATTGATAAAATTGATTCACAGTAAGCCTTCTGAACATTTTCAGCGATTCGGCACACGAAATTTTATTTGCAATATAAAATTTGAGACAAATTCTTTGTTCGATATTTCTATCCATTGTAAAAATCGCAAAACACACTTGAGATGAACTAAATAATTGAGCACTGTAAACAAACCAAACGACGACAGATCGCGCTACAATTTCACGTTAGTATAGGGGACAGTTGTGCCAACTTAGCCACAAAAATAATTTTACAATCCCTTTAAGCAAGCTGTTTAACTGACTTCTAAAAGAAGGAAGTTCTCAATTCGTCGACTACGTATGTTTTTTTTTATGTATGTACACCGATTACTCCGGAATGGCGGCACCGTTTGAATGAAATTTGTTACTTTATGTTCAGGAAGTTGCTGAGGTGGACCCATATTTTTTTGGACGAAATTGGTGCAGTAATATCCAAGATGACGCTGACAATATGGCGGCCAAAAAAATAAATTTTGTCCGATTTTCTCCAAAATTGGTACGGGGGAATTTTTGGGGTCGTACAAAACGAATCTGAAATTATATTAAAAAAATTCAATATGGCGGATCCAATATGACGGACAAAAATATTTAATTTTGTCTTATTTTCTTCAAAATTGGTGTGGGGAAGTTTTCGGGGTCCCACATAACGAATCCAAAATATTTTTAAAAAATTCAATATAGCGGATCCAATATAACGGATTAAAAAATCAGTTTTGACCAATTTTCTCCAAAAGTGGTATGCGGGAGTTTTCAGGGCAAATTATTTTTAAAAAATTTAATATTGCGGATCCAATATGAAGGACGAAAAAATCAATTTTGTCCGATTTTCTTCAACATTGGTACAGGGGAGTTTTCGGGGTCGCACATAATAAATCTGAAATTATTTTTTTTTTAATTCAATATGGCGTATCCAATATGGCGAATAAAAAATTAATTTCGTCCGATTTTTTTCAAAATTGATATGGGGGAGTTTTTGCGATCGCTCATTACGAATCTGAAATTATTAAAAATAAATTAAATATGACGGATCCAAGATGGGGGATTAAAGATACTACATCTCTCGATTTTGTCTAAAATCAGTATTGGGGTATTTTTGTTAGTGTTAATTATGAATTTAAAATATATTTTGAAAAACTCAATCTGGCAGATTCAATATACATTATATTCAATTTCACATTTTTTTTTCAGATCTGGTATATTTCGAGGTCGTGTATTACGAATATTAAGTTAATTTTTTACAACTATAAGGTTGATAAGATACAATATGAGGGACAAAAAATTTTACATATTCCGATTTTGTCTAAAATTGACATTGTGTCGTGCTTGAGGCGTATACAAACTTAATATGCAATATAAAATATATCGAGCTAAGAATTTTACATCTCAGGTTCTTTAAATATCGATAGTGGAAGGTTTTGGGGCCTATATTACCAATTTAAAATTAATTTGAAATTTAAGACAGTGGAATTACTATAGGTTTGTTCCAACCCGCATCAGAAACAGTTTCTGACCGTCAGGATGTTGCGCATTAACTTATTACACATTATATTTCAGTTAATACGCAGAATCCTGACGGTCAGAAACTGTTTCTGACGCGGGTTGGAACAAACCTTATGACAGACTAAATATTTGTTTAACACAATTTTATTGGTATTTGGAGAACTCTAAGAACCAAATAATTTTTAGTGGTTCATTTTAGGATCATTTACAATTTTGGATAAAATTGGTACTTTTTTGCCACCTTTGAGTCATTGCGAGGTACACTAATCTCGATTAGTAAGTACTTACTTCAAATAATTTACCGATATCATAATGAATTTTGAAACGAAAAATAGAAAAATAAAATTTTTATAAAAAAATTCAACCGACTTCTATAAGTACTCTAAAAAGTGAAAAAAACTATAAATTTTTATATGAAATTGGACTTTTTGAAGTCGGCGCCAAATTATTTGTAAATGAAATAAATAACTACTAATGTATACAAATTATGGTCAGAAAGCAATTACAAATAAAGTATTTTTAATCTGTATATGCGAATCATATTTGCTCAGGTATTAGTTTGACGCCGACTTCAAAAAGTTCAATTTCATATAAAAATTTATAATTATTTTTTACTTTTAAGCGCACTTTTAGAAGTCGGTTAAATTTTTTTATAAAAAATTTATCAAATGATCAATTCCAGGTACTTTTTTGACAGAATGTATCGCTGGTACTTAAGCAACTTTTTTTCATATTTAATCAAATCTTTTACCGAGACTCCCATACTGGCCATCCTTATCTTGAAGAAGTATATTATAGAAACAATATTAATATTTAAACTGCAACAATGACCTTGTTTAAATTTACCGATAATTTGGCGGCTTGTCAGATCGTATGCCTAAATTTACTAATTTTTCTTCTGGAAAAGTCCAAAATTTGGAGTAAAATGTAGCATAATATCGTTGTAGACTATATTAGTAGACTAATTAAAAGATAATTTTTCGTGACAAAAATACTAGCCGGATATCAGTTTTGCTATCACACTAAAAAATAACCCGAATTGTTTTTACTTTGATTGCATACTCGGTATCCTGGTATTATTTTTGTCATATAATCACTTCTTCTTTTCTCTATTATATTTTTGACCGTCAGTTCTAATTAGTTTTTTGGCGACTAACATCGGCATTTATTAAAAATTTATATGCTGGATAGTGGTTATATTTTAACTCATAAAATGTATTATAAATTTATAAAAAGCGGAGGATTTTAATACTTTTTTCGAGCGAGCAATATGAGGTGTACTGACTGATGTAAACAAAAACATTGTTGTTAAAGATTTAATTATCTGGAGCGAATTTGAAAGGAATGTGGTTTAAATATGTTTGAAACTACTATGCATTTTTTATAATTAGAATTCAGACGGATCTCTTAAGTTTCGTCATGTGCGTCAGTCTATCCGTTCGTTTGTGTGTCACTGCTATATAACATCGTCTTTTTTAATGTTTGCAGGTATATATTTTCTATAATCCAAAAACAGACCTATGACGGAATTTGGGAAAAAAATTAGAGCACCTCCCCCTATGTGAAAAGTTGGAATGAAAAAAAAAAAAAACATATTTTCATTCAGTCTATATTGTTGATAGGTCTCCAAAAATGGAAATAAACGTTTTATATTACATTTTTATTTAATCGCTTTTTTCGCGAAATATAAGCCTCAAAGTGGCTTTTTTAAGGTCCTCCGTCTCATTTTCCAACGATAAATTTTAAAAGTCGGAAAAAATTATTATTGGTAAATTATGTTACGTGTGAGATATAAAAACAAACTGATGCAAATTTAATCTAGTGTTTTTTGCTTTCCGGTTTACCGATGAATAGGTCTTCAAACATGCAAATAAATACTTTATATAATATTTCTTATTTAACCGTCCCTTCCTCGAAATTTGTTTGCAATTGTAACTTTATTTTAGGAGTATACCTTTTAGTAAATTTGTCGGACGATAGCATTTTATGTCGTTATGAGTGATGTAGATCGTATAGGGCTTCTTGACATAGAAACGCAAGGTTTCAACGGGTTTGTTCCCATATTTCTATAAGGTTTTGATTTCACACTAATACATTCATTATATTTTAGCCCATTTTTGGCAGTATTTTGTATTGATTTTTTCGTTTAATATTTACTACAACCTTGATATCGGTTTAAGTTTCAACTTTAAATATTTTTTATTAAATTCTGTTTTAATTTGTTTTATATATAAATCTGAAATTTTTCTGTAGTCTCCTTTGCTTTTCTAGCGATAGATTCATCTAGTAAATCATTCCAATAAAAATTAGTACGATTAAGTACCGTTTACTAATTAACGAAACACAAAAAAAAATGTTTACAACTTAACGTCCAATATTATAAAATACGTGTCAACAAAAGACTCATCGTTTGTGATAAAATTTTACAGGCATATGCTTTAATTCAAATTCAATTACCTTAAAGATAGATGTGAAACGAAATTGCAGAATAAACTAGGAACACGAAAACTGCTACGGAATCTGACATAATTCGAGACCAGTTATTATTATCCTTAATTATAAGACCATATAACCATTTATAGTTGGGGCACTAAATTTAGGAAGTGCTATGTAGCAACTTTTATAGGAACTAAACAAGCGTACTATTAAGCACCCCATACGCTCGTACTGGAGATGAGTGGTACCTTTCATTTCTTATGATCAGTGAGTGAGTGAGGGTCAAAATAACAAAATTTTGCATTTAATTAACTGAGAAATGGAGAATGATAAATAATAATAATAAAAACTTGAAAGATAAACTGCTATCTATCTCCATTGCAGAGATATGGTGTGCTCAAAAATATGCAGAATTGGTTCCAAGAAAGGTGAGTATCTAAAGCTTGCTTGCCTCGGTGGGGGCATTACGCACAAAAATAAATTAACAGTATTATTGAAATTTTTACTTTCAGAGTTTCATTTAATTGCCTTTTTGATATTTTGAACATTAAATTAATTATTTAAAACAAAACCATTTTGAAATTAATCGCATGTCTTTAAATCCGGACAAGTTTGGGAAATCCGGACATCTACCTAAATAACATAAAATGTTTTTATAAGAGGATAATACAGAAATCCTGGTTCACGAAATACTGACAATTAATTAGGATTTCAGTTTGATTAATGGTAAATTAATGATCGGAGAGTATGTTTTCTATACTAGTCACGTTATTGGTGAGGTGTATATTTTATAACTATAAAAATATTTTAAGCTGAGGCGCCAGTACTTTAAAAGAATAGAAATAGAAAAGACCACCTATAAAGACTGTATTGGGAAATCTATTTACGTATATGCACAAGATTTTTGGTAGGAAAAAAATAATTCTAATTTAGAAGTTTTTGAAGTTTTATGCAAAAAATATCAGGTTATTACTTTTAATCAGTTTCGTCAATGTCGTTTATTTTTATTCTTTCAAGTCCAAAGTCTATAATTAGAAATTCATTGATTAAAATATCCATTGTTAATCCATTAGGTGAGTGTACAAACACAGGCTTTAATTTGATTTTAAAGGTAAAGGATTATATAATGGGAATAAGGATAAAACTTCTTGAAAAAAATTGAAACTTAAAAACTAAAAAAGAGTTGATAACAAAAAGCTACCACCAAACAATATACAAACATACATAAATAAGCTTGGAAAGTGATTTTATTTGTACCCATTTTGAAGTCTTCCTCGAACAGGATGGGACCATTCCTTACTTATTAAATGTAATAAGGTTTATTTTTCCAGTTTTCCCAAATACAGATCAGAAACTATAACGCATGGAAAAAGCAGAGACGAAAGGCTTAAGGAAATAGATGAAATTTAATTTCAAAAAGGTATTAAAGAAACCAACGCGAAATTTTAACACATGAAGAGCGTATATGAAATTTTTTAAAGATTTAATAATTTTCTTAAACCATTTAATTTACGGAAAGGGTAGTTCACGATTAATAAAAAAACTTTTAAGATCCTCTTTCGAATTGAACATACTCTGGGGCCTTCTATTATATGGGGTATTCAAACAAATAATAGATGAGGATTATGAAGTTTAATTGAGACTGTTGATTGATGTATTTTTATTAAGTGGCTAAACTGAAAACCTAGTCAGACATTTGGCTCCTCTTTAAATTTTGAAGCTTTGTATCCATCTAGCTTCGAAAAACAAAATGTAAAACTGACACTAAAAATTTGTAATCCTTTTGAGGATTTTCAAAATTTTGACAGAGATATCCCTTATTACATTTGACAAAGAGGACATTACTGAAGACTGTTCTACTGAAATTGACGAAATACTTAAAAATACTTGAACTGAAAAATATTATATGGGCCACTAAAACCAGAAATGCCTGTATTCACTTATTTAGGACGATATTGCAGCTTCATTGCTCTAAAGGGATTAGCCACATAATTTGTTTAAATATAAGTTTAACATATTTAGATAACAATCATCTAAAGTTCATAAATAAATTTAAAAGTTAACATTACCATATATCCAACAAAAAGTAGATAATCATATGTTGATATAAGGATCTCCGTGTGATATTATATTTGCAGTTCAGACATTTTTAATTAAAAAATTTCTACTTATCAATGTTCGTTTTTTGGTCTCATCCAACTCTTTAAATTGTTCATTTCAATTTGATGATTTAAAACTATGTGGAGCTAACTGGGAATGTTTCCCGACTGCTATTATGCCAATTATTTTCAGATTTTTAAAATTTACCATAAAAAAATTAGAGGGAAGTCATTTTAAAAGCAAATTAGCTCTGAATTGGAAATGTTGCTAATACATAAAAAATATTTATATGACATATTTAATTATATATTTGAAGACCTATCTTATGATGGAATAAACAACAAAAATCATGTCTACTCTTCACACAGAGAGAGATACCATGTTATTTTTCCCCATTTCGCCAACGTCAATTTTTTGATTAATTGGAAACATGTGTCGAAAAAATTTTATTGCAAATGAAGAAACATTAAAAAAGTGTAAGTCTGTGAAATTAGCAAAAAATGTGTTAATGGAACGCCCTGAGAAAAATCTATTGTTCATCCATGATTAGTAGAGATCTGAGTAATTTTATTATGAGATGAAATCACGTGGGTATAAACTTTAGGACAGGACTTTAAATTTCCTTCGCCATTTCATTTCAAAAATTATTCCGTTTTAAGACATTAAATGGGTACCGTAAAAGAGTAAGGTATAGTGAATTAACTTTTTTTTTAAACATTTGTATATAAGCATTTTTTAGGTTCTGGACAAATTAAATATCTAGGTTACTTTATAACCAAATGTTATAAAAAATATATAGGCTTAAAATACTTGAAGAGACGCATTTTTTTTCAGAAAAATCGTTCCGATTCGACCTATAACCTCGGAGATATAATACTTTGAAGTAAAAGCTTTGGTTTTTGGTTTGTCCCTTTCTACAACCTTTCATAAACCTTTCATTTCCGATAACCTTTTGCAAATCATAAGCTATAGACGTCGAAAAGGGTTTCAAAAGAGTTGCTGCAGTGTGAAGTAAGGAGTCAGTTATACAGCTTATTGTGTATCGTATCATAGGCAAGACGGCAGAAATGCAGTTATGATCGACACCAATTCGATTGTTTTAAATGAAGACGATATTTATAATGATAACGATAATATTTATGATAACAATGATATTATTTGAATGATTCCAGATTCGTTTGAATCTATTTCAGATGAAATGGAGATGGAAAATCAATTCGAATTTTTAAGCCATGATAGCTCCTCAGAATCTGATTATCTTTGTAGCACAGAGTATTTTATTAATTTTATAATTTTTTTAATATGTAATATATGTATTTTAATAAATTTTTATTTATGTAATTAACTGTGTTACAGTCATGATAATTTTATACAATATTGTAGATAGTTGTAGTTGCACATAAATATGAATCTTGAATAGTTTTTACAAACACCTATGGTAAAAAGTAAAATGGAGTATTCCGTGAAATGAAAAATAAACAGATTATTATTAATTATTGATAACAAAAATAGAATAAATAATTATTCTATAAAGAATGGCATTTATTAGGGTAAATATACAAGTTGCACGTCTCAGGCTGGAAAATTCTTTCTCTCTTTTTACGGTATACCAATTTAAAAAAAAAAATAATGATAATTTGTTACATAGATCCCAACATAATTGATATTTTGTCGCTTATCCTTATCACCGCCTCATAGCTTAAGCGCTTCAATACTCGAGCATTTTTAGAAACTTTCAACCAGTTTTTAATAATTGAGCGGATGTACAAGTCAAATATGAACTGCATATCAACAAAGTACTTGAAAAAACCAATCGATTGGTTAGAAAAAAGGTTCCTGCATGTTAAGTTAGCAATAAAGCTTACATTGAAGCGTTTTATTTCCGAAATTATTGGTCAGATAGGGACGATTTTTTTGGATAAGAAGCGTTTCTTCAAGATATAGTTTTGTAACATTTGTTTAAAAAATAATCGAGACATTCAATTTGTTTATAAGCAAGAAAACCCTTGTTTTCAAATAATCTCCTAGATGTAAAAATTCAAAACAGGTTTGGAGCTTGTAACGCTTGGTATTTGTAAAAAATCAGCACCCTCGAAAGATCATAATTAAACATATTTTGAACAACTGTTTGTAACTGTCTGTTCCCGTGCTGAGTTAAATTAACAAATTTTTGGGAAAAGACTATTTGATTGATTGGGACCGGATTAAAGGGAATTTATTTGGTAAAAAGTAAAACTTTACGTGTTCAGATGTCAAAAACGTTGGCTGAGTTAATAACTTTTAGTCTATATCATTGTTCTTGGGCATTTTTTTATTTTGTAATGTAATTTTGCATATTTCGAAAACTTGAATAGCATAGATTGAAAGGAAATTTTCTGATGAACAAATTATACATTACAGATTTTTAATGGAACAATGACGAAAAATTCAGTTTGAAATTTTTGCAATAAATATTTTTGTTTCTTTCGAGTTTACCTTTTCGGACTGGCGCAAAGATTGATTATTACTCTTCGCATCATACCATGTGATTTATTCAGAGAATAAAATTACATTTTAACATAGCAAATTGAGAATACTTTTAGGTCTTATTGGACTGGACTAATTGTTTCATCGCTTGTCAAATCGACGGATTCTCTCAGTACTTTAAGTATAGTATAGTAGCGTTTACGAATCAGAAATTTTTTTATATCATTAATATATAAAGCGGCTACTTACCTAATGAACTATTAACAACTAGGACTAGAAGAACCCCTATCACAATATGTAGACTATATGCCATCTGAAAAGAAAAAAATATGTCAGTATTTTAAAAGTTTAAAAATACGCATGAAATTATGCAATTTTATATGGTAGTTTTGTGGTTTAGCGTTTCAGAAATAACCAAAGAACCGCAGCTCTTGAAAACCAGCTTTATCGAATGAGGAAAGATTGAGGTGGCTTAAATATACGTCAAAAACTAAGTTAATTTAATATATTTATATTCTTTATAAGTATTTTGTAATATAATAAGTTAATTTAATATATTTATATTGTTCATAAGTATTTTGTCCCATAATGTGGCGTTTCTGACTTGTTAAAAATTGCCTGTTAGCAAACTCGAGAATATAAGAATACAAAAATATATTCTCCTTGCCTTTGTAAGAAAAAACACAGGAAATACATGGGGACAGGTATTTTAATTTCTCAACTAGCGTCTTTCGCGAGCAATTAGCAGACGGCGCTTGTTTCACTACAAACTCAACATCAAAGCTTCATTTCTATGGGGATATGTTTTCTTTTCGGAATCGTAATGTGAGAAGTGGTTAAAACGAGCCTATGTGAAACAGTTATTATAATCAATATGAGTAATATGTTTTTACCTCTTTTAAAAAGAAGCAATGGATGTTTTTAATCCACTTTAACCCTAGTAAATATTCCTGTTTTTACAAATAAAAAATCCAGTATCTTTTTGGTGATCGTATACAATAATTTTAAAAACTCTAAAATATATAGTTGACATCTATGGTATCAAGTTCCAGAAAAAAAAGGGAAAAACAGTTTATTAAGATTAGTTATTTCTCAAGTTTATACCGAGTGTTTTACCTGCAAAGTCCGCTGATGAACTGTCAGTGGTTAACACTCTCTATGTGATTTATGCTAACAGAATAATGGCGAGATAGACCGGACAAGTGAAGTGATTTATTTTATGCAAGATCATGACGTTAGTTGCCCGCAACCCGTAACGATACAAGATCTACTATTCAAACAAGGGAAAAAAGCTAGAATGTGGTATTATATGGCTAGTGTAGGAGTGTTAGATTTTTTGCGAAAAGGAGTCGTATATTTTTAATATCTCGTGTAGGAATGCGTTGTTAACTATGAATTATTGGTACAATGAGAAATTCTCTCAGAGGTTAGATGGAGGAGAATTTTATATCTTTATTCTTATGCAAATTGAAATGAAATTGATGATAGACTGTGAATACCGTTGTTGCTAAAAGAGAAATGTTTATTTTTGATGAGATTTCAATAAATATTTGGCCCTGACTTAGCTTAACTTAAAGTATTTTTATGAGTCACGATGGTAAATCTTGCTTCAATGCAAAAAACTATAACTTGGTTTTGAATCGAAATGAAATAGAGAAGAATATGCTGCTATCGATCTTTTGATTTTCACATTTCAACTCGGTTTCCGGCGAGAGACATTATCATTGTTAAATTACAATTTAGATTGTATTGTAAATGAAAAGAGATGTTATGAAATGTACTTTGATAGATGCTACGCATATTAATTTTTCGAAATAAAATGGAAAATATTATAATCCAAAGAGAAATCTTGTTAAAACATGACATTACTGAATCAATTATCTGTATCTTTGTTTATATCTTAAAACTCTTTATTTCAACAAAATCTAAACTTTTGGTTCTAAAAAACACAAATGATTTCGGTAAAACAATTAACTTTGAAACACCCTGTATACTTGTAATAAACAATGCTACTTTTGTTACGTAACAGAATATTTGTGTTTTGCCAAAAAATAGTTGCTAAATGACAAATTGACCATGCTAATCTTAGGATACCGGATTTACATAGTAAAATTTTATGCAATTGAAAATGCTTACTGATAAGCCATTGAAATATTCAATGAAAAGTATCCAAAAATGACTTCCTCGAAAAATAAAAAAAAAATTTGAAGTTTGCTACAGTGCGGTACCCTATCTGTGGACACATTCTATCCGGTGTCCGGTAAGTACCTCCCAATTTGTTGGGAGCATATAGGGAGATCAAAATAACTCTACTTTGTCATGAAAAAAAAGGGTCCCTTAACGGACATACAGAGCCCTAAAGGGATACCCAGCGATTTACCTTATCGGCTCTAAGTTTTGAATCGACTTGTATAATTTAATGAAACTGTAATGTTTTATAGAATCTATGACTCATTACACCATACTAGAGTAGAGGTTTTAGATCATCAGAAAAGTTAGGAAGGGACTGGAGAAGACACTCGTTAGGCCTAATTTTTGACAGGTGTCATTTTACAGAGCTGAAAATTGATTTTTTAAATGCTTTGGTCATTCCTCTTCAAAAAAGGTGCTCTTAATTTATTTTCATTAAACTGGCAGTTTTCGAGATAAATCGGTTTATATACGAAAAACTTAAAAGTTACTAATGCTAAACACAAAACAGGTAAAAATAAAATACGCAGGGTGTGCTGATGTGCTTTAATTTATAAGGATGCGCTGTCAAAATCTTCGAAGGCAAGAAGATGTTATGCTGAAAGATTTCCAGCTCATACATTGTCTAGAAACCTTTCAAGGGGTTGATCGAGGTTTAATTAATTTACAATGTTATTAAAATGCAAAAATAGTGAAACTGCAAAAAATATGCCGGCATTATTATGGACTTCGTTAGAATGCTGTGCTATTCTCGCTAGTAGTTTTTCTCTAATGTTTACTGTTATTGAATAAATTAGTTCTTTTAGATGTCACCAGAAGTAGAAGCCTAAGGGATTTAGGTCTGGAGAACTTGGTGGTCATAAAGCAGGTCCACCATCGAGGGCCACAAACGTTTGTTAAGTTTTGACGTACTATGCGGTTAAAATGATGTGGAGCACCATCATGCATGTACCACATTTGTATTTTTCTATCAAGAGATACGTGTCCCAACAAATTATTTAAATTTTGCTCCAAAAATTGTAAATAAAACTCACCATTGAGTCCTTTCAAAACAAATGGACTTATAAGGTTATATCCGATGATGCCAGCCCACACATTTACAGTAAACCTTTATTGGTGTTTGTTTTGAATTATAGCGTGCGGGTTTTCATCAGCCTAAAAATGTAAATTGTGTGAGTTTATTATGTCATCTCTTGCAAAATCGGCCTCATTGGTAAACAAAATAAGAAATGAAAAAGACAAAAGCGCACTTTTGTTGCAAATTTCCACTATTTTATTTAATACCTTGACATGTTTCGCCACACGGTGGCTTCTTCGGAAGGTACTTTGGTACTGAACTATATTTAAGGTTATGAAATTATACATACAGATTATTCCCTGCATTTAATATTATATTGGTTGGGTTTTTCCATTCTATATAAAAGGTATTAAATAAAATAGTGGAAATTTGCAACAAAAGTATGCTTTGGTGTTTTTCATTTCATAAAATGAATTTCCATTAAGTAACAGCAAAATCAGTCAAACAAAATAAGGTTGGAAAAATTTAGATTTAGGTTATGTTCCTGTATAAACCAGTTGGAGTATTGAAGTTTTGCGGGATAATCACCCCGGGATATAGCGTGTACTTTTTCAACGTGGCACGGGTGAAGTAACTGTTCTGTTAAAGTTTCGTGTACAATCCATTTTGTAACATTGTTTTGTGTGGCGAGCTTTCTTATGCTGTTTGACGGGTTGTCATCAATATCTTGCAAAATTTGGTCCTCTACGTGAGAGTCTCTTGCTCTCCTGGGAGGGCCCCCACCGCTACATTGCGGCAAAAATGACCCTGAATAAAAAATGTTAAAGAAATTAAGGCGTTAACTCTAGTAATTATTTTCTAATCATCTTTTACCTGTCTCCTTTAGGCTTCGATCAACCCTTTCAAAGGTTTTTGGACTTGGCAATGTTCGAGCTGGAAATTTTTCAGCATAAAATCTACTTGTCTTCAAAGAATTTGACAGCACTTCACCATAAATTAAATGCATATCATCGTACTCTGTGTAAGAACAGTCCTCCATTTTTTAAAATTATTTTTACTTGGCGGTTTTGAAAAGTTCCGTCAATAGTAATTCGAAAGTCGATTCAAAATTTAGAGTCGATAAAGTAAATCGCTGGGTACCTCTTTACGGCTCTGTATCTCCATTAGGGGGTACTTTGGGATTTTTTTTCTATGATTACGTAGAGTTATTTTGACCTCCCTTGTATGATTCCGATAAATTAGTAGGTACTTACTGGACCCCCTGTATAGGTCGAATTGAAAACCTCCCAATTTTTTGAGGTCTATTAAAAATATAATTGAAGTGGTATTTTTTGAGTATTTTGTAAATTTCTAATATATTTAGAAATTTCCATTTGTGTCCAAATAGAAGCTGCATGGAAATAAATGTAAATTTTTAATATAAATCGCTCGCCTATGTAGTACCACACTGTAATTTGTAATAAGTTGGTCCAACTGTAAGTAGTAATCATCGAAATTTGACATTATGCTACGCACATTAATAAATAAGTTAAAGTAAATTTGGCTGAACGTGGAGATTGATTGTGTTTTGAATAAAATTAATTTTACTCACACCTTTAAAGTGTTAAATAACACCTATCTAGAGGATTCCATGTTACGTAAAAGAGTTTCTAAGTATTATAAAACATTCATTAAGGGTTGCAAAAACGATAAAGATGATCCGCAACTATTAATATGAACTGACTACGATTACGTTATTCAGACCCACTAAGATGCTCGAGAGACATCATATTTCGGTTAGAGAACTAGTCCGTGAGTTTGGCAGCTCAAAACTAAGTAATTTTGGTAGAAAAATTGGACATGAAGCATGTCCTATCTCCTATTGTGATAAAAATATTGAATTTGCTCCAGAAACAGCATCGAATGTTGGTAGCTTAGATGATGAGGTTACCTAAATGCCTTTAAATACATCATTACTATTATTGTTTCTAAGAATAATATTTAGTCGTTATGCATCGTTTGTGTGTTGGTTTATGTACCATGATAATGCGCCACCTTACACTTGTTCGAAAGGTTTTGGTCAAACATTCCACTAAAATCATACCACAAAGCACCCTATCTTTCTGATAGAGCACCGTTTGACTTTTTTTGTTCAAGAAGTTTAATTTATCACTGTCACAATGTCAGTTAAAACCATTGAAAATATAAAAAGAAATTCTCTTTGTGAACTTAAGTTTATAGAGCGCTGACACGGTGGCATTTGACGACTGAAAAAAATGTTGGTCCAGGTATGTCGCTTCTAATGGAGAATACTTTGATGCGGATAAAAAATTTTCTGATGAAAAAATAAAGTTTTACATATTTCTTTCAAAAGTAAGTTAATTCGTTAGAGTTTAACGAAGCTAACATCTTCAAAAATGGTGAACTTAAATATTTATGTCAATAGATTAAATAGTAATTTTTATATAGTATGAAAAACACCTTCAAATAATAAAATTTTAGAGAAGATAAATAAGGTCGTGTAAGTCCATAGCTATTTCAGTCAAAATTAATTTTAAAAAGGTCAGAATCTCAAAGCTGCCGTTTTAAATAAAATTACCATTTGCATAAACGCTGTTTTATTACATAAACTTTGCTACACCAACATTATTTATTTATATTTGAAAATATGAACTAAACAGAAACTAGAGCGGTAATTCAATTAAAAATGCCGAGATTATATTAGTAAACGCTTGCAGCCATTTTAAAATAAAAGTTTAATTACAAATTGAAACTAGTTATGCCTCTGGAGCGAAAATTCCATTTTATATCAGCGATTTCATTTTATTTACTTTTTTATTGTTTTGATACCCATTTTTAAAACAATAAAATTTCGTCCTATGTTGTAAACTTGAAAAACTGAAATAATGGTTGTTGAATTGTTTATTGCTATTTTCTGGGTCACAAAATACGAGTTATGTGAACTGTTGTAAATAATACAAAAATACCGTAAAAAATAATAAAAACTGTAACGAGATTTGTGAATGGTATTGGGTATATATTATCTAGTTGGAAATAAACAATTAAAAATAAATTTGGTTACAAAATGTAAACATATTAATTAGTTTTGTTTTGGAATTTTAAAACTTTTTGGCAAGCTCAAGGTAACACAGATGATAATTTTTCGATATTTTCAGAATAAGGTACATTACTTTTGGTTGCTCTGCCACATCAATAATTTACTTCTTTTTCTTTTGGTTTTCAGTCCTAGTATTGGTCTGATACAGCTATCTATTTTTGTCTGTCCTGTGCTAGATTTTTGGGTTGTCTGTAAATATTTTCACCTGTGTCCTCTTCAAAAAATGTACTCTTAATTTATTTCGATAAAACACATTCCACCCCCTCATGAATCAAATTCTCGACCTTCTTAAAATGAGATCCCAACGTATCTGTACATAGCCTTTATGTGGGCCCCGAGCCACATCGGCACAGATGGGAATGAATTGGCCGACACTTAAGCTAAATCTGCATTCCTTGAAGGTACCCCTTTCCTCCTTTTACTTAACCCTAAAGAATTCAACAGGCACATCGATAACTTCATTCGTAACATTGTGTAGATTCGTTGGAAATCCTTGAAAACCCAACTAAATTCTCTTATATTAAGAGAAACTTCTCAGAGACCTACCACTTTCCCCAACTGTCCAGAAGAGAAAATGTTGTATGGAAGAGAACTGTTATTGGACACTGCAGAATGACTCATTCCTTTCTTCTAAAAAACGAGGATCCCCCTCAATGTCTATCCTGTTATTCCCCCTTAACTGTAAAACACATAATATCTGACTGTCCCTCATACAGAAATGCTACCAACAACCTCTAATAATTTTGCGAGAGATACCGACGCGCCTTAATCATTAAATTAACTAACTAACTAACCAAAACTGGCGGTATTCGAGATAAATTGGTTTATATGCGAAAGAATCAAAAGTTGCTTATGCTAAGGTAAAAATCAGGTTGTTATTGTTAATACTTACATAATGAATTACTATTGACGGAACTTGTCAAAACTGCCTTCAAGTAAAAACAATTTTAAAAAATAAAAGAATATTCTTACGCAGAATATGCCGAAATGCATATAATTTATGGTGAAGCGATGTCAAATTCTTCGAAGGCAAGAAGACTTTATGCTGAAAAATTTCTAGCTCGAACATTGTCAAGTCCAAAAACCTTTCGAAGGGTTGATCGAAGCCTAAGGTAAACAGGTAAAAGATGATTGGAAAATAATTACTAGAGTTAACGAATTAATTTTTTACATGTTTTATTTAGGGTCATTTTTGCCGCGACGTGGCGGTGGGGGCCCTTCCAGGAGAACACGAGACCCTCACGTAAAGGAACAAATTTTGAAAGATATTGCTGACAATCCTTCAGACCGCATAAGAAAGCTCGCAACATAAAACAATGTTTCAAAATGGATTGTACATGAAACTTTAACAGAATAGTTACTTCATCCGTACCACGTGGAAAAAGGACACGCTAGTCTCGGAATTACTTACAGTTTTGGGCGGATGAAAACTTGCATGCTATAATTCAAAATAAATACATGTGTGGACTGGTATCATTGGAATAATCTATAGGTCCATTTGTTTTGAAAGGAAGACTCAATGGTGAGATTTATTTAAAATTTTTACAGCACAATTTAAATAATTTATTGGAAGACATATCTCTTGAGAGAAGAAAGCAAATGTAGTACATGCATGATGGACTTCGCCTCATTTTAACCGTATAGAACGCTAACACTTAACTAAAGTTTGTGGCCCACGATGGATAGGTCGAGGTGGGACTGCTTTATGGCCACTAAGGTCTCCAGACCTAAATTCCTTAGACTATTACTTTCGGGGCATCTGAAAGAACTAGTTTGTTCAATACCAGGAAATACTAGAGAAAAACTACTAGCGAGAATAGCACAACATTCTAACAAAGACCGGAATAATGCCGGAATATTATTTGCAGTGCAGCGGAAAAATATTCGAAGAATAAGAAAATGTATTGAAGTACGTGGAGCCCATACTGAACATTTGTCAAAATAATATTTAAACGTTTTCACTATTTTTGCATTTTAATAACATTCTAAAATAATTTGAGCCCCAATCAATCCTCTGAAAGGTTTCTGGACTTGACGTCTGAGCTGGAAATCTTAGAGCATAACATCTTCTTGCCTTCGAAGAATGAGACAGCGCTTCGCCATAAATTAAAACACATCAGCACAGCCTGCGTATTTTATTTTTAACTGTTTGTGTTTAGCATTAGTAACTTGTGAGTTTTCCGCATAAAAACCGATTTACCTTGAAAACTGACAGTTTTATCGAAATAAATAAAGAGTGCCTTCTTTGAAGAGTTTTCGGTTCTATAAAATGACACCTGTCTAAAGTGTGGCTGCAAGTCCGTTCCTGACTTCTCTGATGCTCTAAAACATCTACTGTAGTAGGGTTTAATGAGTCTTCATGACCTCTATGTAATATTAAAATATCATTATATTATAAAGTCGGTTCAAAACTTAGAACCGATAAGGTAAATCGCCGAAACACCTTTAGGGCTCTATATCCTCCGTTAAGGGGCACTTTGGAAATCTTTTTTCTATGACAAAGTAGGGTTATTTTGACCTTCCCTGTATGTTCCCGAAAAATTAGGAGATACTTATCAGACACCCTGTATAAAAATATCGTCTGTTTCTTGACAAAACCTACATTTGTTTCAAGACTTTCCCCTTTTTTTTGAAGTATAGTTTCAGGTTTTATGCTAGAATTACAATGAAAATGTTAATGACAGGGAAACAAAATTATACTATTTATATGTTGTGAAAGTATAATCTTTATATAATAAGTTAAGTATTTGCTAATTAGGTATTGTAGACGATGCAAAAAGCCCTTTATTATTTTTATAAAGTGGCCTATTTTAAATAGGCATCAATTTTCAGTAATGTTTGTTATAGTTTTGATGGACATCTAAAAATATGTTAAATTTTATCAGTTATTGGAAATCGGTTTACAATTAAAATTTGTTTCTTTCTATGTTAATGTTGGTAAAAAAACCTCAAGATATGGGAACGCAATAGTTAAGGAATTTCATGTTCTAAGAAAAACTGAGGATATTACAAAATGTCATTTTGTTTCAAGATTTGTAAAAAAAAATTGTTCTATTAATTCGTAAAATTAGTCATATTATAGTGAAAAACTTTGCTTTTGATAGCTAATTTTCTGGAAGTTATTGTATATTTCAGAATAGAACAATTTTAGAAAAATAAATAATAAATGAAGATTAACCCCTATCTTATAATCAATTCAGGGAATTTTTAGTATTAATAAATAACAAGTTGATATATGTTTTACTCTGTTTGGACTATCCTCTTTCCCTTGAATATATTTCTAAATAACTTAAAAATTAGTTCCTGTGCTAGTTTTTGAATATCTCTACACGTTTGTTTTATAATTTTTAAAATACCAAGCATCGTATGGCTCTACCGTCTTCCCTTCCTTAGTGTCGACCTAAAAATTCGAAATTTCATTCTCTAATTCTCCTCATAAATCATAATAAGATTTTCAGGGAAAATAAATGTCCTTTATAATAACACAAACTACTTTAAAGCAAAACTTCCTAAGTCATAAAAAATCTAAAATATCTGCAATATTTCTTCTGCTTTTGACGTGCAAAGAAAAATTGTAATACAAACTTTTCCTGTAGGCCTCGCTACGGGCGCATAATTCAATTTTAGAAGTAGCTGATTTATTTTCAGGGCTAGAAATACATATTTTTTACTTCGGAAATATTAATACACGTAAAAAATTATTGAGAGATTATATTAATTTTAGTTTACTTTTATATATATTTTTTATTATTTCGCTGGAAAAGAAAGGAAAATTGTTTTATTATAAACATAACTCATATCAGGTATTCATAGAATAACAGCAACAAGAATATTGTAAAATATTTTCTCAATATCGAAGAGTGTTGAAGCCATTAGTAACTAAAGTTGTTACGTTATATCTTTCCTATTATCCATCTCGCGACAACAAAAGATAGCAAGAAAAAAGTAACGAATATTAAGATCGTTTATTTAGATGAAATAAAGGGTTTCTTTTTTGATGTCAAGTAACAAATTTCATGATGTTGTTTTGACATATGTCAAGTGAAAAGTACGGCAAATTTAGTCATGGATTTCTGAACAACATAAGAGCGCATTTTAACAATCGAAACTTATTACGAAACTTACATCTCGTAAACTTCGTGAACATAGACGTCCTAGAGAACTCGGAATTCGCAATTGTTCTACGGTTCAAGGAAATTGGCTCGGTAGAAGGTCGTAGAGTATACCAGCATGCTCGGCCAGTTCATATTCGTTAAAATATAGCCGCTGTAAGTGAAAGTGTTCGTGAAATGAAATCAACATCAACCAGGCATTGTCCACAAGAATTAAACATTCCCCGAATCACTTTATGTCGCATTTTGCATGTTGATCTTCATTTGAATCCAGAAAAGATTCAATTGACTCAAGAATGGATGCCACAAAACCATTACCAACGCCGTACTTTCGTCAACTGGATGTTTGGAAGAGAAGAGGGTTTTTCTTCAAAAATCATTTTCTCCGATGAATCATATTTTTATTATTTCAACGAACATGTTCAAAAACAAAACTGTCACATTTAGGGTTAGGAAAATCCTTACATGATTTACGAAGAACTACTCCATGCCGAAAAGATTACTGTTTGGTGCAGATTATGGGCTGGTGGAGTCATTGGTACCTTTTTCTTCGAAGATGAACGTGAAAAGGTCGTTAGAGTGAATTCTGAGCGTTATTGGGGCATGCTGATGAACTATTTTTGGCCAAAATTGGATGAATTGAATGTAAATGATCTTTGGTTTCAACAAAACTGCACAACACCACACGTAACACTTGAAACAATGGGTTTGTTGAGATCGAAATTCGGCCTCGTTTACTTTACCGTAATTTTAATGTGACTTGGCCTGCAAGATCATGTGATTTGTCAACTTTGGACTATTTTCTTTGGGGTTTTTTGAAAAGTAAAGTTTGTACCAATACCCCACATTTAACATGAAATAGAGACCTTGAACTCCTAATAAGCTAATTTTAGTTCAGGTCAGTTCGGCTTAGTTAAGGAAGCGTCTTTGTTCTAAGTTAATTTCCGAACAAGAAAATATATTTTTACTTTAAAATAAATATTTTTTCTTCATGAGAAATTCGAGTAAATGTTTTATTTTCTTCAAGTAAAATCGATAGTTTTAATTTAAAATAGCAATTGCTCTAAAAGTAGCAGGCACTGCAGGGCTCTTAAGAAAAAGTTCTCGCAGTCAAATAGACTAACTTTGCGATATCATTTAGTTTTTGTTTCACATTAATTTTCTTTTTTAAATTAAACATGAACTTAATACACTTTTTTTGTGATTTTTTTTCTTGACGTAAGTGCATTGAGTTATGGTAACAGTAACTTGTAAATGGTATGAAGTAAACTGAAAGTTTAGTCTGTTTGGAGGTACTGCTTGTCCACAAGACATATCTGAGATACTGTTAGAATATACGGACTCCAACTCCCCCTTTTATAATCAGCTTATTATGCTTTGCCAACTATTGTTCTATTAATTTTTGTCATGATTATATATATATATATATATATATATATATATATATATATATATATATATATATATATATATATATATAAATATAATTGTTGTTAGTAAAATCTCGCAGTAAAAAACTAAAAATTCTCATGTTTACTCAATCTATGTATATGAGCTTACTTCAATATAAAATCACATGCAGCTTATTTCTTTATAAAATTGCAAGAATAGAAGTATAAAATAGAAAAGTACACGTATCGCTTTTCTGTGTTATTGCATTTCTGAGCCCACATGTTACAGCTATATCAAAAATATATTTGAAGTTTCTGGCTTTATCTAAGCCAACTATAGCTTATGTTAAAACTTGGATTCATTGATTTTGTTGGCAAAAAAATAAACTAAGCAACAAATGAAACATTAAATTACAAATTTTTCTTATTTTAAAACCTCGCTCTCTTAAGAGTGTAAGAATGGATTATTGCTAGTTCTATAATACAGTGTGGAACAGAAGTATGTTTTTTTTATTAAATTTTATTCTAATTAAAAACTAAATAGTGATAGTACACCATACTATTCTGCATTAAAATGCCCACTTTCGAAATTAAGTGGGTATAGTAAATTTAAAATTGAAGTTGAAATGATTGTATCACGTTCCAGTTTAGTAGGAAAGCTTCGGATATGATTATTCAATGTCTACTTTTCGCTATGCAAAGGACATCGTAGAAGATACGGCAATATCGTATTGCAGGAATTTGGGATTAACTTCATTTAGTGCAATATAAGTCTTCAAATATTGGAAATAATAGATCCACTCAATTTGCCAGTGTGGTCTAAAGTATAAAATGTCATCAACAGTAAGAAAGCATTGGCATTAGCTACAGGATTAGAAGAGCTTTGAGATACAGTTTTCGAATTTATGTTTACGTTTATGAAATCAGATTATTTTCATGTAAAGAATGTTATTTATTTTGTCGCTTTTGTTTCTTAAGCTGGTTTAGAACTCTGATCCTCTTATTTTAAAAGAAATAACTTTCAATTCTTAAAATTTCGAAACTATAGAACTTCTGTTTGACGTTAATAACCAATAAGCAACACTATACGGACAAATTATTATTAGTGTATTGTTTCATGGTAAGGTTCATGTCGGAATGATATCGCAATTTCTTTGTAGGTATTTGAATACTTAGTCATTGATTGATCAGCAACCTATGTATTGAATTAACCACGGTTGTTACCAACTCAAAAGCAAGGTATTGATATCACAATAGTACAGATACCCGGTTTCGAAGTTTGATGCTCTAACTAATAGGCTAACTATTAAAAATAGTGTGTCAATATAATAATTAGGTTAAAATGTTATGGTTTTTCAATCTTTAGACCGTTATAGGCAAATAAAGGCAAAATCCAATCCGGTTCTTTTTCCATATGTATCTATACCACTTAATGGTCTCGTTAATGGAGCTGTAATGAACAAAGAGCAAAATTCACAGAAAAAAATACACGAAATTTTCATTCCGAAATACAATATAAAATTCCCATTTCGAGACATGTCGGCAGGATACTATACCTGCAGACATTTTCGATGCCACACTGTAACTTATTGAACTAATTCTAGGAGCGTAAATATTTTTAATTTCGATACTTTTCATTATTCGGGTGAATTCATAGAGGTTCTGCCGATATGTTTCGGAGTGGGGATTTTATCTATGCAACTGTTTTTTGAGAATTTTGGCTTTGGTTTACTACAGCTTCACTGACGAGACCGTTTGGTGGTTAAAACGTGTATGAAGAGACTGTAATTCGCAGAAAACATATTGTCTAGGTTTATCGATCTGAAGGAAACAACATGATAACTTATTGAAATAATTTTGTTATTGTACAGATTTCTCTAACTTTCAAGCTAACTATTTAGCAAACATTACCTTTTAATATATGACTTTAATCGAATGTTATAAATATTAAAGAATTTTAGTTTTAGCGTATTTAACAATAATTTTTATATTACAAAACGATGACATTTTCTGAGAAATAAATATTAAAAGCCTTTCCACATAAAATATATTTAAAAGTTGATCAGCATTTAATATACTTAAACTTATTTATATTCTTGTCATAGGTTGCAGACATTTGTATATCATGCCCTCATAAATTATGAAATTTAAATATTTTGCCATTTCAGCAACATACATAATATATTTTCTTTTTTTTAATGATTAAATTTTCCAAAGGAAGAGTTGATCTCCATTTCAAAGGCCTTCAGGTAAAAATACTTGAAAAAACATTCATTCCGATAGATCTAAAAACACCTTTATCGTTTTCCTTGGTCGTTTTAAAGCCAGTGTGCGTATATCTAAATTATAGTAAAACTTTTTCTTTAATTGTTGTATATCTATTTAAGTATTGACATCTGACAGTGACTTTTCTAGAAATAGTCCTACGAACTAATTAAAGTACTGTAGTTGAGGTGGTATACAAAGAATTCTTTTCGTTTCTTTTTAATAATCATTCTTTTAAATTATTTTTTAATTGTGTCACGATAAGTATTACAGAAGTGATGTAAGTATTATTTTCTTTGGTGTAAGCAGTTCCCTATTTTCTTATTTTCGAAGCCACTTTTAGGACTACAGTCCACCCTGCGAGACAATGAACTAGACGTAAATTTATAAAATACAAAAAATACATGGAGAAAAATTATATTGTAGGAAATATAAAAAAGAAGTTTCAAGCCTTTCAATTTTGTTTTTATTGATATATTGTCAACTTGACTGTTTCAGATCTTCAGTTACAAATATTTAAATAAAATCTGTTGATTTATAATCCAAAAAATCTAAGAAATATAAAACCATACAAAATTAACATGATTATTATAAAAATTAAATTTGTTAAATTAATTCAATTAGTATGATAATACATACAAATTATGGGGTATAGAATGACTTGTGGGTAATAGTTAGTGAAAACTTAATAATGGATTTTCAAAAAACCATAGGTAAATATCATGTCTTATGATTGGTAAATATTATCGTAATTTCTGAAATAGATAATGTCTATATCTAAAAGTCCTTGTCTTCTACTCATAATGTCTTTTTAACAAAAAGCTATAATTCGTTCGTAGCATTAGAACTTTATCAGATCAACCCAAAACTCTGCAACGTTGCTTACATTTCTTTCATTTGCGATTTCATTTTAGTTTTATTCGATTTTTAGTACTATTTTAAAGTTATTGTTTTGTCTTTGTGAAATTAGTGAATTAAATTGTTAACAATGATGAAATACTGAGTAATTTTCAAGAATAAATAAATGCAGTATGCAGTACCAGACGCATACTACGATATAATTTTTACAAGTGTACGGTTTGGAATTGACTTGACGGTCTCTATTTTAATCTAAAATCTCTTTGATAATAACCTTCCACCAATTTATTAAATATGAAAACCTGAGTCAACATTGCCTTTAACTTTATGCCTCTGGGTTCTCCAAGGACGAGTTTTCATTAAACAAACAATAAAGACCACTAAAAGAGAATATATCTACACAAAAAGGTAAGATAACGAATATGTAAATTTTAAAGTTTTAAATTAATTTTATGTAGATAAAGGATAATTGCGATATATACTATATTTTGTAATAGGAAGAGACTAAGAACATTAAAACATTTTCTTGATTATCTGAAGCATAGGTTCATGGACAAAACTATCGAGTATTTTTGTTATCACTTTTACTTGAAAATAATTTAAAATTATATACGTATGTATATACAGGGTGTCCGAGAAAATGTGGGAAATCTCCCTAATATGAAAAAAAAACACGTGAAAAAAATACTACAAGTTCATATAAACTTTTTTCGTATATGCCTCATCTTCGGAGATTGGGCTCCCAAAGAGCTGCAATGGAATCAACTTTTTTACACAAATTTTGAACCACTAGGTATATTTAAATTTTCTTTTTAATATAATGTATACAAGTAATTCAAATTATTATCCAAGAACGTGCTGTGATACTCATGACTCCAAATTAAGTACTCTTCACTCATATCGCTAATCCTAACCGGTTTTGAAAAAGCGTCATTTTATTTACACTCTTAGTCTCCTAACTTTTGCCGGGTTGAATATGAAAAAGAGAAATTTTCCCTCGTCACCATAGTTTCAATAAAAAGTTAAATTAACTGATTAGCTGAAAACTTCCCACGAGGGTTCAACATGGGCTCCGTGAAGTCTAATACACTCGCGGGCACGACTAATTAAGGACTGCTGTACTCGCCATATTAACTCTACATTGTTTTTTATTTGATGACAATGAAATGTGATTCTCCGTAGAGGTTCTTTCCTACTATCGATCGGAGTGGAACATACCAAGGTTCTGAGGTGTCACCACAGGTAAAAATCCAACGACGTTAGGTTGGGAAATCGAGGAGGAAACGCAATAGGTCCTCCACTATCTATCTAGCGGTTTGGATAGACGTTAGTCAGATGCTCCCGTACAGCAACGCTGAAATGAGGTGATTCCCCATCGTATCCATAGTCCATGTTTTGGCTGGTTTCAAGTGGTAAGTGCTCTACTAAATGGTGAAAAGCGTTCTGAAGGCCCTCCAAATAAAGTTCTCCATTCAGTCGTACCAGCAATACAAATGGTCCAATCAAAAATTAGCAATGATTCCTGCCCAGGCATTAATTGATTGGTATTGATATTGATGATGCGAAACAATAGTTGCATGAAAATTTTCATCAGCCAATACATGTGAGTTGTGTAAATTTATAATACCATTTTTGGTATACCGTACTTCACCCATAAAGAGAATACTGCTAATGAAGTTTACATTATTTCGTTGCTGATCCAGTAGTCAGTTTGCAAACTTCATTCTACGGGGAAAATCTTCAGAGATCAGTTCATGCACTTTTTTCAAATGATATGGATATAAAAGCTGTTCTTGAAGAACTTCCTGTACTATTGTCACCTACAGGATTTAAAATATTTTCTTCTGATTGCAGCGTACGTACTCTTCTTCCCTGGTCAGCATCAGTACTTTTTTCCCAAAATTTCTTAAATGGAATCGCCTACTATTCTACCTTGGATATTGGTCAACGTTGGTGAAATGTTTTCTAATCTTTCAGCCACAGATGGCGTAGATGGGTAAAAATGTCGTATCTCTTCTATTTAAAATATTTCAGTGCTGCGATTTAGCTGCGTGAGATTTCTTTTGAAGTAGAGTGCTACTTCTTAGCTTTAGGCCGTTCGGCCACGCAGTCAGTTGATACAATTAATATCCACACAGTATGATACAGAACATGCAGGGGAAGCACAAGAATCGAATCCGCTGGTCCCCATCTAAATACCAAGTGCGCCCGATGTAGATTTACTTTTGCAAACTCACACTGGCCACAGTCAGCACCCGGACAGGCGGCCTCTCTACGTGGGGTTAATTCTGCACATTTCAAATGTGGTGTCATATTATCTAAATAATTTTTGATATAGGCTAAAGTATTCGTGATGTTTTTGGTTTCGTCCCTCAAAACTGTTCTTCAATAAGTTAATTTCAAACTAAGTTGGAATAGGGTTAACATAACATTTTGTAAATACTTTTATGGAGAAAAGCTCTAATAAAACTGGTTAATAATGCATTCAGTAATTTTCGTGATTAGTCAGAACATTCAGACATGTAGGGGGAATTTATTTTATACTAAAAGTGCATAGCCTAAGATAACCTAGCCTGCTTTTGGTTTAATAAGAATAGAATACGTTATGTTGTGTAAGCTTAATCGCTCACAGAATTTCTCTAAAAAGAAATGCTTACAAAGCGAAAAACGTATCACTTATATACGAAGCCCTTAACGTTTGAAATATCAGCCGCAAATCGAGGACCGATGAAATTTATCTTGTCAAACTTTTTTTTCGAGTGTTCCTATTGAATTTTTCCTTAGATGTTTACCTTCGGCAAAATAAATGATTAAGTTTGATAAATGCCAACATATGCTTTTTGTGACATCTATGAAGCTGTTATTTTTATTTCTTTAATAGAAAGGTTTAATAATTTTTCTTCTTTATTGACAGAATAATTCCATTTGCGTGGTTGTGTTGGCTTAATAGTTGAAGGACAAACAAATTAATTTTTATTAGATACCAAAGAAGCTTAAACATAAGGAAAAAGCGGTTTCTTTAATTTCACTGTCATTTGTATTTAAAATTGACGTTGTTTTGAAATGCTCGCTGTATAATATTTTAAACGCGATAGTAAAAAAATCATGGGAATAGTTCCGCACTCAAGTGTTAATTACGCTCGACTAATTCTCATCTGTTGTACTTTTCGAAAAGTAGTAAAAAATTTAATGGTTGATTTTACAGCCAACACTAGGAAAAAAAATCATACAAATGTAGGTTCGGAAACGCTTCATTATTCTTTTGCAGAGTATTAAACATTTTAAAATACAAATTGTGTTTAAGATATAAAGGGTGTTTTTTATAGAGGTATAGAACTTTTAAATGGAATAAAACAAAGATGAATTCTTTAAATTGACATGAAATTTACATTATTCGAAAGATAACCTTCTGGCATTATAATTTAAATATGACTTCTGGCATATGACCGCCACGGCTGGCTCGGACGTAGTCTAATCTGGAGGTCCAATTTTCGATGACTTTTTCCAACATTTGTGGCCGTCAATCGTTTCGGGCTTATCGGCGTAGACTAGCGACTTCACATATCCCCACAGAAAATAGTCTAGCGGCGTTAAGTCGCATGATCTTGGAGGCCAATTCACGGGTCCGAAACGTGAAACTATGTGGTTACCAAATGTTCCCTTCAATAAATCAATTGTGGCATGAGCTGTGTGATATGTTGCGCCGTCTTGTTGAAATCACAGCTCCTGCACAGCATGGTTGTTCAATTGATGAACGAAAAAGTCAGTAATCATGGCTCTATAGCGGTCACTATTGACTGTAACGTTCTGGCCAGCATCGTTTTTAAAGAAGTACGGACCAATGATTCCACCAGCCCATAAAGCACACCAGTCAGTTTTTCTGGATGTAACGGTGTCTCAACATACACTTGAGGATTATCATCACTCCAAATACGGCAGTTTTGTTTATTGACGTATCCATTCAAACAAAAGTGAGCTTTATCGTTAAACAAAATTCGCTTATGAAAATCGGGATCAACGGCAATCTTGTTTTGGGTCCATTCATCGAATCTATGCCTTTCTAGGTGATCGTGTGACTTCAATTCTTGCACGAGTTGGATTTTGTAAGCACGCAAACCAAGATCTTTCCGCAAAATCTTCCATAAAGTGAATGGACACATATCTAATTCCTGTGCACGATGGCGGATAGACTGATTCGGGTCTTCCTCTACGCTACGCTCTACAGCAGCAATGACTTCTTCTGTACGCACTGTACGACGTCTCTGTGGATGCGTATTATCATTTAGAGTAAACGTGGTGCGAAAACGTTCCATAGTTAATCGAATTAATTGCTCTGATGGACGATTATGTTGACCGTAAAATGGACGTAGTGCGCGATACGTATTTCGAACAGAACCATGATTTTCAAAATAAATTTGCAGAATTTGGAAGCGTTGTTCAGGCGTCAGTCTATTCATGTTGAAATGCCAAACCAAACTAAACATAAATCACTTGACAGCTGACAAAATGGCCGCCAGTTAAAAAAGTGTTGCCAACTTAAAGTTTTATACCTCTATAAAAAACACCCTTTATAATTTCCAAAAATTTTGTAGTTTTTCTCATGAAATTTGACTGATGTTTTAGTTTTTTAGTGCAAGTGGTATATTTTTTGTAGTGGGCTAGTATGAATTAATACGAATAAATTTTCGTATAAATTTGAAATAATTTCTTCAATATATGTTATCTTGAAAATTATATATCGTATAAAAAAAAACTATAGCTAGTGTTTTTGATTGACAATAAGGCGAGGATTTCCAAAATAACAAATTTAAAGAATTAGTGGCGTATTATTATTTTTGTTATAAATGGTATTAATCACAAATTCGTTGGGGTCGCTTCAAAAAAAAATATTGTTACTTGAATAATTACCTTTAAAAGTTTTTGTTATTGTCCGAACCTTGTAAAAAATCTAGAAAGGTTTAAGTTATTTCAAAAACAAGTTTTTGATTTTTTAAAATTTATTTGCGAATTTACGTTCTTCTGATTTTTTTTATTTTTGACTAGTAATGGTAAATTTCTGCAATTAAATTTTTTAATAACTTTCTGAAACGCTGCATAAACGGGGTGTTTTACAAATGCATGCTAATACTTAAAAGTGTGGGTGCTATGATTTTGAGAGGATAAGTGTAAGTGTAGCACGGCAATCGCGTAATTTTTATTTAACTTTCTTTTTAAATTGATTTTCCTCGGAAAGTCAAAGCTGTTTACAATTTTTGTTGGATTTTGGTAGGTTCTAATTATCAACACATTTTTTTAAATAAAATAAACTAGTTTCACCATTCACCAATGTCGTTCAGGTTAACATGTCTTTGATTATTCTTGGTAAAAAATATAGTGCTTTTTTAAAAATAAATAATATTTTCCGTATTACGCTCTATCTCTATTCAAAGCCAGTATTTGTGAAACTGTATTTTCCGATCAATATCTTTAAATTGTGGCCACTTCTAATAACACTAAATTCACAAACACAATACAATATTTAATAATTTTATTAACAAAATTTACATAAAAATTGCGAAAAAATGTAAATTTTCCATAGAAAGTAAGAAGACTGTTGGCTTGTTTGATCTTTTTTTTTCTGGCATGTCGAAGATTTAGATCGAAACTTGTGATTTCAGAGGATGGGAATTCGTTGTATGATTTACTATAAGACATTTCCACGTTGATGTGGATTTTAAATTTTACTAGGATGGAAAACTTGATAATTTAAATATAATTAATTGTGGCATAAAATTTAGGTAAACGTGCAGAATCGGAATGCTAAACATAAACACATCGTTCGGCAAACTACATTGGTCTAAAAACTAAGGTCTAATTTGAACTAACCTGAACTAAACTAGATTTCACAATACGGGCTAGTTCAGGTTAGTTCAGGTCAGTTCAGGATTGATCTTGGTTTTTAGACTAACCTAGCTTGCCGAACGACCTGTCTATGTTTGACATTCCGATTCTGCACGTTTTATGCTACAATACTAGGATGATTACAATTAATTGCATTTGAACTACCAACGAATTCTCGGCTTCTGAAATCAGATGTTTCGATCTAAATCGTGGATATGCTCAAAAAAAATCAAACGATATGCCAATCTTCTTTTTACTTTTTATAAAAATCTTTCCGTGTCTTTTTTTCAGTAAATTACGTTAAAAAAATGTAATTTTATTTGTTTTGGGTTTGTCAGCTTTACCAGAAGTGGTCAAAATTTAAAGATAGTGATCGGAAAGTACAAATTATAGGAGTGAGAGTAATTTCTTTTTTCGGAAAAATCAGGGGAGATCGACAAAAAAACTTCATATTCGTATTTTACACCCCTAAAAGGAGGTGTGTGAAAATGATTTGTGAACATAGTGTTGCTTCTTGGCCTTCAAAGTTAGATAGAAATTTTTAATTTACTAACTGGCTCTAGCTTTAAAACTAGCTTTATTTGACAATTAAGAATTTAAATTGCAAACTGTCATTAAGCCAACCAAGTGTTAAACCTTCAAAGACAAGAAACAAAAAAATAATTTCCTTTCATTACCAAACCGGAAAAACTGTAAAACTTGACTTGCATTTGGGTGACAACAATGATTCTCTCGTAAGAGAAATGTGGGTAATATAATATAAAAAAATTTGATTTACAAACGTTTAACAGTTGATAATTTATTTCCACATTTCAAATTGGTTAAGTAGAAACTTTCATGGCAACTAGATCGAGTCTAAAACTTAAATCGCTTTAGTGAATCTGGTCGATAATTTTTCTCGTAGGAAGAATAATACTACCTAAACATCATAACAATAGAATTATTAATAGGCATCCCACAGAGTTAACACAAGGATAATAATTTTCCATTAACTATAGCAAATAAGGCCATAAAAAGAGAAAGAAAATTAAGAAAATGAGATTGGCATCCATAATTTTTATTTGTTTTTCCCCTAATAAAGATGAAAGCCTTTTACAATCAACAGAATCGAAAATAATATATTTTCCGGATTATTTTTACTTAAATAGCGTCAGGTTGCACTCAGGCAATAAAATAAACGAAAAATCCACAAAATGAAAAACGGTTTCATCGTTTATTATGAAATTTGTACCATCTGTCATCAGTCGTCCATAACAAATCGACAACTGATGGGATTATTTATCTTGTCAATATATTTTTCCAATATTTACCGTATTCAATTTTTTTGCTATGAGATATAATATATTTCTTTTGCCAAAAATAAACATGTTGAGTTAAATAGGTTTATAAATATTTGATAATCATTTTTTTCCTTTAGTGTGTCATGTTTAGTTTCAAGTAAATTTAATTCTTATATTAATTATTATTTTTTAGTTGAATTTAGATCAAAAAAACTGTACCAAGACGAACTAATCAAATGAATTGATTTTTGACCACAAAAAATATTTAAAAAAAAAATTAAGGTGACGTCAAAAAATGCACAAAAAATAAAAAATTAGTTGGAAACACTTTTTGTATTGCGATTAATTTGAAAATGATAAAATTACTTGTCTATTAAGTATTTTTTTTTAAATCGACGCACAGTGGATAGAAAAGTAGTTTCAAAAATTTGTAGTCAGAGTAATTTGATATACAGTGGCTCACGCTAAAAATGATGTAAGGTTTTTTTTTAGTTAAAAATCCATGTTTGGTATAATTAACTCTCATAAATTTGTAAGGGAATTATATAACACTAGGCATTAAACTTATCAAATTAATATTTATATTTTAAAAAATTATCATTTAAATAAATGTTAATATTTCATGAAAAAATAAAAATAATGACCTCACTGTGAATAATTTTCCTTAAATGCTTGTTTCAAACGGTCTGATATAGATGCCATTAGCTTTTAAGTATAATTCGGCGGAATTTTTTCCCATTCTTCCTTAATCGCTTTTTTAAATTCTTCCTTATTTATAATTTCAGAGATTGGGGCGGTATTTTAATAGTTTTTGGACAATTATAAAAACATCGTTCTTTGGCCAACATGCTTGAAATCATTATATTGATGAAATACAAAATTATTGCTGATTCCCAGCATGATCAGATCTTTTTTCAGATTAATTTTTGGAATAGCACAATAAACGTATTTGCAGATTGTTTCTCAATAAAATGTAGATTTCCGACTCCAGCGACAGCATACACTCTCAAACCGAGGCTTTTTTTGGAATTTTTCGTTGACCCGCCTCTATACCAAACCTCTCCCATAAGATCCAAATAAGTTAAATTTTCATTCGTCTGAATATATAACACATTTTCAGAAGTACATATCCTTTTTAAACACTCCTTGGAAAATTCAACTCTAATCTTTCTTTTCTTTTTTTGTTTATATATGGCTTTTTTCTTGAAACTCTCTCATAAAATTGGCTTTTTCTAATATTTTTTGTATATATATGGGTTTTTTCTTGAAACTCTCTCATAAAAGTGGATCTTTCTAAATAACCTACGAATGGTTTGAGAATATATTTTTTTGTTTAAATATTTTTCAATCAATATTGCCAACTTTGGATTTATTTTAATTTGGCAGTAAAACCTCTTTTTGCACGCTCCCTGGGTTTATCGATAATCCAATGTTCTTTTTTTAACTGACTTCTAAAAAAAGTTCTAAATTTGTCCGCTATGTTTTTCTTATTTATGTACGTCGATTACTTCGGAACGGTGACACCGACGTGAATAAATTTTTTTATTTTATGTTCAGGAAGCTACCGCGATGGTCCAATATCATTTTGGCTAAAATTGTTTCGGTAAAATCCAAGATGGCGCTGATAATATAGGGAAGGTGTACATTAAGAATTTAAAATTATTTTTGAAAAATTCAATATTCCGGATACAATATTGCATCCTAAAAATTTTACATTTTTCGAAATTTTCCAAAATTGGTATGGGGGGTATTTAAAGGCCGTAAAATATGAATTTGAATTTACTTTAAAAAATTCAATATGGCGGACTACAAATTTTAAATCTTTTGATTTTGTTTAAAAATGGGATTGGTGGTTTCTGTGGGGCTAAATAAAGAATTTAAAATTATTTAAAAAAATCAATACCACCATATAAAAAATTTTACATTACTGAACTATGTGAAAAATTGGTAACAGAGTTTCTCGAAGCAGTAAACTAAGATTTCAAATTATTTTTTTTCTACTTCAATATGTCCAATCCAGTACAGTGGGACGAAAATTTTACGTTATTTACATTTTTTTGAAATTATTATTTGTGAATTTTCGGGGTTTTAGGGTACGAATCGAGTTAGAAATTTTACATTTTTCCAATTTTGTCGATAACTGATGTTGGGGTGTTTTTAGGATTTATACTCCGGATCTCGAATTAATTTCTTCATACTCAATATGCGATATAATCTATGTCGGAATAAAAAATTTTCGTCTCTAGTTGTTTAAATATCGATATTGGGGAGTTTTGGGAGCCTAGATTATGAATTAAAAATTAATTTTCGAAAACTCAAGATAGCGGATTTACAATGGCAGACTAAATATTTGTTTGGTAGAATTTCATTTAAAATTGGCATTTGGAGAATTCTTAGAATGAAAGAATTTTTCGTTGTTTAATTTAGTGTGGTGTACACCTTTGGATAAAATGAGTATTTTTTTGCCACCTTGAAAATATTTCGAAGTGCATTACACATCTCGCTTAGTGTTAAGTTCAAATAATTTATCAATATCATAACGAGCTCAAAACTAAAAATTGAAAAAAGGATTGAATCAACCTCTAAAAAAGCGCTAGAAAGTGAAAACTAACAATACAAATTTTAATATGAAACTAAAATTTTTTCGGTTGGCGCCAAATTATGCTTAAATAAAACAAATACATACTAACTGAAATACATATAAGGGACGGTAAAAAAGTTATTATAAATAAGGCAGTTGTAGATCTACAACTAGCAAGCACAGAAGATGCCAAAGGAGATTTTGGCGAAAAGGATGTATTTCCTCTATGCCTGGATTAATACTGAATCACATATTCCCATCCGTGAAACACTACGCTATTATATATATATATATATATATATATATATATATATATATATATATATATATATATATTTATACATGTGGCGTTTTTCAATTTTCAACATGGTTGATGGCGGTTGAATACCATGGCTTCACCTAGGACTTTTGTTCTGTCATAGAAATTATTTCACATCAATGAGCGCATCAGGCTACAAATTTTCATACAAGCGTATTAAAAGTCATAATATATGAATTAGATGTAAACATTGCAAAATTCAAGACGGCTGATCCTATATGGCGACCGTATAGGCCATTGCAATATAAAATAGGAAACATTCGCCCGAATAGCTTAAAATTTGATATTCTGGGATATTTTGGGGTCGCCAGTAACAATTCTGATGTCAAAACTGTAAAATTCAAAATGATGGATACAATATGGTGTTTGTATATGTCCTTGACATACAGTGGCTGTATTCTTTTGAGTAAATTATCACTGATCAAAGTGAAAAAAGTGAAACTGATAACTTCATGTTCTTTTGAATATGCATTTACTTGTCATTGGGTCGAAGTGATCATGATTACTTCAAGTGACAGAACTGAAAGTGATAATTTCTCAAAAGAATATACCTAATATTGGCAATCACAGCTCTTATATCAAAATTGTAAAATTCGCATGGAAAAAAATTGATGATGGTTTGCCAATAATGTAAACTTTTCGTATTTTACGAACAAGTTTATATCCATCAGTAGTATTGGGATAGCCCTATGATGTTGTTTCTGAACCATTGCCATTTTTACCCTATCTCAGCGAAAATTCTACTCGTGCTTTCTTTTTTTTAAACGTCCTTCATGAATTCCTTTACTTTTTTTTTGAAGTGGGTTTAGTTTTATTAAAAAAATTTTTATTGGTAATAGGTAACTTGGTTTATTAGCTGAGAAATTACATATATCAACGAAATTTACGAACTGTATATAAAGCTAATATTAACACAGTACATAAAGCTGCAGCTATTACGGTGAACAGGGCATACTGTCTGGATAGAAGAGAATATAACTCCAAAACACTAGTAAATTCAAGGACAAAAAATACCAGTTGGAAGATCCAAAAAGGAATTAGATCGGGATATAAAAAGCTTTTTTTACTAAAAAGAATTTTTTGTTATTGGAAAATAACTTTTTTACGTCACAGTAGTCTTTGACGGGTCTCAGTTCTCAGAAAATACATGATTAGTACACAGGGAAAAGAATTATTAAGCGAGATATCTGATGAGGACGATATTGGTGCTAGTTGTGTGTGTACACTTTTTTAAGACTATAAAAAATATTGTAATAAGAGCTGGTTTATCTTTTAAATACACACACAACTTAAATTTACCTAAACGTTCTAAAACGAATGCACTCTGCTTAAGTATAGATATTGATCAGTCTAAACTACGAAGAGTATACATATCATTCATAATGATATCGAATTAATTAATCCCCTATGTTTTTATTTGCGCATATTGACCCTTTAGACTCTAGCTAACAAACAATATAATGAATAACGCCAAACTTATCATATATTTCAGTTCTTTCTATAATAACTGAAGAAATCAAATATAAAATATTAATATAATTTTTTCTATATCATATGTGTAATTCCACAATCACGAATATGCAAATTAAACTGATTTCGTGACAAATATGAGCCTTGTAAATTTTTAAGACTAAAACCACGAATGCGATTTTGATTGTAAAATCTTCTTACAGCCTAATCATTGTCTTGCGTGAGTGAGGATTTGGAATTTTCTTCATGTTTTTGCTGTTCGTTGTACGGATTGTAAGGTTTAATAAAGAGTTTTATGTAGCTATAAAAGAGTTATTTTCAAACGAAATAGCTTGTTAAATTTAACTATTATCGGTCAGGTCAGGACTGGACGAAGATGATCAAATTCTGATGTATGAAATGTATTTTCCAGTCACGTTGTGCACAATGTGATGTTTTAGGTCCTTTGCATTGAATAATATAATAAAAGACTAAAAAGTATAAAAGAACTCATACTGGAAGAAACCCATTATGAATTTGAAGAGAACAAAAGCACATAGGATTTCATACTCACTTTCAGCTAAATAACCGGAAAAGAAATAGGAAAAAAACAAGAGAGAGAGAGAGGAATAAACAAAAACATCATGAAATTATTAAAGTATTTGTACAGGGTTGTTCCTTATATTTTGATAAGCTCTGGTAATTTTAATATAATAGTTAGAAAAAAACTTTACTTACACAAGTTGTTGAATTATTTCTATATCGCAAGAATGTGTTATTAGAAAAAATAAATGCCTATGGAAAATTATATTTTTTTAAATAAATTCACTTTTTGTTTAAACGAAACACCCTGTTTATTACTAAATTTTAAAATAGAGCCTAAAATTCCCTTTTAAAAAATATAGATCTTACGTATGTTTGCTCCAACCGTTTTTGAAACATTTACCTTAAAATATTAAATATTTCAAAAAGTTGTCATATCCATATAAACTATGACACAATTGAAAATTAGGTTGCTCAAGTATTATAATCTAAAATCAAGTTAGCTCTAACGACGGTAATATAATTTTATTATAAATAACTGCTTAGAAATCACATGATTCCTTTGCACAAATGTTTTTAAATATAGAAATAAAAATATATCATTTCAAAATTGGTGAAAACTACAGTTTTAACAATAAAGCTTAAATTGAGACCTTGTAATTATATTTTTTTATTCAAAATTTATAAAAAATAGTGCAAAGAAATTACTGATTGAAAATTATCAGTTATTTTTGATAAAATTATTTTACCGTTGTTAGAGCGTATAATTATTTTTTCATAGATAACTTGATTTAATATCATAATACGATTATAGTATATTAGATTCTTCATTGAACAACCTAATTGTTTTATAATTCACATGGCAATTGTGACTTTTTGAAATATTTAATATTTTGAGGTAAATATTTCAAAAACGGTTGGAGCAAACATAGGCAACATATATATTTTTGAAATGGAAATTTCAAGCGCTATTTTAATATTTAGTAATATACAGGGTCCTCTATTTAAAAGAAGTGAATTTATTTTTAAAAATACAATTTTTCATAAGTATTTGTTGTTTTCCAGTAACGTATTCTTGTGATATAGAAAAAACCAAGCAACTTATGTATTTAAAGTTTTTTCTAACTCCTATAATAAAATTACCAGAGCTTGTAAAAATATAAGGAACAACCCTGTACAGGCGAAATGAATGAAATTAGAACAAACAATGAAGAATCAAAAGAACTTGAAACTAAGTAATGTGTTAAATAAGTCCACTTCTGTTCCTAACTGTACTGGATGAAGTAATGAAAAAAACTAAGAAAAAGATGAAACGATTAACTCTGGACTATTGGGAAATAAGGAAAACAGGACTAAATGACCTGGTGTTTGCAGATAATATGAGATTGATAGCGAACACAGAGGAAAACCTATAATACAATCATGAGGTAATAGAGGAAGAACTAACGAAGATAAAAATGAAAATCAATATATAGTAAACAAAAATCATAGTAATTTCGAAAACGAAAAAGACACATCAAATAAAACATGGGCGGAAATATAGAAGAGAATGGGAAAACAGGAAAGGAAATAAATGGAAGAAAAGGAAGAATAGGAAAAATAAGGAAAACAGAACTAAATGACCTGGTGTTTGCAGATAATACGAGATTGATAGCGAACACAGAGGAAAACCTATATTACAATCTTGAGGTAATAGAGGAAGAACTAACGAAGACAAAAATGAAAATCAATATACAGTAAAAAAAATCATAGTAATTTCGAAAACGAAAAAGACACATCAAATAAAACATGGGCGGAAATATAGAAGAAAATGGGAAAACGGGAAAGGAAATAAATGGAAGAAAAGGAAGAATAGGAGGCATAGTCAATAGTAAAAAAAATAGTGGGTACAAAAACGAGTAATGGACTGTATCAAAAAAAAAGGAATTACGAATCAACTGAGTTCTAAAATCTGCCGGTCCTTATCTTCAAGTTAAGAGTCTAAAAATCACATAAAATAATTCAAGTTAGTTTCAACTATATTCAACTACCACTTCATGTCGAAAAGTCTTTGCAAAATTGATAGGTATAACAAGTGAAACAAAAAACTGAAAAAAATTGCAGATTCTTTGCTTCAATACTTTTATTATATAAAAAACGGAAGATGATGTCTTGAATTTCCTTTCCGTGGAAAGACAATTATCTGGACTTACTTTAATTGTGACCATATCCTAGATTCATTTCATTATAATTCTTCTCCACTAATGAAAGTAGGATAAACCGCTACTGTCAGTAGATATTACTAATTGTAAGAATAAAGGCACCAGTATTTTCATTAACAATCTTAAGCTAAATAATATCAGGTCTCGTTACTTCGTCCCGCTTTTAATCTTCTTGATTAATCCCGATACATGCGTCTTCCGTTTGGAAGCTGCAGGAGCAAATTAACTGTTTCATTAACTGTGCGGCCAGTAAAAGGCGGATTGTGCAGTTTTTTTGTGTTCGCAGAATCTGCAAGATAAGTGTCGATAAGGCAAACGGTAGATGTGAAGAAATCTTTTAATAGGTTTTAACGAGATCGCGGTGATACATGAATGTTACTGTTTACTTTGTATATTATCTTTCTTTGCTAATTAATAAGTAAAATGTTCTTTAATTAAAGATATATTGAAATTCCTTGATTAAAACAAGTTAGTATTTCTATTATTACTTATCTAAAGGTGTATTATTCGAAGTGCCTGAATAGATATTTCGTTCTTTTAGGTAAATTTCTTTAGAATTCAGAAAAATTGGGATATGTAGTACAAAAAAAATGTTGGTCCTAATAAAATGGTAATTCAGTAAAATAGGAGATTTAAAACAAAAAAAAATTATATGTACATTGTAACGCAAGGTCATACAGCATAAAAAATATATGTATTTATCAAAATTTTGCTACATAACCATTATGGGCTTCTTTAATTGTTCAGTTAGCGGTCTGTGGTGATAAGCCTAATCATACAAATTTTCATTGTAGACTAAAAATTTTACGATCAAAATCGCAAGGTACAGGCATATGCTATTCAAAAGATATTCAAAACATTTTTAAGGAGGAAATAAAATCAAGTAAAAACTATTTTTCATTACAACGATTTTACTTGAACAATCTATCATTTCTTAGTTTGATTGTAGTGGAATATATTTTTATTAACCAGATTTATTCCTGTTATATTCAAAATGAAGCTATGGAATAGTTATTCAACACAATGCAATACAACTTTCGAGCAAACAGTAAGTTTTAATGAAATTTTGACATATTGCATAACCTATAAAGACTTACGAATCTAGGTTATGAACAACCTTTGACACTATCGAGGAAGTCAGAAACGGACTCGCCACTAAACTCATTAAGCCAAAATTTTAACAAATATTAGTTTTCAGAACTAAAACTCACTTTCTAGATACTGTAAACACTTGTCTTAAAAAGTACTCGTCATTTATTTGGAAAAAATAACCTAATTAAGAATAATCACTATTATTTCATAAAGAGTAATTCTAGCATGTTATGTCCATTTCTAAATCAAAATTTGCTGCGTCAAAGAACATTTGAGCGAGTTGATTGTATCTTATAAGGAACAAAAATAGTGAAGTGTAACTAAAACTTCAAAGAAAAATTATTTTTTTTTAATACAATCCTGGAAATCACTAAATTGTTCTAAAATTTATGTAAATATTAAGTTCTTTCTTTGGGTTTATTTAATCAGGTATTTAAAATAGGCACATTGTACTTCAATCCTATGGCTGTTTCCTCGCTGTACTCGAAACATTTCAGGATCATTTCAAATAAGATTGTAGTAATGGATTATCTTTTCAAGCTACTCCCTTCTGGTGTCTACAGGCGTTGAATAAACAAGTTTCTTAAGATTCCCTCAAAAAATAAACTTAATTTACTTGAAATAATGTTATATAGGACAAACTTGCTTTGTTCTAGTTAGGAATCAAAAGCACTAATTCACCGGAAAAATTAAAATCCTCTCTGTATCTCTCTCTCTCTCTCTCTCTCTCTCTCTATATATATATATATATATATATATATATATATATACAGGTAGGAGCTGTGCAGACATAAGAGTGTTGGCAAACATTACTATCGTGTTAAAAGTGCAGAGAAATCCAAGACAATGGAGAAGCTTCATGTGCGGGAAATGTGGATAGAGCGGTTTCGTCTTCGTATGGGACTCAGCAGGCTATTGCATCCAGTACAATCCATCATCGCAGTCGAGCCCTATTAACTGATTTTAAAATGAAAAAACAACAAACAAAACACGAACAGCGATATCTCGACGCATCACTCAATAATACAAGAGCAACACATACCAACAATGTTGCATAAAACCGCCATGTGATGATTCGACGGTTAATTGAAAAATTTATATATGTCAAAACCCGGTACACGAAACACGCTACCTAAAGGATAGAGGTCGCATCATTTGGCATCGGCAAACAAACTAACTTCCAGTTTACGTAGTTCAAACAAGGTGTCGCACCAACGATCTCTCTATGAGAGCACTGCGTGTTTTTTTTTAACAAACAAATATGTAAAAAAAGGATAAGTTTTCGTCCGTATAATTTTAAAATAAAATAGAAAATTCTCAGCTGTGTGAACATAAAATTGCGCCCTAAATCCAGTGGAGTAAATAATGATCCCACAGATTCTGCGCGTGGGGGGGGGGGGTGCAGCCAATCCAAGGCACCTTCAAGTACCAAAGTGTAAATACGAAGGATCAAGACGGGTGCAAAATACTAGGGCGCATCAAAAATTTGCAGGGGGCGCACATACTCTTAGGTACGCCTCTGCCTAAACACCTAAGATATTGAACTTTAAACTCTTGATCTTCAAATCCTTAAACTCTAATCCCTGCTTCTAATTTGACAGCAGAGGGTTTAAACTGACAAGAACAACCATAAGTAAGCAAGTTTTTAGCACCAAAAATTCAAAAATAAAAAAAATATTTTCTTTTATTACTGAACCAGCAAAAATGGAGAATTTTATTTATTTTCGGGATACAACTTTTTCTATTACATATTTTGAGGCTTTATCGCTTGATTCTAATTCTTAATATGTTTATATAAGCGTTTGTTGACATACGTAGTATAAATTATGACAATATCATAAAGCAAATGAAACTGGCCTGCCAGAAGATCCATTTTTCATGACAAGAATATCGGGCTTAAGTCTTAAACCTTCTTAGTGAATCTGGCTGTTAGTCTTAAACCCATAAACTGCTGAACATTAAATCAATAAATTACAAGGCTAATGTTTAAGAGTTTAGGATTGTAAGATTAAAGGTTAACTTTAGGTAGGGTTAGGTTTCACTGTTCCGGGTTTTAGAATCTATGGTTCAAGGGCTCAATTATTTAGAGTTTAATAGCTAAGGATTTAAAAAATTAGGGTTCAAGGCTTCAAAGATCACCGATTAAAAGTAAAAGGTTGAAGTGAGATTCAAGGACTTAAGGTTAGGTAAGGGTTAATGGGTTAAGGTTTAAGCGTTTTGGATTTCGGATTTGAGCGCTTAGTGTAAGAAGGTTTAGATTTAACGGATTGAGTGCAAAGGTTATACTATAATATTTATGTGGAACCTACCAAATTTCTGTCTATAGGTTGTTGATCGTTGTTGAGAAGGGGTCGTAAAGGCGCTAAGCACATAGACCTTGGATATATGGAACCTACGTTTATAGACCTTCGTCTTATACACCCTAAACACGTAGACCTTAGATTTATGGATTTTTCATCTATAGATCCATTTACTTTGATCCCACAGGCCCTAGGACCGAATTCTTTGTCCCTTCAACTCTAGGTTCTGAAACCTTGTGCTGGTAGGTATTAGAACCGATAGAGCCTTGACCCACAAATAGTGTTATTTGACACTTTTCACCTGTATATCCGCCATTTTGGAGCTGCCGTCTGGAATTTCTGAAAACAGAAACCATATTTGAAATCAGCTACCCCAAAAGCTCTTTTGTACAGTATATAGTGTTGTTGACTTCGTTTTATGCCTGTAAGAGGACGATTATTGTTTTTTTAGGTTAGGTTCTATCAGTTATTTTCTAAATTACATCACTAAATCCATAGGTTGAGACAGATTGATTTTTATTGACGTTTTAATATGTCTTTGTGACTAACATTTAACAATTTTTACGTACACAACCTCGATTCGCCATCTTGAATTACTGAAAAGAGACATCAGATTTGAATTTAGCGACTCCAAAAACCTCTTAGTAGGGTTTACAGAATCCTTGCCATTTTTTAATTCCATCGTAATCATGATTTTTAGCGTTTTGTCGTTAGGTAAAGCCGGAAAACCTTTTCCTATGCTTATATAAACAATGAGGCCGTAAGTTTCGTGCCAGTTACCAATTTTTGGCAGGGGGCGCGCACAGCAAACGCTTGTATATTTTGGTATGGTTTTTATTTCTTGTTTTAGACAGTGGTGTAGGATGTGATGCCGAAACGGAAAATATTTCACCTTTTTAACAAAAGACAAATCTACAAAAACACAGTTGCAATTTATTGACTGCTGAAAGAACAAAAAAGAATTCTGCAATTTAATTTGATTGGTTCCGAATATTACCTTAAAATGAAAATGGAATATATAATATATATTGCTTGAACAACAAATTTGTTAAAAGTTTAATTTAATTCTTATCTTACAATCTGTGGTATCCAAATATTTTTCAGGCATTGTCTGGACGAGATGTTGCCTTCTTAATCTTGATAAAAATCGGGTTATATTTTATGCAAAATAGCCTAAGGGTATAAAAATTATCATGTCCAATTACCAACTCTACTAAACGTATTATTATTAGACGAATAAACCATTAACAGTTTTAAACCTATTATTTTCTGTTTAGGCCTGAAATTTATGTATCAGGTTATTAAATAGGTTTATCCATCACATATTGAGGTTAAAATGGTTAGTTATATTATGCAAATTCGTATATCCAAATCTGTATTTTAACACTTTCTTAATATGAGTAATATTGTTAAACAAGTTAACTTTTGTCCATATTTAGACAAAATACATTACGGCGATAACGACATATTACTTCGAACGCATATTTAGGATTTAATATTTCAATCCCTCTTAGGGTAAATAAATTAACTTTAGACGAAGAAGATTTGCCGCAATGTAAATAAATTGGGTAGATATATACGATTAGATATTTTGCCCATTTTGGTTTTAAACCAAGACACACCTTTGGATCTAAGCCATTATATATATATATATATATATATATATATATATATATATATATATATATATATATATATATATATATATATATATATATATATATATATATATAGTTAATTTACAGTTAAAGAGAAATACAGTTCCTGACCTAACTAGTATGGTTGTGAGGAAAATTTTAGTGGAAGGGGCACGTATACTTACTGTAGAAGCAATGAAAAATCTTCTGAATCTATCTAAATAAAGAATTAAATTCTAGACGTTTTCTGTAGTTTATAAGATATAAACGTAGGTTCAGAAAGGTTTAGTTTCTACAGATAAACTACAAAATACAACGTGTTAAAGTTTATTACAGTAGCTAGTTACTTTAAATTAGTTTGTTTAATGTTACTGTTAAAATAAATTAATCATTAGACATTACATTAGATTTAATATAAAAATTATAAAATTTAATGCTTTAACATTAAATGCATTTAATGAATGGTTTACGAAATTTGCTTCAAGCACATTACCTTAAAAGTAATGTAAAGTTTTTTTACAGGGCACTGTAAACAGAAAATGCATTAAATTTAAGGTAAGTGTGCTGGAAGCAAATTTCATAACCATTTATTAAATGCATTTAATGTAATACATTAAATTTAATAATTTTTACATTAATCTAAATTAATTTATTACATTAAATTTAATGTAATCATACATTAAATTAAAAGCTTGATCATTACTTTTTAAGACGACTAAGTACATGAAATATACAGCCAATGTTCCCTGAATTTGAGATATGTTATCACATATTTAATCCACCAATATTAATATAAGTTCAAGAAATTCTGAAACTACCAGGAAAAGTTGGACATTTTTTCCATAGGTAGTGTCCACCACCTAGACCAGTTCAGAACTTATTGGTTCCCGTCAGTACGAGGCAGACATATACATCTCACCATAAGAAGATTGAGTTCTTTAAGAAACTTATGTCATATTTTATAAAAGTTCAATACAAGTTGCGCCATCTCCCGGGATCTCATGCAATGTATATTGAATAATAATGTAAATTCCTCTAGTATTAGGGTATATGTGAATTAATTTTATTGTACAGAAGTTAAAATATTTTTTCAGTTACTTTATTGAAATTTAAGATACCATTTAATCAAATTTAATGTACCATGAACTGATATTTCAATGAAGTTGATTTAAATTCAAAGTAAATATAAACATTTAAAGTACAAAATCATTAAATTTAATGTAGAATGTTTATTAAATTTGCATTAAATTTAAGGTTATTTTTAACAGTGTGCATCTAAATAAAAATAAGACTATTAACATATGCTTGGATAGTAAGGCTGTTATATTAGCGTTAGGGTTCAATATCATAGCTTCACGTCTGATATCTGAGTGTAAGGATGTACTTGATGGTCTTACAAGGAACGGCTACACAATTCGATTAGTGTGGATCTCTGATTATTCTGGTATAGACGAAAACGAGAAAAACAGATAGTTTAGTAAAGATGGAGCCTGTGTTCGAATCACATGAACTCAAACCAATTATACTATTCGAAATACTGTCAGTAAAGAGAATTAAAACTCTCGCTGAAAAGCATATTTAATAACTATAGGAGGGAAGCTCCTGGAATGAGATTTGCCAAAAAAACATATAATTGGACGTAACCTACAATTTGTTATGAATCGTAGTCAGATTGTTGATGGGACACTGTCATCTGCTAGGCTATTTCATAGGATAATCCAGTATGTAGAGCAGGATGAAACTGCTGATCATGGTCTCAAAAATTGTCCTGCACTCAATATACTGAGGAAGATATACTTTGAAGATAAGGTCAGGTAATCAGCCTGTTTGGATTCGCAAATTTGATAGGGCTTGATGGTTTTCGGTTACAGTTGCATGTAAAGGGCCAAACGAGGCTAAAGCATCGAAGACATGTTACCATCTCTGTTCACTTATTCATTCAATTCAAAAAATTTCTCTCACAAACAATTAATCAGTTTATAATTAGATAATCAAGATTAATGGTAACGCAACCACAAATTCATAAAAATATAGACAAAATTTAAAACACCCACACTACTACTTTTCAAATTACTCAAAAGATGGCGTAATGAGAACGATTTTTCAACGCAACTGCTACAAAGTTCCGGCTAAGAATAGGCTTAGTTCAATAGAACCAAGTACCAAAATTATAATAATGAAGTAGACGTAAAAATAGGTAAACCATTGTAATATGAATATCATGTTCTTGAAATTTTAAGAAAATCAGTAAAGGAAGATTAAAAGTCAGTTATTGAAATTACTATATTTAAAGTTATTCTAATTATAACAATGCCGTGATATTTATTGAAAAGAAAATATATGTAGTAGCTGATACAAATGAAGGCAGATATTTGTATGCACTACTCTACAACTCGATTACATAAATTTGCATTTCACCTAACTCCCTATGAAATACATCATTTTAAGCAACAAACTCCATAATCTAGTTCATTCTTAACTAAAACCCACCGGAAATACGTGTGAAATTAAGTCATTTAAATTTGTATCAGGTGTTCGTGTTGGAAATAAGCTTGCATGGAAATGGGATATACTGTCTACTCGACTGAAATAACTACAATTTGTAAAGCAAATTTAGTTAAGCCGGAAAAATTGATAAACCTGTTTAAATTGATTTTAAAGTGTTTTGCTTACGGATTTATTTTCCAAGCTTAGTTATTGATACCTCACATTTATTTTTATAAACTAATTTAGATAAATTATTATTACTACATAGTATAAAAGGAAGTTTAGTGGCCTGTCTGGCTAATTCTCGAAAACTACCGAGGTAATTTTGAGCCTGTTTTCATCACTGGTTAGATCGTTTTCAGAGGAAGGTTTTGGTATAATATATCTCTATGCAATGTAAAGTATTCGACAAACGACGGAGTTAAAAAAAAGATTCGAGCACTTTCTTGATTTACGCTGACTAAATCATCTGTGGTATATCAAAACAGTGTATGACCAGACTGTCGATCTCAAAAGTTCTACAGAAAGGTTCGCGACAGCATGTATCTATCTTTTAAAGATGGTCCACAATAATTATATTTGGACTTTAAAAACTGTTAAAGAAGTCAGAAATTTGTATCTTTGTTAAGTCAGGGCGGGTCGCTAATAATACCTAAGAAATGTAAATTTATACCTTACACCGGGTGTACTATTTCCAAACGGTAGTACGAATGAGGTTGGTTCAATTAGGGGGAAGTTTTTTTTTTTTGGTGCAATTGAGAGACGTTGGCAGTGTAGCTAATTTTTTTTATCTTTACGAATGTATGCAAAAAAAGACAAATAATGTTTTTGGGGTTCCGTAGGAATTCTTACAGTTTCCTAATGTCCGTTCGCCCCTCTGTATATCAAAACCTTATAACCTCATCAGTTTTTAATTTTTTGGAATGAAATTTTGTAGGTATATGCTTTCCAATAACGCAAAAATATATCTGAGGCGAAATTGGAAGAAATAAGGTACCTCCAATTATGTGAAAAATAAAGATAAAAATAAAATGTTTTATATTAATTTTTTATTTAGTTGCTTGACTCGTGAAATACGTGCCTCCAAAGTGGCTTTTTAAATGTCACCATCACCTAACTTTCCAATGCTAAATTGAAAAAAAATAATAAATAATAGCTCTAACTAAATATAGGGAACAAAAATTATCACGGGAAAGTTACGTCTAATAATTTTTGAGATATAAAAGAATAGTTAAATAATTAATTTTGTCTTTTTATTTACTTCATCTAGAAGAGTACTGTTGAATATATTTTGAAAAATACTCACTATATATATATATATATATATATATATATATATATATATATATATATATATATATTAGTTAACTACTAAGGAACAAAGAATTATTTTATGTTGGATGGTTTTAGAGTTATTTTTATAAATTTGCTTCTAAAACTAATATCTATACGTTTTAAATTTACATTAAAACTATAGTCACAATTGTAAATCTTATGGTTTTGAAGATATATATATATATATATATATATATATATATATATATATATATATATATATATATATATATATATATATAATATGAACACATTTTATTTTGTGGTTAGTAAAAGTGCTACTATCGACTGACTGTACTTATTGATTTTTAGTTTATAACAGAAGATAAAGAAAAATATTTAATAGTGTGACTAACAAAGAGATGTTAGGTTAAAACACAAAATTCATGACCTATGTAAATATTTAGTGTTTCACGAGTAGTTGTGTAGCCATAGTAACCTGGATCTGTCTTTTTGCTAAGTCCGTGCTATGTCTGTAAGATAATATGAAGTTTTTAAGGTTAAAAGAGATTTTATTTGTATTAACATTTTTTAATTATTTAAATATCATAAGGTATTAAATAACTTAAAGTATGGAATGTTAAAAATTCCTAGGCTTCTATGTATAATGTTATGGCGAAGAGGAAGATTTATAAGATGATGAGAGATGAGGTCCAATCTCTCATCCAGAAATCAACAAATCTGGGACATGCCCCAAGATGAAATAAAAAAGAATTTCAACTTTGTGAAAAATTTAAACACAAAGTTGAGTTACAAGAGCAAATGGGACAGAAACACCATTGAAAAACTCAGCAAGAAATCCACCATATGGCATACAAATGGCTCCAAAACAACAGAGGGAACTGGAGTAGGAGTGTATGGACCTTGCACCAGACACTACGAAATCTTAGGTAAGTCACCAAGCATTTTCCAGGCAGAAATATATGCCATTAGGACATGTCTTTAATTTAACAAGGAGAAAAACTATCACGGCCAAGAGATTATCATTATAACGGATAGTCAAGCAGCCATCAGTACGCTGAGCTCGAAAGTTATCAGTTCCAAAATAGTCTGGGAATGCCCAGAGGAACTGAATGGTTAGAATAAGAATAATAAAGTCATCCTCATGTGGGTACCGGGTCATACCGGGATGGAGTGGAATGAAATAGTAGACAAGCTCGCGAGGAAAAGGGCTGAGATACTATTTTTGGGGAAAAAGCCTTTCTGTGGAATCAGTGGCAGCGTAACGCTGGAAAAACTATAGATATAAGAAGAAAGCAGGAGATCCAATTATTGGATGGAGCTGCAAGGATCGAGACAAGCGAAGATACTTCGACCAGAAGAGATTCAAAGAATGCATAAGCTTGAGTGAAAACCAGCTCAGAGTTCTGACAGGGGTTCTGACAGGGCACTGCCACCTGAAGAGACACCTCAAGAAACTCGGACTGGTAGAAAGAGAAGAGTGCCGATTCTGTGAGGAGGAGGACGAAACCTCTATTCATTTCCTTGCAGAGTGCAGCACTCTAGAAAAACCTAGGATTTGGTTCTTGGGAGCACACCAAATCGAAGAAGGGGAGCTACCCACCTTGAAGTCATCCAACATACTGAGATTTCTGAAGGGATTAGGACTGGAGGACCTGCTCTAGACGACAGGGTAACTTTTAGGGCTGGGCAGCAGTAGGGGGCACAATAGCTCTACCAGGTCGCAGTGGACAGATTCCAACTCTACGCACATACATATATCTATAATGTTGTACAACAAATAGCTAGAATTCGTAAAAATATTATATTTCCAGATTAATTGTAAAACTTGACAACATTGCTTATCATTTATCATGATGCTGGAGTTTGTGACAATCGGCACTTCTACTTTTCCTTTCATTCGAGATTCCATTTTGATTTTAGAATTTAGATAAGAAGTAGACGCATCTCTTCAAAAAGGGAGAAGATGTCTGGTGGAGTACCAGACTTCATTATGACATATAAAACGGTATAGTTTTTTCTTCACACATTTATAATAATTCTGGCTGTAAATAAGTGAAAGATTTGAAATAGGCTTGATGGCCTCTATTAATCTAAAATCTCTTTGGTAACTAATTAATTTCAAAAATTGTTACCTTTAAGAAAATGAACAAGGCTCTAATTTAATCTATTATTTGTATATAGTTTATTATGTTGACTTGACTAATTTTTTTTGAAACACTGTTTCAGTTTAAATTTATTTTTGATTATCTAGTTCTGTTACCAATTTCCTTTTAATTAACTTAGAGAGGATGTAAGGCCATTCACAATGGATTTTTTCACGTGGATTACAGCAAAATGATACACAAATGTTGTGATTCAATAAATCTAATTCGCATCAATTTTTTAACCTTAGCGTGAACATTCCATTGTTATTTTGTTAGTTTTGTTTGTTGACTAGCATACACAGAAATAAACTATAATTACATATAATATGTTTTTTGTATAATCCAAGGAAGTATATTATTACCATAATAATAAAATTTAGATTTGTTGATAAAATTTGCATAAAACCCTGTGTGAAGCGATAGACTAATTCACACTCTTATTTAGAAGTAAGCGCGGCACGTTTGACGAGGTGAAGATCTGAATTTTAATTAGAATTGTAATCAATTACAGAGTATTTTTATTCATGTTCTAAAGTTCTGGGATTTTTATATGCCAATTAATGAATAGTTTGAAAGCTCAATTATTTGTTATTTAGTTTTAATATATTTGAAAACCATCACATATAATTGAAATTTATGAAAAAGAACATGAAAATGCTTTATTACTTTGATTTAATGAAAAGCTTGGAATCCATAGATACTTTTAATGAAATATTATCTTCACAATCTTACTCATATTTTTTGACACTTTTAATTTTAACCAAAATTTAGGGAGGCAAATATTTATAATTATAAAAACCGACAAGTACTACAAAAGTAAATTAATCACATGCATATAAACCATATTTAAGAATTACAGTAGTTAGAAGTATTATGTTAACAGTTAATAGAATATCCTTTATTATTTATTACTTGACAATAATGCCGCAACATTGAGGCAATCTAATTTTCAATTACATTTTTGGAAGATTCGTTCAAATTTCAATGATTTTATTCATCAACAAATAAACATTCTGGAAGCTTTCCAAATACGACGTTCTTCTTCCCATAGATTTTCAAAGGATTTAATGTGAAAGGGTTGTGCGATCCACTATATAACTTGAACGTGACTTTCCTCAAGATTTTGAAAAGATCATAAAGAGTGTTTGGGTCATTATCCTATTGGAAAATGTAATGCCATTTTCTACTCTGCATAAGGAAGCATTTGCATTATATCGTTATAGACAAATCGATTTATGGTGTGAATGAAATTTATGGGCCCATCCCATTTCATGAGAAATAACTTTCACAGAAAAGCACTGCTCTTGCCATGTTTAACTGTGGGTTTAATATATTTGGGATGAAACTTTGTATCTATTCAAAAATTTAAAATATATTTATTTATCTCAGTAAAATTACACAATTTTTCCTTAAATTGGTTATTAATAGGACAAACAAATTAAAAAAAAATCTTCCACTGAAGACTACGCTGTACGTGGGTTCAGTTTCATTCATCTTTTCCCATCCCAAACTAACTATCCCTTTGCCACTTTAAAACTACAGAAATAAAAAAAAATGAGTTACTGATAGGCATATACTAGGTAACTAAATACTCTATAATGTATATAAAAAAAACAATAGGACGTTTTATATGATAAAAAATTATCAATTTAGAGGTTCTGGTGTACAGTGTCGGCGATTCTTACAATCAAACAAAATTATAATAACTATTTTTAAAATCAATAAATTGATGGATTTGTACTTTTGGTACCGAAGATTACTATTTTTTACATTTCTCTTAAACTTAAACTACTCACGGTTTTAAGTTCAAAAAGAATAAAATTACACAACTTTGGTCCCTAGTAATAAAAAATTATTTTTAAAATAGATTTTTCTGTCCGTGGTACGACATTTAACAGATCACTATATCTTGTATTATATTCATAGTTAACACTTACTAATTCTGATCTATAGACAAATTGTTTAGAGATACATATCAAAAAATAGAGTTGTCGGATGTCAAGTAAGTTACTTTCAGAGTAAAGGGTGCTGGAAGTATAAGTATATGATTTCTTAAATATTATTTTTAAAATTAACTTTTGTATAATTTCAAGACTGTTGGTATAAGTTTTGTTTACTGCCCCTCAAGCTATGATACCATAAGTTAAATGACTCTGTATTTGAGCGTTATAAATAATTTTAACTTGATTAGTGTCCACAATTTTTGATAATTGTTTAATTTTTTGCAAAACAAACCTTACTTTTTTAATCATACTGTTTATGTGCATACTCCACTTGAGATTACAGTTAATTATAATTCCTAAATTGCATTAAATATTTCATTCCATTCAAATAAAAAATATTGTAACGCGTTTCATCGCAAAATAGATCTTTTTTTTACTCGTTCACTGTCCATTTTAAATGATGACGTGCAAATGCAGATCTTGCGACTCTATTTCTTCCCGAAATAAGAGTCTTTTTGGCCGAGCGCCTACTAAACAGCTTTATGTCTTCAACCTTCTCTGAGCTGTCTGTGAGCTAACCATAATTTCTGGAAGGAACATTACAAATATAATTTCATTTTCTAAGAAGAAATCTCCTTACATTACATCCTTACATCATCTCTAATGCCCTCCTGACCAGAGTTTTCTTAATCGATGACTTTGGCGTTATTTTTGACACCAAATTACGATTTAATGACCACATTAACTATATTTTAGAAAAGTCCTATAAAATGGCAGGATTTATAATGAGAAGATCCAGGGATTTTTCAAGTATTCAAGTTTTAAAATCTTTATATTATTCACTTGTGCGTAGCCACCTAGAATATTGCTAGGTTGTTTGGAGCCCTTATTATATAACGCATATTAAGCGGATTGAGTGCATACAGTTAAAGTTTGTAAATTTTATGCTGTATAAGCTCGGCGTTGACAGAAATCTTCTTTCTCATTCTCAGAGATTGCAGCTAATAGGCATGGAAAGCCTGGAATTGCGTAGAACTTTTTTATCCATTCTTTTTGGATTTAATATAAGTAGGAACAACAATAACTGTTCTGGTCTTCTTGAACTGATTAACTCCCGCGTTCCTTCACGCGACACTCGCGTATTCCAAATGTTCTCGGTTAAGAGAAGCCGAACTGATGCTCGTAGAAATAATATAATGACTCATATTATGCAACATTTCAACATATATTTTCCCCTTAATTTCGATCTTGAATGCTCCCTGCCGACCTTCAAAAAGAAACTAAAATCACTCTTATATAATACTTGAATATTTGTGTGTTGCAACTTCTACGGTTCGTTTCATCTGGTATTTAGACTGTATTTCTGCGGAACTATTTTTCTTTTTTTTTGTTGTTTTTTCTTTGTTCCTGAGTATATATTCTTTGTTAAAGGTTTGTATCACCGTTAAGCATTAGATAAGTTATTTTATTTTATTTTGTGTAACATACTACAAGGACTGTACTATTTGGATTTATTCTGTGATGTACTGTTTGAGATAAATAAATAAATAAATATACATGTGGCATTGTGTGTAATTCTACACAATGAGGAGTCTTTTTTTTCTAAATGGGACACAAAACAATTTATTTGAATGAAGATTTCTTTGAAGAATATTTAACTGTATTAAAGAGAGGATATAAGAACTCTTCGGAATATTGTTAACGATCTTATACAAAAACAATATATAAAAATATTTTTTTTATAGTTAAATGCAAAATTTTAAAGTGTTGTCGAGTGAAGACAGCTTATACTGAAGTTTTAAATGATATAAACCTTAAACATCTACTCAGAAATCGTATTCCAAATTACAGTAACTTACTTAAAACTAGTGAATTATATAAATATATAATAGATTTAATATTACGGAACATGATATATTTCCACAGTAAGTATCCCAACATTTTAGATGCCTGTGTTACAACCATATCAACATGCAAATCAAAGAACAGTTTGAAATCGATTTGATAATTTTTCCATATGACTAACTCTCGAAAGTGTAAAGGCATCAATTTTATAATTGAAAAATTTTCTGTATCTGACATAGGCATATCAGCTTTTTCGGTTGCAAAATTGGGGATCAGTAGAAACATTGAGCGCCACATATCTGCCGTAATGAATGCGCTTCAATTCTGAGAAACTGTTTAAATAGTACAAAAACGATCCATGCTGTTTGATGTCCCAATAATCTGGAGAGAGCCTTCAAATTATGATAATGATTGCCATTTCTGCATCATACATCATGTTGGGCAAGGCAGAGGTATATATCCAAGAAGAAAAAGTCGATTATCAACTATCCAAATTTACCACCTTCCATCAGACCTGTGCCTCATAGTGACGAACTTCCCATTCTAAAACCCCTAGAAACATTCTCTTCCGAATCAGATCATGATAATACAACGATTTCTCAACAAGAAGATATGCCATCAATATCAAGAGATCCTAATTTCATACCTAGTACGTTATACCGCCAACTGCACAAAATAACCCAAAAGAATTACACGATTTTATGAGAGACTTAAAACTATAAAAAAGTAAAGCAGAGTTACTAGAATCACGATTGCAGCAGTGGAACTTATTGGAAGAATTCAATATGTGTTTTTCGTAAACGCCATAAAGGCCTAGCACCATTTTTTAACATGGAAAAGAATTTGGTTTTCTGTAATAACATTAGCGGTTTATTGGCGGCTTTAAATATAAACCAGAACCAGAGGAAAGAAGATTGTTTATAGACAGTTCAACATTGAGTTTAAAAGCAGTACTATTGCATATGGGAAATATTTTACCGTCTGTTCCTATTGGGTATGCAGTACACATGAAGGAATCATACGACAATATGAAGTACCTATTGACAAGTATAAAATACGATGGGCTCCAATGACAGATCTGTGGTGACTTGAAGGTGAATCCACTTTTACTTGGGTTGTAGCTAGGATACATCAAGTTTTGCTGTTTTTTGGGTCAATGGGACAGTGGGCAAAAGCATTTTATTATAAGAGAAAAGACTGGTCCTTTCGACGATTATTAGAGTCAGATGAAAAGAATGTATATGTGCCATTAGCAGATCCCCAAAAAGATTTTGTTGCCACCACTGCATATCAAATTGGGCTAATGAAAAACTTTGTTAAAGTACTGAATCGAGAGTGGCCAGCTTTTAATTACCTGCGTCGGAAATTCTCAAGGCTACGTGAAGTAAAAATTAAAGAAGATATTTTTGTTGAGCCACAGATTCGAAATATTCTGAAAGATAAATATTTAGACAGCACTTTATCAGATATTGAAAAAAATCTTGGAATGACTTTTGCCTCGTGGTCACTAATTTCTTCGGAAATAAAAAAGCTGACAAGAACGTTACTCTTGTTGAAAATATGCTGTCACCGTATCAAAAAATGAGTTGTAATATGTCTCTAAAAATTCATTTCCTACACTGACATTTGAACTTTTTTCCTGACAACTGCGGAGCTGTAGGTGATGAGTACGGCAAATGTTTCCGTCAGGATATATAAACAATGGAGAAAAGTGGAATGCTTCCATCCTTGCCGACTACTGTTGGACTCTTGTTAGACATGCTCCAGAAACAATATACAAAAGAAAAGCAAAAAAAAAACAGGATATTTAGTGTATCTACAAGTGTGAAAGTATGTTGTTAAAAATAAAATTAAAAAAAAAGTTGTTCTTGAAAATTGCAACCAAGTTTTTAATTTCATTATCATTTTTGTGTTTAGCGCCCCAAAATTAACAAAAAAATGCACTTTTCATACAAGACACAACAAATAAATTAAAATTTGTTGCGTAGTGTAACACGTCAGCAAAAACGCACAATATTTTTTTACAGTAATAAAGACATTACCACCATCAAATTTCCTGCTACTAGCACTATTAAGATCCCTACGAAAAATTGAATTTTGATTAAGGTTAATTAACTTATGATCCATAATTTTTTCGTTCAACGAAGACTTTTTGATCCATAAAACGTCCGGGAAATTCACAGATAAGGTTTATTTAAAATTATACAACTTAGTCCTCAGCCAACGGACATTCAAATATGTGATATTAAGAGATTTTAGAAAAAAAGAAAATAATTTAAGCATAAGTAAAACGTGAAAAGAAGTTCAACTTCAAAGAAAATTTGAATACGCACCAAATAATCACGAAATTAATATTAATTTTATTTTTAAGCAAGTTGTATTATATTGAATTTTAACTGTTATCTTTTATTGCCTTAAGACTGTATGATTTTAACAGGTTGTCCGTAAGTATATCGTTTACCCACTTAAACTTCGTTCTTTTTATTTTAACTCGCGTGTAGCAGAACACCAGAATACGATCCGTTATTTATAATGTAATTTTTATTCACACTGTGCAAACTGCATTTTTAACTTTCTGGAATGTTTCGAACTGGGTCAGTAAGCACATCGCATCGTATATCATGAATGCAGAAGATATGAAGTAACTGTTAACTAGAAAATGAGTGATAAATGGTTAATTTATGTAATGTTAATATATTCAATTTAAACCATATAAAGTATCTCCAAATCTTCATGTGTATCTTCATGAAGCCTACTAGTTTAATTATGAAAGACATTATTTCTTGCTCAGGACCAAATTAACTAAAATATCAAATGGATGACGTTTCAAGGTAGAATAGTCAAGACGGATCTTTTAGTTTTATTTATAAACGATACAGGAAACTTAGCAACCCAGCCCATTTTCTCTCCCTCTCTCTTGGCTTCTTTCGCGTCACCCTGTATGATTTAGTATTTTGCAAAAAATTCGTACCAAAAAAATAAAGTTGACGTCATTTTTTAAGTAATGGATTTATTCCAGACTCTACATCCTCATTGTATCTGTTTTTGGGGATCATAAAAATTACTGACAATGTTTTGAGGGAATTTCCTAGTGCTTATTTTTTGCTGATTAGTGATTTGGCGATATTCCGAATCTTCCTTTATTTCTCATATAATTCTGCTTTTTGTGTTGCCCTATATTTCAAGTAAGCCTTTATTACATATATATGTATATGATTTTTCTGGTCATTTTGCAGTCTCAATAAATCCTTAGTTTCTTATTCAAGACCAATTAATAATGTTATGGTTACAATTAAAAAATATGGTAATAAATATATCCGGTATAAACAGCGATTTTGGTAAACAGGGAGGATGTATTTTGATTCACTAATTGAGTACATTTTTATATGAATACTAAAAAGAATGGGCTACCATTGTTGAATTTGAAAATTATTATAATTTTTTTTTGTAATAGATATTCTTCAGTTGTATTTTAAAGCTCAATTAGTGCGACATAATTTGCTATAAAATATTATTTTTCGTGTCCATATTTTTAATGGAGATAATATGGGTACTTCGCACAAATATATATTGGCTTTTGTGTTTATTTCGGTTGTCATTAACAGGCTGTTTATCATAAAGTACTTTGAGAGCGATTTTTTTAAAGTTCATGTACTCTTAAGGGATTTGATGCTCAATTAAATGCCGATAAAAAATTTAGAAATTTTTTAGGATATCCGTAAGAAACTAAAATCTGCTGATTAATTTTTATTTTTCCTGACTTTATTTAAAGAGATATTTTGAAATGAATTTCTTATTGAAAATCATGGTTCTTGGGTTTAGACCGTGTCAAATTGGAATTATTATCCGACGTTTCGCCTACGATTCCACGAGATATCTTCAGGTTTCTTTAGTTTTCGGGGTCAGAACATTGAGTGATCATCGAGGAGCAACAGCCTGATATTTATACCTGGCTGGTGATTTCCACGTGGATTTCCACGTGTGATGTAAACTGTAACCTGTATCTTTTTTTTATATTATTTGGATATTTATAAATTTCGATTCATTCTCTAATTTACGTTTAAAGAAACGTGATACTGATGAGTTTCTTTTATATTAAAGGTGTGATCTCAGCAATTCCGGTGTTCAGCTACTGCAATTGGTCCAATTTGTTTCTTTTTATTACATCTTTCATGTTTGTTAAGCCTGGTCGATATAGATCGTCCTGTTTCACTCACTTACGCTTTCTTACAAGAGCAAGGTATCTTACAAATGCCTTCTGGTTGTAATGGTATTGCGTCCTTTGGTGACTTCAAACATTGTCCAACTTTCTCACTCTTACTGAAATCAAAAACAGAAAAACTGACTAATTCATGTAGAGACAACAAATATTGCGCTGGAGATATTAGACTTTTTATAAATACATATAAAAACCCAACTCCTTAACAAAATTTCAAAAATATCACCTACGGACAGTGCTGTCTTGCCTTTTATACACGGAACCACCGACAAGATTGCCAGATTGCTCCGAAAATCAAACATTCGGAAAATTTTTAACTTATGTAAGAAAGTTGCACAATGTTTGGTGTCACTAAAGGACTCAAAACCATTACAAACAGAAGGCGTTTATAAGATACCTTACTTTGGTGGTAAAGTGTATGAGGATGGTCCATACTTACTAGGCTTAAGGAACATGAAAGATGTAAAGATAATTTGCAGTAGCTGAATACCAGCATTGCTCAGGTCATATCTTTAATGTAAAAGAAACTAAGGTACTAGCATCAGGGACTGTTTTTTTTAAACGTAAAATTAGAGAATCAATTGAAATTTATAAATATTTAAATAATATTAATACAGGTACAGGCTACAGTCTACGTTAGACTTGGAAATCAATTGTAACGCGTGATAACGTTTCGCTGAGCACCGGGATGTTGTTTTTCGATGGTCATTCAATGGTAAAGATTCCTAAAGATTCCTCTTGCATTCATAGGAGAAACGTCGAATAATAATTCCAATTTAATAATGTATAAACCCAAGCACCATGATTTCCAACTTAATCAAGCTTCCGTTCTTAAAACTACACATTGTTATAGTTTTTGTTCTTTAACACGACGTTTCAGATTTTATAAAACATCATACACTCCATTTTTTAAAACAAAGACTTGGCGTTTAGAAAGTGAAAATGAACAGCGGTAACCAAATACAATCTAGTGGATTAGTTCAAATAAAAATAACAATTTATATAGTGTCTTTGTTTTCTTAGAAAATAGAATTCGTGAAACACATCCAATAGAAAAATATTATTTTTGTTTTTCAAGCTAGAAATAATTGTATTTATCGAAACTGCTCTTACCATATTATTTTATAAATATGTTTATTGCATCTTGTGATTCTAATTTATTTATTTTTTTTTTCCAATGATTCAATTGACAGGTAAATTTTCGTCTTTCACTTAAAGAGGTCCAATCGCTACCCTTATTCAATAAAAAATATTAGATCATAATGAAAATAATCTTTTTATAATAGTTTAAGTCTTAATCTATACTATCTCGGAATTTCGATTAACTATATCAAGTAAATTTTTGGGAATTCAATTTTCAAAAATGGGAAATTATTATCTTGGTATTTTTCTTTGAATATGTCGATTAGAAAAGGTCCAAAAAAAATTAAAAATTAGGTTTCTAAACATACAGATGTCTTTCCTACAATAAAATATTTAGCTTATAGTGTGATTTATAGAGATATCATTTAAAAGAAATGACATAAAAGTTAACGTTATACTGCATTAAATTGAAGTCGAAATGTTTGGCAACGTTGCATGAGCACACACTTCAATACGAAAACTTTTACCCATTGATATTTTGAAATAATGCAAATTAATTAATTATAGGGAAATATATAAATATATTATTTATCAAATTAATACTTATCGAAAGCTAATTTGAAGTTAATTTCGCAACGTTTATCATATGTATTACTTTCTTGATAACTACATGTAGGAACTCAATTCATATTATTACATGTTATGCATTGTACATGAAAAATACTAACCCAAAAATCTCCTCTTTAATGACATGTCTTAAATATATGGGCAAATTACAGTTTTTACACCATATCAGTAATACATTTGAATTTTATTACTTGGTTATTGATACGAATATACATATCTTATGGAGTGAAACTTTCTTCTAAGTTTTTTTTTTGCATTCATTATTAGACGCCATCATTTACGTTTGCAGATTTATCAGCATATTTGCCATAAGACATTCGAATATTATGAGTAAATATTTTACTAGTTTGTAAACTTAATTATTTTGAAAGAGTAAGGTTAGGCTGTCTCGGAGATAAACGTAAACAGTAAAAACACATCGTTGCCGAGTCACACACACGAGTTACGACCAGCTGATTTAAATGAGTGGCATGAAGTTTCGTATTTAATTATTTTTCTTGCTCAATATTTTCTATTTCAATTTCAAACTACCTATTTTTAATTTATATTATTTTTTATTAGTATTTTAATATAATTAGTTAAATGTTGGGTACTACACTTCATTTGACTCACATGATAGCGAAAGGACCTTCTTAAATAAATGACGTTTTAGTTGTAAACTCAAAGAATTACTGATCTCGTAAAATAAGCTGAAGTGGAAATATTAAGCAAATATATATGTGAAAGTTTTAGGTTCAACACCTATTCTTTGAGATTTTCTTTGCTACTTTACTGAAATTATTTTGAAAAAATATTTAAATTGAACAACTTGTTTATGATGAAAATCATGGTTCTTGGGTTTAGACCGTATCAAATTGGTATTATTGTCCGGCGTTTCGCTTATGATTGCACGAGGCATTTTCAGGGATCTTTAATCCACGAGGTTAGAACACTGAATGACTATCGAAGACAAGATACCCGACTGTTGCTCAATGAACCATAATTCAGCATTACAATCGATTTCCACATGTGATGTTGACTGTAACCTGCATCTCTATTAATATAATTTGGATATTTACAAATTTCTTTTGATTCTCTAATTTTACGTTTAAAGAAACCTGAGCACTTGAGATTCTTTTACATTTAAAGTGTGACCTGAGCAATGCTTGTGTTCAGTTACTGCAGATTGTACAATTTGTTTCTTTTTTAAACATCTTTTATGTTCCTTAGTGGATATAGACCGTCCTATTTCAACTACATACACTTTACCACAAGAGAAAGGTATCTTGTAAACGCCTTCTGTTTGAAATAGAATTACGTCCTTTGGAGACTTCATACATTGTCCAACTTTCTTACATGTGTTGAAAATTGTCATAAATGTACCTCCTATGGACAGTGTTGTCTTACCTTACGCAATTCCATTTCAAACAGAAGGCATTTACAAGATACTCTTGTGGTAAAGCGTATGTAGTTGAAACAGGACGGCTTATATCCACTAGGCTTAAGAAACATGAAATATGTATAAAAAAGGAACAAATTGTACAATTTGCAGTAGCTGAACATCAGCATTGCTCAGGTCACACTTTTAATGTAAAAGAAACAAAGGTGCTAGCATCTATGTCTAGTTTCTTTAAACGTAAAATTACAGAATCAATCGAAATTTGTAAATATCCAAATAATATTAATATAGATGCAGGTTATAGTCTACATGATACGTGGAAATCGATTGTAACGCTGGACCATGGTTCTCTGAGCACCAGTCGGGTATAAATAACGGTTTGTTGTTCCTCGATAGTCATTCAGTGTTCTAATCTCGTGGAGTAAATATCCCTGAAGATGCTTCGTGCAATCGTAGGCAAAACGTCGGACACGAATTCCAATATGAGATCGTCTAAATACAAAAAATATGATTTTCAACTTGACCAAAGCCGTTAAAGCTTTCGTTCTTTATTAACTTGTTTATGACTTTCTTTCAAAAAATAATTGTATAGCAAACCAACAAATTTTCTTTGTTTTTGGGTTATTTGGCGAATAGATTCAAATACACTGGTATGGGTTTATCAATATACTAAGTCGCTTTGTAACTCAGTCGGGTTTAATATTAATTCAGGTCAGTTCAGGTACGTGGAATGAGTTTAAAAATTTAGATCTTTCACATTCTTACCTCCATTAAAATCTTTGGGCATTACGTCTATTAACTTTTCCTTTTTCGTTATTTATAATATTCCTACTACCATTAAAACATTCATTTTGGAATTTTAAGTCAACAGTTAGATCCTCTTTTAAATATAATCAAGAAGTATAAGGTAGGAAAATGTTCGGTGGATTAAAGGTTTCGAAATTAAATCGTTGGATATGAAGTATATTCGGGATTAAAGATTGTTATAATGATGATAGACTAATTGTATTGTTATAGTGATAAAAATATATTGAGTTCGTTATAGAAACAAGTTTGTTAACGTCACAAATAATTTAATATCTAAAACCCATAATTTTCAATTCTGATATTTTAATATTTTAAGAACAATCTTTAAATGCGTTCCTGACCTGTTATTAGGTAGTTTCTTATTGCCATCTGTTATTTTTCAATCCTTTATAATTTCTATTCTACCGAATTGAAAATATATTGAATTACATTTAAAAATATAACATTTATTACTTTAATTCGATCATATGTATATTCATGTAATATATTGCCCATTAGCATTTCATACTATAATTTGTTGAATTCATACTTACGATCCATTCAGTTACTTTTTTTGAATATTTATCGTGTTTATTTTTAAATTCAAGTTCAATATCCTGAAGAGAATGAGACTGCCATGTGGGTCAGTTGTACCAACTGACGCGAATACCATGAGAGTGCATCAGGTTCTTGAAAGGTTCCGTAATACGTTACATAAAAGTTGGGAACCAAATATGGTAAAATCGTTTCTGTTAGCTTAAGACAATTAATTATTATTTGCTTTTTAATATGTCAGACGAGTTTTTTTTGTAGTAATGAATCATGATATATCCGTAGAACGTCGGGCTCATTAAAGAAATGGAGAAGTCAAGTCTATGACTATATTTTTTATAATTAGTATTCTGTAGGTGTATGAGGAATTTACGAGCATTAATTCATTATGTTTTTCGGAATAATCGGTGTATTCATCTTTCTCATATGAAATGCAGAATCTTGCAATCAATTTATTATACAGGGTTGGGCAAATGTTTCGGAATTGCTTAATTAGCGCTGAATGAAATGTAATAGAGCATCCGATTTTTTTCAACAAATTTAGAGTCTTTTCGTATATCATACCATATGGTTAAATTTATCTATTTCGAAAATATTGAAAATTTTATTTAACGAACACATAATACATTTATACTTATCTTGCTGTCTCATTCTTCTATCCTTGTATATTGAATTTTTTTTGATTTCTAAATTTTAAGAAGACGATTCAACTAAATATGTTCTTTATACAGTATTGTTAAGAATTACCGAAAAGTTTCACGTCATTTTTTCCCTTTAAAATAAATAATAAAAACTAAAAAAATATTCTTTGATCTAAATAGGAATTGCATGGTGGATCAAAATCGGTCTTCGGTTTGTTACAGCGTAGAAATTAAATGGATTTGAATTCCGGTCAACCGTGGATCATTGCATCTCCTGAACGGAATGGGATGCTTTGAAATAGTTAATTGCCAATTACAATTATTATATGTATGTGCATTTCATTTCACTAGAAAGATCTTAGCCCGATATAAAATTATAAAAAAAAATCTTAGTAAAAAGAAAAGGTTAGTTATAGTTATAATCTTTATGAATTAAAGGATCTAGACTTTTGAAAACTTTCGTAGCCTAAGTAAACAATGCTTTTTCAGATTCATGTTGATGTGAAATTATTTTGTAATTTTTATGAATACGTTGCAAAAATATATGTAAAATAAATTTTTGATCCAATGTTTTATTACTTGACATAAATAATAATTGAGTTAAATATTTTAAAAATTTATCGTGGAAAATAATTTTATAGAGCACAAGTTTAGTTTATGCGGGTTGTCTTCTAATAACATCATTGAGATGATTCTATATTATGTCGAATCAATAATCGTATTCACAGGTACAACTGTTCCCCTAACTTGCCACCAGAATGCCCTCTAATTAAAAATAAAAGATTATTTTGTTATATATGTAATTCTTCTTTCAGGTAGAGAATATGAAAGGAAAATTACATATATAAAAAACTATTTAAATACGGTAATAAGATTTCTTTATTTTTTACTGAAATTTTGATTTTTTAAAAATATCACATAACTTCAATGATTCATAGATGTCGTTCGACTGGCGATATTTTTCAGTCTGACATCAAGGTCGGTAGATGGCAGGTGCAATATCCTGCCGACATACTTAGAAATTTATATTTCATATATCAGTTGTTTCCTGCTAATGTTGTTCTCGTTACGATACAGCTGCACTGACGAGATCATGAAGTGATCGAAACGCGTATAGAGAGAGGATCAGAGCGATATTTGCAGGAAATAAAATGTTTGTATATATATTTTTCATATCTTCTGCCTGAAAGGAGAACTGCATATATAACAAACTATTTAAATACGGCAGAAAGATTTCTTTATTTCTTATTGAAATTTTGATTTTTTAAAAATTTCACAATACTCCAACGATTCATAAATATCATTCGACTGGCGATATTTTGCAGTCTGACATCGAGGTCGGTAGATGGCAGGTGCAATATTCTGCCGACATACCATGAAATTTATATTTCCTATATCAGTTGTTTTCTGCTAATGTTGCTCTCGGTCCGATAAAGCTCCACTGACGAGATCATGAGGTGATCGAAAACGCGTATGGAGAGAGGACCAGAGCGATATTTGCAGGAAATAAACTGTTTGTATATATATTTTTCATATCCTCTGCCTGAAAGGAGAATTACATATATAACTATTTAAATACCGCAGAAAGATTTCTTTATTTCTTACTGAATTTTTGATTTTTTAAAAAGATTATTTCTTTCAGAATCATCTATTTCGGAAGACTGGACATAATGAAAAAAAACACCATTTTTTTACTAATAAATATTTTTTTCTTCATACGACATAGTTTGATGTTGATTTGCAGTTGAAAAGAAAGATGAAAAATTGGCTATATGCTTTATGAAAGCTATATTTTAGTTTAGTTTCTATGGTAAAAATTAATGCTCCATATATTCAAGTTATTGAAAGAAATCACAATTCCTGAATATACTATTCATATGATTTTCCTTAATTTAAAAAAAATCTAATGTATATCTGTGGTATTTTATGTTTGTTATTGTTTTTATTTAATTTCTTTATTCCTTTTTGCTGTTTTAACAAAAAAGGAGCAAAAAAAAGAATCTAATAATGTTTTATCAAGCGTATAAATACTTCGTGTAGATTTTTCAGCTAGTTGTTGATTGTCTGTTCACATCAACCATCCATTCAGGTTTCCTAGAGAAGCCGTCCTAATTTCTAGGAATATAATTTAATTTGAATTTAGAAGAGTAAATAAAGAAGTTAAATGATGTTAAAGCAAGTAACGATCTATCAATAATACATTTTAAAGTATTAAGCAAAATTTGGTAATAGCGATGCAATTTTTCGCAATATAATTGAATCATACTTGTAATTGCATTTCACTTAAAAATTTTATATGTGATACTTGCAAATTATTCATCATTTAATTCTAATTAAAATAATTATAACCTCTTGGAGAAACTTTTTAAAAGTTTGATTTAATAATAAATCTGTAATATTATAGATCAAAGCCTAAAAAAACATGTCCACTTATAAAACCCAAAAAATTGAATTATACTATAAGAACAATCATTATCTATCATAGCATTAAATTACGAGTACCTATCGTACCACCCACCAAAAGTATTTATTTCTCAGGCATCTTCAAACGGGTCAAGGGTTACAAATGGTACTGATGCACATAAGGACCCATCAGGGGCAACGTACCTTGGATACGTTAGTTTAAATGAACGTTTACAATGTGAGAATAGGAAGTATTTCTATAAATTATGGACATTCCTAGAAAATAAATAGAGAAATATATATACTACTTGCTGAAGGTTTAGAAATATTTATAAGTCGAAAGGGTTTAATTAAAAAATCTGTATAGTTTTACATAATTTATAAATGTATTATGTACATGACAGAATTAAGGATGAAAAGAGATAAAGCTTTTGAATGGGTGAGCAAAATAGTTGTCCCCCAACGATGAATAACATTTCCAATTGTTGTCGGTTTAGTAACAAAAAAAATACTCCTGTGGTTTTAAGATTCAAAATTTGATTAACTTATTTTTGCTTTTGTCAATTTATTTAAACCCTTGATTGTCAACTTGGATCATTTTAAAAGTTATTTAATTTTAGCAAATTATTAAGAGTTAGAGTCTGGGATCGATTGTAAACACATGTCGTTGTTTTGAAATATCTACGTAAAGAGTGACATTTTGACATGTTTCAGTATCTAGATTACTGCAAAACAGCTTATTAACGTCTGGTTTAACCTAACTTACTTACATGGTCGTCAATTTCACGAAGTATCGTAACTCAGGTCTTTTGGGAGGAAAAATAATTTATGCAGGGTAAAGTCGGGTAACCCCGGTCAGAAGATAATACGGGTTTCGTGAGTATACCCCAAGTTCGGGATGAGTGCACGTCGTCAGGCTATAAGAGGTGAATGTTTGTTTTATCAAGTTTCTTACATTGTTGATTAAAATTGTTGTAGAATAACTATCAAGCATCCCAAATAATCATAGATTTTGAATTTTCACCAACAGATTTTTAACTTAAAAATATTTTTTCGGAAATGTTTCTAGACGGGCAATGCCGGCCATGCTGAACGGTATTACCCGCAAGTAAAATTAGTACATGGTAAGTTTTCTTTTTTCTAGGCGGGCAACATCAGGCATGCTGACCATTATTACATGGAAGTAAAATTAGTATATAGTTAGATTGTTTTTGCTTATTTTTAATTCAGAATGTCAAAAATACGAAGCAAATCAAGTTCAAAGGCGTCGTAGAGTCAAGATCAGCTAAGTGAAACTTTTAAACTAATGGATGAAGAAAAAACCGACTAGAGAAGCAGTTCGATCTACTGACGTACCGTTTTAAATTCTTCAAGAAAGACCGAAGAACAAGAAGAGTAATATTCCACAGCTGAGGTGAAATTCAGCCTGCACAAAGGAACAAGAAGATGAAATTGCTACTCAAGTCAAGTTTTTGGCTAATATAGTTTATGGCTGCACTTCGCTTCAAATTAGAAAGATAGAATATGAATATGCAACCAACAATATCATTAAGCATAATTTTAATTCAACTCTTCATTTAGCTGACAATGATTGGCTCAAAGGATGCATACAATGAAACTATTTATCCATCAGAAAAGCTGAAAGCACGGGCTTAAATAGAGTCACTGCCTTTAACAAGAGTGAAGTTGATATGTTTTTCAAGCTTCTTATAGATTTCATGGAAAAATATGTTTCTGCCAAGAAATATATATAATATACATGAGACTGGAACCTCCTCAGTGCAGGATTCTGAAAAGCTTGTGACCGAGTAAGGACAAAAAAGTGTGGGCTCTATAACAAGCGGAGAAAGAGGGAAGACACAGACACAGTTGTCTGTACTATAAATGATACTGGAGTGTAAGTCTCTCCGATGTTAATTTATTCACGTCAGAGTCATTTATCTGCATTAGAAGCAGATGGACCAGGTGAAGCTGTGAACTGCTACTCAAAAAATGAGTGGATCTATTTGTAGACTGGCTGAAACATTTGATGATTTCACCAAATCTTCAGAAAATGAACCCATATTGCTCATTCTCGACAATCATGCAGCAACATCTCTTTGAAAGCATATGAATTTTTCAACAGCAATAATTCGTGGTGATGTTATTATCACCATTACAACAGCAGGGCTGACAATATAAGAGTTTGTTGTAGGAACACACTATTAGTATCAAATTATCTATGACATTCTAACAAAATATTTATATATGAAAAATATGTCCAAAAGATGAATAGCTCGAATGTTAACCGTATCTGAAAAGCGAATGCATGTAGATATTTTGAAGCTTCCTTTAGACTTACTGGAAACAAACAAAATTTTCTCGACAAATTGGTAATAGTAAGCGAAATATAGGTCCATCACTAGAACTTTGAAATTGATAGTCGTAGACTGGAATAGAATCATCGTGGCTTTCCACCTCCTTAAAAATTTAGAGTGCGGTAGTCTACGGAAAAGGTTATGATCCCTATTTTTTAGGAGCAAGGGCACACAATTACTCTAACAGTTACCTTTAATATCTGAACTGGTCTCCAATAACTATCATTTTTTCTCAAACTGGAAGAAAATATGGAAAAAAATTGCGCTGTGAAGACGTTAGTACCACTGTAAGTCAAGTGGTTTAAGGAGGTTGTACAGTGTTTTTTCCAGAAAACCATAGAAATGGAGCACCGTTGGGAAAACTGTACAGCGATTGATGGCATTTATGTGGAAAAATAAAATAAATATTTTTTTCAATTCTTATTCTAAATAGCAAGAAAACATATCAATCCACTTATTGGAAATCCAAATTTATTTTCGAAATTAACATTGCATTGTTCCATTTTTCGAATAATCAATTCGTCAAAAAAGGGTAATAATAAACAAGGCCTATGTTTTAAAACAACTTGATGTATATACCTTTAAATACTTTTCTGGCGTTTTCAATTTAGTCCAATCCATCACGTACAACCCGTTTAATAAACTCATCATAATATAAACTTAATAAAGGAATTATTTTGAAGTGTGCAATTGTTTTTCGCGACCTGATAAATTACCTTCTACCTATAATACAATATTCAACTTCAAAAGTGATAAATCTCCACTGTATCCCACGGTATAAGGGGCGTTACATAATGGGAAATAAATGGGAAAAACAATCAATCATATTAGGTGTTAAGACAAGTGGTTGTTAAGAGTCCTCATCCAGTTATACGATTCCAGTTCGAAAATAAAATTGATTACGGATTTATAATTTTTTTTTTATGTTTCAGTGCTTTCATAACGATATTAAAGATCTATTGGAAGCATTAATTTTCAGTTTATTATTCAGAAATATTTTGACTTAACCGTAGATATAGAGGTGGTTACTAAAGTTTTGGTTCAGATTATTCTGAGTTTCCTGGTTTTTTCAAACAATTGTTTGTGGAAACTGAAATAAGTTATAATTATTAATATTTTGAAAACGGCAGAGAATGAAAGCCATAGATAAAAATGTGATATAGTAATATGATGATTTTATGGTCAGTTAAGACGTGACCGTGTGACGTGTAGAAAGTTGAAAATAGGCATAATAATGTTGGCTCCTCAGATATATTGTGTGAATTTCTGGGAATCAAGTAAGATAACCCAAAAAAAAAAAAATTATAGATGCTTATATAGGGTATCGTTGGACAGACCTAGTACCTACAGATTTTCAAGCAATCTTCTTTAGAAAATTATGTGAGATAATTTTTAGTTATTGCTGAATTAATTGTTTGAATTGAAATTATTGTTTTGGGATTGAATTTCTTTCTTTCCTTTATTTCCGTATCTAGTAACTAAAATTTAAAAATAATACTATTAGGGGTACACTGGAAATTTGTAAAAAACTACAGAGGCGAATACATATCATCTAGTTTTCAAATATTTAAATTATTATATATTATCAAGAAACTTAATTTTTGCGGCTAGTTAAATTACTTCCATTGACTGACTGTAATTTATTATTAGACTATGCAGTCAATAATATGAATTATAAAGTATCTACAAATTATGCAGACATCTATTAAGAACAAGAGATGTGCATATTTCAAAAAAAAAATAAGATATATTTTTGTAAACAGAACAATAAGGTAAAATATTCAATTCTTTAACTATCTAATTTTACCAATTAAAATATAGGTTCATAACTATTGCAAGATAAAATAAATCTAACGCCTGCCTCCCTTATAGTAGTTGTGCCTAATATTAAAATATCGTTTTAAAAATTTAAACACCATCAAATGTAGTAGAAAATTATTTATTATAAATTAGAAAATTAATGAAAATTAATAAGTAATAAAATAATTACGGAGATTGTCGAAATTGGTCGAGTTTTTTTCGGGTTCTAATTTTGACAGCAAGAGTCCCAAATTGCCACGCACAATTAAGTCTTTTTGGAAAGTAAATTTGCAACCGTACTAAACCCACGTTCAGCCAAATATGATGAGAGGAATACAATTAAAAATTTTTTAACTATTTTTTACAATCCAGAGAACTGGTATTGATTCTTGAAGACAGAGAACTTGTCATTTATTTCTGAATTTTATTTCAAATTCATCACTAATTGTGAGTTTTGCCAGTTCATCTTCTAAATTTGATGATTCTGCTGTATCTGCATGTGAGAAATGATTTAAAACCGAACTCGAGATGTTCATATTTAAAATATCCTAGAAACTCTCCGTGAAATGAGTATGAAGATCGGTCAAGGATTTGCAGTAGTAAGTAAATCTTTCCATTTTGCAGAAACTACTAATAATGTTGGCAAATAAATGTATTCACCTCTACGGAGATTCCGCTTGACGAGGAGAAGTTTCTTCATAAAAACTGCTTTGATTAAATTCAACTCATCATCTTCTAATTGTAAATTTACTTCATTAAGTATTTGATACAAACCGGATATCTGATGGATTTTTATGATGACGAACAGTTTTTAATATGTCTGTCACTACCAGCAATATTAATTCTTCACCAATTGTGTGTAGTTTTTTCACTTGTGTGATTAATAATGAAATATTATATGAAGCATGTGGTCCATCATCATTTTTTCAATAGGACGCAGCAAAAATATTCTTTTTCCAGTCCTGCTGCTCAGCTTGGCCATCTTAACGTCCTCCCGTTGCTTTTGGATTCACTGAAATGTTTCAGTGCCCACTGAGGTACGTTATTGCCCCGTTGGAAACATAAACAAAAACATCAAAATTTAGTTTTGAGGCTGTTGAATAATAGTTATAGGATCAAAATCGTAACATTGAGATTCCGCGTTCAATTTTGAGTTAATCGTGTGTGTTTGAGAACTGCATGCGAATAGTAAAAAAGTGTTTATCAGCGGATTTTAATATATTTTATAGTATAAATTATGCCGTCTCAAAAAGTGCTAGTTTACAAGGCCAGGGGTAGGTCGGCTTATTAGATTAGGTTTAAGGGGAGTAATGTAATTTTATTATAATATTTTTTAAGAATCTGACGTGGCTCTAATATAGTATAATATTTCTGTGTAGTCCCTAACGTTGAATGATAAGGAACTTTTATCATTTTCTTCTTCAGACGGTTAATGAAAAACAGTTTACTTTCTGCAAATTTCACTCTGTTTCTTGCTCCATAAGCGTTTTGACAACCTAACGGTCTTGTTACTGAAGCTGTAACAAATCAATAGCAACCACCCATATAAAATCTCCATTTAGAGACACGCTGACAGGAAGTTAAAACTGCAGATAGTTTGTATGCCAGACTGGAAAATATCAACGATCACACGACATGTCTACATACACCAGAGTAGTGAGACACAACACTATCAAATTTCACTTTGGTCCTCTCTTTATGCATGGTTCCACTAGCTAACGATCTCGTCAGTGGAGCTATGTATATAAAATCTTCATTCCGGAATAGAGATTTTTTTTAGCTACTTTCTGTGAATTTTGCTCTTGATTCCTTACAGCTCCACTGACAAAACCATTAGGTGATCGAAATACATATGGAGTGAAATTTGTAGGAAATAAACTGTCTTCATTTTCCTTTAGTGTTTTGAAACAGGAAAACTTATTAAACTACTAGTACGGCTGTAAAGATTGCTTTATACAGGATATCCGGTAAGTACCCCCATCTCTGTTACAGAAAAGTGTCTCTTAACGGAGATACAGAGCCCTAAAGGGATATCAAGTGCTAAATTTTGAACGAACTCATAAAATTTAATGAAATTTAATTATTTTATAGAGGCTATAAAGATTCATGAAACCATAATACAGTAGATGTTTTAGATCATCAGAGAAGGCAGAAATGGACTTGCAACCACACTTGTTGCCGTAATTTTTGACGAGTGTCTTTAATATTTTGGTCACTCCTCTTTAAAAAAGGTACACTTAATTTATCTCGATGAAACTGTGGGTTTTCGAGATAAATCAGTTTTTATGTGAAAAACTCAAAAGTTGCAAATGCTAAACACAAAAAGGTAAAAACAAAATACGCATGGTATGCTGATATGCTTTAATTTATGAAGAGGCGCTGTCTAACTTATTCTGATAGATTTCTAGCTCAAACATTATCAAGCCCAGAAACCTTTCAAAGGGTTGATCGGAGCTCAATTAATTTGCAATAACGTTCTAATGTTATTTTGGCAAATGTTCAATATGGGCTCCACGTATATCAATACATTTTCTTATTCTTCGCATATTTTCCTGCTGCATTGCAAATAATATTCCGGCATTATTATCGACTTTGTTAGAATACTGTGCTATTCTCACTAGTAGTTTTTCTCGAGTATATACTGGCCTACTTCGACCTATCCATCGAGGGCCAAAAACGTTTGTTAAGTGTTGACGTACTATGCGGTTAAAATGAGATGGAGCACCATCATGCATGTACCACATTTACATTTTTTTCTCAAGAGCTGCAAAAGTGTAAATAAATCTCACCATTGATTCTTCCTTCCAAAACAAATGGACCTATAAGGTTATTTCCGATGATGGCAGCCCACACATTTATAATAAACCTTTGTTGGTGTTTGTTTTGAACTATAGCGTACGGGTTTTCATCAGCCCAAAAATGTAAATTGTGTAAGTTTATTAAGTCATCATCAACCGGCCTCATCGGTAAACAAAATAAGATTAGAAAAATTTAGATTTAGGTTGTATTGCTGTATAAACCAGTTGAAGTATTGAAGTCTTGCACGATAATCATCCGGAGACATAGCGTGTACTTTTTCAACGTGGTATGGGAGTGGCGAAAATAACCCTGAATGAAAAATGTAAAAAATTAATTCGTTTAATAATTATTTTCTAATCATCTTTTACCTGTTTCCCTTGGACTTTGATCAACCCTTTTAAAAGTTTCTTGGACCTGGAAATATTCTTGCCTTCGAAGAACTTGACAGTGCTTCGCCATAAATTAAATACATATCAGTATACTCTGCGTAAGAGTATTTATCCATTTTTTAAAATTATTTTTACTTGAAGGCGGTTTTGACAAGTTCCGTCAATAATTATTCATTATGTAGATTTATGTCCACAACCGCCAGTTTTATCGAAATAAAGTAAGGACCTTTTTTAAAGAGGAATCACCAAGGTATTTAAAAAATCAGTTTTCAGCTCTGTAAAATGATACTTGTCAAAAATTAAGCGCAACGAGTGTGGCTGCAAGTTCGTTCCGGGCTTCTCTGATGATCTAAACCATCTACTGTTGAATGGTTTAAAGAGTCTTTATGGCCTCTACAAAACAATAATATTTCATTAAATTATACAAGTCGGTTCAAAACTTAGAACCGATAAGGTACATCGCTGGCTACCCCTTTACGGCTCTGTATCCCCGTTAAGGGGCACTTTCGGCATTTTTTTTATGACAAAGCAGGGTTATTTCGACCCCCCCTGTATGCTCCCGGGAAATTTGGAGGTACTTACTGGATAACCTGTATTTTACTTAATTTTTTAAGGAACTCTTGACGAGCGAGTTAAACTAACATTTGTCTGTTTATTCCATATTTTGTTTATTTACATGTACATATTTACTGGATTTTGACTTACAGTGTCTTGTGTAGCATTTTAATTGATTTTTTTTATAAAAGGCAATTAGAAAAATTAGTAGTTTTTTGCATCGACGCGTATTCAGTATACTACTTTGAATATACATATATCAACAGGTACTATGTCTGCTCCTAGATAAGACGCCGTTTATCCGGTCATTTTTGATTTCAAAAACGTTCGCCAATTCTATTTTTACTTCGTTCGCCGTGCCGATAAAACTAAATAAACACTTCATCAAAAGTCTAATCACTCAAACTTAAGCAACCTGACAGTCAGAACAATAAAGCACAAAACCCCGCTTCAGCCGTATTGAAGTTCTATAGAGACAATTTGCTCGATATTAGATAAACTTGGACTCGAAAGGAATATAGACTATAGACTGAGTTGAGCATCATATCACGTTTTTAGATTTTCGTGAGAAACATATCGGTTTTCGTCATGGGAACTAAGCCAATATTGGCATTAGACTTAGATGATTGATGCAAAGGTTTTAAGGAATTTAAAATAGTTATCTATTTGTGGTCACGGTTCAACAAGGGGCCAAGGCGCCGTTTACCACAGACGCAGACCAATATTGGTGTATTATTGTACCAACGTTATGAAAGTTAAGTGTATCATATTTTTGTTCTCATTACTAACTTCGGTTATTCTTTCACGAAAAATATTACCGATAAAATTCAATGTAAATCAAAATAACCATTAAAAAACGCCCAAGTGATGAATATTTCCATTTTGTTTAAACAAAATTTAAGTAAATTAAATTACTACTTTTGTCTTGATGGCATGATTTGTGGCTCTGTATATCGACGAATGTAGACAAAAGTATATAACACGCTGTCACAGGTAAGACCATTCTAAAATATCCAAAATTTTAAGAAGACTTGGTCAACGGCACAAAAGATGTGTAGCAGCTTTGCTGATCGTTTTGTGATACCTAATTCTACACGAGACCACACATTTACATTTATAAATCTAAACAATGAACTTTTCAAGTAAGATAAATTAATATTAGTTTGTAAGAAGCTAGATTAATACAAACAAATTTAAAGCTAAAATGAACTATCGAAATTTTTCGTTTTTCCAGAATCAAAAAACTCGTTAATTCAATTTCTCAGAATATATATTCAGTGAAATATCGAGAAATGGAAAAATGTGTTCTTCACGAATGAGACTGGACCTCAGTTATAGAAACCAGATGAATGACATCACGTCAATTGGAAAGTCAGCAAACAACGTGCCAGCTGCAATCTCATTATTAGTTCGTAGGGACGCACGAACTCGTGGAAGTGTCCGAACAAGTGACCGGTGTCGTTTACAACTAAAATGCCTGATCATGTTTCGTCATATGTCAACTATAATGCATATAAAATATTTGTATTAATGCACGATTACACTTGATCACAAGTAGCCGGCATAGTGACACAGGCATAAATCCAATAAAGCATATTTAGTGTAATCAAATAACGGTTTGCACCAACCGCATCTATATACAGATATTTGAAAAATAGAATGTATTTAGAACGATGGTGGTAATAAGTGGATATTTATGCATCATAAAGAAGTCGTTGGAAAATTTGTTATTTACATACTAAAGTGTAATAAAATGATTTATCCGAGTTGTAGGAAAAGTCAGGAAAAAAAGATTTTCCGAAATATGTTTCATACAAAAGTTGAACGCATTTGAAAATCTTACAGAATGCACCAAAGCATATTAAATTGGTCAATTCTTTCCAAGGTTATTGCAAGAAAACATTTCAAAAGTTTTAACAAATAAAACTATTTATGCCTTTACAGTATAAAATGTTGGTCCAAAATTTCAAGTTGATCTGTAGGTTTGTTCACGAGACTAATTTTTTTTTCCCAAAAACAAAAAAAAATCTTGTTTTAGGAACATTCCCATTTTTTTTTGGAGTTTCAAAAGAAAATTGCACACACACTTATTGAAATTTGGCTCTTATACTAGAAACTTACAAAAAAATATTCATACATCTTAATGAAATTGTTTACATCTACGATTTGCAAAGGGATTAAATCTGCATTTAAAAAAATTTTTTTTGAACCATAACTTCAGTTAGATGCAAGTAAAATTTTATAAACGTAGTTTTTACTCATTTTATAAGTCAACCCTATATTATTACATACCTTCTATGGGATATTAGTAGAATAGGGGTTAGACGATATTTTTTTAACCTCATGTTTTCTAAAGTATGTTTATTCTGCTTAAATGCAAACATAACAATTATCTAAACTACAGAGACACAACACCGAGGGGTAATTTTGCTCAAAAATTATATGAGATTCAATAAAATGAAAATTAGGGGAAATTGGCACCATGTGACCACAGTGTGTAAAATATTTTTTAAATACTCGTTTATTTTCAAAAAATTGATAAAAAGATATAAATTTCGTTTTAATAGACACCTCGGATTGCTTTACACCTAGTTTTAATATTACTATTTTTTTTTAAATAAGGGCTTAACTAAATATTCCGAGTTCAATTTTATTCCGTAACATTATTATTAAAGCTTACCTTAAATGAGTAAATTTTCTATTCTATGTAATATCTCGACACTTGGAGGATCTGAAACAAATACATTCTGTAAATATTTACTTTTCAAATAGAGTGTTCTTTGATATTATATTCATTTTTATGGAGGTCCATTCTCTGGCAACGCTGTGTTTTTACTGTTTATGTTTATATCCGAGCTAGTCTAACTGAACTCTATCATACAAAATAGTGAAATCTTTACTAATAATATTCGAATGTCTCATGGCAGAGATGCTGGTAAATTTGTAAGTTTCAAACGTAAATAATAGCATCAGAAAATAGGGAATGTAAAAAAACTTATATTAAATGAAAAGTTCACTTCAAAAGATATGTTTGTCCATATTACTAACCCAGTGATAGAAATGAAATGTATTGCTGATGATTTGAAGTGTAAAAATTGTGATTTACCAATATCTTTAAGACATGTTGTTAAAGAGGATGTTTTTGGATTAGTAAATATTTTTCGTATAAAATGCATAAAATAGAATGGTATAATTTTAGTTCATACAAGTAGTAATAAAAAAAGAAAATACACGTCACAAACGATACGACATTAAATTCATGTTAGCTGAAAGGTTTTATAAAGAATGTATTCAGAGATCTGAAGTGCGGGCTAATGCAACGTTGCCAAACGTTATTGATGGTTAGTTGTAAATTTTTTGTCATTTCTTTTAACTAATATATCAGTAAGCCTCGTGGTAAACTTAATATTTTATTACAGCAAAAGTAATCTGTATATTTAAAAAAGGTAATTTTTAATTTTTTTCAACCTTATCTAATCAACAAATGGTATCATAATTCAAAGTGTTAAGATTCTAATTTCCCATTAGGCTCTAGAAATTTTTACATTTCTGAAATTTAAATTTTCAAAAATGTACACCGTAAAAGTAATCGACATTCCGCGATAGTATAGATGACGATTTAAACTATTAAAAAAACTGATTTTCATTATGATTTAATATTTTTTATTTAACATGAACAGCCATAAATCTTCCATAACAAGAAGACTAAAAAGATTTATTACATTATATTTCAAAATAAATATTAAAAACACACTTCCTTAAAAATGTGATTTTTCTGATTGAAAATAAACAAAAAAAAAGACTAAAATACATTTCCTTAAAAATTTGTAAGGAAATTTAAGTAGTTAAACATATTGATTTAAATACGACTGAAGTTAGTGGAAGTTACATTTTAATTTTTGTCGATAAGGAAGATATATTATAAAATGAACTAAGATACTGCTAAACGTCTGAATATTGAAGAAATCTTTATTAAGTTATTTGAAAAAACATTTTCAAAAACCAACTTGAGATATTTTTAACCGAAAAATTCATTTATTACATTGTTGTTATTATAAGTCACACAAAATACTAAAATTCTACAAATTTCTTATTTGTATTTCCTAATAAATATGTAAAATCAAAAATACATTTTCTTATTTTTGTTTCCATTGTAAATTGTACAAAAGAGAACTGGTTTTAAATGATCTTTGTTTTTACGATTTTGTAAAATAAAATCACAAAAACGTATAAAAAACCATCATTATCTATTTTTTAGACTATTTTCAAACCCTGCAGCTTTTGTCATAATTTCCAATGTCCAACCAATTAAATTTCTTAAAATTTCAATAATAACGGCAAAATCGAAAAAGTGAGCTTCATGCTGATGACCTTTTGCAATATTAACTATGTAACTATTACTCATCAAAATATATAAAATGGTATATCTATGTAAAGTAGAGTTATACTTTTACCCATAAGTCGGTGAAAAATATACCTTCCATCAACAGCAAATCTCATAATATGTAATGAATTTGCGTATTTTGTGGTTTTGTCGAAATGTTCACTGTTCTTCTCAAAAAAGTCTATCTCGATCGTAAAGTAAAATTTCACATTTAATTACACAAATTTCTGTCATAACTAAGTACAAATGATCTTTAATAAGCTTATTCTCATTCATATTATTTCTACTCAGTTTCTTAATTGTGACAGTTATGTCACATTAACCAGATTTGTGTTATCTTATGATCCGTTTTATATGTATAACTTAAATGAAACTTTATAATACAACATTCTACCCAATTACGAGATGATTATCATAACTTCCCTAATTGTACCACGACAGATTTATTCTTGTCAATAAGAAAATAACGTTGTTGGAGAACAATTTTAATAAATTTATTTTGGTATAACTTTTATATTATAAATCTATATATGTAATTATGTTTATAATCTTTTGTAGTTGATAAAAAATAAGTTTCTGGACAGGGTCTTAAATATAACTGAAACTTTAAAAATTTGAGAGTTGGGGATGAAATTTTTAGATTAATGTTAAAAGCTGAATTATTTGAATTCTGTAATCAGCTGAATAATTCTAACAGAGAAAAGTAGAAGAAATCTTTCGTGACCTTCGTCCTCTCTAAATTTGTCGATACAAACATGATTAATAAAGTGGTAGTTCCATCAGGATGTAAATCTGTTTCAGCTGGAAGTTTTTTTTACTTGATTTGAAGATAAATAAAGGTTAATGATTTGGAGTGAGGTAACATTAAATTTGCATTAGCGTTATTTGATGTAAATGCATGGATAGTAATCGGTCAAATAAATTTATGTTCTTGATGAGAAATTATATAAATTATAGTTATAATTAATTTGGAAATCATGTCCTTATACTTTCATATATATATATATATATATATATATATATATATATATATATATATATATATATATATATATATATATATATATGTTTATGCGGTTTCACGGATTCCCTCGTTTGAGATGCAATAGCATAGTGAAGTAAAATGCGAACAGTAAATGCAAACTTCGTTCCATTATATCCTCCGTGTTAGAGTTGGCACAGTTTGAATAAATTGCTACAAAACACAATTTATCCTATTCCACCACCATCGAGATGATGGCCTTCCTGTACCACCATACCGAGAAGAAACTCAAAACTCACCCTCCCTGCCACAGTGATGCGGTAGAGGTACATGTTTCGTCTCTTACTAGACTCGTCAGGGTACCGACATGCACCTGCCTGTACAAAGGACAGATCGGAAGGAAGTATGCAACGACCTCCCGCCGGATGGCGTATACATATATATATATATATATATATATATATATATATATAAATATATAAATATATATATATATATATATATATATATATATATATATATATATATATATATACAAAGCCAATACATATAATATGACAGTATCTATATTTTAACTTAGAAATATAAAATCTTTATAGCACAATTAATAAAATCTATCAATTCTAATTTCAGTAGTGGAAAGTCGAGATTATATCTGACAATTAGTATTTTAAAATAGGAAATATTTCTAAGAACGAAGAACGATAAAAATCTCATTACACAAAATTCGTATCTTGGCACTTTTAAAAAGGCTCGTAACGTATTCTGGTAAATTCAAAAAGGATAAAAAATAAATACTCCTCAAAAGAGATTCTCAAAAAATATAAAGTACCAAGAGTCATCTGTACCCACCACAGCTTGTTTTACGTATTTAGTTTAAAAACAGTACTTTCAAATAACTGCTTTTTGATTTAAGAATATTTTTTAACTTGAAAAAGTCGATAAAATTTGTTAATTTTTACTGAAATGTTTCCGTATATCTTCTAATTTTTATCATCAATAAAAGTACATGAATAAAAGGTGCAGGTTATGCAGCATAGTATACGAATAAAAGGTGCAGTTTCCGAATAAGTTTTTTCCTTACTGGGTGAATTTCTATTTTCGAAAATAAAGAAAATGGCATAAATTTCGTCGAATTTTATCGTGAACAACAGCTTTAAAAAATTAATTATTAGATATTTTGATAGTCTTGGGTAATTTGTAACAAATTTATGTCCACAGCAAATATGAGACGACTAGGAAGTATCAAAAAAGAAGTCTCGGCATGTTGCTTATAGACAGGATAACAAAAATAAAAAAGCGACTAAAGCAAAAATTGTAACGTTCAAACATAAAAATTTCTACAAATTAAAACTCACATTTCTATTGATGCATGATTGGAAGATATAATTATCTACAATCTCTACTTATGCTACTATCTCGTTTTTCGGTTTTACTGATGTGGGATATATTTTGCGCAGCATATTGGCAGGAAATAAATTCTATAGTTAAGGCTGCTATATAAATTTTAAACTGAAATTTGCAAATGGAAGATTTAAGTCCTCGAGATAATAAATACGAAAGTTATTCCTAGAAAATAAATAAAACTATCGTGAGAAATTTTCTACAGTCTCAAAGTGTCACGTATATTTATGTTAGCAGAGGGGAAAAAATTAATTAGCGTTGAAATGACGATTATAATATATTTTTAAAAGGTATTAATTTACAGATATGTCCAAAATTATTGTATATTCATAATTATTACGAATAACCAGATTTATTTACGTTCTTTTGGTGGTACATTACTTTTGAGCATACTGTGATAAAAAAAAAACCCAGTAACTTAAACGCTTTTTCACCAAAAAAAATAATTTTATTTAAAATCAGTATAAAATAAATAGATACTTTAAAAAAAAAAATTTCTGCAAGAAATAAATGAAATCTATCTGCCGTGTTTAAATAGTTGCCCATATGTTATTTTTCTTTGAGACAGAAAAAAAGGAAACAATATATAGAAATAGTTTTCTGCAAATACAACTCTGGTTTTCGTCTCATATGCGTTTTGACTGACGAATCTATGAGGTGGTTATTTGCAGGAAATAAACTGTTCCTATATATTCTTTCCTTTTTCTCTGCCTGAAAAAAGAGTAACATATAGCCAACTATAAATAGTTACACTGATAACCATATAGTAATTGTATAATCAGCTAAGTACACATTTTTTCGTATGACCCAATAGCCTGTATTGTCTTCATTCGCGTTAATTCTAGCTCTCAGATATGCTGTCAATAATGTTTCATTAATTTACAACTGCTATTCTTAATTTTTAGAGGGTGGGGTTATTTTTTTGTTTTATCTATCTACTACTTACAGCGTGGTTTCATCTATCCTTATTTCGATGTTTGTAATCAGATGGTTGCACATTATTTTTGTCTTTGCTGGGTTCATTTTTAGCCCTACTTCATTACTAGCTGTGATGGGATCATTAATTTGCTTTTGCAATTCGTTAGGTCTTTTCAGCAATCAGAATTATGTCATCTGCAAATCTTATTGTTTTCCACCTCTGTTAATCCAATCTAATTTCCGGAAGACATTTTCTAGGGTTGCTCTGAAAAGCTTCGGGGATATTGTGTCTTCTCGTCGAACTCTTTTTTGAGTAAAAAGTTCTGGAGTATTCATATGTATGTTTACTCTAGCCATGACTTCCTTATATATGTTAGCTAATATTTTTATATATGATTTGTCTACTCCTTGATCGACTAGGGCTTCTATAACTGTTCTAGGATAATGCTAGCGCTAGTGATAGATAATATTATTTTGTACAACTCATTATTTCTCCTAGTGTTTGAATATGATCCAATGCAATAAAACCACTTCTAAATCCTGCTTGCACTCGAAGTTGTGTAGAATCAAGTGTGCTCTGTATTTGTTTGTTAATTATTTTAGTGAATATTGGTTATATTACTGGTAGCAAGCTAATTGGTGTATAATTTATGATATCCTGTTTCTTACCTTTCCTGTGAATGAGGATTATACTAGCACTATTCCACTGTTTTGTAATTTCCCTTGCTTTTAGGCAGTCTGTATTTATTTTAGCTAGGATTCTCCAAGTTGTTTTCTCAGCGTGCTGTAGAAGTTCGATTCTAATACCGTCATTTCTGTCGTTCTTCATGCTCTTAAGAGCCTCCTCTACTGCATCTAGAAGATTATCTGGAACGTCTTCTTGAACTGCAGTTAACTTTTCCCCTACTTCTTTTATTTGTGTTGCCCTGTATAGATAGATCCTCATAATTTGGTTACGTATTCTATTATTTCATCTCAATTTGTGATCCTTTGATCCCTCATTGTTCGTTAATACTATTACTTGTTTTCTGCCGAATGTCAACGTATTTTTAGTATTTTTGTAACTCTTACTATTTTCGATTGCATTATCTATAAGTCTTTCGTTATAAATTTTTATATCTTCTGCAATCTTGTTCTTCATTGTATTGCACAGTTCGGTGTATTATATTCTGGAGTTAACTTACATTCGTCTGCTTTGTTTTAGAAACGCTCTTGTCCCATCGGTGCTCTTGATAGTGTCCCTAGATGTTACTTAGATTAGTGATGGTTATTCTTGATGTTGGTTTATGGAGTAATTTTATTCGTTCTATTTTTGTGTTCAGAACTGTTTGAGCGTCAATGAATCTACTGTCACTACCATCACAATATGCAACGTCTTAGTTGTTCGAAATTTGTTGAGAACGCTTACATCTTTAACAGTTTTTATTTTGTTTGTTAAGATGAAATCTATTGTATTTCGTTTTGATATTTGCATTGGGAGCTTCCCATGTCCATTTTCTGTTAAGGTTCTTCTTGAAGTGGGTGATGAAGTTTTGTTAATATGCCTATTGAACCAGTCTTTCTCTTCTTTTATTTCTTTCCCCAATTCTAAAATTTCCCACATATTGTTTTAGAATAAATTTTAGAGAGAGTAAGTAATTGTTTTCTAGCTATTTTAATATCTGTATTTTTAAAAATATTCATCAATTTGTCAGTAAGATTTTCTATATGCGGTAGTACGTGGAGAAACTGAATTTATACTGTCACATTTGAAAGAGTGTTAACTAGGCTTAAAGATTGAGTATGTAACAGAGACGGTTGAGAAGGCATTTCAAAGATGCTTTCCGGAATATTGTATTTAGTATTATAAAGAAATTTATTGATAATGTTGTCAGGGTAAGAATTCTCCAATAGTAATCGTTAAGTTGGCGTAATGCCTCTGCTTTAAAATTCGAGTGTGTCAGTTTGACAGCTCTATTTTTCGTTCCTAAGATGAGATTGATTTTCGATCTCATAGGATGGTACGAATGGTAATTGATGAATATATTAGAGCAGTATGGTTTTCTATACCATTTAGTTTTTAGAGTGTTTTCATTCGTACGTATAACTAACATATCCAAAAATGGAATACTATTGTTAGTTTATTCCTCAACTGTAAATTGAATATGAGGATTAAAAGAGTTAGAGAGTTCAAGAGCTATCTCAATTCTGCCCGGAGATAGAGCAAGCAATACGTAGATGACTTATCAGACAGAATTAGAAAAGGGTTTTTCTCCTTAAAACCCAATAATCTAGATTGGAATATATATGTGCCGAATTTGCGGTGCTTTTCATTTAACCATCTTTTAATAAACCTATATCGGACATCCTTTATGGGACTAGCCCGGAAAACCCATTAAAGAGTTCTGAAATTTTCATCACAATACATTACTCCTACCCAAAGTTATGTCTTTTGTTTACTTTGTGTATACATGAAATTGTAGAGAAGGGATCACCATCTAAAAGATTATATCTAGTAACTATTCGTATAATTCCTCATCAATACAGATCGTTTATTCAAGCCGCTTATTATATTCATACATTTACATCAAATAAGGCTGCTGCAAATTTAATAATACCTCTCTTCAAATCATTAACCTTCATTTTATCTTTAAATCTGGTAACGAGATCGTTCAGTTGAAACAGATTTGCATCCCATATAAGGATGAAATTCTAGCGTCATTAACCTGTCCTGTATCGATAAAATTACATGAAGCAAAGGTTAAAGAGATATTCTTGTACCTTAAACTTTACTCTATCCCGGTTCGTAAGCCCGTCTTCTACATAATGGAATTTAAGTGACATATAATACATTTGCCCTTTTGTCAAGAAAACTAATAAAACTTTTATAGGAATACTTTCATTTCCTCTCTTTCTGAAAGAAGTAATAAATTTGTATCGTTGTGGTTTATTTCAAATTCTATAGTATGTAAAATTTCAAAATGTAATTTTGATGATTTAAAAATAAATTATTGTGTCTATGATTGTGATATTTTTGTGGTTGCGTTAACAGTATGGATTTCAATAATTTGTGATAAAAATCAAAAATAAACTCACAATTGTAGATTTACTACTCTACGGAGCATTTTTTTTGGTGACACTGAAAGCAGACTAATGTTTTGCCAGTGGGTAGTAGATATAGGTAGGCAAAATTCCTATTTTTTAAGATATATTTTTGGAGCGACAAAGAGAATTTTTTAAATAGGGGTATGTTTAAGAGTAAAAATACGTACTATTGTTCTAAAAAAAATTTGTTTATTTCTTACCTTAGAAATTCACAAGTATAATTTAGTGTTAATGTTTGGTGTGGATTAATAACCAGCCAAATAACATAACTGGGCCAATTTCTTATGAAGGCACTTTCACAGATAGGAGATATGGATATATTGTTAGGATTACTGGAAGAATATTTAGATAGAGTCAACTTGAAGGGACATAACCGAATCCATTTTTAACATGATGGAGTTTCTCCCTATCAGTTTTACGAAGTGAGAATATTGTTAGAAAGGCTTTTCCAAGATAGGTGGATAGCAACAAATGGTCCGATACGTTGGCCTTCAAAACCTTTATTAGATTTTACCTTTTGGGGTTATGTCAAGAATGAAATATATAAAAGGAGATAAGCCAATCTACGCGAATTTCAAGATGCAAAACAGTTTTAAAAGCCACAAAGTGCGTAATAAGAAATATTAGAAAAACGGTGATGTTTTTTCCCATTTAATGTAGCTTTTTTTCTTCTTACGCTCAAGTAAAGCAATACATAGAAAATTAAGTCTTATTTCAAAAATACATATCCAACTTGTCTAAAAGAAAACTATGCTAATAATTCAGTTGCTTTTTGTTTTAGGTCAATCTTATATATGACCTTTTTGTTCTGGAGATGATTTGAAAACGTAACAACTGTTTTTCAGCTGTATTGTAATCTTAATCATCAGAAAAAATGGTACTATTTTGTTAGTTTTACCGATTTTGTATATATGTAATATTAAAAGAGTTATCAATAGGGTGCACTTAATTTAATACATAATGTATAGATTATTTTACAAAAAATATGTAATTGTTTAGAAACACCTATTTTAAGGTATTTTGATAATGTACCGCAATTCCAAATCTCAAAAGGTGACATTTCTATTTCATTTCTAGGTATATGTATATATTTGATTAATTATGCATTTTTTATTTATAGAATATAGCCATGAGACTTATGAAGACTTTCTTGAATGGGGCAATGTTACAAAGAAAATAACGTTAAAATTGAAATAAAATACATTTCTTCCAAAATTCGTTTTCGGATTTTTGATAGCAGATGCTTGAACGCTAAGTAAATATTTCTCGACGTTAGTTCTTTATTAAGAACCTTTTACGTCAAATAATTTTATTACAAGGCCTGAACTTCGGCTTTGGTAAGACTATATTTCCATTCAATTTCCAAGTATATATAAATATATCACCGATTATTAAATTTCTTTTTATTGATGGTAGTCTTGTAACTTATAACGGTAGTATCAAATGGGATTTGGTTTATTTATGATTTTAAGTTATTTTTATTATATATCGATTTCAGATGAGTATTTCTTCTCCTTACGAAAGATGTTTTAAAATAACAGGAGGTATATAAAATCCACAGATAGCAAAAGCTTGTTTTTTATTTTAACTAAGTCATTTTTGTAGAAGGTATTTTTGAATGCTGAATAAGGACCTAATAACATTCTGCCGAATAAATATCAGGAACTGTTCATTTAAAAAGTCTGCGTAAGGTTGCTACACTGGTATTTATTTATAGGCGCAAAGAAGATAGAAAGGCTGTCTTGAGCGAGCAGAGCAGAGTTGAAAGCTAGAGGCGGCACCAGTTAGCAAAGTGCCGAGCTAGCCCCTATGCCGCAGAGTAGGGGTGGGTATTTATTATAGGCGCCACCGAGTTTTAGCCGGGTAAACTCGGAAAACCCCCCCACGTTGTTACTCGGGCCTAGCGTCCAACCCAGCTCTATAACTTGCTGCACCAAAATAACAAAAAAATAAAAATGATTAAATTAAATGAACACAACAAGAAGTGGTGGGATAAGTGAAACTCAAAGATGTTAAAAAGAAAGAAATGTTTATATTAATACTCCGAATCTTGATGATGGAGAAGTCCTGAGTTGTTGTTGATCTGGACTTCTTCTAGCTTCTATGGTGGAATTTAGCCAGAGGGTGGATACGGGAATACTACTACTCCAGAGGATGGCTCTGAGTCGTATCCTTGACTCCAAAGGGTGGATTGCTTATGCCCAGAGTGCAGATCGCTTATGCCCCTAGGGGTGGACCCCGATTTTCTGGGGTCAGACTGATTCCTGATGATAATGCCAAGGGGTCGACAAAATCCCTGTTTCCAGGGCGTACCTCGATAACTAGCTAAAAAAAAAACAAACTAAATCACACAAATCACCACAATGCTATCGAGGCACGCAAAAGAAATTTTCCATCAAAATCCGCAGGATGACGGCAATAAATCGGCATGGACTCCACAATACAAAATTTCACAGGAAAAAGTAGGATTGACAGTTAAATTCTCGCCATTTTATAGGGAGCCCGAAACCTGCGCTGTATGAGCTTCTTTTTTCCTCGATATAGGGCGCGAGACAAAAGGGACCTTAAACAAGTAGCAGCTCAAAATAGTGGGCTTAAACAGTTTTGCTAACGAATAAGTCGTTGACATTTCCGATTCAAAATGAAATAAGACTTCGTTGTTGATTCCCTCAGCCATTAGCAACACAGTATTAGTTATTCACTCAACTTTCCCCCCAAAATGCAACGGCCTAAAAGAATGTAAATTTGCCTAAACGTCAACTGAAAAGGTCACATAACACCAACAAAAGGTAAACAAATCCTTAAAAATACTTCAAATAAAAATTCGGAGAACTGTGACTAAGATAGATAAATGTAACAATTTAATTTGAAATAATCAGCACAAGAAAAGATATGTTATAAGAAGGTAAATAACAACATGCTATTTAAATATAAACAACCCAAAACAGTTGCCGACCTAAAAATACAAGTTATGAAAGAATTTTAATTAGGGCTGTATTTCTTATAGGCGAATTACTGAAAGATAAAGAAAATAATTAAGTTGGGAAGAAAATTTGTAAGGGAGTGAAATTTCGAATGGCTCGAAAAGCAATAGGACTCAAAAATGCAACGAATATTAGGCTATTATACGAAGGAGAAAAGAGAAATGCTTAGTAACAATGATATAGTGCTGCCCAAAACGTGAATATTAGCAAAAAGAAGGTAAAATGAACCAAATTAACTATAGTAAATTTAAAATAAATTTTTAACCGTGACAAGGTATAGATTATTTTTTGCAGAGAGCTGGCATGCAAGTCACGTAGAGTATTGATGCGATTTGTAAAAAAAATTATGACTAAAAACTCAAATAATGTCATTGCGTAACCATGGTAGATATATACTTGCTATGGCTTCGTGTGACTTTGGTGTTTCCCATATTCAAATTATCGCTTTGTGGAAGACGCTTTAAGTTCATTGAGGCTACTAAACAAAAGTCGCAATTGAGGCATATTTTGAAGGCGCCAAAATAAACTTGGCTGATTAAACCAATATTTTGTGTTTTATTTATTTATTATTATTTAGTGAAACCCGTTGGCTCGGCTCTGGGCACTGCACAATTCAGGATTGCATGGTTTACTATTCCGGCAATAACACGTCACAGCATAGAAACGGAGTGGGAATAATAGTCGCACCGCACATTAAGAAAGCAGTAAAAGCCTTCACTCCGCTCTCTGACAGGATGATGCTTCTGCAGCTGCATGCAACCCCGGTAGATCTAAATATATATATGCACCCACTGCAGACAAGGATGAAGCAGCCATCGAGGAATTCTATGATCAAATAGACCAACTAATCAGGATGATCAATAAGCACGAGATAAATATTGTAATGGGTGATTTCAACGCAAAAGTGGGCAGGGGCAAAGTGGACAATGTGGTGGGAAGTTTTGGACTGGGAGAGAGAAACGACCGCGGAGATCGCCTCATTCGCTTTTGTCAAGAACATAATATGATTCTAACTAATACATTGTTCAAGTTACCCGCTCGCAGAATATACACATGGAAGTCTCCAGCAGACACACCAGAAAACATCGTAAGAAATCAGATAGACTACATAGGTGTACCAGTAAGATACAAGAACGCTATTAAATCATCAAAAACCTACCCGGGGGCCGATGTTCCGTCGGACCACAACCCAGTTGTCTGTAAAATCGAAGTCAGATTAAAGCGTGTTAAGAAGAAAATCAATAACAAGAAAATAAACATAGGAAAGCTTTCTGATGTCAAAATTAAACAACAGGTACAAGATTCTCTAAACAAAGAAATAGACAAAATTAACGAACATACATCAGAACCACTATCAAGATGGGACAAGATTGAACAGGCTATCCACACAACATGCACGCAACTATTAATACAAGATAGAGAGAAGAAGAAGGATTGGATGACGGAAGATATCCTTGATATGATGGAAGAACGAAGAAAATATAAAAATAAGAACAAATTAAAATATCACGAAATACACAAAAAAAATAAAAACACAAATTAGAAAGGCGAAAGAAGGATGGTTGTCTGCAAAATGTATAGAGATCGAGTAATGCGAGAAGAAATATGATTATCAAAACATGCATAGGAAGATCAAAGAAATGATAAAGAAGACAAATTATAATGGTGCAGCTACGTCCATAGCTGATGCTGACGGTAACCTTACATCAGAGCCGTCGAAGATACTCGAAACATGGAAATTATATGTGGAAGAACTTTTTGCATCAGACCGCCATTATGAATATACCATTAAAAACATCGAAACCGGACCTCCCATTCTTAAGTCAGAGGTACAGAAAGCCATATGGTCTCTCAAAAATAATAAAACTCCAGGCCCAGATAACATTCATGGCGAAATTCTAAAGATGCTGTGCGAAATGGATAATCAATTCTTGGATACTCTGACTTCACTTTTAAACAACATATATGACAGCGGCGAAATTCCGGAAAACTGGCTCCAATCAACCTTCATTGCCATACCTAAAAAGCCGTACACCAAACTTTGTGATCAACACAGGCTGATAAGTCTAATTAACCATATTACCAAAGTCCTGACCAAAGTCATATACAACAGAATATACAATAAATGCGAAGAAAACATAAGCGAGTCACAATTTGGGTTCCGAAATGCTCTCGGCACAAGAGAGGCTATATTTTGCCTGCAAGTACTATTACAGCGGTGCAGAGATATGAATAAAGATGTCTACATGTGCTTTATCGACTACTCTAAAGCATTTGACAATGTGAGACATGACCAACTATTACAAACGCTCCAAAACATAGGTGTTAACTACAAGGACATCCGAATTGTGGCAAATCTCTATTGGGGACAAACGGCTAAGGTGAAAATAGGCAATATGCTCACTGAAAACGTCCAAATTAAGAAGGGCGTACGACAAGGATGTATCCTGTCTCCTCTACTTTTCAATATCTATTCAGAACAAATTTTTAGAAAAGCACTGGAAGAAACTGACGTAGGCATCAAAGTAAATGGAGAGATAATAAATAACATAAGATACGCTGATGATACAGTTATACTTGCCAACAGCATAGATGAGTTACAATGTCTCATGGAAAAGGTCCAGAAAGCTAGCAAGGAAAAAGGACTCGATCTAAATATAAATAAAACAAAATGGATGCTAATTAGCAAAAATCAACAACCAGCCAGACAATTGATAATAGATAATAAAATAATAGCGCATGTCGACTCATATATATACCTCGGCACAGTTGTTAACACAAGATGGGACCAAACCACCGAAATACGATCTAGAATTGAAAAAGCCAGAGCGACCTTTAACAGAATGAGAAGTTTGTTCATGAATGGTGACATATCTCTTCCATTAAAAGTAAGACTTGTTAAATGCTACGTATTTCCTGTCTTGCTGTATGGCGCGGAAGCATGGACAGTGACGGAAACTCTATTGAAGAGGCTGGAAGCGTTTGAAATGTGGGTGTATCGACGTATCCTGAAAATATCCTGGACTGAACACATCACCAACGTGGAGATAGTTCGCCGTATACGGAAAGAAAAGGAAATTATACCGACGATCAAGAGGAGGAAGCTAGAATATCTTGGTCATGTAATGAGGCATAACAAATACCGTCTCCTTCAGCTAATACTCCAAGGAAAGATAGATAGCAAACGCGGACCCGGAAGAAGAAGACACTCATGGCTCCGAAACTTACGTCAATGGTTTGGACTAACATCCGCCGAACTGTTCAGGAGCGTCGCAAACAAAATCAAGATTGCCATGATAATGGCCAACGTTCGCAACGGACAGGGCACATGAAGAAGAAGATTTATTTATTCCTGATATTTATTTTACAAAATGTCAGATGTGTCCTGTAGTAGTATACAGGTTGTCAGTGAAATTTTAAAAGAAGCAGTTAATTTTTATAATTTGTTTTATAAAACAGTACTACTACCCGTAACTAAGTGACATTTTGTTGAAACATTCTGTATAAACTTGTAATTATTATTATAATAAAAACGATGATTCACTATCAATGTCTAGAAAAAATTATGTGTCGACACCCCATAAAGGTATAATTGGTTAAATATCTAAATATATTTGGAAATGGAATGAAAGTATGGTCGAAGTTTAGGTTTCCTATTAAAATTATCAGGCCTATTTTATGTAAAAAGACCTTAATTATAAAACTGATAACTCGGGATATTTATTTAATTGTCAAAACTCTAAGAAATGTGAATAAAAACGGTTACGAAACATTGTGTACAATGCATACGTGTACCTGGAAATGAAGTAGAAATATGGACATAAAATTGCGGTGTAATATTTAATAATCCGAAAAATTTACTGTGTTCTTTTTATATTACATATTTTTCATATGTTACACTAAAAACATTGTTTTCAAAAATCTGCTACCAAAAAATGCAAAAAAAAATCAGCTAAAAGCTCAATATTAAAAAAAATTTCAATTCTTAGATTACTTTTTCTCACACACCACAATAAAAATCAAATTAGCAATGAAATGATTTCAAATTATTCATCACTGATACAATTGAGCAAAACAGAGTAGTTTTATAAAAAAGAGGGAGGCAAAAGATTTGTTGGTAAATCAACTTTTTAATCGATTTTATTTGTATATTTCCTTTGATAGAAGTAAGTTACTTGAATGTGCTTTCACGTGTATTGTAGAATGTACTACCAAGGGAATTCAATATAATATCTCTTCCGTAAATGTATGCAAGGAAGCTAAAAATTGGTAAAGATATTGTTGATAAGTGTAATCTTTGGGCATTATTTTTGATTGGAGTGAGAGGTTTTAATTCGGTTTCCAGCATGCTGTAAAATATTTCCATGGTAAGTTTATTACAGAGATGGAAAACTAAAGAAACGAAAAAAAAATGTTATTTTGCCAAATTTACTTATATTCTTTGCGACTGGCTGCATGGTTAATCAGCCTTTTTTATATTTTCTCGTTCTCACTTTAAACGTCTTTCGTGTACTCGTGTAAAAAATGAAATAAAATATTTTTACACAAAAAAACTAAATCGCCCAAATGTCATTTGCATAAACTATACCCCCAAACTCTATCAAGACACACTTAACTAACGTAAAAAAAGTGGAACGCAGATCCAAAGCTATGTAAACAATACAATATCATATAACAATACCAATTTACTTAGAACCCCTTTAACTCCTATGGCGTCGACTTCAAAAAACTGCCAAGTGAATAAGTAAATCTACAATGATTAATTTATTTGCAATTTAAAACAACTTATATTTTATTTTTTACTTTTTTGAAGTCGGTTTAATTTTTTTTTTTGTAAAAATAAATTATTAGGGTCTTATGGTATTTTGTATAATTCAATAAAAATCATAAATTTGAAAGTCCGATATCTAAAAGTTTTACCTGAAATAAAACACCCAACATGTTCTAATATTATAATCATCTTTTGATAAATATCTATCATCGATGACCGTTTACTCAACCCTATTATTACCAATACAAAAATAATAATTTATTACCAAATCAGGCCGCTACATTTAATAACAGATCTCTCCAAAACAATAATTTAACTTTTATCAACTATGAATCTTCCAAAGAGATCATCTGCTACAAAATGGATTTACATCGTTTACACCCCGTATAAGGATAGAACACCGACGCCATTAACCAGTTGTGCACTAGCACCGTTAAAATTATTATTCAAAAGCGATCGTTAGAGGCAAGAATGGATAATAACTATCCTCTTAACAACAAGAACCTGAGAATATGCAGCAGTTTTAAAGAGTTTTTTTATTTAATAGGATGTGAATTTTCTTTTGCAATAATTATAAAATGGACGAATAAATTGTTAGCAAGTTTTCTATAACAATGAAAATACATGTTTGAAAAAATATTTACATCAATTTTAGATACAATTATTGACGACAAATATGTTTGCTTAGGCTTTGTTAGATTCTTATTATTTTTGTTGCACTAAATTTGCTTTCTCAAGATTTATTTTTAATTACTTGATTACGATCATATAATATAATTCAAAAACATGCTGCATCAGTCATGGAAAGGTTATTTGGCAAAAATTAGAAATAATTCCTATCAATATGCTTCTCCCTCATCTTATTACTCGAAAACACCTGACATAATAATAACATTTCATTTCTTTCCTAAACAAAGCAAAATTCTAAAGTTATATGTATTGATTTGAGTTTCAAATTGAGAAAGAAAGCAAACACAATTTTTGCCTATCGGCCAATAATTTGTTTTAGGAATATTTTGTATAAAATTACGGTAATAATTTACTATACAACCCCAAAAAATTAAGTTTTTTTATCAGAATAAAGCAGCTCGTAGATGCCGTACGGTGAGCTTTGAAAATGGTGAATGAGATTTCACCGAAACGTCAGCTGCCTTACAGACTTCGATTACACATCACACTCGTCAGAACATATATATATATATATATATATATATATATATATATATATATAATCCAAGATTTTCGAGCATCCCGTGCATGTGCTGAGTCCCTCGATTACATGTAATCGAAGATTTTCGGGCATGCCGTGCATGTGCTGAGTCCCTCTCAGGACTGTAAGGCAGCTGACGTTTCGGTGAAATCTCATTCACCATTTCGGTGAAATCTCATTCACCATTTTCAAAGCTCACTGTATGGCGCTCGTAGACGTAGATCATTACACATCAGGCCCGTGAGATTATCCGACATAACATATATATATATATATATATATATATATATATATATATATATATGAAAAATCACAAGGCACCTGGGAGGACGGCATAATGGTGGAGATGTTGAAAGAGGGTGGAGGGAAATTTTTTAAAACAGTTTGCGATCTCTTTAACAGATGCTTGGAACTGGGATTGTTCCCAGTGTTCAATTATCCGGAATTGTTTCAGGATAATTGAAATAATGCACTGGTCGTAGTATGTTATAAGAAGGGTGGTAAAATATATTTAGATAACCATCGACCAATATCACTCCTATCACAGATTTACGAACTGTTTACAAAAATCCTAACATACAGATTGACGGGAAAATTCGACCACTATCAATCGAAAGAACTGGCGGGGTTTAGAATTAAAACACTAGAAACTTTGTATTTTTCTTCTTCTTATTATTATTACGTTTGGTATGTAACCGATACGGCGTTAGCCGTTCTCAAAGGTGTATCTTTCTCTTGCAACATATAGAGGTCTGATTTGCAGAGAAAAAATTGCCAAGCTCTCAGTAGAGTACGCGACCAAGCAGAAACTTCACAGACTCACTCCAAAACAAGCGTTCCCCTCTTACAACGTTCATTTCGCCCAGACTCCCCCTACTTCCATTTTTAAAAGTCTAAATTATGTTTTTCTCTTTTTTGTAAGAGAATACCTATGCATATGTTGTCGTTTTAATTACCAAGATGGAAGCGAAATAACCTTTTGACTCTTCTGTCACACACAAAAATTTCTTTGTGATTTGGTAGTTAAGTGCACTTTGAGTTAAATATCATTTAAACTGTTTTTAAATCGCGATTTAAATTCTTTTTAATTTTCCTATAAGGTTGATTGGTTGACATATATAATACAAATCATAACGTCATAAACAAAAGAAAACTAGCCAACTGGATGATCTAATTTCCATGAAAATTAGACAGGTGTTAAAACTTAATTTTTTTTTAATGAATCTTGCTATAAGTGTATATTTATGGAACTGATAAAATACTTTATTAATATATTTTAAAGATTTACAAAAGATGACTATCCAGACCACGATTATAACCCGGCAGTGGAATATTTTTTTAGAAAGTTTAAAACCGATACCTCAAATTTTGCGACTGAAGCAAGTAATTAAAAAATGCAAAATAAAACATTTATTTTTATTTTTAATAATAAATCTAAAAACACCTTACTCGATATATTGGATGAACGAAAAAAAATTTTTTCCTTATGCTCTTCACATAAGGACAAGTACTTTTTTTTAAAATTTAACCTCAAATCTGTGTTCGGGTTGTTGAAGTCACGTCCCTGTAAAATTTCATTGCAAGAGCTTAAAAACTTTGAAGATATAAAGCATACAGACGAAATTACGAAACTCTAAAAAAGTTATTTTTCAAATAATTAAAATCCAATATGGTGCCTATCTGAAAAAATAAAAATATGGTTCCTATCGAAACTTTTGATTTAAAATTTGACCAAAATGGTGAATTTATTTTTCGGAAAATTCGCTCCAACAACGTTTTTACGAATTTAAAAAACTTTGGAAAATACAATAGTTAAAGAAGATTTTATTAAATGACACATTTCCATGTCTTCTAAATATTTCATAAACCTAGTCAGCTAGAATAGCTCCAGAACTCCTACGTTTTCTGATGTAGTAAAACATCCATCTCCAATTTGCGACACACGTATGTGCTAAAATATTTATAGTCAAAATAAAAGAGGGAATATCACAAATGAAAATTCAGTGTATGAAAAATTTACGATTTAGAGAAAATTTGCAGGAAGTTTGTAGCAATGCGGTAACTCATGTCTGAAATGCCGACGCAAACTTACCGCGTGTAATGATTTTTAGCAAAGTTGACAGAAATCAGATTGAATTTTTATTTCGATAGTTAAAGAGGTTTTCACTGGTACAATTCGTTACGAAATAAAATAGACATTTATTTTCTCAAAATTATGCATAAGAACGCCATTACTATTGCCTCGTAAGTAAATAATTTTATCGTGCTGACTTACAGTCCTGTTAATCGACTGAAAAATGAATTATGGATTATGTACTAACGTTAATAAGTTATTAATGGCAATAAGGGATTACAAGCGGCTATTAAATCGTTAAAGTAATATTTGAATTTAAATATTTTTCAGGGCTCAATGACCATTTATTCGTAAAATTGTTACAGATTTGGCAGTAGCATTTTAAATTAATGATCCTTTCTACTATATTCCTCACATTTAAAAAATACACTTATATCTAAAAAAATTACTATTTGGTGTGCTTTTGATATGAGAACATCACAGGACATTATTTTTTTGAAAATTAAATGTTTGCTGCTGTTGCAATGAATAATGCTGCAGAAACATGATTATTAATGATTTCTGACCTGAATTAGATGGTTTTAATTTTGTCAGTATGTGTCTTTAAAAGAAAGGTCCAAATATCATACAACTCGTGAAATAATCAATATATTGAGAGATAAGCTTGGCAAACCATCTTAAGAAAAGTAGCCGTGAACTGTCCCACAATAATGCGATATTAAATATTTTTTATGGGATTATAATAAATCTTTATATTTGTAATCAAACCTAAAATGTTAAAAAATAAATAGTTCACAGCGCTGACTTATATGAAAAATAACTCAAAATTGACGCTTCGCACTCTATTCATTGATACATAATATTATAGCCTTAATTTTAAATTAGTGTTAGGAGGTTCCTAATAATTTTTTTTTGGAACTTATTGAAAAACCTATAAAGAAAAGGTGCTTATTAACATAGAAGCCATTTTGATGTTTGAATTTATTTCATTGAGTGTCAGAAGATCTTGTTCCAAAGCTAGTTGAGAATACCGATAATCCCCGAGTCAACTAGGAAAATACAACACAGTTATCTGGATATAAGTGGAGGGTCATAAAGGAGTCGATGAGCAGTGAAACTAATCAGAGCCCTTCTGTGGTACAATTATAGTCCAGCTCTGAACTGAACGAACCGAACGAAAGTACTGATCATATTTTTTGGAAACGCAGATAGTTACCCCAACAGCGACTTAAACGTCTTGAAGAGAGTTTATTGAGCCTTGATATATTATAAAACTCATCCTCAACATAGTATACACATTGCTAAACGTCTGACATATGATATTCAACAAAGATCTTTTCAGGATGAAGTGAAATAGAACAGTTTTAAGGCCGACTGAACCCGTATTATATAATAAAATTTGCCTAAAAACAATTATGGAAATTATTGATAATACTTAGAGTAAGTACGAAGAAAAATAATCATCTAGTAAATTGTTTTTTTCAGTTAGTGTAGTTAGCATTTTGACTTTAAAATGGTAATAAAATTCCGGCAGATTCGATCTGTATAACTGGTCTAATCTCGAAAAGAATTAAATTAATTTTTATCCGATCTTTATCATTGATTAGGCTGTTTTTCGAGGACTATTTTGATGTACAATATGTGGACAAACAACTTTTAGTAGAGAAATGATAATATTTTCAAATTAAATCACAGACATTATAAAGGTAAGGGCTCTTTTTAATTTTCACGCAAACAAAATGAAAAATTCCAAACTTGCACGGAAGAGGAAGTGATATGGCATCCGGAAAATAGAAATGAAAATAATAAATGCCTTCCGTTGTGTCTGAAGTATGCTGGCGTCAAAATACCACGCAAGTTCCTATCTTATTACACATATTATAAGGTATAGATATTTTTAAGACCTAATTATAAAATATTTGAAATAAATAATTTTAAAAAATCACTGAAAATTATATATTGTATATTATTATATAATTAACATCCAAATTCAATAATCTAATATTTCTATTTTCATTGTTGTGAACTATGCTGCTTGACGACTTTGGCCATGTAATATTGTATCTTGTATCTTGGAAATGAACTCCAAGCCAAATTAGTCAAAAACTGATTATCAAGAAATAGACGGGTTTTGTATTTCAGTGTATACACTGAAATACAAAACCCGTCTATTTCTTGATTTCTTCGGTGTACAACCTGTTAATAACTTATTAAAAACTGATTATGGAATGAATCTATTTGAAGTCTTTAGCACATTTATAAGTAGAGTCAATTAAGACCCTAAACTAAGTATGACTAGCTCTTTATAGGTCCTATTTAGAATCCTAATTGTACCCGTGCCATAATGGGGCTGGTCGCTAGTAAATTATAATTCACAACAACATAAAAAACAGATTTCTAACTCGAACCTGAGTAAAATCAGAAGGAATTTACTCACATTTTTACTATACTACTCTTATAAAATGTTTTTAAAATCAGTGAAATGTCACTGTTCTCTTTTAGTACAACAAAAAAAATACAATAACTAATTAATTATACCAGAATGGAAAGAGTTGTTCTCTTCTAACTTAAAGAAATACTGCAATTTTCACAAAAAAAAAGGAAATACTAATAGCTATTAATGTTTTTATATTTACTTTTTGATAGTGAAAAACTAGATTTTGTGTACTTTTTTTTTCTAATTTTAATCTTTTCAATATTATTTTCAGTATAATCTGATATTTTTTCTAATTTTAATAATTTTCCCCCTGTAATAGCAAATATTATTATAGGTAGCGTTAGCTAGTATTATCTTTAGAATAGTGAGTGTAAGACAAGAAGGGCCCCGAAATTGGACCCTTCAACGTTAAAGGCATTGTTAAAGCAGAGTCATCTATAAAATGAAATATTCTGTCATAATTCCTGATCAATAATACTATACACATTTGTAAATGACTATTATTGCTTTTATTTTACTGTATATATCAGTATTAGTTGCTTTTGAGGAAACTTCACTTTTTGGGTCATTTTCAATGGATTTTATTACAAATGTTTAACTGCAACATATAATAGATCCTCATTCCCTTATACGTAATTATTTTTTTGGACAACTATGTCCTTTGTTAAAACATTGATGACACTGTGGTAGTCCAGCTTTAGAAGACTCATTTTTTGTTGCAAAATACTCTATAAAACTCCCAAAAATTGAATGATTTGAAAAACGTTTTCACTTTTGAACGCTACTACAACCACAAAATATTCAGTTGCTTCTTTTTTATCATGGCTAGGTGGTATCCCTTGTAGTTAGCATAATTAGGCTTGAATTTAAGAGATGAACAGCGGTTGCACGTAAACCTGATCCAAGGTTAACAATTTAACAATTACATTGCAGTTTAAACTTATGGTATACATCTGGTCTTGAAAATTGTAGCTTTAACCACATTTAATGCCTTATTAACGTAAAACAACTAGTCGATAGGCAGAAATTGTTTTTTCTTCTTAAGATTTAATCAACCGATTGCAACGACGTTGCACGTATAAAAAGTAAAGATTAATTTGATAATTTGATGCGGTGAAGTCGGTAAACTTAAAACAATATTTTAATGAGCTTCGAAGCACGTTAATCGATATTTGGTATTTCAAGTAAGTATGGATTTGTTAACAACTGCATACTTTGATGTTTTTTGTTTATCTCACATTTTAAATTGAAATCAAAAAAGTTGTAAATTAATACAGTCTAATCATTTCTTGTATAGCAAAAATCCCTTCAGCGTATATTAAAAAAACTAGTTAAGTACCGACCCGCAATATGTTAAGTTCCGTAGTATCTCTTTTATTTTATAATCTTTCTATATTATTATTTTATTCAAAATATAAGTTTATATAAGTTTTTTGCTTATCTATTGTTTTTTCTTATTGAAACATAGAAGATTACATTTTAAATATTTTTTTATATCTCATAAGTTAGTAAATGTCTTTTAACTGTACCAATTTTCACTCTTTCAAGTACTCGTATATACTAAGTGCTGATATGTAAAATTCTTTTAGATTTTAAGAATTTATCGTCGGAAATAAAGTATGCTTATTTATTTATTTAGTTTAAGGCAACCCAATATACTATTATTTATTTATTTAGTTTAAGGCAACCCAACCAAAAACCACCTTAGTAGCCTTCACAAGGAAAAGAAACCTCAATTTGAAAACCATCAGAATGAATGGAACGTTACTGAGTGGAAGTCAGAGGTTAAACATGTGGACCTGATCCTAAATAATAAATTTGAGTGTCTGTAAAAATTTTGCGGGAAAAAGCTGGGGCACAAACCCAAAAATCCTGCAGTGGATGTACACTGCAATAGTAAGATCAATCATTTCATATGGGGCAATGATCTGGAGTAAAAGAACCAGTCTTGTCAATGCGAGAGCAAACCTTTCGAAAGTTCAAAGGCTGGCCTGTGGTGTATAACTGGGGCATTGGAGATCTGTTCAACGGCCGCCATGGAAGTAATCCTAAACTTTACCCCTCTATATATACTTGTGAAGAGTATGGCGAGGAAGACCATTTATAGGATGATGAGAGATTAGGTCATTAAACAAAGACCCAATCTCTCATTCAGAAATCAACAAATCTGGGACATGCTCCAAGATGAAATGGAAAAGAAGTTCAACTTTGTGAAACATTTCAACATAAAGTTGAGTCGCAAAAGTGAATGAGACAGAAATAGCATTAAAAAACTTAACAAGAAATCCATCAAATGGTACACAGATGGCTCCAGGACAACGGAGGGAACTGGAACAGAAGTGTATGGACGCAGCACCAGACACTACGAAAGCTTGGGTAAGTTGCATACAACTAGGAAATGTATTCACTGCTGCAAAGAAAAAAACTATTGCAGACAGCCATCAGTGCCCTGAGCTCTCAAGCTTCAAAATGGTCTGGGAGTGCCTAGAGGAATTAAATGAACTAAAAATGAAGTAAAAATAGTGTTACCCTAATGTGGGTACCGGGACACACCGGGGAAGAGAGGAATGAAATACTAAACAGGCTCGTGAGGAAAGGGGCTGAGACACCATTTCTGGGGCCCGAGCCTTTCTTAAGAATTAGTAGCAGTGTAATGCTGGAAGGACTAAAAAGAGAGGAAAAAAGCAGAAGGTCCAATTATTGAAGGGAGCTGCACGAATTGAGACAAGCGAAAATACTTCTTGGAAACTACGGCCAGAAGAGATTCAAGGAATACATAAGCCTAAGTAAGAACCAACTCAGAGTTCTGACAGAAATCCTGAGGGGGTAATGCCACCTGAAGGGACACTTAAAGAAACTTGGATTTGCAGAAAAAAAATAGTGCAGATTCTGCGAGAAGGAGGATGAACCCTCTATTCACATTCTTTCAGAGTGCAGCGCTTTAGAAAACCCTAAAATGTGGCTCTTGGGAGCACACCAAATAGAAGAAAGGGAACTACCCATTTTGAAGTCTTCCAACATCCTAAGGTTTCTGAGGGAAATAAGGCTGAGGGACGTGCTTTAGCCGGCAAGGTATCCCTTGTGACTTGGCAGCACTAGGGGAACACAATAGATCGCAGTGTACAGATCCCCAATTTTACGCACATGCACATGATACATTTAAAAGAGATTTACTTACTTATGAGATATATATATATATATATATATATATATATATATATATATATATATATATATATATATATATCTCATAAGTAAGTAAATCTCTTTTAAATGTATCAGTTTAAATTATTGAAAGTATTCGTATATGCTAAGTGATGATATGTATAATTCTTTCCGATCTTAAAAATTTACTGTTGGAAAATAAAGGATGCTTATTTATTTATTTAGTTTAAAGAAACCTAATATAATACATTTTGTAGGAAGTTACAGAATGTTCTTAAAGATATATTATATTAGTGTATTACGCAAGGAGCTTTGACTGTAATAGAGGAGTGGTATATTATTTACCACCTTAGGCTAAATCCTGGAAAAACCACACTCATAAACTTCATCTACCAACTCTTAATACACGTCTGTAGATGAGCGAAGAGGTTAAGAACCTAGGAATATTCCTGAATGCAAAGCTTACTTGGAACTCATACTTGCAGAAAGTTATTACCAAAGGAAAAATGGCCATAATGGAAGTAAACAGGGTGTTCAAGAAAACGTGAGGATTAAAATCACATATTGTACACTGAAGTGATAAAACCCATGAGAGGCATTCTGATAGCAGTTATCGAAATCCTAGAAAATCTCTTGCCACTCTTGATATAATAATCAAGGCTGAAGGTACAGTAGGGGCATACAGGCTGGAATAAAGCAAGGTCTGGTCGACTGGAGCTGCTCTCGGTCAGACTAGCATCAAAGGTATGGTTGTGGTTGAAAATGAACAGTGACATTATGCCAAGAGCCTATTACTTTGACAGACCCTATATCATTCACACTAGCTGAAAGGCAGGATCCGATCTATCACTATTCCAGTCAGGAAACCTCGTTTTGTTTATGGACGGGTTCTAGACCAACCGTGGTATAGGAGATGGACTACACGAAGCCGCATCTAGACTCACCATAACACTAAGGCGGCAAGCATACTACGCTATTCCATATATGTTATTGATGCTTGTCTTCTAACGAATTTGACGAGGGATTATAAGAACAGGACCGTTCTAATTTTATTCGACAGTCAGATTGCGCTGAAATTGCTTACATGTAATCAAATTACATCAAGACAGATCTGGGATTATCTTCAAAAACTTATTGGTTTGATAATATATGACAAGGTTACTCTGGCATGTGTATTAGGGTAATGACAAAGCGGACCAACTTGCACCCCAAGGGTCTGCTACCACATTTATTGGATCAAAACCAGTATTTCGCGTTACTAAGACTGCTAGATTGTTGTTCTGGTGGAACACCATCAACACTAGATTCACTGGAACCACATTGCAAGCCACAGGCACAGCACACTCTTGCTGGGCAAATCAACAGGCCAATTAAGCAGCGAAATCTTGCGCTTAAGTAGGTAACAAATTAGGGTGGTGACAGGACTAATAACTGGCCAGCTTAAGGAAGCATCTTGACACAACGCGCAGTTATAGTGAAGAACGAATCTATAAACTATGTGGTACATCATCTCTCGGAGACACCTTCAAGGATGGATCAATCTAGAAAGCTTATACCCACGATACAAACTAATGAACAGGCTGCTGTACCCAATTAAGACAATCAACATGTTTACATAGAACAGAGGATACAATAATTCACTAGGCTGCAGTGTAAGTACTTCTTTTCTCAGTCATAGCCTGCTAGATTATTCAGTCATTCAGTAAGTGAAATTGCTAAAAAAATATATGAATCTGAAACAAAGAAACGTTGAGGAAAAAAGTGAAGAGAAATAATTTAATGAGATAAGACTTGGACTACCTGACCTCTAACGGATACAAAAGAGTCCCTAAATATATTGTATGAATAAGAAAAGTGTTTTGCAGCAAACTCAGTGGAAGGTTTTCTACAGAATTCATGTTAAATTTAGATATATAAATTTAAGAAGAAAATTATAAAATAAATTGTGCAATAAAAAACATTTTTTCTAAGATAAGCTTACAATCAATGTTGCCTGCCAAATAAAAAAAATAAAAATTTAACATATTCAACGTTTCTCCGTGCATATAACTTTGGTAAATTATAATGTTTTAAACTAACTTCTTATCCTACAGAATATATCTCACTGTTGAAGCAATAATTTAAATAAAGAAGTTTTTTTTGTATTAATTTCAATATATTAATATACTTAAAATACATAGGATTTCAAATGCGACTACCGTATTCTAAATAGGAACACCCCAGTGCATTGAAAAGAAGTATCAAAGATCTAACCCATTGAAAATTTTTGGAAATTTTGAGTACGAATCACTAATTGCGATAAGCTTTACTGACAATATAATTTTATATGTCGATCATAATGTAATTTAGTATCTAGAAGGATACCCAGATTCTTGTGCCAATTCTCTAGTAAAATTAACAATATTTTAGCTATAACTAAATTAGATATCAAAAAATCTTATACGCTTGCATTTACTAATGTTGTGGAACATAATATTTTCACTGCTATATTGTTCAAACATACTAAGATCATTTTGAAGTAGGCCGCCATCCTCCATCGTCGGGACGTTTTCGTAAATTTTTGTCATCAGCATGCAAAAAATTTTTAGAATTTATGAAACAAGAATTAATATTAATAAAAATGAACAACATAAGAGTCCTAAGTCTGACTCCCATTATTATTAAATTTCACATACTGGCTACGATTATTAAGATAAGTTTAAAGCCAAGCCAATAGGCTTCTGTGATCATCAAGGCACTATAATCTGATGAAAAGAGTGTCATGATGAACCTTATCAATAGCTTTAGAAAAATCAATGTACACAGCTTCCACAACCTGAAATGCTTGGTTCTTACTTTAAAAATTATCAACTATTAATAAGAATTTCCACTAAACTAACATTTGTACTACAAAATAAAAATGGGTGGTTCCTACTCCAAAATTTAAGAATTAGTAAAAATTGAGGATGACCAGTCAAAATGCCCATAAATATTCTAATCTTAAAATAAAACGTTAATTTTTTGCTCTTCAATTGTGGTTATTTATCTAATTTTATTCCAAAGTGTTTCGACTATTTTATCAGAAATTTTTACTTTATTTGTTTTCAATGTTATTTTTTGTATTTCTTGTCTTGTCAAATTTTCCGACAGCCAATAATTTCCTAAAACGGACACGAATTATGCCGACTCTTAAAAAATTGGAAGTTAACCAACTTCTTAGTTGATAATTGATGGTTGATAATTTTTAGTTGGCAATATGAACAGATGAAAGGAAACGCCTTGTGTAGTGATTTTAAGTCTCTTTTAGAGATAGGCAAGATTTTTTGATAGAATAATAACGACGGATGAAACATGGATCCGTCACTACGACTCTTATGAAATAAAAATTATAGTATGGTTCCATTCCATACTATGGAATGGAAACAGCGTAGTAATCTGCTCATTCAAAGTGCAGACAACTACAAGAAAAGTTAAGTTATGACCTCCGTTTTGTGAATTGCTTAAGGGGTCGTTATTATTGATTATTTAAAAAAATGGTATACAATAACCAAGAAATTATTATGCTGAACTTATATCGAAACTATGCAGTGTAATTAAAGAAAAGCACAGAGGAAGATTTATGAAAGATTTGCTCTTCCATCAATATCACATGCCCAGGCACATATCGTGTGCTATTACAGAAATAGAATTTGAATCACTTGCACACTTATCTTATTTACTCGATCTGGCTTTTAGTGACTATCGCTTAGTGCCAAAACTAATAAAAATATCCATGAGAGAAGGTATTGGTGTGCTGAAGAATCCATTATTGCCGTCAATTAGTAGTTCAAGTAGGTTGTGCAATCTGTATATAGACTGGAAGCAATTATGTTAGGTTTTATCCAGTTTCAATTTTAAATGATCAAAGGTGGGTATAAGAATTCATCCTCATATTAAATAAAATTTGGTATATAACAAAATACTATTTTTTCTGGAAGATCATTAAAAGTTATTTTATGTCTCTCCCGAAATACGTTTCAAACACATCGTGGTCTCGTGAGTGTGTCTGTATAGAACTAAATAAAAATTCGCAACTCGTCGCTAGATTGTTCTTGATTTGATGCTGATTTTATATATATCTCTTTATAGTTAAAGTTTTTTGTGTTTTTCGGTCGACTTGCAGCGAAATATATTTTTGGGTTCATAAAATATATAAACTCTGTAAGTAAATACACATTTTTCGCTATGTAGTTTAAGATCCACCTTAGGCGAAATAACTTTCAGCTTATCTTAATGCAACTTTGATATACTGAAATTTACAGTGTCGTAAATAAAAATTTTTGAGGAATATAATAAGTAACTACAGTTTATATGCAACAATGTACGTTGTTTGCAGTGAGACTTTTTTTCCAATAACTTCCACTTAACTTTTATTTAATAGTAAATCGGAAAACTTTCCTTTCCGTTTTAAGTATATTTTTAAGTATTAAAATTTGTTTTATTATTAAGATAAGATATGTTGGTAAAAAATACGCTTTTATCAGAGACGAAGACGGATTTTGTAATGAGTTTTTTTCAATTATTATGGCTGATTTTCCTGCTTTTCTTGTTTCTAATATTATGGATCAAATTTTGTTTGTTGTTACGCCAATGTAAATCATGTATGCAAAATTTCAAGTCGCATTACAAATTTTTTTTTGGCATTTTCATATCGAAGGATGAAACATGGTTCGGTCTCTATGACTCTGGAACTAACTATCATAGTATGGAATGCTGACATCCTGGCTGTCCATCTCCCTTCGACGGTACAAAAATTTGAAGTGAAGGCATCTGTTGGAAATATTCTAGCCTCTGTATTTTGAGTTTCCCAAGAGATTATTTTTGCTGATGATTTTAAAAAAGACATATTATAAGAGAATTTTATTATACCCAACTAATATGGAGATTGCTGGACGTAATCCGAGAAGAAAGCAACCTAATAAAAGACGTTCTTTCCCATTGGGATAAAACGCCCAGTCACATGGTTGCAATTACGAGAGCTGCATTTAAATTACTTCATCACCTCACTTTTATCCAATTTAAATCCCAGTGATTACTGCCTGTTTTCAAAACTAAAAAACGATCCATGATAAAAACCATAAGTAGTTACTGTAGGTGGAAATTAGTGGTTTGAGGAGCGGTTGCAAAATCATGGGAAGAGTGTATACAGATTGGAGGGAATTATGTGGTAAAATAAATTTTCTCCATGGCGTTTAAAAAAGTGTACAACAATTAGAGACACTATTGATTTTCACAAAAATTTCCATTCATCTTTTTGGTAGCAACCAGATTGTGTGAGTTGTTTCAAGTTAAAATTACAGAATATTCACCGCAAAATTTTGCGAAAGTTCAAAAATATGTAAATTTTTTTAAAATGCGTTAGTTTTACTGCTATGTGTACATATTTTTTCTGAATGGTGTTTATTTGTTCACCGAAACAAATTGATTCTATAATGAAATATCAAAATACCTGGATAGATCGCTCGAAGCTCTATCAATCAAGTACAGAATTCCTAAATAATTGCGCATATCTCGGAAACAGGAGTGTTCACTACATAAACAATCATTTACACAAAACGTTTTCATTGTTGTCAAATTATGCAAGCAATAGCACATCATATTTTTTTCAGTTAATTCTGACGTCGGCGATTTAATATACGTTGAATCGGAATAAATGAATCTTAATGTAGAGATTTGTATCATAAATCGGTTTATCTGCCTGTTTTGTTGCTTCAAGTTTATTCAGCGAGTACAATAATGGATTCTGTATTAGGTTATTGTGATAAAGAAAATGACATAATTATGGAGCTCTAATGTAATGTACTCTACAGCAGTGAAGATTTAGGAGAACTTATAAAGTCTAAAAAAATAAAATAACCGACTTACAAAATTGTACTAAAAATCAGTTAACTGTATTTTCAGATATTATGCTCTACACAGCTATATATATATATATATATATATATATATATATATATATATATATATATATATATATATATATATATATTACTATTATTTGACATTTTATGCGATGTTTTTTGGTTAGGATACCCTGGTGTTCAAAAAAATAGGTAAAAAATTAACTTTTTTTTGATGTGACTTTTGCATTTATAAAATAATTTTTATATTTCATAAATAAAATATAGTCTTACGGAAAAATAAAGAAATCACATTTTTGACGGGTACTGAATAAACTATGGACTTTAAATAACCCCGAAAAAGTAATCTATCGGATTTAGATCCGGTGGACCAGGAGGCTAAGAAATAGGCCTACCTCTGCCTGTCTCTAACGGTCTGGACACGTTTGATTTAAGTATCTACGAACCAAAACACTGATATGAGTCAAGGTACTATTGTGTATAAAATTTCTAGTCTTTGATCGTTAGACCTATCTTCAAGTAAGCCTGGCAAAGTATTTTTCAGCAAGTCTAAATATGTAGGCCCGTCTAAATCTTAATGCATAATATGCAGCCTTATTATTCGATCTCCCAGGATACCTGCTCAAACAATGATTGATTTTTTTTAAATGAAGCTTCGAAAATTACTTAGGGATTTTCGTCTGCAAATATACGGTTATTATAAAAATTTACAATACATTCACCCGTAAATCTTGCTTCGTCATTAAAAATCGGACTTAGCGTTATTTCCACCATCCATTCATAAAACTGAACTCAGGGAAATAGATCTTGCGGTTGAAGCACCTAAACCCTGTACATAGTATGAGTGAAAAAGTTGTTCATTTAAAATTTCCCATTAAGTACTCTTAGGAATACTTTCTTGTATAGCAATTTTTTTGTACTTATATTTGCTGCAATAAGAACTCTTTCCTCTGCCTGTGGAGGTTCGATTAGTACGGCTTTTCCCATAGCCATTTCTATTGGACGTAAAAGTACCATTTTGTCTCAAAAGCTGGTGTATTTTAATAAATAATTTCTCGCAAGGAATTTGCTGATTTGGAAGGGATTCTCGATACAACCTGTGAGCTTCCCGACCACCACAATTAGCTTTGTCATACATAAAATGCATATCAGCTAATTCCGCAAATGAATAATCTGACATTTTATTTCAATTATTACACAAATTTTCAAAAAAAAGTTTGACTAGAGTCTCTTAATAAGACAAATAATTGTGGTTCTTTTTTATTTTGATATTAATCATAAGCGACTTGATGTTTAGTTTAAACACAAATAAATCAGAATTTATGCATTGATTTAATTAAAACGCGTTTTCTCCTAAACTATAAGTTTAGTGATTTTTTACAAGACAATTTTTTTTATGTAAATATTTTTGCGGAATCATAATTTTTAGGCAGAATTTTAAAAAGGTATCACGTAAAAAAATAGGGATAGATAATCTAGACCGACCCTCCGTTCTGAACGCCTTTAAATAAACTTGCCACTCACTTGAAATATCAAAAAATAGCATTTATCTATGTTAGTATTAGAAGATACATCGATGCTTCAAGCAGTTCCAAAAATATTAAGTAAAACCCGTATTCTATGTCACCTTTAAACGACCATAGCTCCTTTATGACGCATTTGAGGACTTATGATCATATGATTCTTTTTTCATATTTTCATATGTAGAATCTTTCTTCAAAGTATGAAATTTTCGGATAGCCTTTTCATTCAAAAAATTCCGAAACTAATTTTGTATAAAATTTACAATTAGCACTATCTGTTACTTAACGACAGAACTATGTAATATCATGCCTTAGTTACACACAATGGAGATGTGAGCGCTGTAATTTCATTTATTGGCCAATTGTGTTCATTTGAAGTAGATGTCTTTTTGCCGCTGCGTCATAATTTTCGCTATGGTGCGACGCGCCGCAATCAAATTTTGTTTGAAATTGGGAAAAAATGTGTCGCAAGGTTTTCGAGTGGAATGCGCGGTTCAAGAACGGTCGACAGTCGCTGGAAGACGCTCCACGAGAGAGAAGCCCTTTAACCTCGATTACCGACGAGATTGTCGAACATATGCGCATCGCACTGTCTCGTTATTGACTAATAACGGTTGAAATGTTGTCAGAGGAAATTAATATCAGTGTAGGAAGCATGTACCACATTTCGCATGATGTCCCGAGAAAAACAAAGTGTGTGTGAAGTTCGTCCGCTGAAAGAGCGCCGTGTGGCAGCTTCATGCGATTTAGTTAAATGAGCAGACACACATGAAAAATTTTTAAGTAAAATTGTAACCGACAATGAACATGGTATTTTCAATATGATCTATGGACCAAACGCCAAATCGCTGAGTGGCGAGGCAAGACAGAAGGGCGACTCACCAAAGTTCGAGACACAAAATCGGAAATCAAAATAATGTGCATTTCGTTTTTCGATACTGGCGAGATTATCCATAACGAATTCGTGCTCCCGGGTCAAACAGTGAACGCACAATTTTGCAAAAGTGCCGTGGATCGACTTTTAAAGTGGATTTGTCGTGTGAGACCGGAATTGTACCGCACTGGTGACTGATTTTTGTGGCACGAAAATCGCCAGCCCATTTCTCAATACTCATCACTCAATTTTTGGCCCAAAAGTCGATCTTCATGATTCATCACCCACCCTATATGCCAGATCTGGCTCCCGCAGATTTTTTTTATTCCCTAAATTGAAAATGACGATGATGGGAGAACGTTTTGAAGACGTTGAGGCCACTCAAAGGAATGTGATTAGGGTTGTGAAAGCTACTTCAGAAGAGGAGTTTTCCAGGTCGTACCAGCGGCTATACGAGCGCAGCAAAATTTGTATAGAACGAGGAGGGGATTATGTTGAAAACTAAATTCAATCTTTTTCTAAACTCTTGTTTTCATTCTTAAAAAAAATTAGTTTTGGAACTTTTTGAATGAATTGTGGTATATTGTTTTTAAACTAAATAAGAAGAGTGACGTAATTATGTTAATTTATTTAGTACAGCTGAACAAAAAACAAAGTGAGGTCACAGAAAGCTCAGCGACTTTGTGAATGAGGTGTTGTAGAGATAGCTTCCTCTTTACTTTGGTTATTCTCTGGAAGGATTAAATAAATGCAATACCTATAGGTAAAAATTTTAAACTCTAGTATTTCGGAAATGATTTGAAATAAATATTAATAATTGTTTGACAGTATGACAGAAAAACCAGTAAATCCATTACATATCAATTAATTTTGCTAGTATGTTTTTAGTTCTTCATAACAAATCTCGATAAAATCAATAAACTAATTGTACTTCAAAAACTAGAGAACATGGAAACTCGCTGAAGAAATATCCCTGTATAATAAAATCTCATAAAAACATTTTTTAAAAATAAATTAACACAAACAAAGGACATATCTATCCAGTATATTTAAGTGACATCAATCCGATATACATATTAGTCAAGAAGAAGTGTTCTTCTGACATTTACAAGGCATTTTCCATCACCTTGAGATATCACTTTTTTCGAAGTTGTCAGATTACATATGCAGCAGTGTATCAAGTTTTTCTTCTTGGTAAGCTTTAGCGGCAACATGGCGGCAGTGCATAAATGTACATCGCATTTGAATACATGAATATAAATGAAAAAATGTGTATCATAAATCCGTTTATCCTTCGGCGTTGTTGCTTCGGGTTTATTCAGTGAAAATAATAATGGATTTTCAATTACTACTTCATTATAATTCAAATAAAATAAATTAAATAATTGAGAGCGATAAAAATTATAATTGGAAATAGATTGTGTTGTGACATGTGTAATTATGATAGAATAAATTTATCTATTCGTAGAATAAATGTTTTAGTCTGGCAGCCAGGGGGGTTTTCGTGGCCCTTTTAGATCCACAAGTGTTTTAGATGTATCTTTTTCTTGCTGAATCCGAATATTTTTTCGTCAAGTGGTCAGATAATTTGTTATTAACAATTTAATTGTTTAAAATGCCGTAAAAAATTTTCCATGATAGGTACTTATATAAAACGAATGCATATCGATAACTATATTGAACACAAAAAATCTAGTTCAAAGTTTATCAAAAAATATTAATTACAATCAAAGCTATAGCAAAATTACTGTTAAAAAATGGAAAATTGCGATATGTTCAAGCTTTTTCACTAATAAGTTGGCTTCTAATTATTAAAATAAGCTCTATAAATGGTAATTTGAAAAGTAGAGTTATAGGCTTCAAAATGAGACTTTATAAGCGACACTTCTATTGTTTATAATAAAGCTACATTAGTTTAAAGTTGAAATTTTTATTTAAAAGACGCTGAGTAATTTGTTTACAGGCATTTTAAGATATTGAATTTCAGAATATTTGCTATAATTTTTTGGAAAATAAAAATGGAAAATTTCAAACTGAATATAAAAAGACTGTTTCAACTTAAAAAACTTTACAGCAGAAAATGGAATGCAAGTATGTTTACACAACAGGAGGAAGGTAACAATAGTTTAATTTACCCAAAGGTCGCTTAAAGAAAATAAAAATATACATCATATCTTTGTATTTGATTTTCATAAAATAATAGAAAGTCCATAAATCAATATTATTATTTCAAATCTATATCCCTCTGCCTTCCTAGAAATTGGAAGTTACTAGCCAAAATTGGAATTCATAATTTTATTCAGTTTTAGAGAGGAAGAAAGTGTTTTAAAATGCAGAACGGTCTGATAACCATGTTACAGTTAACGCAAAAAAAAAACTTGTAAATTTTAGGACAAAGAAGGAATCGAAGAAAAAATACGAAACCTAATTTTTTACTAAATAGTAAAGGAAATGAGTCTGTTAAAATAGGAAATGTCCCGTAATTTTTTGACGAATTATGAGTAGTTTCATAAATGGTTCTGAAAATATTTAGATAGCCTTAGAAACTATTTATAAATTTGAAGTTTCAAAATAATATCGTTTATATAATATTTAAGAAAATTAGTGTGCAGAAAATTCTTTTTATTGAACATATCAATAGAAGCTGGATAGCTTCTTGTTTGCTCTCGACACTAAATAGATAAAAATGATGTAATCCTAGTATTTTTTGCAGCTGAATCTGAATAGGTCGTTCAGAAATCAGAAATCAGAAATCTAGAAACAGGTTAGAAAATAATAATTTTTCGATCTTAAACCAATTCTATCGTGGAGTGGTGGAGGCTCAAAAATTCGAATAATTTGAAAAATCGAATTATTCGTTTTTTGTTTTCGAATTGCTCGATATATATATTTTTTTGATTATAGACTTGAAACATAGAAATAATTGCATTTATAATATGTTAAGAACAGTAAATAATCTATAATTAAACAAACTAATTTGATATATGAACGTATCCACATATCTACATACATACATATATCCTCTCAAAACCTTATCAGTATGATTTTAAATGTTCAAAAACATAAAGATTTGACAAAAGATCAGATTTTATCCATCAAACCCATTAAAATAATTTTCCAATGGGAAATTAAAAATAATTGTTTTTTGGAGAGATCATGCTATAAATTATATTACAGAAGTTCTCAGTCTATTTAAGCTATACAATTTGATAAATATCAAAAAATTCGAATTATTCGAAAAAATATAACGAATAACTTGATTTTTCGAATTATTTGCAAAACTGAATATTCGATTTGAAATTTCGATCGAATATTACTATTCGATTCGGTTCGAATTATTTGACATTTCGAATTATTCGCACATCCCTATTTCAAACGCTTATTAACAAATAACATTTTTGTGCTCACAGCATGGTTCGATAGTTACGTGGGTCATAATTTTGGCTCTCTTTTACTGTTTTCATCTGTTCTATTTAAATTTGGAATTTGGCAAAAGAGGCACGCTTTCACACGTGTTTTCGGTATACATATTTTTGCCAATCTTAGGTATCTGTAAATTGCCTATTTGTTTTTGTAGTCGTGCTAGAAGAGAAAAAATTGTTAAAAAGTAAAATTAGTGATCACTTGCGTGTTTTATTATTTAATTGGATAAATATACACCAAATTCAGGTACTTATTTCAATTTCATGGGCTTTTATGCGCTCTTAAAAAATTTCGAAAATACTGACTCCGATATGTTCCTATTATTTCAGGGGCCAGCTTTTTATAGCTCTTAGTAATTTTTCAACCATATGACAGTTTTTATAAGTTGTATCCCAGCAATTTTAAAACATATAAGCTATTTTAGGTTCTATCAAGTATTGAAATCATTTATTCAGGGTTTACAAGCTTTGCAATCTAATATCCTAGTTTCGAAGCTTTATGACGGTTTTTGTTCCTTGTTTTTATTCGAGGCTTATCCCATATTCCTGAAGCTTTACTATCTTTATTAAAGATACTACATACATATCAGGCAATAAATACCTTTCTTGGTGTTTTTAAGTGTTCTCAAGACCGTTTATTGGTGACCACAGCCCGCTTGCAAGTATTCAGTCAGATAAGTAGCTGTAATATTTAAACTTATTACAAAACGAAACAAGGAATCGTACTGTAAAGAAAATTGCAACTATATCATTTTTTTTCTAATATTATAGCTGCACTTAACATATATTTTGCTTTATTATTTATAGCTACACTTAAAATATCTATGCCATTTTTGCTCTGTTATTTTTAACTAGAGATAACGAATATTCTGACTAAAGTAAATTTTATAATTTAATACAAGTACGTTGAGTTTTATTTGGATAATCTGTAGTTACAAAGTCTTAGGTTACGTGCTGCTTTTGCACTTTGTAGCAAGTGAATTATATAATCCCCGCCCATATATATATATATATATATATATATATATATATATATATATATATATATATATATATATATATATATAAATTGCCACACTAATAAGGGCTAGCTGACTTAGGCATTGTGGATTTTTAAAGAAATGGAACTTAACATCGTAACCTAATCCACTTAAAATTCCTTACAGCCCATTTAATTAATAAGTAACTAAGTAATAAGTGGTCATAATTTAAACTTTTAATTAACAATGAACACTCAAAGATTCTAAAACTATTTGAATTTACCAATTTTTGCAGAAGTTACGAATGGTGAAAAATATAGTAAATAGGTCAATTTTTAATCTTATATTGTTAGCAACCTTTAAATTCTTGACTTTTTATTTATATATGAACTTTTCTTCTCGTTTTGATCAATACTTTACAATAAGATTCGTTTCAGATCGAAAAATTAATATTTTTTAATTTGTTTAAAGAATTGCGATATAAAAAAACGTAAAACTTTTCAAGACTTTCGAACAACGTGTTCGGTTTTAGCGGCATAAAATATATAAGATTACATAGGCTTTATCCATTTAGGGTCAATTTTTAGGGCTCCGTAGTTAGCTATGTGACGTGTTATTGCTTTTTCAGAATTTCAACTTATGCATGGTAATTTTGCAGATGCTCTTATTTAATCCAAAAACATACCCGAAGTGAAATTAGACAGGTGTTTAGCTTCTCAAGAATGAATTAAATAAGCATCAAAATTACCTTACAGTTGTAGCCCTATTTTAGGAATATCTCCTTTGGTGAATGCGTTTGGCAAGGCAGTGGGGGAATCAAATATAAATTTAATTTCTTCTGTAATGGGTGCAGGTCGTGTGGCATTCTTTGACATGGAAGCGCGGGCTTTAAACAGGATTATGTACTTCTAAAAGGCAGCCTAAATGTAATTAATTAATTTTGAGAAGTTTTTTTTTTTAAATTTTCTTTTGTTCCCAATTAGTTTTTTTTTTATCGCAGTTGATTTGATTGCGCACTTATTTTGTGTTTCATGAAATTTCAACGGTAGATTTTGAAAATCTGGGAAATTCGACATAACAGCACTAATTAAATAATTTCAATGAAAATTGGTGCAACTAAGTTACGCTTACCAATTTATGAAATATAGATAAAAATTGTTTCAAATTTTATTTCTGATGTTTCAATAACCTTACCGATAAAAATTCCGTCTTTTCAAATAAAACTTTGCAGGAACATGCTCTCAACTAACCCCAAGATGGACGTGTAATGAAATTATAAAATTGTGCTCTAACATAATGCGTGTTCGACACGTTCTTGCCCAGTTTTTACGTGATTGTTTTGTAAGATGTAATTTATAACTCTTTTTTTCAGTAAGAGCGATTGAAAAATTCTTATTTTGGCAGGGCTAACTTTAGCAATTTTATATATATTTTTTTGTTCTTACCGTTCTGTAAAGTTGAACTGAAATTATTAAAGCTTTAAAAAGCTGACCCATCTAAATGGAACCTAAATCTATACCAGTTTAATACGAAAACTTGGCTGGCACACTAGTATTATTCTGCCTTAAGACAACCTATGTTCATGCGATAGAGTTAGCAAAGGGTTACTCAAATTGGCTAAGTAGTTACCTAGATACCGTGAATAGACCTACACGCACCCAACGCCAAGTTTCTTTATAGCATCATATTCCAATCGAATTGGATTAAAGCATAGTTTCGATTTCGTATAGAAAGAGATAGTTTTAAGTTCTATATCAACCACTCCGAAATGATTCCAGGAATCATCTATTAACAGAAAAATGTCAAAATTATACGATTTTTTTTTAATGTATCTCCATCAATATCAAATCTAGAGAAGAATATTAATGAAAGATTCATCCTAATCCGATTAAAAGCTATATTTGAGGCCAAATCATACAAGCTGTCGCGTGCCGAGCTTGATTACTAAATTATTGTGCAAAAATTATTTAACCCATCGGAACTATTTTTTGGAAAATTTATTTGTTGTAATGGAAAGTTTAATGTGCCGAAAGGCCGAAAATATTGGATATGTTTAAAGTTGCTTGCCGATATTTGAAAAAATTTTTGTTTTCATTCTTTTTCCCCTTATTTTTCCAATTTCCAATGTAAATTTTCATATTTTCCAAATTAAAATAGCATCAAAAGAAAAAAATTGGACGAAAAAATTATATTTCATAACATATAGCTCTGGGATTAATATTTACAGAAATATAAAGAAAAAAGATGTTAGAAAAAGCTAATAATTATTCCCGGCAATATTCCAGAGTAACTTATCTAGAAAGTAAAACTACCTCTTGCTACAGCAATTTCGGTATCTAGTTCGACTGGACTATTAATTAGATAGATAAATTAAAACATTTTACTACTTCCTTTTACAGTGGTAGTTTATTAAGGTAGTGGGTTGTTAAATAAAAAAGACATCCTGTTTGTAGTTTGTATTGTTTGGTAAATGGGTTGAAGATTTATATTTTACATTGAAAATCAATAGTACTAAAAATAACAATACTATGTGGTGAAAATAATGACAACACTATTTTATTTATAATTTATGAATATTGAAAAATAAATTTATCGATTTTAGCACATGGAATATTAATTTGGTATTAAGTTCGTTTTATTAAAACAACAGTGTCAGATACATTAAAATGTAAGTTGATGATATTAACAATTGGAATGTAGTAATGATGAATTATGAATTAATTACGAAAGATAACTTGTTAAATAGAGTAAAACCGTACAATAATGATGCAAGTAATTAATTTTCTGATAGTATCTGGGAAATTGCTATAATTAAAAAACCTACTTCTTTAAATTAATGATGCTCCTTAGATTTTTAAATCACATATTCAGAGAATTAAAATTGTGCCAATAAACAGGTAATTTAACAATTATTAAATTGACTGCAATATAATATATTATTATAATTTTTTTATTCTTTTGACTTTTAATTACTCTATAAAATAAGAGGGCCCAATAATAATATCTCACAAATCCGTGGAAGACTTTTTATAATAGAATGAAAAGGATAAGAAATTTGGTTCAGATAATATGAAAAGGTGGACAATGAACTACTTTATAAAAGTTATTAGTATTTTAACCTTCTGGTAATATATCTATTATGACCATGAACTCTCCTTGAGAGGATTCCCAAAATAATTCGTTAATGAAAATTTTTTTACGCATATATCGGATGCGACCTTTGAAGGAAATGGTTTATAATATTTTAATAAATGCGTCGTAGAGTAATAACGCAGCAGAGAGCAGACTTTAAAATATTACTGACATCTATCCACTTTCCACATATTAAATGGCGGCTGGCAATTGTGAAAGATCAAATAGAAAGGAATTTCTTTTTTAGAAATTTCGATTCTCTATGAAAAACTACTACTGTACGCCAAAAATATTTGCGTTTCTTTTACTGGTGGCCCAGTTATGATTTAAAAGAAAATAGGAAAAAATATATATAGCATTGTATATTCTAAATTTACGGCCGGTCGTATTATAAAAGGTGTTGAAACTGACCTGTATCTACTACAAAATGTTGTTGGATTCCTTTTTGACAAGAGCTGCGCACCCAATTTAACATTTCAGGTGTTAAAAACTACTTGCCTGTTGAATCAAATATTTTATATTTTCTGGTGTGGTTGCTGTCATAGCCATAATTCTCCACAGAAATTTTAAGAGGGACAAATTGGAAGACCTCGTAGGCCAGTTTACGGGGCCACTTGAATCAATTTATCTATCTCCAAACGTGCCATTAAGGTGATCTCATTAAGGTGATCTCTTACATATCGCTGAAACTACACCCCTTCTTGCTGACAGTGATTTAGAATTTGGTGCCGTAATTTGTACAAGAAAAATTATAGTTCTCAATCAACTAAAAAAGCCTTGTTCTAAAAGGACATATATATTCTGTTCTAACACAGTTAGCAAATTAAAGGCTACTTGAGATCGGAAAGAACTTTCAGCAAAGGTGGAAGCTTTTTCTATGGCAGTGCACGGCCACCTGCAGACTGATTTCGAACTCGTTGGGTCCATCAGTGCTGGGTAGGTAAGCCCACCTAACCAGTGTTGCCACAGACCTGTTTTCCAAGCGTGGCGTTAGCAAAATTTTAATTAAAAAAGTTAAGATTTTTTGGTTAAAATAAGTCAGTTAATCACACTACCTAAACTTATATCAATCAAAGTTTTGACAAAATCACGAGAAAAAAAATCTCTTCTATTCTATATAGGCAACAAATATATATATATATATATATATATATATATATATATATATATATATATATATATATATATACATATATATATATATATATATATATATATATATATATATATATATATATCATTAGAACTGATATTAGCTATAATAGAATAGCTCAAGTCTTCAACAAATTGTAGGTTTTTATACAAAATTAAACAAAGACTTCTGAAGGATTCCAAAATTCAACTTAGAAATTATTTATTTATGAATAAAATGTGCACAGGTATTAACGAGCGAGATTTTGCAAGAAAGAGTGAGAGAGTGAATCAGGGAAGAAAGCCAAATCTCGCTAAATTTAGCGAGCTATGGCAACGTACCACCTAACCATTAAAAATAGGAAACCTTAAAGCAATCTATATTGTCCTAAATAAAGAGCTCAATTCAAGCAGTGCTTTCTCCCAGTATGTCACGTAATCTGAATAGAGTAAATTATAACTATAGTTTCTCTTATATAAGGATAACCGTTTATATTTCGGTAAATAGCAATACTGGCGTTGCTAAGTACGATGTGACGTATCCACTGCAAAAAGTGACGTTTTAGAAGGAATAAGTACTCAGAACGTTTTGACAGACGCCATTTGTATTTACAGTAACGTCAGAATTTTATCTCTATCTTCTTTAGTTAAAATAAGTTGCCCGAAGGATTCATTTTTCTATAGTAAAGTGTAATTGTCTACTCTGTACTGACGAGAAATAATGAGTTCAAAACCGGTTTGTAGGTGGCGGTACAATGGTTTCCACTTTTTGCAATCTGAAGTATAGCTTTCGATTTCTAACTAGAGCAAAGCACGCATGTCCTTATAACATAAGACTTTTTTAGTTGATTTCTCATATATATATATATATATATATATATATATATATATATATATATATATGCATATATATATATATATATATATGCATATATATATATATATATATATATATATATATATATATATATATATATATATATATATATATATATATATATATATGCTAGCTGCAAGTATATATATATCATTTCATCACTTACTATTTTATTGTATCCTTCTATAAATTTACTCGAAACAGATTTTTATGGGATAATCTCTGGGAACCCTTCAGAAATGAATATTCAAAAAGATTTCTACACGTCGTATAGTTATGGAAGTACATCAATTATGGATTAAAATAAAATAATAAATTTAAGAACTCCTTATGCAAATAAAACTACATCACAAGATAAAAGATAATGTTCTTTTTTACAAGACACGAAATCTCGTTTATGACTGCCACCCATCACACACACCTTACAGCGAAATAGTTAAAATCTAATCATAATACCAACCTTTGACCACTGACGGCCTCTTTTGACTTTGTTGGCAATCTATGTCAGTAGGATAAAAGGCCTTAACACACCTTTAAATGGTCAGCGTTGGTATAATTACGTTTGCAAAGTTAGACTTTTGATCTTTTGATTGCGGCTTGTCGGAAATTTCGTGGCAGCACCTATAACGCCCGCTACTTCAAATTAAATTGGAATTTGTGGTTACTAAGGATGTGTTAACGCCTACAGCATTATCAAAGGGGTCTCTTTTCTTTGTTTGTGTGGTTGCAGCTTTCGTTTTAAAAATTTTATAAAAAGTTATTTTATGCAACACTGAGCATTATGAGTCGATTTTTTGAAAAAAGTAAAGCCATGTTATTTTAAAAATTCCAAAATAGATCTATCAGTATATCACAAGGTTGTAACCTTTCTAATTTTTCCATTCCTAAGGATGAAATATTGCAGATATTAATCTCAAGATCAATGTAAAGAAAAAATTGTAAAAATAATTATTTAGGGTACAGCACCTTATGTGGAAAGTGGAGGTGGATTTTTTTCATTCACTCTGTTTCAGTTTGTTTACTAATTTGTGTTCTAGGAAGTGTTTTGTAGTAAAAAAAGAGTTCGGAGATATTGTAACATGCAGTTTAAATAAATTTGTAGGAACTTAACTGTTCTAAAAATATTCAAGAACGAATAATTTTGTTTGTGGATGTAGCTCCATTTTATTTTAAAGGAAAATAATGGTTGAAACAGTTTTGTTGTATCATGGATCCATTGGAGATGATTCAAGATGTGAAATGATTTCAGATTTAATCAATCTTAATGTTTGCAGGAAAGCGGAAACTATGGTTCTCGTAGAGTTACTTAAATTATAAAGTTTTATGCATAATACAGATATTATAATAAGTATAACATAGCCTATAAATCAGTAACAGATAATTGTAAATAAACGATTTGACAACAGAATAATAGCAGTAAAATATATCAAATTTGTCTTTCTGGTGATCATAAAGGGAACACATCGAATATAATTGGGAGAAATGTAATACATTAGTTCTTGGTTTCGGCAAATAGAAAATCTAGTTATCCATGGAACATGAAAATAAACTCTCGCGAGTCAATCAGTTAGCAAAATCTTGTTATTAACCAGTTTATACAAAAAAGTACACGAGCCCCGTTACTGGGCTTCTCCAGAGTTGTGAAATTAAATCTTATCAATAGGTTTTCGCGAGGTGTAGTAGGCAGTGGATAAAATCCATCTTATTTAAAGCTTAAGAATTTTAAGAAAAGATACTGAATTTTTTCTAATTTATCAGAGTGTACACGGTAATATGAATGACAGACAATTAAGGCATATTCCAATTTGCTTTGTATAAGAAAATAATATAACGTGCCTATACCCTGGAGCGACTGAAATTTATGACTAGATCTCACTTGAAAGCCCAGCTTTCGGAAGATCTCGACACTGTATCATTAATATGATTAACAGTTTTGAGTCTGCAGTCAAACGTGACTCCCAGGTCCTTAATTCAGTTAACGCGCCTTAGAAAAGCATCGTTGATCCCATAATCATGCAGTAGTGGCATTCTACTTCTTGAGAATGCACAGTGCATAACATTGCACGTGTCTACGTTCAGAGGCAGGTGGTTTTTTATACACCAAACATTTAATTTCATGGGATCCAGAAGCAATCGCCAGGATTCCGTATATCCCGGAAAATTTTTAAATCATCTGCATAAAGTAGGCAGCTGTTATTCAATCCACGTGTGATATCGTTAATAAAAACGTTAATAAGTGAGGGACCCATAACAGATCCTTGAGGAATACCCGACGTTACTACAAAATTACTAGATCTGTGACTACGGTATTCAACATAGTGAGAGCGGTTTAACAGGTAGCTTTCGAAAAATCTAATAAGATTGTCGTTAAAACCAAAGTCCGGTAATTTGGAAAGTAAAACACCGTGATCAAGTCGATCAAACGCTTTGGAAAAATCTGTGTAAATGACATCGACCTGAGTGAAAAAAATCAATACGCTCTGAGACCTACTGTGCAATAGTATAAAGATTGGTTACGGTTAACTTTCCAGAAGCCAAACCATGCTGCTGATCAATCATAAGAGGCGCTGTGTAAAAGGATATTTATTCCTGAAGAGCCCGCTCAAATACCTTTGCAAAATTGCACATTATCGCTATAGATGAGGAGAAATACATTTCTGAATGCATAAATTAAAAATTATAGACGACAGCTCAGCAAACGCCCAAGTACAATCCCTTACGACAAACGAAGGGATGGAATCAGGACCCGCTGTGAATTTAGTCTTTAATTTTCTACACGTCTTTAGGCATTATTTTAAGTAATGAAATAGGATAAGAATTGCAACCATGACTAGAAGTAGGTACATAAGGAGTAGAAACCCTATAAATTAGGCGTAAGCAAAGTTTCACCAGAATAGGTTCCAGATTGTTGACTCCCGAAGAACTGCTTGTTGCTGCTAACTTCTCAAAATGATTTGCAATCTTTCAATGCCAACCCTGACTGTTTCCAAGATAATGACAGGCGATGAAACTTAGATATAAACTAGGTTTCAGCATCTAAAAACGCATGCATAGAATTTTCAGCTAGGAATTTTGTGCCACTGCCTCTTCGGACCAATTAAGTCCAAGTCACATGTCACAGGGCACTACAATAACAGGAGTTATCTACTGTAATTCTTTAATACAATTATGTACGGCCATCGACCAAAAATGTCCTAATTTATGTCACAAGAATGCCCTCCTTCTTCAGGACAATTCGCCAGTTCAAAAAATATTCAAAGTTCAATCCAACTTCCTTGAGTGAAACTTTTTTGAGCTGACCTCCTGTCATATACAAAAAAAAACTATTTCTCTTGCTTATTCCAGGCTTTAATCTTTAGGTTTTTATTCTTAATTTTCCTTATAGATGTTCATTTGTTGACAGGTATAATATGTATTAAAACACCTTCATAAACAAAACTATACTGATCAAGTAGAATGTTCAACTTATGTTACAACTAGACTGAATTTAAATTTAAGCCTCTTTCTGAATCTTGTTATCAAAGTCTCATTTCACGCAATCGGTTGGAAAAAGGGCCCTTGCCGAGATTTTATAGATATATCTCGTAATAAAAAGAGGCTTAAAAGATATATGAGGGAATAGAATCAGGTAACTAGGAGAATCTGTTGAGTAAATGATAGGAAAGGTGGTCAAACGGCGCCAAAGAAAGGTGAAACCAATGGCTAAACAGACTATATGAGAACCCTGATTACTTCCCAATACAAGCGATATCCCAAGAGTAGCCTTCCTAATTGATGGAAATAATTTTCAGGTAAAAAATTGTATGTTGTTAATTTCATCGCGTCTGCTACGTCAAGTAGTATACTTCTATTTTTTTTTTGAAGATTTTAAGAATTAACTTTAAGTTCTTATTCAAAATTTCACCAGCAAGACTACGTTGACGAATTATTATAATTAGTTTGTTGCATGACGTGGATATTCTCCTTTCTACTAGTGGCAGTTTTAATGTTTGCGCGCTGATTGATCAGCAACTCGTGTGTAATATAAAATATTATATATCACCCGTGGTTAATAAATGTGAATACCAAATCAAATAGTTGTAGAGAAATTATTTTTTAGCCTCACTTAACATTAACTTTGGGCGATTCTGATACGAAAAATTACAAAAGACTTATTATGTTATATTAGAACTTAACATAATTTGTTTCCAATAACGAACACTTTATCTATTATGGCTAATTAGTGTTAACGAGGATATGTCCTTTAGCTAAAACAAACCGTTTTAACGCTTAAAACACTGAAGAGGCAACAGATGGTAATTAAAAACAGTCATGTATGGTGCCGTTAAGCTAAACGATTCTGATGGCATCTCGGCCACGAAACTGACCCCGGACAACTGTCTATCTACAGGGTATTTCACGTTTTGGTACTCAGTGTTATTTAGATAAAGTACGACAGGAACTATAATAAAGAACTTGGTACATAGGCGCACTAAGAAAAAAATAAATAGAAAATATTTTTTACGCCAATATTATTAGGGATAGGGTTAATTAACACTTGCTATTAATTTCACAAATGACATTTTATGATCTGTAAATGTGCTAACCTTCATTATCGTAGGAAGGGCTGCTTTTAAGAACTTTCCGGTCTGATAAAATATGTGAAGAATTTTTCGGTCAGTGACGTTATTTTTTTTTTTGTTTTTGCGGTATAGAAAACTAATAAAGTTTGTTTATGTTTAGAATGTTTATAGATTTAATTGCCATTATCAAATAACAAAATAATTTAATTAATTTAGCCTTTAATTAATAGAGATCCATAAATACACTGATGTTGAATAAAGTAGTTTTTGTAATATTGGGAATAAACTGCTGTTTTTTTGTAATGAAACTAGAACATTTCTTTTTTGAAAGCTTGTACATTTTGGGCGTGTTTCTCATTGTAATTATGGCAATTTAATTTATATACTGTATACAACGTGTTTCCATCTCGGTTTTACTGTTCTTTATCAATTTACAACGGTATTGTTAGTTTAACAGGCTATTTTAATGCTTTGTCGATCATGACATTAGTATGTCGAATCAAAGTAATTAGTTTAAAGTTGTTTCGCACTTCTTATATTATTAGGCACAACCTATCCACTATCTTAGGATTGTAATCATCATTAATAGTTTTTCCTCACTATCTGAAAAAGGCACTGCGTATGAAAATAATTGTCGTCACCTTTTAAATATTAAAAAATAAAAATCAATAATTACAATGAATTTCCATCAAGTATCATCTACATCTATAACATTATTTATTACTAATTGTTAAAAAAAATTGGTTTTTAAAGCGATTTTATAAATAAAACAGTGATGGAAATGGAAACATCAAAACATAAAATAAAACTATTTGGATTATTTTCTTTTTAGATTAGGAAGTTTAGACTAAAAATAGGCAAAATCAACATCAAATGCAAATGGATTTTTTCGTTTGGAAAATCATTTTTTTAGTGAATAAAAACGATTCTGATCTTTAGCGTCTCAAATTCTGTTTAGCAGACACTTTTTTTAACAATTAAGAACAACAAATCGTTTTTTTTTTAATTAATTTCACTGTAATTTGTATTCAAAAATATATCACTAAATAATAACAGGTAATTAAATAATTTAATAGTTTCGAATGCTATGTATTTTAAATCAGTGGCATTCTCTGCCACCAATAGCAGTCGAGATAGAGTTTTTTCTAACCGCTGCATCGTAATTTATTGAAAAGCCAAAATTTGACCTCTTCTCAGTGGAAATGACCTCTTCTCAGTGGAAATCTTAAACTACAAAATCGACATATTGTTTTCATTGATTCAACTTCATGTTGAATACTGACCATATTTCTTTCCAAATGCTCGCGTGTTTAATCCACAATGTAGACTGAAAATTCGCACCACCTTTGAACAAGCTCTAAGAGCTTCTTGAATCACTAGAAAAGACGTAAATAAAAACCAAAAAGTCCTTGATTTAGATTAAGTGAAATCTACGAAAACGACGTTTTTTTTTTTTATAAAATAATTCACATTAGTCTCTATCTAGAGGTCGTGGAGTATGATTTTCGCCTTGGTTTTCCATAATTTTTCTTCAATTTTTCGATAAACGGAAATCACTTTTCACTTTAGGTTTAATTCTTTACATTAAGTTGTTAAAATTTTGTTACAATCACAAATTTCACGCACACAGAAGATTCTATATTATATGAAATTTAATAAATTTGCTGTTTTAAACAATCACAATTTTTAAGGAAATCAATTTTTTTTTCAAATCTTGTTGATTGTTTGCAGCTTGGTGGTCTGGCAATTTAAATTTATCATATTATATTTATAGCTTCCGAAAAAGGTATATTAAAAAAAAGTAAATTAAATATATGTTGATCAAATTTCTATAGGCTCTAAAATTGCCAATTAAATTACTTCCAATTCGTATTCTTTGTTATTGTATTGAATTTTTATCTAATAATAGCCTCTTTAGTATCGATGATTTGTAGTTATGGACTGGAATTCTCCGTGAATTTAATAACTATAATTATTTCTCGGTTATTTTTAATCTTTATAAGCATTTAAATAGTTATAAGATCGATTAAATTTTTATAAAAAATTTGCTAGAAGGTTTCTAGCTGTTTGGTCACAAACTGGCCAGCAGTGTCCAAGATCTTCAACATTCTTTACAATTTGTGAAGGGATCGAATTTGAATTCATACGTCTCGTATGTTATGAGTTATTTTAAATCTCTGACAAGTTTCGAATATTTTTTATATAACATACTCTATGAGTAAATTCAACTTCGAAAATATTAATAACTAATATAGCTTTTACTTTAGTCTTCGTTCGCATGAATCTTATGAAATAAAAGTTTACTGACTTAGGAAAGTTGTCTATTTTTTTTTTAAATTAAGCGCTGTTCAAATAACTTTCTGTGAAAATATCATTAAAATAAGCTTAATTGCTATTAGAATAAGTCTAGACTAACACACGAAAAGATAGGGACAGACATCAGTTCAGCCCTTTTGAAGATTAGCTCGCATAGACAGATAGAATCATCTGGTACCGATCAAATTACGAATGAGATGCTAAAGTACGGAGGCCCCAGCCTTGTCACAGAGCTCACTGTTCTATTTCAAAAAATACTCCGCACAACGTCAGTACCCAATGAATGGCGGAAAAGCATCACAATTCCGATCCACAAAAGAGGATCAAAGAAACAACCCGAAAACTACAGGGGAATCAGCATACTGAACAGTTCAGCCAAATTATTAACCAAAATACTGTCACAACGGATCGTAGACAAGTTAGGGGCGTGCGAAGAACAGCAGGGCTTCCGGAATAACCGCTCTACTATCGACGGAATATTTATTATCAGACAGCTGGTTGAAAAATCTATCGAATACGATAAACCGCTGTTCATTTGTTTTGTGGATTTTACACAAGCGTTCGACCGAGTCAAACTGGAACACATAACAAAACTACTGCGAAGAAAACAAGTAGATGAAGCAATCATACGCACAATATACGAACTGAATTCCAAAAACACCATGGTAATTAAAACAAATAACACTCTAACAGAGGAAATCCCACTATCCATAGGAATAAAACAGGGTGATAGCCTAAGTCCAACACTTTTCAATGTAATCATGGACAAAATCATTGATGAGGTAAAAAGCACAAATATTGGGTACCCAATGTGACACAACACCGTTCAGATTATATGCTTTGCAGACGATGTTGCCTTGACAGCAGATAGCGAGGACAACTTATAAAGAATGATTTTCCATCTCAATCGAACAGCCAAACAGTATAATATGAAAATATCTGTGGAGAAAACCAAAGCAATGGTAATAGCAAAAGAACCGGTAAGATGCAAACTAATGGTTGATGACAAACGTATCGAACAGGTTGGGAAGTTTAAATACTTGGGAGCACATATAACAAGTAACAGGGCAGTAACGGAAGAAGTACGCATACAAGCCAACAAAGCGGCCATGATATCAGGCCAACTAAGAGACATAATCTGGAACAATAAACATATGACGGTTGAGAGCAAAGCAAGAATTTACAAGGTCTGTGTAAGACCGATACTGACCTACGGCGCAGAAACAAGAAATGAAACAACAACGACAAAACAAATTATGAGAACCACAGAAATGAAAACGCTGAGAATGATCACAGGAACAAGTTTAAGAGATAGAATAAGAAACGCAAAAATACGCGAGGACAGCGGAGTGGGGAATATTGTGAAGTGGGTTCGAAACCGTCGTAGGCAGTGAAGAAATCACGTGGAACGAATGGACGATGACAGACTAGCAAAAACCGTGATGAGAGAGAAATCAAACACCAAACGGCCGCTTGGACGGCTGGATTTCGACGTCAAACGAGGATCGATGAGGCATTGTGTAGATAACAGAACTTGGTTCTACCTAGAAGAAGAAGAAGAAGAAGAAAACAGATAGAAGAAAGCAGCCTATATGACTCTTGACAACCTTCTCTTCATGTCTGTAATATTTCATGAAAATCGGTTCAGCTGTTTGGATTATTACCCCTACGGGCAGAGTCAGATAGACAAAAAAAAGCAGCCTCTATCACTCCTAATACCTAGTCTTCATATATGTAAAGTTTCCTCGAAATTGGCTTAGCCCTATTGAAGAGTAGCCCAAATAGACAGAAAAGCCTATATCACTTCTGACAACTTCCTCTTCGGTCAAACAAAACAATAATTAAAAATAAGAACCATTTAATTAAATGTTCGAATTATTTTTCTCCAGCCTCGTGACAGTTTTTCTGAAAACCGGGAAAGCGTGTTACTCAAATGTTGATAAAGGATATTATGCAAGACATTTGAGATTCTGTTTTCAAGGTCTTCTAAAGGCTTCGGCTTTGTACTATAGACTACATTCAACATCAAGGAGATAATTCTAAGCAGGTTATGTCGGGTGACCTAGGGGGCTGTTCAGTGGGGCTTCTTCCGTCTACTAATCCAAGGAAAATTTCATCTGGATAGCCTGAAATTTCGTTCTTTTATATCACGTCGTTGTGTTGATCATAAAGTAAATTAAATAAATATTATACTGTGACATATTTAAGTAGGAATTAGCCGTCAAATTTTCCGGACGGAAGAAAGGTCTTATAATGTAGTTTCCAATGACATCTGCCCAAACATTTAATTTTTGAAGATGTTGCGTATGGTGTTCCAGCATCCAGTGAGGATTATGATCAGAAAATAACATATGGTTTACAAAATTAAGTTGTAGGTCTATAAGGTCCATTATTGACAAAGTTGCATCCGTCTATGAGCTAACGTTCTTTTATGAGGGTGCATTTTATTTTCTTTGAGGATTGTTCTAATGGGTATTTCCGTATTATCATATACAAGAGCAAGTTTTGGTTTTGCTAGTCCTTTTTGGAAGCCTCGTCTATGGTAGGATTAATACATTACTAATATGTTCAAAATTATGGAAATATGTGTCGTCACTTTTTAAATATTAAAAAATAAAAATCAATAATTACAACGAATTTTCATCAAGTATCATCCAGTGAGGATTATGATCAGAAAATAACATATGGTTTACAAAATCAAGTTGTAGGTCTATAAGGTCCATTACTGACAAAGTTGCATCCGTCTATGAGCTAACGTTCTTTTATGAGGGTGTATTTTATTTTCTTTGAGGATTATTCTAATGGGTATTTCCGTATTATCATATACAAGAGCAAGTTTTGGTTTTGCTAGTCCTTTTTGGAAGCCTCCTCTATGGTAGGATTAATACATTACCAATATGTTCAAAATTATGGAATATCCTATTGACAACTGATTTGGAAATGGGTTCCCGTTTAGTGAAAATTTGATTGAAAAGGTTGGTTGCTTGTTGGAAGAATCTATTACCATCTATCACCGCCTCATACCATCATCAGCTTAGTAACATGTTCTTGTTCTGTTAGCTGAACCATAGGATTTTGTTTCGATAAGTATAATCGATAATCAAAAAAACTAATGCCACTGATCAGAAACTAATGTCAGGGAAAAATCAAATATACTATCAAAACTTATTTAGGTAAATACTAATCATGGAAAATGAAACTTTTAATTACAAGGCTAAAATAAATAATGAGTTTGTTAAATTGAATTGTCAATATTTTCGAAACAGTTGAATTTGCCCAAAGCGGATGCTATACAAAAAATATTCTAAATGTTTTGGATATTTAAAATAATTAGTAACATACAGGATGGTGCATTTAAAAAATTTATAAGTGACATCATTCCACAATTGATGATGTTATTGTCATATGGAATGCCAAATTAAATAGAAGAATTGTAGCTTTGAAGGTTGACGAAAACCTGGATCTACTCTTACTTTCGGTTCGCCTTTAATTAAGTCATTCTGCGACATTTGCCAATCCTTTATATATACATACAAATAAAAAGTAAACCATATAAATAACTTATAGGTTTCAGTTACATCTAGATATTATTTGAAGGTCAACTACATGTTTCTATCCAAAGAGTGCTGCAACGAATAGATCGTAGTATTGAATCAAAAAACTGTGGAAAATCAATCCATCGGTGACATTGTCGTCGATTTTGTACTTGGTTTTTTAATGAGTTATTTCGAAAATATATAGTAAAGTTTATAGGTTGGACGATTTGTTAAGAATCTTTTTCGAGATTTGTTTCGGATATGCTTCCATGTGGAGAAAAGCAATTGTTAAATATGAAAACATCTACGTATTTGAGAAACATTTGCATATGTCAGTTGTACAGTTTCAAAATATTAATGAAGAAGGATATATCGTTTGTATTTTATAAATATTTATCGAATTTTTAAAATTCAGGAAACAAGTAACAAAAAATAATGATCCCTATTTAAGGGGCATAAAGGAATGGAAATTTAGTTACCAAGCAGCTTAAAAATATAGAATTAAAATAAAATATTTGCTTCCTAAATACAGAGTACCGGAATGGAAAGGAAACAATAAAATCAAGATTCCACATGACACTAGTGTGACTTATATTTAGTTTTTCTGTAAGATCTACTATGGTTCCTGCAACATATTTTTAAAGACAAATGTTCAGGTCTTCGACGAAGCGTATTTTGGAATGCTTTATCTTAGAAATAAAATTTTTGAAATTAACTGTATAATTCGTTTATTCATCCTGTTTTTATAAAGATTTTTATATGTTGTGAATTGTAGGATTAGCATTATTTTCGAGTTTAAATTGATAGTAATGCAAAACTGCTGTGATGAGTGTAATTTCCTTTTATGAAAGACAAATTTGATCTATACGTTAATCAGATTTTATTCAAGACTTTTAAATCAAAACTGATATCTTTTAAAAATTATTTAGTTATAGTTGGCAATTAAATAGAAACTAACCATCGTGCAGAAAATCTCGGAAAAAACCGTAATTTAAGAATTATTTAATACTGCCTGTGTGGTTTGCAAATTACTGAATTTCTAACAGTTCGTTAGACCAGATGTTTTAATTTACCTGTTATTATATCATTTACAAAAATCATTATAAGGACATGTAAATATCATTAGATCTTAGCTAGATTCCTTTAGGCATTTACCCATAGTACTAAATCGTTTCCGCTAAAATTCGTGATTATTGTTATTACATCGCATTCTTTTATAGTTTATCGAATAATGGCGTCTTTAATATCAATGATTTGTACTCTTGAAATGGAATTCGCCATGGTTTTAATGGCTGTCATTATAGCCCGGTTATCTTGAATATATGACCATTTATAGTTAAAAGCTGGTTAGCTTGCGCTTTAGGCCTTCTATAATATGTTAAAATCAATAATAGTTAATTGCGGTGTAGATTATACGAAAAGTTACAAGATACAATATTATTTAGATTTGGAAAGGCTCGTTTAGGACACACTTGAGTATTTATGATTTTAGAAATTCAACTCCTAGCGAGGACTAACAAGGTTAAGCGAAGATAATTGGATCTCGTTTTATGGATCATGCCGCTATCTTGGGTTTTAAAGCATTGTTATTCTTTCTTAAAACATTGTTGTTCTGCTACCAACATGAAAACTTAAAAATACTATCAATAACTTCGTTTTGGATCGATTTGGAATTATCGGAAGCAGACTTTTAACATCAAAAGTATTTTAATTTAATAGAAAACTTCTAGCCGATTCACTAATCCGTATTTTGATTCTTTATAATAAAACAGTGAAATTAAACTAAAAAGAATGAGATGAAGACTATTCTGCTTTATACAGTCAAAAACTGATAATAACCTGACTTCTTGGCGAATAAGTGAGTTCGACGCTTTTTTTTTCTAAGTTAAAATGACAATTTTTCTTTCCTATATGTATAAATATATGACGTATAAATTAAAAAAAATATGTCAGTTTGAATGTTTTCGTAATTTTGGAGGTTATCAGTAATTAAATCAGCTATTTACGTACTTGCATTTCGAATTGATTCCGTTCCTAAAATGTAAATATGTTTTTTATCCTATGCATTCAATTTCAACTTCAATCAGAATAGTTGATTACGTACATTTTAAGTGGATATAACTGCATCCGATCGCTTCAATTGGACTGGATCGGAAACAAGGTCATTTTTGTCATTCATTATTCCTTACTTTAATAAAAACTATATTACCCAATATTCTGAGGCGAAATGATATCACAAAATGTTGAATCCTGGCTAAATTGGTGAGTTTCTGACTCGTATTTACCTGAAAAAAAAAATTAAATTAGAAAAAAATTGTAAAGCAAAGAAAAAAGTTTTGCATTGTCTGTCAATTATAATACTTCAGTTTTACAATAATATAAGTTGCTAGAAATATCTATATTTAAAAAATTTTAGAGTCTAAATAACTCTTCTTAGAAATTACTGTCCAATTTAAAGTGTATTTCTAAAAAAAGAAAATTATACAGTTTTGCTTTATCAATAAGGAATGTTAAAAAGAGATCTGTGTAAAAAAAATCCCACTTGTTAAAGACAAGGCTATTTGACAACTTTTTAAAGTAAAACCTGTTTATTATTAAACTATTGAAATTATATTTTGAACTAAAACTAACGAGCTTTGTTTTAAGATTATTTAGTGTTTGGTAGACAGGGAACATGTATGACCCTTTAATATGTATAATGAAAAGGCAGTTTACCGGTATTTGTTACCGATTTTCTTTGTGAACGACATGTTGGTGTTAAATATTTTCAATTATATTTAAAAAGGAATTAAAAAATACTTAAAAGATAGTTCTAAATATCTTTATTACCTTATAGAACCATCCCCCCCCCCAAAAAAAAAAGAATTAAATATTTAATATATTTATAGACAATATGGATTATCAACCTATTAGACAGACTGTGATTCAGAATGGTCGATTATATTCACACAAATGTACTAAGAATAATGCACCAATATACTTCGTTTTATCAATTTTCAAAAGACTTTGGATAAGATTAAAATTGGTTCAGTTTTAACAGCAGGAATAGATTCTAGATACATCTAAACAATAGAAAAAATATATAAAGGACCAATTATGCATTTTAAACTAGACCAAACAACAATAACTAGTAAAACTAGAATGACAAAGGTATCAATATAGATGATTCTAGGCTTAGTCACCCTAGATTCTAGATTTGGTCAACTCAGATAGTCATACTAGCTGATATCAACAAGAAGTTAAATGAAATGTTGCAATTTTAAACAAGTCTTCGGCAAGTATAGATATAAAAATAATTTTAAGACCAAAATAATGACTGATAATAATATAACATGTTGAGGAGCATATTTATCTAGGCTACACAGAAAGGAGGACCAACAAAATCAAATTATCAGCATTCCATGAGCCGCATTTTTGCCAAAAGAAGATACCTTTCCAAAAATCCTAAAATTTCTATGAATTTTAAAACTCAGACATACGAAAATAAGCTTTGAATATCGCTTCAAGCTAGGTCTAGGAACGAAGCCATATAAAAAAAACAAATATAAAGGATTTAGTTTAAAGACCCGTGGTCACACAGAGTAACGGAATAAAAACCAAAAGAGGCCAAAAGAAGGATACATTGCCCTCCAAAGACAGGAGTGGACGATATTATAAGTGTAGCAGGCAAACGATTTTACTCGAAATAAGGGAGAATGAAATAAAATTGAGATGGACCTACAAGCAAAAATAAAGGGAAATGAGCTGAAAAAGAAGACATCAAGATGAAGACAGTAATAAAGAAAAAGAAGAAAGGAAAGGACAAAAAATAGCAACACATTTCTGCTACTAAGAAAAATGTTTTCCTTCAAAACCTTACTCTTAAGAGATTCCAAACTAAATTTCAATGTATTATTGCGTATGAAACCGTTCCTTTATTTAAGCCTGCATATTTTTGACATTCTCTTTCCGTATCTCCTCCAACACAATAATATACTTATAGGTTACTATAAACTCACTAGAAATGCAAGATTTTTATTATGATATTATCTTTTCCTTTACTTTTATAGAATCTCAGTTAAAGTGAACCTATAATAATCCATATATTAATGTTGATATACTTAAACTGGATACGAGGTTTTACACAAAATTTTAGGTTTTATTATCAGTTCAACTTATTACGACATATAGTAGAAAAAATATCTTTTGTTTCATAGTGATAAACTTTTCTACTCGTTTGCCAAACTTTCTTTTAATTTTTTTACTATTTTCTGTTTTACGGAGCGTTTTAAAATAAAAACATGAGTTTTGTGAAACTGAAGTATCGCAGTGTCATCAATTTTTTTTTAAATAAAAATATTCAGCAATGAATGATATTGAGAACAAGGCGTCATCATATATTAAAGTAAAGTGTTGGTTAAAAGTAGCAAACGTATCGAGGGTAAAAAACAAAATTATTGTTAAGAAAACAAAAACAAAACCAAAATGTTGTTGTTTGAAAAGGCAGTGAAGCAGCAAGAATTCAAGTACTTGATATCTGGCAAACTAATTATACTTGAATTATAGATTCCACGCTTACGACTAGCAAAGATATAATTTACTTAATAGTTATGTAGAGTTATCTTAATAAGGCCGATGAGCAAAACGAACAAAAACACCGGGTAATTTTATACTTACTGCTAAATCGGTGTGCGGTGGTGTAACTTTGAAGAAGGCGCTTTAACAAGGTCATTATATTTCCTTAAGATAAATAAAAAAAATTAACACGCAAAAATATAGAAACAAATTATTCTAAATTAGGTTTATTAATAGTTTTATCTACATGGTGTTCGTATACAATTAACATATATTTATTTAATATTTTATTAGTTGTAAGAAGAAAACATTTGTTTCACATATTTAACTTTATTTGAGCTCAGGCTTTTTGTTGAAAATACAAGATAACTAGCAGTTGAAAAACAAAAATCATGAATTTTGGGTTGTCGATATTTTTAAAATAAGATTAAGATTTCTTTTCAAATAAATGAAATTTGATTAGAATTTGAAAAATTGTACAAGTACAACTACAAAATTTTGTTTGAATCAATGAAATCTCTCTACATAGGTGTAATAAAATATTTTAGAGAAAATTGATGAAGTAATATATAAAATAGGAACTTTTATAAACTGTTTATAAATTTGTTTAATGTCATACTTATACTTGAATATTTTGACTTATCTATACCAATGTATCGTATTTGGTCAGAAGCAATAAATTATATTTTATTTTGTATTTGTATTTATGAAAATCTAAGCCCATTGTGAAAACGACCATTCATACATTCATAAATCACATATTTAAACATCTATAATTTAGGGTAATCCGGTAAATAATTAATAGGTTATTTCGACAGTCAGTTAAAATGTGCTGTCTCTGTAACTGATTACAAAATTGAAGTAATTTATTGAAAATTCTAGATGGCGGATCTAATACCGAGAAACAGCTACATTCGTCAACAAAACGATCCAAAGATCTAGGATTGTTTTGAAAATAGGCAATAGGTGTTCTGACAGTTGCTGAGTACGTTTTTTGAAATAGAATTTTCTGAACTACAACAACAGACTCAATATGACCGACTGGGTTAAAAAATTATGTACGAAACAAGTTAAAGAAATGCGTCCTTTCAAAATCCAGTAAAATTGAATTTTTAATTGGGTAAAAAAAATTCTTATGTTTTCGAAATTTCATATCACATTCCTGATCAAAATACATTAAAGAAATGAGTACTTTCAAAATCCATTAAAATAGAATTTATGATTGGATTCAAAAAAATTCCTTTTTCGAAATTGTATATCAAATTTCTGACCAGAACATGTTAAAACATTTTGCAGCTTATTTCAAATAAAATTCGACAGCGTTTTGCACTAGCATCAAAAATGCACATAACTTTTGTAGCTCAGTTTACCATACTACTATATCTATAACTATGAAATTATTGGATTCTTTGAACACAGTCCACCGTTACTATTCATTATTAGCAACCTTTGCAACATATTAAAATTATTTTTTAAAGAATTTGACAGTTTTTTTTTATCGTTTTGTTAAATAATATAGCTGATTTTTTTTAGTTAGGCGATCATATCGGATTGGTCATTTTTAACTTTAAAAATCTAATTTTAAAAGTTGTAATCAGCGACCCTAAGAACTTCAATGGTTTTATTTAAAATGTAGTTCGTTCTTCGAAGTAGGTCAGCGATATTGAATCCATCATTTTGAATTTTGAAAAATCACTTCATATCCATAATTTGCACTCCAGACAAGACATTTTAATTGGTCTTTTGAATAACCTGGCAACTTTCCACATATAAGGAAGGTACCCAAATTTCTTTGCGATTTAGCTTCAAAATTATCAATAAGATAGTTAAAATTGCTTAAATGATTTAAAACAGGGGCGGATCCAGCCGTACAGTATGGCAAGCGAACGCAAGTTATCGATGGGGGGGGAGACATCAGTAACATTCCCATTTCTAGTGTAAAAGGCAGGGTCGGGTCTATTTTTCTGAATTTGAAGTTCTTGGAGAGGGGGGGGCGATCACAAGAAAAAACAAGTTGTCGACAGGGGGAGGATGCGGACAGCATACACGTAGTATAAGAGGCAGAATTGTGTCTATTTTCCTGAACTCACAGCTCTTGGGGGGAGTGGTTACCGCAAGAAAAACAAGTTGTCAACGGGAGGAGAGTGCTAGCAGCATACACATTCCTAATATACAAGGCAGAATCGATTCTATTTTCCTGAACCCAAAGATCTTGGGATCGGGAAGGGCGATCGCAAGCATACAGATTCCTACACTCTATTCGAGATAGTAATAAAACTGTTACCGGAACCTCCAGCTTACCTGCACCAGTGCCGCAGGTAACTGAGAACTGCCGTGAATCTAATTATATTTAATTATATTTAAACATTATAAGGTTTTATAAATTTACTGCAACAATAGGGTTTCTGATAATTCAATTTAATTTCTGTCAGTAAGCAAAGTACACCTTACAGTGTGTACTTAGTGATTTATCTTATTTGTGCTTGTTTTTAAATATTATATGAGATTAGTGAGATACCCAAAAGATATGGCTTCCAAATCTATATTTATTCTAAAATCGTTAAATCAGGGCATTTTTTCCTCAACGAAAAACTTATTACGATGAATGTTTATGATGCCTTAAAATATCAATATCTAGATAATAATGTTAAAAGTTCTGTTGAGATGTCTTCCTACATGATAGGAGTTGGAAAATCTACTATATACCGAATATTGAAGGAGAAAAAACGACTGGAATTGTTAGTACTCCCAAGTCACATTCGATCACAGGCAGACGAAAAACCTCGTTGGAAGAAGAGATGTGAACTGCAATAAAAGGAGCAACCCTCGACAAAATTCTAACCAAAATCAATGAAGATCGGGATTTTCCTGAAATTAAAAGAACTGAGATCTGGAAATTGCTCAGAGAACTTAATTTTTGCTGGGAAAAACCAGATAGGAAATCTGTTCTTATTGATCGTCCGGAAAATATGCGTTATCGAAGGAAATATCTAACTTATTATTAATAACACAACTTAAAAAATTAGTAATTTAACAGAACTTTTGAAAGATTTTTTGGCATAAAGTTACTGCAGAAAATTTGGAAAAATCCATATAATAAAAGAATAAAAGAAAATGTGGAAACTTGATTTCATGATCCGTGAGATAGAGGAACCAATTATAATTAATTTGGGCGAAAATAGCTTCACTGACTTGGATTGCGAACTAGATACGTAATGTTTACCAGCGTAAACACAATTTATTATGTAAATATTTTTAACATATAAAAATTAATTACATTTGAATCCCTATTTAGGGTTTAATTGTAATTCTCCAAATGGTTTAAGAAATAAATAAGCTGAAACGTCAAATGTTCTAAAAATGTTTTAATTAATAATTAAATGACCGATAGCATCAAAAAAATTTTCACATTATACGGACGGATTTTTTTTGATATATGCTTAACTTATTGTATTTTTGAGAATGGGTATTTTGTAAATATTTAAATTATAATTTAGAATTTTTTGAGAGAAAAAGTCTACGTTTTATTCTGAATGTGCCTAAAACGGTTTCTATGCCAAAATTAAAAATAATAAAAATACAGTTGTGATTTGTGTTAAATATGTCAAAATTATTTACATTTTGTCGTGTATGTGAATTACTAATAAATCATAAGAAATAAAATAATATTATAAAAACTTTTTATTTTAAGTTTATTACCGAAATAATATTTTATGCCATAAATACTTAGTGATAAAATAAACCTCCTTCCGAGGCCTACGACAAGGATTAAAATCCTTTTTAACACTTCACACATCCAAATATCTGATGTTATCCAACCCAAGTGACCCATTATTATAGACCGGTATTTTTGATTATAAAATTTTTAACCCATTCCTATGAAAAATATATTTTTTTTTCCAAAGACACCGGACTAAAGAACACAGGTATTTTGCGAAGAAAAAAAAAGTAAAAAATGATTTATTACTCTCTCCAGTTCTTGAATAAATTATAGTATAAGAGGCAAAATCGGGTCTAATTTCCTGAACTCAAAGCTCTTGGGGGGGCGATCGCCCCCCCCCGACCCCCCCCCATGGATCCGCGCCTGATTTAAAATGTGAAAATGTTTTACATTTGTTTTAAAAAAAGGTCTGTGAACTGACATCACACCTATTTCAACTTTTTATTTGATGTCAATAAAATAATATAAACCTGTAAATTACATTTCAACATTTTAAAATGTGATAATAAATAGTTCAAATAGGCACATATATTTCTATATATGTGTTTACGGAAACGTGTTAATAGTCTCACCACAAATGCGCCCAGTAAAATAAAATGTTTACTTAAAAAATCAACATAATTTAACCATGGCGGCAATATGAATAGGGCTTCGTTATTTTTGAATGGTCCAGATTGATTTATTGTACTTTTACTAATGATCTAAGTATAGACAATATTATTTATTCATAAGTAGACAAAACGGTATTCTCAACTTTTTTTGCAGGCGAGGATAACCTAAAATAATATTTGGAGAAAGAGAGTAATTTGGCCAAGAACGATTTGATTGAAGATTATTCAAACAACCGTTGGACGAAAAAATTTCATTAATTTTCTTCTTTATGTTAGAGTAAAAAATTTGTGTAAGATTGATTAATTTTAATAGACGAGGCATTCGGCCGTGATGAACTGCTTCAAATTTAGAAAACCGAAAATAATGAACAAGTTTCAAAATTTAAGCACTTTTGGTGCATTTTTGTGAATCTTACAGCATAAAAAATAGAAATCTATAGTTTTTTATTTTCGAATAGATCAGAACTAAGAGGGAGAAAAATTCTGAAAAAATTCATATGTATTTTATATGAATCTCTCTTTCGTATAAAGTTTATTTTTCAATCTTTGTCTCAAAATTTATCACAAAAAAAACATTTTATAAACAAATTGATTAAAGAAACTTGATAATTTAACTTTTACGTGCACTCAAAAAATGCAAAAGTTATGAATTTTTTTGCAAAGCGATGCATGTGAATTCTGCACAATCTGATTGATCGCTTTTTATGCTATATCCCTTGGAACGTAGAAATAATTAATATGCCAACTTGTGATCACATAAATAATGGCTAAGTGTCATATACAATCGAAAGAAATTCTATTTTAGGGTTTAAATATTTTATTTCTTTATGGATAGTTCGAAATATATTACCTATACGCCCTAAGTCGCACGCAATTCACAAAAGTTGTTTGCACCAAGGTGCCTAAATAATCGATGGCGACCTTTATAAACTTATCTTGTAAAAAAAGTTTTACTTCATGTAAATAAACAATTCATAATAATTTTGTATGCGCTCTCAGTCATATAAGAAACTTCGTTTCGTTATGAGTTGAAAAAATATCATTTTAAACCTATCTATTTTATGATTGAAGAATATCAACTAAATAGTTATTTTTGTATATATACATTTCGACTATTCGCATTGCTTTAGTAAGTAGTATCGAAGTAATCAATTTGATCTACAAATGATACGATCAGCTAAAATTGGTATTTTTATAAATACCAGTCCATGAGATTGTATCACGTGAAGAAGCTATCAAGTTGATCAGCTTGATACTACTAACTAAAGTAATGCGAATAGTCACTATTTATACACATATATAATTTTTTATGGAATATTATTTCTCCGTTCTGAAGAATAAGTTATAAAACATCATCATTCAGGTCGTGCGATTCCACGTGCATTGTTTTATAAAAAAATTCAGAACCTTTAGAATTTTTGAGTACACCCATAAGTAGAATTATAAAAATATGCGCAAAGTTTAGGGCTATTATAAGGGTCCTTAGAAATACAATTTATTAGTGTTTTGCCCTGTATATCAAAAATATTACAGAAAATAATTAATGAACAACTTACATAGCACGTAGACGTTAACCGAATACTGCCTGATACTCAATCTGGGTTTAGAAAGAACCACGGTTGTTCTACTGTTCTTGCCAATGTCAGTGATGGTATATTTCGGGCGATTGATTCAGAGGAAGTAACAGTCTTGACACTACTCGAATTTTCGAAAGTGTTTGATACTTTGGACCACAGATTGCTGTTAGCAATACTTCATTATGTTGGCCTTAGTGATCATGCTATTGTACTTTTTAGGTTTTTTTCTGAGGATCGTAAACAATGCCTTAAACTGGGTACCGAAATGTCACAGAGCTACCTATAATTTTTTACTTATAACCTCTGATGATTCCAATTAAGTCAAACTAACGAATACACATAACATTTTGAATGACCACTTGGATGTTAATCATTCACCATTGTTAAATTTATTTAATAATACGAATGGATCTGCTTTTCGCACCAAATTGCTCACATTTTGAGTTTTTCCACTATTTTGGTACCTTTATTGACTCGAAAATTGCGGTCAATATGCCCTGGAAGACCCCGTATATACTGTAATGCGTCATCTAAAAGATTCTGATCTTTATACTTGTAACCTCTGACGATTGCAATAAAGTCAAGCTTAAGAATATAGATAACATTTTAAATGATCAATTAAATGTTGATAATTCACCACTGTATAAATTTATATAGTAATACGAATTGCTCTGATTTTTTCTTATTAAAATTTGTAAAACTTGAATTTTTAAATAGGTACCTAAATATTTTTATTATTATTTATTTCTTAGCTTTGTTTGTTATTGCCAATTTTGACATCTTCCGAAAAAGCTGTACTATGAAATGTATCATGGGTATTTAAAATTTAATTTTAAATTAAAAACAAAAAGTGAAGATTTGAAACAGGTTTCTTCAAGTTATATATGTAATATGGATCTTCAACACATAACAATCACCCCAATATGGAAGTAGTTAAAAAAATTTTCTTATGCTGTCTCATGTGGTTTAGTACCTGCTGCAAAAATAATATGGCTAGGATTAGAATTATAAATTTGATGAAAAACTGGCAGTGTTTAGCACCAGAGGTGGCATAAAGTAATATCTAATTAAAACAAATTCTTAATATTCTTCCTTATTCTCATTAATAAATGGGTACCCGTCTTATTTATTTAAAAAAATCATTATATATTCTTGTCGAAATATTTTTTCCCAAACAAATGTTCCGCCAAATCATCGTGGAAGTGTTCTCCGCACAATCAAATATGATTATCGGGTCATTTTCTTTAAAACTTTAATAGAAACAAAATAATATACGTGTATTTCACAGAAATCGTAGAGAGTGATGTCGCTGCCAGATGTATTCGGCCATTTTGTTTTTAACGTTTTATGGAGACTTTCCGTGATTTCTCCTATTAAAAGAGTACAAATTTATGAAATTTTATATAATACAAAAAGAAGCTTCTATTGGCATGAAATTAGTGGAGGTAAGATAATTTTAATAATTTAGTTCAAAAATTAAACCTAAAGTGAAAAACGATTTTCTGTTTTCCTGGAAACTAAAGAAAAATTGTGGAAAACCATGATCAGAACCGTATTCCAGATCTCGAAATAGGGGTATATGATTGATTAAAAAAAATTATCCTAGATTTCACTTAACCGAAATATTGTTTCTTTTTGTTTGCGTATTTTCCATTATTCCAACTCCATGTTGAATACTGATCTGATTTCTTCCCAAATGCTTGCGCGGATACGCACGAGGACTTATACGTGTATTTCCCCTCATCTGGACAAAAGTTTTTGTGGAACTAATGGTAGGTATAGATCTCATATTTATAACTTCGTTGCATATTTATGAACATTTTAATATTATTCTGTAGCTCATTGTTGATCCAAAATTAAAATGACATAATAAATATTTTTTTAGTGTCATACTTTTTTCGGATGTAAAGGATATCTCGTCTTGGTTTCAAGCCCAATCAGTAAAAAACATTGACTGACCTTATTATATTATTCATAATAAACGTGTGAACTAGTGAGAGAGACAGAAAAAAATAATTTATAACGTTACTTGCCATATTTATTCAGACCATACTACAAACGTAATACAAAATGATTAACAGTTTTCTTGAAGTGGGTGTAATGGTATTATTAGAAAATCATTTTTTAAATTCTAGTCCAGCCAAATTTTTTACAGTTATAATCTCCCGCTATGATTAAGATTAATGACACATTAATCAGTTTATTTTTACAAACCCACAGTTAATTTCTTCGAAAAAGAACGAATATATATTTTGTTAATAGGCCAAAATTATCCGACTTAAAGGTCTTAATTTCAAGCTGTAATCGTTATTTTAAACTGACGAAATAATTACAGGCTAGATAAATATATGGATGATATGGATAATTTCGGCCCATGTTTTCTAAGAATTCGTCAGAAAAAGAAAAGAACTGAGAAAAAATAGGTAGTAATTTGAACAAAATTCTGAGATTAGTCCCATCTTGTACTTACGGTAATTCTTTGGTAAGTAGGTGACTGATTTTTATTGTTCCAACAATCAAACCAATAAATTGGTATTAATGTTAATAGAGAATAGAAATGCGTCAAGAGTAAAAAAACATTTTAATATTTTTCTAAACAATAAATATTTTATTAAAATTATGGGAAAAGATAACTTTGTCGAATTTATTTTATATATAATAAACACTTTTGTGTTGATTTACTCATGTCAAGAGGTTTCAAAAAAATTAAAGTAGAGATTAGTGAATGCATTTTTAGAAGGTAAAAGACAAGCTGCACTTTCAAGATAGTTTGTTTCACTAACCGAAATAATAGGGATGCTGACAGTCTTCAAATAAAAATATAATTTTGCTGCGAAACGGCCGTTTCCACAACAGGAATGCTAAAAACGCAATATTTTTCTTTATTTCTATGGAATTTATTTTTTATTTAATAATTAAAAGGTAATTAAATCACTCTCAAGTCACATGACGACGAATAACAATCAAAGTGCACGACATCACTAGTTCGTAAACATCATCGCTGTCAAAGGGTACGATGTTTGGTTAACATTATCTTATAGTGATTTCCGTGCTATTTCTTTGAAATTTCCTTATTAGCCTCTTTGAAAACGATTCAAAGAGGTTTTCTTATGATGGAGAGTGGATTTATTAAGGTAAATAGCTTGAATTTGTCGAGAATTGATTGTGTTACGGTGACTAATTTCTTCGTAAACAACAGTAACTTCTGTTCAGCTGAATTTGAAAATCTGAAGATTCCAATGTACACAGTTCATTAAAAAATTTCCGAGACTAATTTTGTATATAATTTACAACTAGCGCTATTTGTTAACTGACGGCAGACCTATGTAATATCATGCCTTAGTTACCCACAGTGGAGATGTGAGTGCTGAAAATTTATTTATTGGTCAGTTGTGTTCGTTTGAAGTACACGTGTTTTTGCCACTGCGTCACAATTTTCGCTATTGAGCAGCACGCCGCCATCAAATTTTGTTTCAAATTGGAAAAATGGTTCGGAAATATTCGAATTATTGAAAACCTCATATGGTGAGGGTTGTTTAAGCCGCAGCAAGGTTTTCGAGTGGTATGCGCAGTTCAAGAACGGCGGAGGGGCGCTCTTTAACCTCAACTACCGATGAGAATGTCGAACGTGTGTATACGGTTGAAATGTTGTCAAATGAACTCAACATCAGTGTAGGAAGCGTGTACTACATTTTGCACGATGTTCTTGAGAAGAAAAGTGTGTGTGAAGTTCGTTCGGCGCCGTGTGAAAGCTTTACGTGATTTGGTTAAATGGGCAGACACGCATGAAAATGATTCATCACCCGACCTACTCGCCAGATCTAGCTCCGGCAGACTTTTTTTTATGTTCCACATTGAAAATGAGGATAAAGACAGAACGTTTTGAAAACGTTGAGATGATTCAAAAGTATGTGATCAGGGCTCTGAAAGCTATTCCAGAAAAGGAGTTTCCAAATCATTCCAGCTGCTATACGAGCGCAGCAAAATTTACGAGGAGGGGATTGTGTTGAAAACTAAATATTTTTTTTTTCTAAACTTTTGTTTTTATTCGTAAACAAAATTAGTCTCAGAACTTTTTGAATGAACTGTGTAAGTAATATACCAAGAATTGTTATTTCTGCAACCGACAAGAGATACATAATAATAATCATAGGTATTTATAAACTCAAAGGTTTAACTCAATAAATAAAAAAGTATGATTTTGAGCTCAGGTTTGTCTTTTATTTAATAAATTGTGTTATTTCGTTTTAGTTTTTTTTTTTCAAAAATTGCCAAATATTTATCATTGCTTGTAAAAATAACGGTTTATAACACTATAATACAGCCTCATTTTGACTATTGCGCGACTTTATTATATCTTGTTGAGGCTCATTACAGTTATTATTTAACAAATGTATGAGAATTATTCTTAGATGCCACCTGTACACTCTTTTACACTTAACGCTTAGTAGTTTGGGGTGGTTTTCAATAAAACAATAATACCATTTCGCATTGGTTTTCATTTTTAAGCTAAGTAGAGCGATTATACTAACATATTTTAATGAGTTCATTAGTTAGGAAAAAAAAAATCCTCGCCCATGTTATTAGTATTTTATAAGGGGTTTCAATGCTCTACCCTCAAATAGAAAAGAGTTGCAAACAATTAATGTACCTAAAAAAGGTGTCAAAAAGTGCATATTCTAGTTGACTGCATCTTCCTACCTAGTTATTTGATTTTATTATTAATGTGATACCTGCAATCTTTTTTTTTTACATGTATATTATTTGGGATTTGCACTGTTGTTATTATATTGTTTATTTGAAAGGCCACACTTGGAAAATCTATCGCCAGAGGAAAATACACAAGTGTGGACCTACAAGCACAATAAAAGCATTTCTCAAAAGGATCCTTGAAAGTTTGAAGCTAGAATTATTTCAGAAATTATGGTTAACTAACCGATTGTCCGGAGAAAGTTAGTAGATGCTTGGCTAAAAAACTTTTTATTTCGGAAAGAACTAGTATAGAAAAGTTTGCATTTGCAAGTAAATAAATAAATTGGACAGTATACAAGTGAAAAAACTTGTGTTTAGCGATGAAATGCGTTTTACACGATTTTTAATTATAGTGAAATGAAACATGCGGGCCATTTAAACCTTGTTAAGGGCAAGGACACCATGGATCGATTTGTTTATAGGGACGTAATGGGAAATGTAATATCACCTTATACAGACAGCATGGAAAATGCCATTACGTTTGATTTTTCAACAGGATAACCATCCAAAGTATTTTATACGCGTTGTTCAAGAGTGGTGTCATGGAAAAAACGTTCGAGTTTTACTATGTTCGGCACAATCCATAGATCTAAATCTCATTAAAAATCTACAGAAAGAAGTAGAACGTCGTATTTGTATATAAACATTTGCAAATGAACAACCGCTGGTAAATAAAAGCTGCGAAGTTTGGACAAATACATATTAATGGATTTTAACTATGACTAATTATATAATACTTCTAGCTGCTGTAATTCTTGTATTTATGTATTTAATATACAGAGAGCATTAAAATACCGGTCGAATAACTTAAAAAAGGAATATGAAAAAAACTAGATTTAGGAAATCGAAGGGTCATTTTATGGTGACCTTGCCTTTCACCTCGAATCCTACAACTTTTGTTAAAATATTTTCCACGAAATTTTACTCTTGTCAAGTTGTTCTGCCGTTATAATATTTGACCATATATGATCTTTAGAAGTTAAAGGGTCTAGTTTCTTATAGTAATATCTGAAGGTAAAATTTACCCGTCCTTTCATTTCCGTGGTCTAAAGTATGTGTTCCCATTAGAAAAAAATTGATTGATGTTTTTTTGGACACCCCTTATTATTAAAAGAAAGATGATTTAAGCATTTGTAATAAATTTTCTTAACTCCGGTCCATTTAATTCGCATTAAAATGTTTTGATATTAAATAAGAAATAAGCGTTCTATAAAATTACCTTTTAAATTGTTTATTTATAGAAAATTAATTTTTGGAATAGAATTGTTCTTTTTCTTTTTCTTTTTATAATTGAACTTTTTTACATATGAATCCTTTTAGCAATATAAAATCATCCAACATTTTGGTGGCATATAAACATGTTTATAAGCAAGTGTCGCGTATAACTTTTATTAGTTGTTTAATTTGTGTTTATCGTTTTATTATAATGTTTCATAAGTTAAAATCAGCTGTTTTGTGTCCTGTTTTTACCAAATAGTTGAAATTCTTAATACGAAACTGACAAAAATGATATAGTTTATTTTAATAAACAAAAGTAGAAATTTTCAAGCAAATACCTTTTATAAAGAAAAACAAATGAATGGAGCATTTAAATATTCTTACGAGGGTAGCCGCTTTATTTCGGGAATAACAAACAAAAACAAATATGTATCATTGAAAATTGTTTCATTGTTTTTCAAAACATTCTACTCTTTTTCAACTACGGGCACAAAAAGAAATCATTGGAAGGGCTGTACAGCGAATAACTAATAAATTCCACGTTTTGAGTACTCAAAAAGATGCTTGTTTGACCCCATGGCGTTGCCCTCCGATTATTTTCTTCAGTTCACTGAAACTTACGGCAAATAAATATTTGTGTACAATTTTAAATTGACCGGTGTACGAGTCTCTCTCTAAAGGTTTGCTTCGAAGTGCTTCGAGCGCCGCAACTTTTTTTGGTTTTGGCTCATTATGGAATTCCCATAAGGGGGACTGCTATTTACTTTTAGGCTCATATCAATAAACTAAGATTCGTCACTTTTTACGATCTTATAAATGTGTGTTGAAGAACCGTGATCGTATTTTTTGAGCATTCTCATGCACCAGTCGACATCGGCTTTTTTTTTGAGCGACTGTCAAATTATGCGGAATCGAACGTAAATAGCTTCTTCACGGTTAAATGTTCATGCATTATATAAGCTGGTATTACTAATGCTAGGGATGCCTTAAATTCACAGTATATCGCATGATGATCTTACATTAGCAGTTCGCGCATGGCATCGATATTTTTTTGAACCACAGTTGATTTTGGACTGTCTTCAAGTGATTCCTTGTTGAGCGAGCGACGGCTACAATTAATTCACTAAACCAGTGATATACAGTTACTGTGTTGGAGCTTCATTGCCAAGAACTAAGTTGATGGATGCACTCTTAATTGATAAACCATGTCGAAAATTGTCAAAAATAATCGCACGAAAATGTTCGAAAGTTAATTCGATTTTTTTTTTCGAGATGAAATTTTGAAGTTGATGTAAACAATATAAATAACATTCGTATATTAAAACGTTCTGAGTGCGTATACCCTCCAAAATGTCAAACTTTACAATTGATCCTCTTCCGCCGTAATAAACCATTTTTTAGGTTCTATGAAATTAACGACCATGGTAGTATTAACTACAAAGAAGAATGAATTATTTCAGTTTATATGTATTCCTTTGATTTTATGTTATTATATTTAAGATTGGTTTGCTTTGATTGATGGAGAATGAAGGTCTTCGAAATTAAATTACTTTTCACGTTCAAGTGTCTGAGAGTGATTTTCTGTAAAAAAATGTTTTTACAAATGTTTCGTATAAATATTGGAAAAAGGAAATATCAACGTTTCTTGTATTCCTTTGATTTTATGTTATTATATTTAAGATTGGTTTGTTTTGATTGATGGAGAATGAAGGTCTTCGAAATTAAATTACTTTTCACGTTCAAGTGTCTGAGAGTGATTTCCTGTAAAAAAATGTTTTTACAAATGTTTCGTATAAATATTGGAAAAAGGAAATATCAACGTTTTTTGTATTCCTTTGATTTTATGTTATTATATTTAAGATTGGTTTGCTTTGATTGATGGAGAATGAAGGTCTTCGAAATTAAATTACTTTTCACGTTCAAGTGTCTGAGAGTGATTTTCTGTAAAAAAATGTTTTTACAAATGTTTCGTATAAATATTGGAAAAAGGAAATATCAACGTTTTTTGTATTCCATTGATTTTATGTTATTATATTTAAGATTGGTTTGTTTTGATTGATGGAGAATGAAGGTCTTCGAAATTAAATTACTTTTCACGTTCAAGTGTCTGAGAGTGATTTCCTGTAAAAAAATGTTTTTACAAGTGTTTCGTATAAATATTGGAAAAAGGAAATATCAACGTTTTTTGTATTCCTTTGATTTTATGTTATTATATTTAAGATTGGTTTGCTTTGATTGATGGAGAATGAAGGTCTTCGAAATTAAATTACTTTTCACGTTCAAGTGTCTGAGAGTGATTTTCTGTAAAAAAATGTTTTTACAAATGTTTCGTATAAATATTGGAAAAAGGAAATATCAACGTTTTTTGTATTCCATTGATTTTATGTTATTATATTTAAGATTGGTTTGTTTTGATTGATGGAGAATGAAGGTCTTCGAAATTAAATTACTTTTCACGTTCAAGTGTCTGAGAGTGATTTCCTGTAAAAAAATGTTTTTACAAATGTTTCGTATAAATATTGGAAAAAGGAAATATCAACGTTTTTTGCCATCTCTCTGTCACAGTCTTTTTATCTCAATGATTGTTTGATCCTAAAATATACAAACTTAAATTCTATATTTTAGGTGTGGTTTTGGGTGAAAGTCACACAAATGTGTGGTATCGAATACAAGGCAAAAAGAAGAGAAAAATCTGTTATATAGGACGAAAACAGTGTGTTTTGGAGAGATTTAACCAATGTCAGAAAAACTGATTAGAACCACATTGCACAACAAGGTGTAAAAAAATAGTCTTTCATTGTTTGTTTAAGATATTGATACTGTTTTTACATATTTTTAGACGCACGGTAGTTTCCTCTGACAATGCATTAGTTCTGTCCAAAATAAAAACGTTTTTCACCCATTGCTTCATTACGTAGTTACGACGAATATGAACAAAGGAAACATCAAACTTCTTACTTACAGATTAAGCTAACCTTTGAGGGTTTGCGTAGTTACTACATCTCAAAACTTTTAAGATAGCTCTTATATCTAACAAATATGTCCTCATTCATTATGGCAAGCTATCGCTAAGCTATAATAATCTTTGATTATGGTCATATATTAATAAAATGAATTTAGGTTATGAAGAATAATTGTAACATATTCCTATGGTGATATATAAAACACATTCTTATCGGAAAACTATGAGTTTTTCGAAAAGAGATTATTTATGTAAAAAATATTTTTTTAGCAAATAATTTCTTTTTCGATTGTATTTTTTGTTGTTTTTATCTAATTTTATAATTAATTATTACGTTTGACCATCTGATTTTTATAAGTTTAATTTAGAATGGCGAAAAAATGAAAAAAATATTTTAAATATTGTACTATATTTATTTCTTCCTATCTACTCATACAACTTTTTCACTACATGTTTAAATTCAAAATTATCATATTACAATGCGGATTATGCACTATTGTTCCAATGCGCATTTTCTCAACATCAGTGGTATGCATGTGAACGTTAGAATAACTGTTCTACCGTTCAGATGACAAATAAGAGATAAATTAAATCCACATGTTTAGAAAGAGTAGTTTTGCCATTCATTATCATTCACTTGTAATTTTTCTTTATATTCTTTGAATATGCCTTCATCATCTTCATTATTGCGGTAACTTTTATAAAAGTGGTATATTAATTATTAATAAAGAGCATTATTCTTCAAACGTAAAAAATTAAAATTGTTGTAAAAAATACTGTTTTTTTTTCTACAGTCGAAGGGAGAAAACATTATTTTTTAAGATAGGTCTAGCATCCCCCGTCTCAGTTTCGACTGAGAAAATAATGTAGCTAAATCACTTTCTAGCAGTACTAAATTTGCGTCAGCATAGCACGGGGTGTCCCATTTTCGATACTTTTAGGGGGTATTGGAGTTATTCTCAAAGATAGAGTGTTAAGGTTTTCACTTTAGTTTCCTATTTTTTAACTAAGTGAAAGATTCCGGTGTCAAATTTGTCATGCTCTCTTAGTTTTTAATCTACAGGGTGATTTTGAAAACCTCCGTTGTATAGGCACATCTTATATTTCCGTTATACGTTGATTTATCAGAAAGGTTAAAATTGATTTTTATGGCGTATTTTACGTGGAGTTCATTTTTTTTTTAAAGTTTAGTTTTTGGTATATTACTCGAACTTAAGATGCTTTAAATAGCATACCTTGCATATTATTTTAGATATTATTTCAGTATAATTTAGGCTTTTTAAAAACATATAATGTGTTTATTTTATTTTGAAAAACAAGAATTCGATATTTTCAATAATCTAATTTATTTGTAACAGTAGGCAATGGCCAATTTATAAAAAACAAAAGGTAGATGTCCAAAACTTCACTTCACAGTTTTGTCAGATTGTTATTATTTGTGAAATATTTTTGTTACGCAGGTGTTTTTATTTTACTTTTAATTTATATCTCATTTATAATGGCCTTTTATGATAATTATGAAAAGTATGATATGTTAGTATGTTTTATACAATGCACTGAAAGTCTCCAAGAAACTTTTGAATTATATTTCAATAGGTAATGTATTTAAAGCGTTATCATTAGGATAACTTCTTATATCTGGCGATCAATTTTCTTGATGTTGGCTACCCAGAAAAAAAGCAACCCTTTCCAGACACTTACTCGTTAAAAAATATATCTAGTTGAACGCGAATCTTTTATTCAGCCGCGTCCCAAAACATACGTCAAAAAAGACAGGGAGAGAAAGAAACAAATGTGTTATTTTACGCATCAGCAAAAACTTCATTATTCTGTAGAAAAATAGAGGAAGAAGTTGGTGTAGCGAAGTTCGCTCGTAGACGCCATACAGTGAGCTTTGAAAATGGTGAATGAGATTTCACCGACACGTCAGCTGCCTTACAGTCCTGAGAGGGATTCAGCACATACACGGGATGCCCGAAAACCTTCGATTATACATCATACCCGTAAGAATATCCGACATAACATATATATATATATATATATATATATATATATACCAGTTCCACGTATATCGTATATCAATATTGACTGACTTCCGTTTTTTGTTATTAACAAACCGGTAAAAAATATTTTTTTTTTTATTTTGGGGAAATAACTTTTCCATTCCAAGGCTTTATCTCTGAGTTTAATCTTTAATTTCTATTATAATGGTTTGTTTGTTGGCGTATATCAGCGTTTCTCAACCTTTCAGTAATTGCAATCCATCCAGTTTTACTTTTAAGTAAACTTAATTTATTCATTTTTCTTTTGGTTTCGATTCAACATCACGCTGCGCTACGTGTAGTCGTTAGTTTGTCAATAACACAGAAGACTTGTATAATATGAAGAAATTCAGGAGGTTCCAACATAAATTTGGTCAAAACTTTCAGACAACCTATTTTATCGAATGCTTAGAAAATATCAAAAAAATATAGTAGAGTAAATTTTTTAAAAAAATAGCCAGTATTTTCGGTAATATATTTAGTACATAATTTTATCTTTCTCCATGGTACCCTTACCCGACGTTCAGATTGAGTTTAAGGACCCAAAAAATTTATAGAATAACAAGCGCATTTCAAGTACCATAAAAAAGTCGTTTGGTGATCAATCTTATCGGTACTCATCTGTCCATCACATTTTGTGGCAGTATTACATATAAAGAAGTTGTCATTCGTGTTCTCGTGCAACAAAAACTAAATAATATAATCAGATTGGATGTGATGTACTTATCGAGATGTTGATAGTGCGAGTTAAAAAGCTTGGTGAAGGTAGAATAAGTTAAAAGTCTCGAATTGGATTGTTCATGATGTTTGGAAATTTCACGAACTCTGCTATAAGGTTAACTCTGATTTTCAGTGCTCCTCTCATGCAGTTCGTTTGTTAAATAAACACTGCAAAATCTTTTTCTAGATAATCTGGAGCAAACCACTTCTTGAAGGTGAATATCTAAAGATATAACTCGATTCAGTGGAATATACGCTTGTTCCACAACAAGAACTTTGGAACTAAGCTTAAAAACGATGTTAACTTTTGAACAATTCCATTCCTAAGCTCCATAATCAGATTCTGGACACCATATATGACTACAGAAATCATCAAGACAAATCAAACAAAACCACATACCAGGAGTATTTTATTTTCCATTGAGGAGCGCCTGTGATTACCTTTCTCTTCCAACAAGGAAAAAGATATATTATAAAATTTCATTGTAAGCAGACAGACGCAGGTGCAAAATTTAAATAACAGCCTGTAAAAAATTCGTAATCAGGTATAAGTAATTTTACAAATCAAAAACTTGATACTATATGATTTCCCAAACACAATTTAAAATTAACTAAGTAATTTTAAAATACGATATTAAGTTACTCATCGAGAAGTAATGTTTTTTGTTCATTTTTTAACTTACTTTTTCTTTTCTCAATCTTCCCCGTATAACTTTATATAACGGATTGGTCACTATTTAAATAAATTACTAGTTCCATAAGTAATAGCGAAAGGATGTGTCTAGTATGACAACAACCAGTTTTGAAGTGGCAAAAGAGGTTTTCTGACCTTTAAGGTGTTAAGTCTTTAGCTTTCCTTGCTTAAGCCATATGCTGTTTTATGTAGATGTAATAATATTAAATAATTACTCCATGAAGAGCTTTTTGAAGCTTTAGAAAGTATAATACTGAAGATAAAAAAGATAATATCAAAACGATAAATGTGGGATTATATTTTGTCAGCACAAAGAATTACTTTACTATGTATATTCAGCCCTTTAAAAGAATTCAAAAAGTAGCGGATAATGAAAGAAATTTGAAAAAACTTCCTGTATACAGGATGGAGATAAATATGTAATGTGTGCTTTACATTATTCTGATTAAAAAACATAATGTCAAATGATTATAGGTAAAGTTGTTAAGAGCTAGTTTGCAATTTAACCTATCTATAATATTTTGACTATCTATCACAATTTTTATTTTTTGGCGTTATATTGAAAATTTTGTTGATTTCTAATATTACCTTTAAACATCAGTAGGTTAGTCAAATTAAGCATCCAAAGAAATATTTTTTATAAAAAATTCAATCAAGTATTATAAATGGTATATTAAAAAGGAAAACAAGTTTTTGGATTAAATTAACAATAAACAATTAAAGGGGAAAATCGTATTTCTTGTAGAAAAAAAAGTTGCGAACAAAAGTTGTTTTTTATTAAATTACTTTTAAGATGATCCACGATGCGTATAAAAATAATAATTGTAATTGTTAATGTCTTAACTTCTAGAAAAGCGATCAAATAAAGTTTACAGTGTGAAAAAAGGTAGTACTTATAGGTTTGAATATTGAATTGCCATACTAAATTTGAAGTTCCTACCTTTTATGGCTATTAAGACCATCAAGAAAACCATCATTTTTTAAAATAAGTGCTCTAAAAATGCATTCTTTTCAAAATCCGTTTTTTTTAAACAAATTAGTCTTTTTGTCCTACCTAAATGCACACACATGCATTTGAAAGTTGGCATTTTTTTGCACAACTGACAAAACTTAAGGTCTAAGCAAATGAGATCAAGATAGGTTTTTCCATAGGGTAACACTTAATGATAAGGATTTCGTTAAATAGGAAAAAAGTTGGATAATTTAAGAACCAACGATACAACGGTCAGAAATTTTTGATATGACTTTCAGTTTTTGAAATATATGAAAAAATTAATATTCCAATTTTTAATTTAATTTTATTCAGGCGATAATATTACATTTAGAGCGAACGAGATTCAACTTTTCTATAACATTTTTTAATGAATTAAAAGATGATGTTATCAATTTTTTTCATTTGGCGTTTCGTCCTCGAGCAACCATAAACAGCTCATTTTTTTAAATACGATCCTAATTTTTTTTTGTCAAATTTTAAAAGCTCTTTTTATTCTGAATTTAACAATGTATTATAAATTATGGTTTAATTTCATTTTGAACCTTTTTGACCATTAATAGTAAAGTACAGACCTATAATTTGTTAGAAATTTGGTTAAAATAAGTTCATAAGTAAGCAAAATACCCTAAAATGAACAAAATATTAAAATGCACTTTATAATAATTATAAAACATTAATTTAATTGCGAATCAATAACTATTAAGAATAAATAACAAATAAATAAAAAAAAACAGTGATATGGATAGTAATAATAAGAAAATCAAAACGAAAAGAATTAAGTTTACAGATGGTCTTCAAAAAGCTACCGCTTTTCTTTAAATATAATGATATCATATATATATATATATATATATATATATATATATATATATATATATATATATATATATATATATATATATATATATGTAATCGAAGGTTTTCGGGCATCCCGTGTATGTGCTGAGTCCCTCTCAGGACTGTAAGGCAGCTGACGTTTCGGTGAAATCTCATTCACCATTTTCAAAGCTCACTGTATGGCGTCTACGAGCGCCATACAGTGAGCGCTCGTAGACGAAACAAATAAACTTTGTATCACATTTGACCAAATTTTAATAGCCCTATTTGGATTTTGTAGAAAAACACACATTTAATAAGACGTCACTTTAAACAAAATATGTCTGGGATGAAGCATTGTCAAAATTAAGAAGTTTTATGTAGGTTGCGTTGATCTTATTTTGCAACAGTGGTGCAATCACGTGCCTATCATTTTTTTTGGTATACATATATATATATATATATATATATATATATATATATATATATATATATATATATATATATATATACATATATATATATATGTATATATCGAGAAACGAGTAATTGTTTTATATTCATTTAATAACTTTTTAATGGTAATAACGATCATGTAATGGTTAAATTCATTATTTTATAAACACGCACTGGTGCGTGCGAAAAAGTCTGTAATTTATTATTCTTTACAAGAAATTGTAGATAATTAACTTAAGCAAAGTAGAAGTAAAGAAGTCTCAATCAATTGAAGAACTTAAGTATCTTGTCAGATAAAAACCTTTTACTATATAATTCATTCAATGCAATTTAACAGAGACGGTATATAGTGAAGATATACAATTATATTTATGTTTACTTAACAAATTAAGAATTTAAAGTACTGTTTCTTAACTTTACGTCTGTGGTCTTTTATAACGTATACAGAGACCAACATTCGAGAAACAGGTGTTAAGCGACATACCAAGCAACAAGAATGAAGTGAAAAAAATAAATTATTTAGATGACAAATAGGGTGAATAAACCTTACTGTATAAAGCCTAAAACAGTATCTAGAATTTGCATATTTGGAGAAGACTTCACCGTTTAACAACATTTTTAACATATGTTTAATACCATAATATCAGCTTACAACGATATCTAAATATAAAAAATAAACAGTTTTGTTAATTAGGTGTCGACGCCTTGTCACCTGTTAATATTATATTATATTCGAAAAACAATTTTGTCTTAAGAATAAACACAAGGATAGTTATGTGAGGCACCCACTATTTTTTTCTAAACTTGAAAATCAGTGTATTTTTTTTAGTGTTAAATCGATTTTACAAGTTTTGTAGTTAATCTGAAATATTGCGTCGCGTTTTAAATTTTTAGAAATTATTTTCCTAAATACCTCATTTGTACTGCAAAACAAAAGGTTACGTTTTTGATACAATGCTTGTGCCTATACCCATTATTTCGTCATAATTTTTAAGCAAATGTAAACTCGAAATTTATCTTCTTTTATATATAACTGCTTGTCAGTTCCCCAAAATCTTATAGTTATTGCTTTATTTTTCAAAATAGTTCATTTTGGAAAATGCCTACATCGATATAAAAAAAATTTCAGCTTTCGATCTAGACCAGCAGTTTCCTACCATTTTCTTCTTGCGAAAAAGGTTATTAAAATTTATTTTCCAGATTTCATAATAGTTCATAACGGAAAACTAAAATATAATCGTAAAATATTTACATACAAACATTATTAAAACTGAAGTGATAGCTTAACTTTCAAAAAATAATTAATAGAAAATGCACATAATAATACAGAACTTAAAAAACATTCTCAATAGGATATTTGTGCATATTTGGTGGAACACAGAAATTCAAAAAGTTCTGCATTTAACCTGTCTTTGTACTTTCAGATAAGTGTGTGTTGAAAATCTTTCCTCACAGATATATGTTAAACAAAAGGGAAATAAATCTTTAATGGCTTTTTCCACCAAAATAGAATACTCACTTCTTACACTTCAATTAAAAAGTGATTTTAAAAAACAGTTTTTAGAGAATTGTCAGAAGATAACTCAATGAGCTTTTTTTTCCAGTAAGGTTAAAGAAGTATCTAAATTTTCTTGAAAAGGATTACGTATCTAGTCGGCCAATAGTCATCGAACTTTGATTGAAATTGTTTGACATGTTCAGCAATATCATTTTAAATATTATCGTTAAGTTGGATTTCGTTTTCTAATAAAATGGTACTGAGAGAACCATAACATATGAATGTTGAATGAGTATGAACTCATTCACCTGCAGGCATTAAATCCAATAGTTCAACTCTTTAACATAGTTGCTTTTCCATCGTACACATTGAAAATGGTGATATCTGGTCCCTGTAATTTAGAAATTTAAGTTAGAAAAAATGTCGACTAAGAATGCAAGTTTTTGCAGCCAAAGAATATTAGATATACAAGAGACCAAATGAAATGTTTGGTCAAGAAAAAATGCTTTAACTTCACATTTCAATTCAAACAAGAGGGTCAAAACCTTTTTATGAGAAAGCCATCCAACTTCTGTATGAAGCAATAAAGAAACATCGAGGCTTCCAAAGTCTTGACAAAGCGCATGAAATAGACGAGAGTTTGGAATAAAACATCTTATAAAATTTACAAATTTTACAGCGTCCCTTAAAGTATCAGATAACTCTGCAGGAATGCGCTTACATACCAGTGTCTATAAATACAGTAATGAGTCCATTTAGTATTCTTGTTGATCTTCTTTATCTGCACCACAAGACCAGAAAATGTTCCGGTTATTGATTTTGCACCATAAGTGCACAGAGCCAAACAAAAAGACAAATTTATTTCATTTTTTTCAAAATAGTCATTGATTATATTGGGAAATGCTGCATCTATCATATAGACTTTTAGTGGTTTCGCAAACAACATATTTTCTTAAAAGAAATTCTTAAAAATATATTTATCATAGACAAGCAACACTTCAAATCTTTAATTCTTCGCGATAGTGTGTTATTTGATAAGGGAATAAGGTCAAATTTCTTTGCTGTTTTTTCTCTAAGCATGCACTTTATGATGTGTTTGGCACACGGTCTATCAAATCTCCTGTCACTGCATGTGGCTGTCTAGATCTTGCAATTCTATAACTAACTCGAAATGATGCCTCTAGAGCCATTTTGCTACCTTCGTTTAAATCTGTTCGAAAAAAAGAAACATTAGATTTTTATTATCTCTCAATTTTCTTTTAACATATCAAACAGGTTAATCCTTGTGATCCGGATGTTTTATTTCAAGGTGTATACGAAGATGAGATGGTTTTAAATTGCTATTGCTCCCCAGCAAAATAAAAACCCATTTGTAAATAATCACTATCATATTTTCGTTTCTTTCCTTTTTTCTCACTTTGTTCGCCTATTTTTTCTTTGCTTTCAGTCTGACAGGACGGCAGCTCACTACAACTGCCACCCTGTGTTGGTTCCAAATCAGGGACTGAAGTAGAAGCAAATGATTGCTCGTCCAGCTTTTCGTCAGACTTGGTCGGTTTTTACACAACGATCCATCATACATTTACCGAGCAATAATTATTTATTTTCACGTTCGAATTTCGCATGTGTGATTTGTAAAGCTTCAATATTTGTTGTAATTTATTTACATAAAAAGAAATCACTAAACTGGTTCACACAACGAATATCCATGTATACAGTATGCACGAACTACTAACTGATTTATCTTCTTGGAATCACTCTAGGTTCTTAAGCTTTTCGTAGGATTCAGTTAGACTCTACTTTTCCTTACGTGTGATTGCGGCGCTTTTATATCGGCAGATGTTATTTTCGGTCTTTCATGAGCATTCGGGAAAAGTCTTGGTTCTCCGAAGTAGAAGTTGCCGGCTCGTTTGAGATTGTTCCAGTATCATCAGTGGCGTACCGACTCGTCGCGTTATAGATTGTTGCCTGTTGCGATGTTTAATTTAATATTCCGCTATTACAATACTTTTTTCGTGAACCTCCTGTATAAAGATCGTGAACCGAGGGTTTGCGAACCACCGCTTAAAAAATCTTGATCTAGACTACCAAATAAATATTAAAAATGCCGTTTTCGAGCTATAACAAGCTTTGTATTTTTTTAAGTTAAAATATCGAATTTTCAAAAATTTGACTACATATCAAAATGCTGAGGAAAAAAATCATCAAACAACACAAATACAAAATTTTCTGCGATTTGTAAACACAAACTAAAAACAGTCTGATTTTGTGCTCCGGCGTCGCGTTTCGAAAGTTAACATTAAATACAGTATTTTAACGTTGTTTCATTTTTTAAAATGAAATATACCTAATTCAATACAGTTTATCAGATTCCTTATTTCTTCGCCTCCAAAGAAATTGTTGGATGTTATCTAGAATTTGCTTTCAATTTATGGTTCAGCGATACAAAATGTGTAAAAGTTTCAAAGATAATATTAACAGGATAAAATAAAATAAACAGTTTTTTTTCTTTAAATTTTATACAACTCGTACGTTCAAAATAGCAACTAATAACTTCTATTTGTCTATTATAAAATCTACAAGAAAATCCCCAATTTATTCACATAGAACAACATTAAAACTTTAAAGTTATGACTTAAGATAAATGAGCTATTCCTTCTAAAATTCAACAATATTTTGTCGAAAAAAATCAATAAATATGGTGCATTAGATAGATACAATTTTCAGCCAAAGAAAACTGACACAGGTAAAACATAAATAGACAACGCTAGAAATGCTAATGTTTTTACATCTGCAAATACTATATTGAAAATTACTTATTAAATAATAATTAAGTTGTGACCCTGTTTTATACGTCTATTTATGAATCCATGATAATCGGTTTATTAATTTACTGTGAAATATATTTATATCATGATGGTAAATTAGTCATTCACTAACTGGTATACTATAGATGGTACATTAAATTATCCTTCTGTGGTTACATTACAGCAACAATATGGGCTGCCTCCTAATAAGCAGTGAATTAAACATATTCATTAAAATTTTTCATGTATTTCAATTACTGATAATAAGAAAATAATTTTAACTCCAAAAATCTTAAAGTCAATCATAATAATTTCATTGTTACATCGCAATCAACCACCTTTATCTGGCATCGCTCCCAAGAATTAAACCTCTACCATAGCACGGTGAAGCCAATTTTGAATTTCGAAAATTTACCTGAGGAAAGAAGAAATGAAACTTTAAATTCTTGTTTAAAATTAAAAAGAAAATATCTTAAAATTAAACAATTACAAGCCTATTAACCTGATCTCACAAATATATAAGTTATACATGCGAATAAAAACCAGTAGAAAAACCACGAGGACCACCTGACTTTAGGACTGGCTACAAAAAATGTGACCAACTATAAACCATGAGATTATTGTTACAACATGGAAACGAATATAATATCAAAATTTACGCAGCTTTTATGGACTACGAGAAAGCTATTAACTCAGTGGGAATGTGGGCAGGTACACCGATCTAATCGAATATATTTACAGTCATGTCAAAATGATACTAAAGACAAAATTACACCACTAAGACCAGAAGTAAGACATGAAGACGTCGTCTCTCCCAGACTATTCATAGTCGCGCTTGAACAGATATTGCAAAGCTTACATTGGTCAGAGAAGGGGATTCAAATCGATGGAGAATACCTATCCGATTTAAGATTTTCAGATGGCTGGATATTGGTCAGTAAATAGTGAATAGCTACATATATCGTGAATAATTCATTTCACCAGATAAAAATAGTTGACAGAAGAAATAAATAGAAGGATTAGATGGAGTGCTTTTGGCAGACTAAATCATATATCTAAATCTTATATACCAAATAACTTGAAATCTAAAACTTACCATCAATGTAAACTCCCAATCAAGGGCGGATCCAGCGTCTCTCTTTGGGGGGGGGGGGGAGGGGCGGTGATATCACAAAAGTACAGTATGGCAAGCGAAAGCAAGTTGTCGACGGGGGGGGGGGGGCGGGGTGTAAAAGGCAAAGTCGGGTCTATTTCTCTGAATTTGAAGCTCTTGGAGAGAGAGAGAAAGGGTGATCAAAATAAAAAACAAGTTGCCGACAGGGGGGGGGGATGCCAGCAACATACACATTCCTAGTATAAGAAGCAGAATCGGCTTTATATTCACAAACTCAAAGCTCTTGGAGGGAGGACTATCATAAGAAAAACAAGTTGTTTGAGCAAAGTACACCTTATAGTGTGTCCTTAGTGATTTATCTTGTTTGCTCTTGTTTCTATATATTATTTGAGATACTCAAAAGACATGGCTTCCACTTCTATATTTATTCCAAAATCGGTAAACCAGGGCATTTTTTCCTCAACGAAAAACTTATTACGATGAATGTTCATGATGCCTTAAGATATCAATATCTAGATAATAATGTTAAAAGCTCTGTTGAGATGTATTCTCACATGACAGGAGTTGGAAAATCTACTATGTACCGAATACTGAAGGAGAAAAAAACGACTGAAATTGTTAGTACTCCCAAGCCACAATCGATCACAGGCAGACGAAAAACCTCGTTGGAAGAAGAGATGAAAAGGATTTATACATACATTTTATTATGAGAAGCAGATCAAAACCGTCGACAAAATTCTAACTATAATCAATGAAGATCACGATTTACCTGAAATTACAAGAAGTGAACTCTGGAAATTGCTCAGAGAACTTAATTTTTGCTGGCAAAAACCAGATAGAAATTCGGTTCTTATAGATCGTCCGGAAACTGTCCGTTGGAAAAGGAATCTCTCTCAAGAAAAAGGTAGAATTTCTAGAAATAACACGACTTATAAAATTAGTAATTTAATTGGGCTTTTAAAAGATTTTTTTGAATAAAATTGCTGTGGAAAATTGGTAAAAATCCATATAATAAAAGAATAAAACAAAATGTGGAAACTCGATCTCATGATCGATGAGATAGAGGAAGCAATTATAATTAATGTGAGCGAAGGTAGCTTCACTGACTTTGATTAGGAATTAGATACGTAATATTTACCAGTATAAACACAATTTATTTTTAAAATTTTTGTTTTTGTTGTGTTTTATTGTTTATGTTGTTTATATATATTTTTTGTATTTTTTTATATATTTTTATTTTAGTGTGTCTCACTTTTTAATTTTATAGGTATTTAATTCCAATAAGCCGTAAGTTTTTTATTGTTTTATTATTGTATTGGTATTATGTTCTTAAACGTGTAGAATTAACATGTTTCTTTTATTTTTTTGGAGCTATCGGATTTCCATGTAATAAAGTAAATTAAATTAAGATATCAGTACAATAGAAATAAAAATAAGTAGGTCCATTTTTAACTGTAATATATACAAACTAATTACATTTGAATCCCTTTTTAGTGTTTAATTGTAATTCTGCGGATGGTTTAAGAAATAAATAAACTGAAACGTCAAATGTCCTAAAAATATTTTTAATTAATAATAAAATGACCGATAGCTCCAAAAATATTTTAATATTATATGGACGAATTAATTTTTTTATATATGTTTAACTTTTTGCATTTTTGACAAAGGGTATTCTGTAAGTATTTAAATTTTAACTTAGAATTTTTTGAGAGAGTAAAGCTACGTTTTAGTCTGAATGTGTCTAAAACGGTTTCTATGACAAATTAAAAATAATAAAAATAAAATACAGTTGTGATTTGTGTTAAATATGTCAAAATTATCTACATTTTGTAATATATGTGAATTATTAAGAAATCATAAGAAATAAAATAATATTATAAAAACCTTTTATTTTAAGTTTATTACCGAATTAATATTCTATGCCATGAATACTTAGTGACAAAATAAACCTCCTTCTGAAGCCTATGATAGGGATCCTTTTTAACACTTTACACTTCCAAATATCTATTGTTATCCAACCCAAATAGTCCAGTATTATAGACCGGTATTTTTGATTATAAAATTTTTAACCCATTCCTATGAAAAATATATTTGTCTAACAAATTTTGTGAAAGACACCGGACTAAGAAACACAGGCATTTTGCGAAGAAAAAATGATAAAAAATGATTTATTACTCTCTCTAGTTCTTGAATAAACTATAGTATAAGAGGCAAAATCGGGTCTATTTTCCTGAACTCAAAGCTCATCATCGCCCCCCCCCCCTTGGATCCATGCCTTGTCCCAATGCTTATTTAAGGCTCGGAAATTTGGAGCTTAACAAGAAACGTGCAAAAAAACCAATAAGAACTTGAAGAACCCATGAGAGAATAATGTCGGAAGTAAAGCTAAAGGATATAATTAAAAAGATAGAGAATAGAAAACAAACCAAAATAACAAACATTTTAGAGATAATATCACAATTTAAAAAACACACAACAAATGGAAGGATGATATTGTGAAGATAGATGGACACCAATGGACTCGGAGAACACTCGACAGAGAAGAATGGGAAAAAATGGGAAAGACCTTTATTTCACAGTTGGTAGAGGTGGGCTTATCGCAATATGTTTAGAGAAAGTAAGTGCTTTTTTGTCAAAGAATTGATTTGTAACACGATTCAGGCTCAAACTTGGGGAATACATTCTAGTTAGAATTCCTTTCGAAACTCGACTTTATATATCAATTTCAAATTATATAACTAGATCTAATTGTTAACTTCGAAATATTTTAACCATCAAATTTCCTCATTTTAAATCATCAAATTTTTAACAAACTATTTAGGATGTGTTTCTGATCGATAATTATCTTTAGTGCTAATCTCTAATTAGATATGCTGAAATTAGTTTAAAAGTTGATTTATAACTTATATGTAAAATTTGTTATGCACTGATATCTGTTACTTTCTTCCAATCAATCATTAGAACTTGCTGATTTTTATAACCATTTGTTTCCTTTTGGTAAAAAATGTGTATCAGCTCAAGTATTCTGTGATTAAGGCTTCATTCTCACTATAGTGCTGCTCTCTCTCGATACGATCTCAGTTCTCTGAAAAAGAGTTTACGATATCGAAAGCTGCGGGAAACTGATAGTGTGAATAGATTCATTGTTTCTCCTGTAAGAATCTTTTACCGGACCGAGAGAGTATCGAGATCGTATCGAGAGCGGTTCTGTTGTGAGAATCTGGCCTAAGGTCTTAAGTAAGCTGCTGATCATTTAGAGTAACAGGAATACTTCCCCATTTCCATGATTAACATGTTTTACTGACATATTTAATTCCACTCTTTTAGCCAGTCCCAGAACAAATCTTATTTGCTTTGATGCTATTTCTGGCCTAGAGTGAGATGTAAACAGTATTGTGTCATCATTCTAGGTCGGTATGCATATATTATTAGAAAGTAAATCATGATGTGAAACTTTGATGAAAATTGGATTTATGTCTAAAAAAGTAGCACATCAATCATTTTTCTATATTGTTGTTTATTTATTCTGCTGGTTTAAGTTCTTTTTCATTGTTATTATTTTTGAATTTGAATATTTTGAAGAATATTTGACAGCATTCGTAGTAAACTGATTGGTCTGTATGAGGTATTTTCTTCAGTTTTTATATGTATTGTCGTATTATTTTCTAGGTGAGAGAGAAGAGCGAAAGGGATATAATTACAATTCAGAATTAGGTTTCTCTCATTTTGTATAGTTGATCTCAGAAATTCTGTAAGTACAATATTATAGAGCAAATTTTAAATATGACGATAATTAGGGAATCAAACATCAGTGTCATATCCGCTTCAAGTCATGTTTCTCTTAATCCTAAAATTATGTAATTCCTTATGTAAATATTATGCCTTTAATATGTAAATAATTTAAGTAGCATCTATTTAAAACAGCATTCTTTTAATGATGCATAATTGATGAGTGTCATGTCTTGTATCACAAAAGTTGTAATTTAAATTAAAGAAATTTACAGTAGATATTACGATTCACAACTCCAATACAAGTTTTTTTAAAATTATTTGTGTTTTATCAAAACGTTGTAGCATTTTGTTGGTTAAAGTAACAAATCAAATCTTATGTTAACCATTGCAAAATTGACACTGTAATTTTAACTAATTGAACAGCCTCCTTTGTTGTAGCAACGCTTTGAAAGATAATTACAAGGATGCTATTAAATTTTAATTGAAATTTTATGGTTAAAATATTACTATATTAAATTGCAGTTTTACTAAAGTGTAATAATAGTTGCTTTAACAGGTTTACAACGTGCTATAGCCAGCAATAGGTTGTCAAAAAACCACGATTCTTGAATACATGTAAGAAAGTTGAAATTCGAAAACCCAACTAGGATATTAAATTCTACACAAGAAAGTAATTAGCTGCCAAACGTAATTAGTGTTTTAGAGATCAAAAATTAAGAGGTAACCTAAAAGTTGACAAAAGTTTTGTTGTAGGTTAGATTTGGCTATATATACCATTTAACAATGAGAAACAAGAACAATTTTATATCTATATGAATGCATCATATCGTTTTCCAGTCCTTTAGGTTTTTGTAAATACAAAATACTTCAAAATGGGAGAGCGCATGTCCTGATGATTAAACTATTTTACTGGAATAAATTTTCAAAGTGGAAAGATTTAATTTATTGTGAAATCATTAAGTTTATCTATCTATCTATTCTTACAAGTGGCATTGTCTTGACTGACATATCAACGCACAGCCCAAATTATTAAAGATACAATTATAAAATTTCGGAAAAAGGTTAGCAAAACCATTTATACACCTACTAAAAAAGGATTTTTAAAAAATTTGTACTCCAAAAAGGTGAAAAGGGATGCATAGTGATTTGATGAATTTATCGATATCTCTTAATGAAATAGAGATATGGGACGATTTTGGTTTCAAAGATAGCTAATAACATTATCTAAAAACTATGTTCTTAATTTTTAGATATTCATTAAAAAACGAGAAAGAAAGGGGTTAAATGCTGATCTTAAATTTTCTCTAAGAAAAATTACGACACGAATATGATTTTTGGTTTCGCATAATTATGCAGACATTCAAAAAGTTCCGGTTAAAATTTTTGTTATGAACGAAAACAAGAGTTTAGAAAAAATATTTTATTTAGTTTTCAACATAATCCCCTTCTCGTTCTATAAAAATTTTGCTGTGCTCGTATACCTGCTTGAACAACCTGGAAAACTCCTCTTCTGGAATAACTTTCAGAGTCCTGGTCACATTCCTTTGAATCGCCCCAACGTCTTCCAAATGTTCTTCCTTCATTGTAATTTTCAATTTAGGGCATAAAAAAAAGTCTGCAGGGGCCAGATCTGGCGAGTAGGGCGGGTGATTAAGGGAGACTGACTTTTGGGCCATAAATTGTGTGATGAGTATTGAGGAATGGACTGAAGCATTGTCGTACAACAGAAACCAGTCACCGGTGCGGTACTATTCCGGTCTTACGCAACGAATCCATTTCAAAAGTCGATCCTCGACACTTTTGTAGAATTGTGCGCTTACTGTTTTGCCCGAGCGTACGAATTCGCTATGGATAATCCCGTGAAAATCGAGATGAGCATCAATTTGATTTTCTACTTTGTCGCTCGAACTTTGGTGGACCGCTCTTCGCTATTGCCTCGCTACTCAGCGGTATGGCGTTTGGTCGATGGATCCTATTAAAAATACCATGATTCGTCGCCAGTTACAATTTTATTTAAAAAATTTTCATGCGTGTCTGCCCATTTAACCAAATGGCGTGAAGCTTCCACGCGGTGCTCTTTCAGCTCTTCCGTTACCAAGTGCGGGACGAACTACGCACACACTTTTTTTCCCGAAAACATCATGCAAAATGTAGTGCACGCTTCCTACACTTATGTTGAGTTACTTCGACAACAACCGCAATTCGGCGATTACGAGACAGTGCAACATGCTCACGTTCGACATGCCCATCGGTAGTCGAGGTTAAAGGGCGCCCCTCCCGTGGATCGTCTTTCAGACACTGTCGACCGTTCTTGAACCGCATATACCACTCGAAAATCTTGTTGCGGCTTTTCAATAATTCGAATGCTCCGCACCACTTTTTTCCAATCTGAAACTAAATTTGAATGTGGCGCGTTGCTCCATAGCGAAAATTGTGACGTAGTAGTAACAACACGTCTACTTCAAATGAACAGAGCTGGCCAATAAATTAAGTTACAGCGCTCACATCTCCTCTGTGGGTAACTAAAGCACCATATTACATGGTTCTGTCATCGGGTAACAGACAGCGCTAGTTGTAAATTTTATACAAAATTAGTCTCGCAAACTTTTTGAATGAAGTGTTTATAGTATAGATTTTTAAGTCTGAAAAGCATAGATTTTTTCTAAATACATTCATATCATAAACAAAAACAGAATAATAGCAAAAAATGTAAATTAAATAATGCGGCGTAATGTCGAACCACTCCTTAAAGCAGGGTTTTCCAAGCTTCATAAAAGGGGTTAGCGGAAAAAATATTGTAATGGCGGAATTTTAAAAAATAAACAACAATCTGTAACGTGACGGGTCGCTACGCCGCTGGCGAACCAGCTCGCAACTTCTACTTCTGCAAATCAAGACTTTTCCCGAATACGCACGAAAAAATGAGCATAACGTCTGCCGATCATATACTAGAAAGAGTAGAGTCGAACTGAATCGTACGATGAGCCGAAGAACCTCGAGTAATTTCGAAAAGATAAATGAGTTAGTAGTTAATGCATAGTGTGCATATAAGTATTAGTAGTGTGAACCAGTTTAGTGATTCCTTCTTGTGTAAATAAATTGCCACAAATATCCATGTTTTACAAATCGCATGTACATACGTCGAACGTGAAGGTCAATAATTATTGCTCCGAAAATGTATGATGGATCGTTGGTTAAGAAATGAGTAGTTTTGTCCAGTTTGACGAAAATCTGGACCAGCAATCAATTGCTTCTCCTACTTCCATCGCTGATTTGGCACCAACACAGAGTGGGAGTTGTAGTGAGCTACCGTCTGGTCGGACTGAACTCAAAGATAAAAAAGGCGAACAGAGTGAGAAAAAAGAAAGGGAACGAAAATATGACAGTGACCATTTACAAATAGGTTTTTATGTTACCGGGGCAAAGTTACAACCTGAATCGAGTATTTTAAAAGAAAACTGGCAGATACTAAAAAGTCTAGTACTCGTATTTCTTTTTTTTTCTAGCAGATTTAACGAGTTATATAATTGCAAGATTTAGACAAGCAGAAAATTTGATTGGACCGTGTGTTAAAGATATCACGAAGTGTATGTGTGGAGAAAAAGAGGCAAAGAAATTTGACTTGGTTTCCTTATCAAACAACACAGTAGTGTCGCGGAGCTAAATTTAATTTAGTGGAAAAGCAGTATAATAATTAAATCAGAATGCTGTCGTTAACAAACGAGGTATCCATCTTGCGGAGAGCTTTTTATATCTAAATATTTATTAAAATACTGTAAATTATGATACCAAAAATGCTTTACTAAGTCTTTTACCGCCAGTCTTCTGTCTTATAGAACAAGACAATATATTTTATTAATGTTTTTTTAGTTGCTACAGTTATCGGAAATCTACCTGTAGGTTGGCCTGTGCACGAACTTCTACCACTTAAATTTACGATACGACAAATTATTCTTCAAGTTTCTTTGACTTTCAGTTGGTGTTAAACCCTTTTTTCTAAAGGTATCAATTTACGCGGCGGCCCTCTCCAGTGAAGAACTTCTTTAGACTTGAAATTGTGCAGAAATGCTTTACGAACATTAACTTGTGTATGAAATAAACATAATTTGAAACACAATATTGGAACTAGGGCAGGGGTTAAACACAAGGCTCAGTTCTTATAATAATTTAGTAATATGGTGATCGAGGGATTTGCTTTGCATCGCCGAAGTTCTGTGTTCGATTTCCGATTTGTCATAGCTCTTTGATGTTCGTGCACTTTAATAATAAGAAAGTGTTCGTTCTAAAAGTCTAAATATTTGGGGAAATTCGTGGCTAAAAGGATAATTCATTCTTTACTAACTTGAGTTCTATTTAAATGTTTACAGTTATGTTATATTATCGAAAATCATTGTATACATGATAAAGTTGAATATGGAGATTAAATAATCCGAGTATATAATAAACCCAATGACATAATTTCTTGTATCATCTCAGCCTTCGCATGTTCAATACAAAATTATTCCGACCGAAAGAATTTTTACATCTTGGTAAAAGATAACTGTTTGTCGACCTACTAACTTAGATATATCCAGCGGCTACGCGAGGTAAATTATAAGAATCATAATAAATGGAGACTTTGGGCATTGTAACTTTGACCCGCTTAGTTATAGTTATTTTAATAATAATCGTGATGGTTCGGTGCAGCCTTAATGGCATTCCTGACCAATGGTATGTTATTAAGGCAGAGAATTCAAAAATGTTTGGGAATTTAATGTTTCTTGCATAACTTTAGATACACTGTCAGACACAAAAGGCTAAATAATTTGGTATTAATATGAATTGCAAATAATTTTTTTTTATCTTTTATGGTTTAATAGAGAGTGAAATGAACATATAATTTTTATAAATTATATCCTTATGTCTACTGCTCTTTTAAATAGGCCAAGTTATAGTATACGGAATTTTCAGCAACAATTATAAAATGTCAAATTTTTTAATGACCAAAAATGTTGACTCTCTTTGTCTTTTGCTATAAATATAGTATTAAATAAAATAGAATGATGCATGATTTTCTAGTGAATTTTGGTACTTTTTAAACATACCCTCCGATTTAAGGTAAAGTCAGTATTTAATGGTTTTAAGAATCCGTAATTATTTTTTAAAAATTTATCAAGCTCATTATGATGATTTAAAACCGATCTTAAAGGGCCATTTCGTTCGCGGAATAAGACTTTTTGAAGATGTTCTATAATGAATTTAATGTTGGACATTAGAAATTTAGTTACTCCAATTTATACTAAATTTTGAAACTGCAGATTTATACCTTTGAAATATATATTACTCCTTCCTAGAACCTTCTCATACAACTTTTTCAATGTTCATACCTGCAACAAAAAAAACAGAAATGAAAAAAAATAGTTTGCTAGTTGACAGTGAATATAATATAGAAATTTAAGTACTGCGTTGGTAAACTCATACTATCGAAATATTTAATGAATAAAATAAATATTACAAGTCTTATCGAGTATATTCTGGGTACTACATTAGAAAATTTAATATTAAATATCATAATAATTTCAGATTACTGCATCAAATATTTTACAGTTGTTTTATTGGGAAAGTAAGTACTCTCTAAAGTTATCCTTTAATATACATACATATCTTATAAAATTAATATATATTTCGTAACAAATTACGAAAAATGTCCATGTACAATAAGAATGACGTAGAACTCATGAAAAAGATATGAGGGCAAAATGATTTGGGACAAACTAATCAATAATTATTCAAAAATCAATAAAATTCAGTCTTTCTGTTATTCTCTGACTTAAAATTTTTGTACTGGGTTGTCTATTGTATCGTTCGTGGTCTAGGAGATTACGTTTTTTTAACGCTGTTACCAAAGTAACTTGTGGCAAGTAAATCATATTTACAACATTATCGCAATACAACTTAGGCAATAAAATAATCTTTAAAATTATTTTTTATTGGTCCAAATTATTTTGATAGTTACTGAAATATTTTGATTTAGATTCAAATTATTTTCTGATGTACTCGTATATTCATCATCTGAAATCAACAAAAAAAACCTACTTGATAAACGGTGGGAAATTATTGTTCCCTACATTTTGTTAAGAAAAGTAAAACCATATAAATTGGTATTTAAATTTTAATTCAACTCTCCATTCATTAATTAAAAAGGGGGTAATTAAAAGTTTTTGAAGACCAAAATGATTTGTAAATATAAGAACTTTTTGAAGGAGATAATAAAAAAAATATATAATAGTAAAAAATAATTATTATCTAGAAAAAATGCTTTAGGGATTTTAACTTACTAGATGGTTAACGATAACAAATTTTGGACTATAAGGATGCAAAACAAACCTGTAGACTGCATCAATCATAATATAATTTGATTATTGTACGAGTACAACGTAGATCGAATCAATTTTAACAAATCTTTAACATTAAAAACTCGGTCCAGAATTATTTAACAATATGTCAAAGACAACTTTTTCCCTTATCATTTAGATCAAAAGTTATCAATCTTTTCTCTCCCCTGTAGTAGTAAAACCTATGATTAAACTATAATATTAAAAACTAAAACACAATATTAGGACGTCGTTTATTATAAATTGGAAAAATTGACATAAAAATCAATAAGTAATAAAAAAATTAATGAGATGATTGAGGCTGGTAATGCTGTAATATTTCAATATTGAGATCGAATTTTGATAACAGTCTCAAATCGTCATGCTCAGTGATCTGTAGTCTGTTTCTTTTATTGGTAGGTAAAATTGCGACAGTATTGATCCCACACGCAGCAAAACAGAGAAAAGCAATTAAAAAATTGTGAAGTAATTGCTACAATCCAGAATAGAATCGCGGTATTAATTATTGAAGCCATAACTCTTGGTATCCATTCTGAATTTTACTTTAACCTCTTAGTTAATTGTGAGTTCTACCAGTTCTCCTTTTAAATCTTATAATTGTGCTGATTCTGTGTTTGAGATAGAATCTTTACTAGCTATCTTCTTGTATAGTATAATCTGAGGTCTCTCATTCAAGATGGTGTATTGGTCTTACATCAGTGTGGTGAGACTAGCGATCGCATATGCAGTCTTGGTTTCTTTGTTCAAGGTAATTCAAAAAATAACTATGCCCAAGCTGGGCGTTATACAGAGAGTCGTTTATTTGCTATTACGGGACTTATTAAATCGATCTTGATAACAGCAATGGATTGCATTCTGAATCTCCATCCACTACATTTAGTGATTCAGGGAGAAGTAAGGACGGAGCTTCATCAGCTACACTACTCACAGCCAACAGTACAAGTGTGGAAGAGGAACGGGTAGAAACTTTGACTGGTATGCAAGCGTATTCCTGCGGAGTTATCCAGTTCCTTAAGCGACGCTGTAAAAATTGTAAATTTTATAAAATCGTATACTACAAACTCTCGCTTATTCCGTGCGCTTTGTAAGGACTTTGGAAGCCTCCACGTTTCTATACTACTTCATACAGAAGTTAGGTGATTTTTTCCAGATCAGATTTTGACCCGCTTGTTTTAATTCTGAAGTTGACCATCCATTTCGTTTGTGTTCTTTTGTATCAGACATTCTTTGGCTGCAAAAAACTTGCATACTTAGCCGACATTTTTTCTAAATTAAATTATTTAAATCTGTCTTTAGAAGGCCTAGTTAACACCATTTTCAATGCGCATAATAGAATAACAGCCATTTAAAGAAGTTTCTCTTTTGGATTCAATATCAAATGTTTTGGTTCTCTCAGCACTATTTTATTAGAAAATGAAATTCAACTTCAATTATACTGGATCGAACAACTGGATATATAATTCATTTCCAGGAGTTAGAGCTTCTTTAACTTCACTGGAAAAGAAAAGCTTGTTGACTTATCTTCTGACAATTTTCTAAAAACTGTTTTTAAAGATCACTCTTTATGTATGTAATGAATATCCCGTTTTGGCGGACAAAACTATTAAAATTTTAATGCTCTTTTGTACAACATACTTAATCGAAGAATAAAATTTTCAGACATCGAATCAAATTTGAATTTCTTTGTTTCCCCAACCTGAAGCAAATAGCCCATCTATGATTTTTTTTAAGTTTATTGTATTTATTTTGTATAATTCTATTTTGTAGGTTAAACTATCACTCTAGTTTTAATAAAGTTTTAGTTTTTCATTATGTACTGTTATTGAATATGGAAAATAAATTTTAATAACCTAATTTTACCGTTTCATTTACTGCTCTTAATGACTACACTATTCCAGTTTTTAGAAGGGGTTTGCAAGAAGAAAAATGTTGAGAATCGCTGGTCTAAAGCAGGAGTTTAATATTGTTCGCTGATTTAAATATTTCTTTTTCAGTCCTTGAAAATATACAACACCGTCGTTCTTCATATCAATTTGTATTTTGGTCAAATGCTTTTGTACTCTAGGAGGTTTCATTGCTTGATTTAAAAAAATTGATTCGTTTTTAGGAGAATACTTAAATTCATAATTCTAACATTCAATACTGCACTGTCGGCGTTCCTTCGTAGATTTAGACATAATGAAAGACAAATTTTGTGATGGTTTCAATAGATTTACTTATGCAATGTGCTCCTTTATATCATTTATTATGATTACTGACTTATATCATGCATCACTGATATTTAACGATTATTGGCAAAGCACACAATAAGTAATGATACTAATTTCTAGATATCTACTTTTTATAAATTTGAATCGTGCACATTCGTTTGTTTGCGATAGCACCTCACTTTTTGTGTCTTTTCAGTAAGCTTCTATATCCTTGTCTTAATATATGTTAGACAGTGTGAATGAAGACTTTTCATGGATAAAACTAAACCGAATTACAATGCTAAGTTTTATGTTTAAAAACTTTAACTACCTTAACGCCCCGCAAATGCCCCTGGTCTCGCTGTCGCCCGCTTAAAAATTGTCACTGGTGGGTGTTACTGCTCCCTTTGGAGACTAATGATTTTGATTGTTTTTTTATGATATATTAAGCGAAGGTTTAAAACATTTTTTTTTCGAAAAGGGAACAATGCCCCTTTTTGCCACCCCTAACTAGGTCACTGTTGGAAAGAATTTATTATTAATATTTTACATAAATTAGCAGAAATGTTGACGGTAACCCGTTAAACTAGAATTAGCTTAGCCGCAATGTAGGATTTTATTTGCGTATTGTAACGGTTCTTTATTTTCTTAAAGTATCATTGCCTTATGTCAGGTATGCGTACTCGTATTATTTGCATAAAAATGTAAATCTTTACAAAATCTCAGAATTAGATGACGTCTATCGGTGGTTGTTATTTTTTTAGTAAAATAAAAAAACCAAATAAGTTGGACAAGCATTATGTTAAAGTTTCTTAGCAATTATTGGCAGTATGTAGAAAATCGCAGAACTTAAGAACATTATTCAAGTTTTATTAAAGGAAAACAAATTTTATTCAAATAATTTAGTACAGTGTAATCTCTATTTCGAAGAAAATTTCGAATATATATATTGAAAATAAAGGCGAAAATCATGCAAAACAACAATGGTCTCGGTAACATGAATTTAACTGTAGTTAATGTTAATCTTACTAAGGTTAGAAAATGTATGTGAACCTTTAAACATCATATATATAAAAAAACAGTCAATGTATGTACTCACACAAACACAACCAACTTTTTTTAGCATCCTTATATATGTTTATATAATTTATGACAGACACTTTCACTTTGTTTTTCAGTTTGTAAATCAGGCAATAGTCTTGATTTTTTTACTGCAAGTTTTCTTATAAAGAGAGCACACCAAAGGTGCAAAGTCCTTATAAAAACTAAGTTTGTTCGTAGTCATAGCGGCAAATAAAACGATTTTTAGTAACAAAAAGACGTACCTCGTAGAAAAATAATTATATATAAATACCTTCGTAAATACACAATAAATAATTAAAACTGAACTTAAGCTATTTTTTAAACCGTCAAATCCAAACAAAAAAAAAACAAACGCTGATAACAAGTGTATTAAACTTTTAATATAGCTGCATACAGAAAATATTAATACGTAGTTATATTTCTTTTGCGCACCCATAAGTTCCTTTAAATTTTCGGTTTATTGCCGATTATGTTCTTATATTGTTACTCTGTGGTCAAATATCCGAATAATTAATATGGAATAGGAAAAAGTATTCGAAAAAATTTAAAGTGAAAATTATAAATAAAAATATTTTTACAAAAAATTAAGCAGTGCTCAATATGATTTGAGTTGAAGAATCGCGATGATATGATTGGTAGTTCGAGATCATTTTCAGTGAAATAAAAAATACATACAGTGTGGTGCAATAGTGAGACAAAGTACCGTCTCTCCCTTAAGTTGTATAATATGAAACTTTGTACAGTCCCAAAACATTTTCAATTATACATGGTGTTTCATGATAGCGAGGGGCTAAAAATAGTTTTTAATGGGATACCTTGTATATCTTTGCATATTTGGATTCCCCCAAGAACTATCCATATCTGGTTTTGAATTTTATTTTCAAGTTGCCAACTTTTTCAAAAAATTTACCAAATTAAAAAAAAATGGTTTTCTATAATCTACTACATCTTTCAATCTACAGCAATTATCGTACAGAAATTTCACATTGAGAAAGGTCTAATATAGCGCCTAAGCAATTATCTCATATATAGGGTGTTTGCCAAAATTTTTCCAATTTGACGAAAAGTAAATTAATTTTTCTTTGACTTTTTAAGTAGCACCCTGTATATAACTATTTTACCATGTAGATTTATCGCTTCTCTATCACTTTTCTTAAAGTTCAAAAGAGGAATAAAAACAAAAATTTTGACGCTTAATTTTTTCTTATATGTTATACAGAAAATTTATCGATCAAATAAATATTATAAGGGCGGTCTGGCAAACCGTTGTATCAAAAATAGGGATGTCATACTTAAATTTTTATTTTCTACTGATCATACGCTACCAAATAAAAAATATATACTTATGCTTTAAATATCAATTTTACAAAAAAATGGAACAAGAAAATAATAAAAAAAGTTTTTAGACGAGTTACGAAGCGCCAGACCGATAGTTTATTGTTTAAATAATATCCAGAAAATAGAAAAATATATTTTGCTACTTATTCCGGATGAACAACGTTTTTCGGCGGTCACCGCTTAGACTATAATGATATTTTCATTTGATCTTGATTTAGCCGAAGAATATGTGAGAAACTATTTAAGACGACTCCTTAATTGTGTAATAAAATCATTGTTAATTTTAGTAATTATCAAGAGATATAATCGAGGATTAAAGTTTAATAAAGCTGATTCACAAGTTTAATATAACAAATTCTCGCTCTTGATTAAATTATGAGAATAATATGCATTTAAAGAATACGTTTTATTAAGTTAATTTTTTAGTACCGGTTTAGGCCAGCTTTAAATTAAATGTCCGCTTTATTACCCGGATACATGTTATGGTCTGGGTTTTTACTTTACTTCTTACTTTTGAAGATTCTTAGAAGCTTAATTATACATATTTAGAGAAAGCTTTTTTAATATAATTATAACATAAACTTAAACAGCATAAAATTTATTCGTTCTTGTGATTCCTATATCAAAACAACTACTGGCACTACTACTGGGTATTAGATATGAAACGGATACTGATTCTCAATATCCGTAAATCCAAATATGAATGGAAATGTTCGTCGTTGACCTTCGCAAATACGAATATGGATTTTACAAAGTTGGCATAGGCCGTTTTCTTTTACACAAAATTTTTCAAGAAAATTATTTGTGAGTAATGTGTGTTTTCCACATACTTAAACCTAAATAAACAGTTTTATTAAAATTGCTCTGTTTTGTAATTTGAGATTGATAATATTCTAAATTGATTATTAAGACTTTTACAGTAAACTTAAAATTTATATATTTTCATATATTTTTCTAAAAAAAAATACTTGCCAAATAGTTCTTTAAAATACGAATACAAAAGTAAAGTATAAATCAATAGTGACGATGAAACAATATACAGGGTGTCTGAGAAATATGTGTACAATGTTTGATGACTGACTCTTGACGTTACAAAATTAAAAAAAAATTGAACCGCCTCCTAAAAGTGCGCTAAAAAGTAAAAAATAACTAAATTTTTTTATATGAAATTGAAATTTTTGAAGTCGGCGCCAAATTATTTTTAATTGAAATTATAAATAAAGTATTTTTAATTCGTTTATGCGAATCGCATTTTGTCAGGTATTAGTTTGGCGCCGACTTCAAAAAGTTGAATTTCATATAAAAATTGATAGTTATTTTTCACTTTTTAGCGCACTTTCAGAAGTTGGTTCAATTTTTTTTAAAAAACATTATTTTTCGATTTTTAGTTTTGAATTAATTATAATATCCATACATTAATTAAATTATGCACTAATTGAGATTAGTGTAGCTCGCAATGACTCCAAAGTGGCAAAAATGTACTTATTTTATCCGAAGTTAAAAATTACCTTAAAATGAACCACTAAAAATTTTTTGATTCTTAGAGTTCTCCAAATACCAGTAACATTGTGTCAAACAAATATTTAGTCTGTCATAGTAAATCCACAATCTTAAATTTCATATTAATTTTAGATTGGTAATATAGGCCCCAAAACCTTCTCTCATATCGATATTTAAAGAATCTGAGACGAATATTTCTTAGCCCGATATATTTTATTCTGCATATTGAGTTTATATACACCCCAAGAATCCCGCAATATCAATTTTAGGCAAAGTCGGAAAATGTAAAGTTTTCAGTCCCTCATATTGTTTCTTATAAACCTAATACCAAATCTGAAAAGTGCGAATACGGAAAAATTTTCAACCCACTATATTGGCTGATGCCACATTTAATTTCAAAAAAATAATTTTAACGTCTTAATCTAAACCCTTCAAAGCCCGCTAGTACCAATATTGGATGAAATACGGAAATCTAAATTTGTAGACCGTCATATTACATCTGACATGAGATTTTCTTAAAATAATTTTATTTTCGCTTCTTACATCCTCGAAAACGATTTAGTCCCACTTTTGAATAAAATCGAAAAATGTAAAATTTTTAGTCCGCTATATTGGATTCGCCATATTGAATCCTGAAAAAATACTTCTAAATTCATAATATACACCCTGAGGAACCCCCTATATCAGTTTTGGAGAAAATCAAAAAATTTATAATTTTCAGGACGCTATATTGAATCCGCCAGATTCAGTTTTTCGAAAAATATTTTAAATTCGTTTCCGCCTATTTAATTTTTTTAAAAATAATTTTAGATTCGTAATGTGCGATCCCAAAAACTCTCCCGTAGAAGTTTTGGAGAAAATCAGACAAAATTAATATTTTTGTCCCCCATGTTGGACCCGCCATATTGAATATTTTAAAAACAATATTAGATTCGTTATATACGACCCCGAAAACTCCCCCGTGCCAATTTTGGAGAAAATCGAACAAAATTGATAGTTTTGTCTGCCATATTGGATCCGCCATATTGAATTTGTTAAAAATATTTTAGATTCACTATATGACACCTCGAAAACTCCCCCACACTAATTTTGGAGAAAGTCGGGCAAAATTATATTTTCTTGTCCGCCATATTGGATCCGCTATATTGAATTTTTTAAAAATAATTTCAGATTCGAGTTATACGACCCCGAAAATTCTCACATACAAATTTTGTAGAAAATCGGAAAAAATTAATTTCTTTGGCCGTCATATTGTCAGCGCCATCTTGGATTTTACTGCCTCAATTTCGTCCAAAAAAATATGGGAACACCGCAGCAACTTTCTGAATATAACGTAAAAAAATTGATTCAAATCTGTGCCGCCGTTCCGGAGTAATCGGTGTACATATATAAAAAAAATACATAGTCGACGAATTGAGAACCTTCTTCTTTTAGAAATCGGTTTAAACAAATTAGATAAATATTTCCATTTGTTCTGCCTGGAGTCACAAAAGGTAACGATCAACAATACTGGCATAAACATTTATTTTAACGTTATGGTGATGGTGTGCAACTTTAATGGCATGGATTTTCATCCACATAAACACGTTCGTTTTGCAGGTTGGTGACTTCAGTTCTTGTAAAGCACACTTTGTTGGTAAACAAAATTTTTCTTCCAAAATTTGGATCACGAATTCTTTTGTTTCGAATAACAACTGTTCTTTTAAAATATCATTTACAATAGTTTTAGGGATATCCAACTCAAGTTTTAAGAGGCAGGAATAACACTTGCTTCTTCTTTAATTCTTTTCAAAATGTTCTTTTCTTTTTCAAGTGTTCGAGTTGTTCGAATACGACCCGATCCCGTAGCGTCAAATTATTTCTTAAAGCTGCACGGGAGCTGACTCTCAATATTGGCAAATGTTTGATGGTTTGGTATTCGGCGGTTAGGAAATCTGTCCATGTAAACCCTAAGACTTCGACGCGTATTTCGTTCACAAAACCCATACACCAGGAGCATGTCAACCTTTTCGGACTGCGTGTAGTTGTCCATGTTTAATAGTAAAATAGGATTACAAATTTAGAATGTTGATCTTATTTTAGTCGACTTCTTAGACAGTGATGGTAATTTGTCAGTAGTCAGACTATTAAATGTCATAGCAATAAAGTCACTCGAAAAATTATTGTTACACTTATTTTTTATATTACAGTTAATTGGTGTATGCATGTAATTGAAAAAAAAAATTCCTGGCTTAACCGCTCATCCATAATTTTTTCAAATACATTCAGTTATCCGATAAAAATATCTAGGTGGTTATAACGTGGACATAAAAAATAGAAAGCGATATTGGCAAGTGACGTCACTTTTATAATACTTACACTCCTTTATAGCCGATTGCTATACCACTAGAAATCGTTATATTATAGTGTTAGACTATATACCAAAAATCATTAAATTCAGTTACCACGTGCTCCAAAAATTTAGAAAAATCAATATTTCCTAAAACTTGGTCTTCTTCTAACGCCTAAACGAAGCAATATTGGGTATAACTAAGTTGGCTTAAATCGACCTATTTTGACATATCAAGAGTCTGTGATCAAACATTATACTCGTATTTTCCTGACATCCTGTATATAATTGCAGCTGACATATATAAATACATGTACTTATAAATAGAAGAAATGAAATGAAAAACCTTATAAGGATAGTCATGCTTTGTTCTAGTTAGGAATCAAAAGAACTACTTCGAGGTATCAGAAACTATACTACCAGAAAAAAGTGGAAACCTCTCTCATTGGCAGTATATCGCCACCTGCAAACTTGTTTTGCATTCATTGATTCTCGTCAGTACAGGGTAGCTAAGAACACCTAACCACATATGGCGCTGTTTTCATCGGACTTGTTATTAATGAGTTTAAAGTATTACGATAAAATAATAATTTCAGCGACTTTGAGCTAATACTGCATCAATAATTTAATCACATAACATGGGAAGAGTTTTGAATTATTTTTGTTGTTTAGTCACCTTTTTGGTTCGGTTGGTTTGTTCTGCGAAATTAAAAAAAATCTATCCAACCTCTTTTGTTTAAATATTTTTCCTATGATGGAAGACCAGAATCATGAACTCTAGGTTTTTGCTTCCGACAGTGAAAGACCAATGTACGTTTATTTGTTATCTTAAGATTTTTTCAAAATTTAGCAGATTATCTTCTCTGAGATACTTATTACCTTTTGTTTTTGCGTAAACATATTTTAATGTATTTGCAAAGAATAATTTTGTTTGGATTTTAATTATAATATGAATTTTACAGCAAATTTTTCTTAATTTATTTTTGACCACCTTGACACGAATCCATAAAACTATTTTAAAAAACCTGTTGCTGGTTTAAATTACCTATTTTTCTTATCTAAATTACCTGTACCTAAAGCGTTTTGATAACCTAATATTGTGGTAAAAGTGTCACTTCCTAGTTTTACGTTTTTAGCACTATCGCCAGGGTAATATGTACCTAAAGGTTATTTGCCATTGTACCATCTAAGATTCCTGAGGTGATATAATGTTTATCTTAGCGAACTTGGCAAACAAACATGCCACGAAGCACATTGGGGTCAAAACATAAGAAGAAGGATATTCGAGTTCCAACCTACTTCGTTAGGAGGACTGCAGATGAGTCTTAATTTTTAATCTTTAGCTTATTTCAAGTTTATCTGCAGAATTTTCACTCCAACTGCTAGTCTGTTCTAAGTTCAAAGAGTTCGATTATCTTTCTTATCTTATCGTGTCTCTGCAGACGACAAATATTTTTCATATCTTATCGTGTTTTTACAGGAGACAAATTCTCTTAAAATACCTTAATGCAGAGTACCTTAAAACAATAGGCTCTATCTCAGTTTTATTAACAGGTGTCTGTTATAAACGTACCATTGGTCGTGGTCTTTGGCCAACGTTTGACCAAACTTTATTCTATTGTTGTTTTACTATTTGAATTCTTTTCTCTTATTTTATTACTACTGTAAACTTTATTTTATAAATCTCGTATTAATTTTAAGAGATTATAGGAAATCAACTTATTTACCTTTTTTTGGGTATAGAATGAATTCTTTATTTTTTTTTAACTTATTAAGAAATTTCAACTTTAAATTTTGACAACCCGTATCGTGTTATAGTTTTCAAGTCATGAGTGCCAACCTATTAAATCTCATCTTGATTTTTCTATGAATAATCATTTTCCACATTTATTCTTAATAAGTTGTTTATTGTTTTTTCTGACTTTTATTTTGCACACAGATTGCTTCTTTCTAAACCTACATTTTCTAAATTTAGACAAATTTAATAATAATCTTCTTCACAAGATTCTAAACTTTATTGTGTAGGAATTTATTAAAAATTATTAACCACAAGTTCGTTACTGAGTGTAAACATGAAAATATTTTTACGTGGTCCTTTCGAAAGTTTCTTATCATATGCATAAAATTCTCCAAAAAACTCATTTTTATCGTTATAGGTACGTAAAAATGTTTGGGATACAATAAATTGTTTTAAAATTTTTAGTAGTTAATCCATTTGCATTAAAACTACTCTGCAAATATTTTCACGGGACCACCTTGAGAGTACGCCTTAGAAAATGCCAAGGAGCCTATCAAAATATCTTAATTTTGTCAAAAAAACTCCTTCTGAGGTTTGATATGGTATTGAAGTGGCTTCCTAGTTTATTTAGTGGTTGGAATATTTTACTATTTTATTTTACCACGTTTTTATTAACTCAGTTTCTTGTCTGTCTGTTTGTTTCTTTGTCAGTTCGATCTAAATTTTTCAATCGATTTTTTACTAACTTCTCGATAAGCTAGATACTTGAAACTTGAAACTTAACTCATAAATGGATGAAAATGCAATATTAAGTTCTTGTCTGTCTGTTTGTTTGCTTGTCTGTTAGGTACAAATTTTGCAATCAATTTTAATCTAACTTTGCGATGAGCTAAAGACTTGAAACTTTAAACATAGTTCAGAATTGGATTATAGTGCAATATTAACTCGCTGTCTTGTCTGTGTTTCGTTTATTTGTTTGTGCGGTACCAATTTTGCAATCGATTTTTTTGTTTGGTCCAAATTTTGCAATCGATTTTAAACCAAAGACTTAAAAGTAGAAAATAATTATTAAAATAAAAAAATAATATACCACGTTTTTTAAATGGACTAAAATGTAGCCCCATGCAGATTCCTAACCCCAGACATTGTCCTAAAAATTTCTGGGAGTGAATTTTTAATAGTTATGAAAATATTTGTAAGAGTTAAAACGAAAAATGTGGGGTACAATAGATAATAACTGTTGCCCAAGTTTTCTCAATGACAGCTACACTCTGTACTCCTTACCTATTGCTTGCACCCCAAGTTTTTCGTTTTAAATCTTAGAAGTACTTTCATAGCTTAAAAAATTCACCTCCACAAACTTTCAGGACAATGTGTATGGGGTTATAAATCTGTATGGGGTTAGGCTGATTGATTGATTGATTGATTGATTATATGACATAGCAGGCAAGGGTTGAAAAGCCCATACACTGCACCTTCAGACCTATTATATTGCCTGCCATATCCGTTCTAGGTGAACAGGTTGGTTGTCTTGCTCAGGTTTAGCATCCTGCTCACTAGTTTGTCCTCTGGGTATAAGCCTTCCTGATGGATTTATACCTGAAGTTGTCTCCAGGAAGCCAAAGCTTCGCACTCGAAGAAGATGTGTGAGGCAATCTCGTCCTCTTCATCACATAGTCTACATAGTGGTTCTTCGTTGAAGATGCCCATTGTATGTAGATGTTTTTTCAAGCTGCAGTGGTCAGTTATAAGTCCTGTCACCAGCCTGATTGGCTATCTGCTTAGAGGTAGAATTTCAAACCTCAGTTTGCCGGATGGTCTGCTCAGCAATAACTTGTTGTGCTTAGGGCTAGGAAAAATTATTTTATGCTATTTAGTTTCTTTCAAAAACCTGGTATATCGAAAAAAATTATTTAAATAATTATTTCCTTTACGGTCTATTTTGGCCGAAGTATTTATCTTCTAAAAAATACAAATGTATGATAGAACAAAATACAAAAAACAGTAAAAACAAAGAAATAATTAGAACGCAATTTAAAGAAGGATGTTTTTGTCAAACCGTTTTAATTACCACTCTAAAAATTCAAAACTAACTAAAAGAGTAACTTTTTCTGTAATTTGTGTTACTAGGGACCATATGTTCTTTAACAATTAAAACGACTAACATCGTATCAAATAGTTTAAGTTACGGGCCTGATAACAGCTATATTCTCTTTAATCTCAACTGTCCAAGTGCTTACTTGCCGGAGCTTCAAGTCATTATACTATGCAAATAAATTACATTTTTATATACCGGGAATCTTCTGAAAATAAACCGGCATCTCACGAAGTTATAGATGACTTGTTCTTAATAAAAAATCTCCAGAACAAGATGAGTTGCTTAAGGGGCTGCACTTGAATGTAACTGACCTACGGTGAACTTTCAAGGACGTCGCACGGTTATTATTAGATTCTCTCAAGAGTTCTTCGGCACTGGTTTAATGAATATCAAACCGCATAGGCGAGCGAAAGAGATCGTTCGATAAAAGCAGTGGCGCGACTTTGATATATTGTTGTGTATTCCTGGCTTAATATTGATCGATTAGTTTCCTGCTACAGATTACAATAAACATGTTGTTTTGTGACATTGTATTACTTTACAGGCGTTTAAAATGAAAATATCGAATGATGAGGTTGTCGTTGTTAAGATGTATAAAATAACATATTTAGTTCCTTTTGTAAATGGGAAACTGGAATGACACTTCAGAGATTTATATGTGTAAGTTGTCATTTTTCTTTTGATCATCTGAGTGTTCGGGCTCAAATTTTATAACTTTTAAGTTTAGGATAATCGCTTTTTTTTAGTTTATAAATAATACTACAAGGATGAGATGAACAAAGTCCGGGTTTCCTAGAGACGATGCTCACAGTGACATTTTGACTATGTTGTCTTGAAATATCATCCTATGTCAGGAAGGCTGCTAGCAAGCAAAAATAAATAAAACATTGTTTGTCAAAATCCGTTCGGTGGTGAGCGAGATATCTACAAAAAATTTAAAAAGAATGGAATTTTATGATGTTGTTAGTAACTTCCCTAAAAATTGTATATATATATATATATATATATATATATATATATATATATATATATATATATATATATACATACATACATACATACATACATACATATATTTCCTCCATATTCTTAATCCGACACGTTTCCTGTCGTCTGGATTCTTAGTATTTTCTGCTATATTTTAACAAAATATTATGAACAGTTTTATTCAAACTATGCTATATTCCAAACTGAATAATTGTGTTTTAGTGAAAATGTCAACATTTACGAGGATAGGTCAAAAAATTCAGTAGGAAAGAGAAAGATTTTTGGGAAAATTTTGTGCGTCCGCCAAAAAAAATCACATCAGCGATAAATTCCGGTTTTCCACTAGTGAGAATAATCGCTAATTAGTTAAAGGAGAGAAAAATTATATCTGGTGATGCTCGGAATATATCACTAAGAAACTATGTCGTGTAATATTCAAGGAAATTTCTCACAGGAAGAACTCGGTGAACAGAGAAATATAAACAAGCTGCAAAATTTGTACTGAACAGACAAACAGACAGACAAGAAAGCGAGTTGTTAGAAACACGTTAAAATCATATTAAATGGACAAAGTTGATCTTGAAATATATGTTTAAGGTTTTCAAGATCAAAATATGGCATTATTGTTGTTTATATATATACATATATATATATATATATATATATATATATATATATATATATATATATATATATATTGATATATATATATATATATATATATATATATATATATATATATATATGTTATATCGTAGGTTTTCACGGATGGTGGAGTGAATAGTTTAGTTATTTCGGGTTTCAATCCGTTCGTTCAAATAATCGTTTTTACGACGTTTCGCCCAAAACTCATTTGGCATTTTCAAGTGTCTCGTTACTCGCTGAGAATTGACGGTGGACTCTGATGAATTTGGAGTTTTGCTGACTCGGTTTCTGATTGGACGAGCGGCTTCGCAGGCTCCTCCCCTCTGCCGAGTGCGATATTTTTGGTTTTTGTATGCTGGTCGTTCGTGTATTGGTTGTTGTATGTTGTTTTGATTCTTGTTTTTTTATTAATGTCTTCCATGTTGTTGGAATATGTATAGCATCGTCTCGTTTATTCAGTTGTCCCCCTTTTTCGATTTCTAGTTTTATTACGCGTATCTTGTAGTTCTGTACTGGTGCTATTTCTTTTTCTTTTTCAAAATCGATGGTATGTCCTGTGGATTGGTGATGTTGAAATAGAGCTGAGGTTATTTGTTTGATTTTTAGGTTGTTTTTGTGTTCTTGAATTCTTGCTGATATGCGGCTATTTGTTTGTCCTATATATGTTTGCTGGCAATTTGCACATGGAATGCTGTAAACGCCATGATTTTCAAGGTTGGTCTTATCTTTGGGATTTTCTAGGATGTTGGCTATTGTTTTTTGTGGTTTAAATATGGGCTGTATGTCGTGTTTTCTTAAGATTCTTCCGATTCTGTCCGTTATTCCTTTTATGTATGGGATTATGGATTTGTTTCTTGTTTGATCTTGGTCTTGTCGTGAAAACGATTATTTGAACGAACGGATTGAAACTCGGAATAACCAAACCATTCATATATATATATATATATATATATATATATATATATATATATATATATATATATAATAGGAAATTGTCAGCTATTCGGACAAAGAATTTTGATTTTATTTTAAAATTACACGGACGATAACTTCTCTCTACAAATTTTGCAATCGATTTTAATCTGAAAATTAAAAATTAGCAAATAATTATTTAAATACAATTTTTTTTAATGTACCACGTTTTTAAAACGAACTAAAATGTATAAAACAATTTATCACATTGTCCTGAAAATTTGTGATTGTGAATTATTAATAGCTATGAAAATACTTGTAAGATTTAATGTACGTGTTTTTTTTTTGAAATAATTATTAGTTTATAAACAAATCAAATAATGCATGTATTTTGATGCTACTGAAAAGTTGATACCTTCCGTCTCTTTAGGAACTTTTCGCCAACAAGTTTTTTCACTCCATAATAAATGACAATTGTTCACGTTAGGAAGATAATTAATTTCAATTGTTCAAAATTTATTGAACTCTCGGAATCTTTTACCCACCTGCCAGCTATTCCAACAACTTTTTGCAAAGTTATAAACAAAACGCTACTTTTTTTACAAATATCTCGGTAATCAGTAAATTAAGTAGAAATCATAGACATAAAGTAAGACTATGGATCTTATAGAAGTGCGTTATCTCACCCTTAGAAATAGATCGAGCGTTATCGACTCTCTTTCTATGGGCGGAGCTAAGCATGATACCCTAAACGTCATTGTCATTGGAAAGAGAAGTATAACAGTACCATTTCGCTCTGCCTCTTTCTATGTGAGAGCCAACGTAGTTCTAGAGGATCCGCAGTCTATATACTTATTTTTATGTCTATGGTAGAAACAATAGTTTCCAAATTAAATGAAAAAAAAACTGATTTTAAACACTTAATAGAAGCAAAGTAAAAGGAAGGATTTTTATAGGACTTCATATATGTAAATTAATAAAACACAAAACATTTGAACTTGAATTAAGATAGAAAGAAAAAGAATTTTTCATTAAAAAATCATAAAAAATATTCTTTCTTAATTTTTAAAACTATACGAAGTATAAACTAAAACGAAGTTATAAAAATGTTTTATTATATTTGAATACTTAAGAACGTAATAACGCCTTTGACCTTAGGCCCTTGAACTTTATTTAAATCCTGTTTGTAGTAATTTAAAGACATTAGAGCGCATTAAAAGTTGTCACAGAAATTTTTAGGGTTTTGTTAAATAAATGCAGCCTGTTTATATTTCTCTTTTCACCTAGTTTTTCCTGTGAGAAATTTCGATTCCTGAATATTACACGACGTAGTTTCTTAATGATACATTCTGAGCATTACCAGATATAAGTTTTCTGTCTTTTACCTAAACGGCGATTATTCGCACTAGTGGAAAACCCGATTTTTCGCTGATTTTTGCATATCTTTTATTTTCGGATCGTAAAACACGAATCGGATTTTTTTTTGGCGGACACGCATAATTTTCCTAAAAAACTTTCTCTTTGATACTGCATTTTGCGACCCATTCGCTTAAATCTTGCATTTTTACTAAAACACAATTGTCCAATTTGGAATATAGCATATTTTAAATAAAACTGTTCATAATATTTGGTAAAATATAGCAGAAAATACTAAAAATCCAGACGGCAGGAAACGTGTAGGATTATGAATATGGAGGGAATCTTTCAAAAGGTCATCAAATTACAGTTGTTCTAAAAGCAATTCAATAATTCTGGTTTTTTACTCTTTTTGCCCCAAAACCAAATATTAAATAAGGGAGAGGCTAACTTTTGAAAAGAGATTAATAGAAATAAAATAGCCGTGACGTCACAAAGAGTTATATGAGGTTGAAACAAGTAAAAGTGTTCTGAAATTTGCTTAGTGTGAATCAAATTCCTCAGACGTTAAGATATATCCCATATATTTTTTAAATATATAGAAGAGATCTATCTTTCCTTGATTAATAAGTATAAGCCAGTTTAAATACAGTTGTACATTATGAGTTTATTAATGTAGAAAGGACAAAAATAAAAACCAAAATTAAAAATTTGGTTATAAGGATACTTTTTTTCCATCTGTCCGTCCCTCCATATATTCGTGCGTCTGTTCGTCACAGCATTATAACTTTATAATTTTATTATCCTTTGCAATGAAATTTTACAGGTACATGTCTTCAATTAATCCAAAGCAGGTATGGGGCAAAATATAAAAATATGGGGTATCGCCGCCTTTTTGAGATTTAGGGGTGAAAAACAAGTGGGAAATTGTTGAATAGGAACATGCTTCCAATTAATTTAAAGGCATATATTATAAGAAACTGCAGAAAAAACTGACAACGCCAATAACTGCTAACGAACCCTAACAAAAATATGTGTTCGAACGCAGTTGGTTTGTTTTTTTAACCGACTTCTAAAAGAAGGAAGTTCTCAATTCGTCGACTATGTATTTTTTTTAAGCGACTTCTAAAAGGAGGTTCTTAATTCGTCGACTATATATATTTTTTTTAATAAGTACACCGATTACTCCGGAACGGCGGCACCGATTTGAAAGAAATTTTTTACGTTATGTTCAGGAAGTTGCTGTGGTGGTCCCATATTTTTTTGGACGAAATTTGTGCAGTAAAATTCAAGATGGCGCTGACAATATGGCGGCCAAAAAAATTAATTTTGTCCGATTTTCTCCAACATTGGTATGGGGGAATTTTTGGGATTGTACCCGACGAGTCGTACACATCGAATCTGAAATTATTTAAAAAAAATTCAATATGGCGGATCTAATATAGCGGACAAAAAAAATTGATTTTGTCCGATTTTCCCCAAAATTGGTGTGGGGGAGGTTTCGGCGTCGCTCATAACGAATCCAAAATATTTTTAAAAAATTCAATATGGCGAATCCAATATGGCCGACAAAAAATCAATTTTGCCAGATTTTCTTCAAGATTGGTACGGGAGAGTTTTCGGTGACGCACATGATGAATCTAAAATTATTTTTAAAAAACTGAATATGGCGGACGAAAAAATCAGTTTTGTCCGATTTTCTCCAAAATTGGTACGGTCGTACATAATGAATCTGAATTATTTTAAAAAAATTCAATATGGCATATCCAATATGGCGGATAAAAAGTTCAATTTGTCCGATTTTTTTCAAAATTGATATAGGGGAGTTTTTGGGATCGCACATTACGAATCTGATATTATTTTAAAAAGTTAAATATGGCGGATCCAAGATGGCGGATTAAAGATTCTACATCTCTCGATTTTGTCTAAAATCAGTATTGGGGGACTTTTGTTAGTGTTGATTACGAATTTAAAATATTTTTTGGAAAACTCAGTATAGTGGATTCAATATAGTATCATAAAAATACATTCTTCGGTTTTCTCCAAAACTGATATAGGGGTTTTTGAGGGTGTAAATTATGAATTTATAGTATTTTTTTAGGATTCAATATGGCGAGTGCAATATAGCGAACTAAAAATTTCATATTTTTCTATTTTGTTCAAATGTGAGACTGAATCGTTTTGAGGATCTAAATGGCGAATATAAAATTATTTTAACAATATCTAATATGTCGGATGCACTATGACGGTCTAGAAATTTTAAATTTCTGGATTTCTTCCAAAATTGGTACTAGGAGGCTTTAAAGGGTTTAGATTTAGATTAGATTAAAGCGTTAAAATAATTTTTTTGAAATTCAATATGGCGGATCCAATATGGTGGGTTTAAAATTTTCCTTATTCGCATTATTTAAGATTTGATATTAGGGGGTTTTCGGGGTCGTGTATTACGAATATGAAGTTAATTTTTTTAAAAACTAATAGGTTGATAAGGTACAATATGAGGGACTAAAAATTTAAAATTTTTCTGTTTTGTCTAAAATTGATATTATGGGGTTTTTGTGGCGTCACACAAACTCAATATGCAGTATAAAATATATCGGGCTAAGAAATTTACATCTCAAGTTCTTTAAATATCGGTATTGGAAGGTTTTGGGGCCTATTTGGAGAACTCTGAGAATCAAAGAATTAATAGTGATTCATTTTAGGGTGATTTACAACTTTGGATAAAATGGGTACCTTTTTGCCACCTTGAAGTCATTTCGAGGTACACTAATTTTGACTAGCGCATAGTTCAAATAATTTATGGATATCATAATGAATTCAAAAGTAAAAATCTAAAAATAAGATTTTAATAAAAAAAAAATGAACTGAGTTCTTAAAGTGCGCTAAAAAATGAAAAATAACTATAAATCTCTATATAAAATTGAAATTTTTGAAGTCGGCGCCAAATTATTTCTAAATGAAAAAAATAACTACTAATACATACAAATTATGGTAAGAAAGCAATTACAAATAAAGTATTTTTAATCTATTTATGCGAATTACATTTTGTCAGGTATTAGTTTGGCGCCGACTTCAAAAATTTCAATTTGATATAAAAATTTATAGTTATTTTTCACTTGTCAGCGCACTTTAAGAAGTCATTTCAAATTTTTTTATTAAAATTTTATTTTAAATGTTCTCTTTTTTGTTTTACATTTATACACGCATACTTTCTGTCTAAACCTAAACTAATTTGACTCATAATTATTATTGCTTTAGGGAAACTTGGACTTGTCCTAAGTACTTAAAAAATACATCGTACATGTCATTGAGGTTCCTCCTATACAAATGTTTGGCTAAATAGCCAGGGAAATAAGACTAAAGCTGATCAAATTTTAGAACATTTCAACCAATTTCATGGAGTTGCACCCTTTTGTGACGTCATAGATCCTGTTAATCTATTGCCAAATATTATTCTGTACTTGAAGACAAAAAAAGCTGAGTTAATGAATTAACCTTAGAACAAGCGTAAATTTACAATAGTTTGTAGTATCCAGAATTTGTTTGTTGACGCAGCCGATATTGGTGTATTGTTTTTTTTTATGCTCGAGCTATAGTATTTTCTGCTATATTTTAATAAAATATTAAATACGGTTTTATACAAAATGAACTATATTTCAGGCTCTGTAAATGTGTTTCAGTGGAAGTGAAGAATATTTAAATATATATATATATATATATATATATATATATATATCTATATATATATATATATATATATATATATATATATATATATATATATATATTTAAAGTACTATATTTTCAACTGTATGAAAACTGCGTGTAAAAAGGAAAACGCGAAATAGTTCAGTATACCGGTAAAGGAAATATACAGACATATTTATTAAAATGTAATCTCGAAGCAAGAAATATAGAGATTATTACATATCGAAATCACATTCTCTCTATCTGATAATATATTGACATAATTTTGTTCCCTGTTTACAGATTTAATTCACGAAACAATAAACAGAAAACTATCTGAAATTATAAGTTCAAATTGACTGGTTAAATCTAACTTAATTTCTTTGTTAATAAGTTCAAAATTCTAAATAGCACGAGAACGAAAATTAAAATATACGGGTCGGAGTTTGAATCTAAATAAAGGAAAAAATCTGAAAACTTCAACTTTCCCACCCTTAATTTCTTATCAAGGGAATGTTATTTTGTATGGGGGAAAGTTAGTGTAAGAAAATGTTAAGACACTTCTCGAATATTTAGAGAGTTGGAATTAGGCATGCAGGTGGGGTGCTTTAAGTACGAATAAAGTAAAAATTTTAAGCTTGAATTTAACCACTTTAATTCCTTAAGGATATTTAATGGTGCCATAGAGAAGGTGCGGGGATAGCGGAGTCATATGAAAGTATAGTAGGATCAAAGTACTGTAAACTTTAGATGAAAGAAAGATGTCATTTTCAACGTCTCCTAGATGAATAAAATAATATAAAATATTAAAAGGAAAAGTATTATGATCACAGTTTAAAAGTTATATTATGCGATTATTAATAATATCTAGCTCATAAATATTGAATGCGGTTTGACAATTGTGTTGCCAATTTCTTGCTTGCAAACTTCTGTCAAAGTTTTAATCTTTCTACGTGACATGTGTCAATGCGAGGTCTATGGTAGGTTGTTTAACTAACTTACCAAGTTTTATTTGTTTATAATGGTAATTTTTATATTTTTATGTACTTCAAATTTTCCTTTAGCCGATAATATTCGAAAGGGGACACGAATTATGTCGACTTTTAAAAAGTTAAAAATTGACCAACTTTTAGTTGATAATTGATAGTTGTTAATTTTTAGTTGGGTAAAAAGTAAAGTGTATCAATTAACTTGCAACTGGAAGTTGAGAGTGGAAAATCTTAGTTGGAGTTGATAGTTTTTGACACTATAAACCGACCAATATCAATAATACTCGTTTCTTCGTTGACAAATCTTTCCATCATAGCAGAGTTTAAAAAAAGTATCAAAACTAAAAGTTTAAATGAATGTTTCTTTCTAAAATGTGCAAAAAGTATGAAAAAATCAAATGATTCTTGAAAACCCAGTACCAATAATTTTTTTTCTATTTCTGAATATGGGATATATTAAAAAGTTTTAAGCGGTCGATGTTTGAACTTTTTGTACGAGCAATATTATTCAGAATATTGAAGAAAATTCAAGGTTGTTTGTCATTTACAAAAGAATCATATTTCGAGGTTTTGTGAGTTTTCATACACAATGCATAATCATAACATTCTTAAATGCATTATTATAATTTTACATGTATGGCGAAAATTACTGAAAAGTTAAAAGTTGTGCAGTATGAATGCAATATTTCAAGTTTCAAGAAGGTTTAGGCTCCATAGGATAGACGCATTATGTTCCTAAGTGGAGTCAAAATGTTCAGTAAAGAGCAGCTAGAAAATACTCTCAAAAATCGGTAAGGTGACGAACTCAATTTCGTCACGACTTGAGAAATACTTTGGATAACTATGCTATTCCTTATGACAACGTAGAACGGTTGTGCTACGAAATTTAGTATAATATAAGTTCCTGTGAACACGAACAGGCAGATAAATCTCCAGTAACTGTTACTCCAGAAAATATTGAAAAGGTGCATGGTCTTGTTCTTCAAGAGATATAATTGACGGTAGACGATTTAGTTGGAGAAATGATTTTATTATAACATATCTTCTATGACAAATATTTATATATGAATGGGTACCTAGCTTCTTTAAGCTAGCTGGAGAGAAAAATTAGGTTCATAACTACGATCCTGAAACTAAAAGTATTTGTGTGGAATAGAAACATTGTGGTTCTATTATGGGTTCCGTTTTGGAGGTGTTTAAAGGGTTCTTTTTGATTTTCTTTTTGATTGCACATTAGGAGAGGACTTTATTATTAAATTTACAGCTAAGAAAGGGTGTGCTCTTTCATTAGAATAATGTATTCAGTCACACATGATTGGTACAGCTGAAGTCAGATTTAAATTATTTCAACGCCCACTTAATCTACCCAATTTATGAGCAATAAATACAGCCTGTTCCGAAAACTATTTACCGCCGCATTATAGATTAATGGTTTGTTCTAGGAAGTCATAGAGATGTTAGGGCATTGTTTGGAAAAATGTAGAGACTGCAGTCATTTATCTGCAATAGTAAGGCATAGGCTTTATCCAGTTCTTATTCAAAATAGTTCAGGAGTGGAGCATATTAATGACCGTGGATAAGTTGATAGCTTCCGTCTGATGGCTGTAGTCGATAACAAAAACTGGATTATTGAGGTATGCCATCAATTTATTTAACACTTGTAGTAACTGTTCTGGAAATTTTCGTAGCTATAGTATGCTGCGACATATAATTTCTTTGAAAAGTTCAAGTTTTATCATTTGTACGGAAACACGGTGGAATTCAGGTACAGTCTAATGTCGGCTAAATTGGCAGTATTAAATTGTGTGGGAATCCCCTTCTTTTTGCCCACACACCTTACTGTCCTGGAATCCAATTATAAAATAACGTGGCTCTTCCCGAGTTGTACTTATTTGCCATGCTCAGACACCGGACAAAATTTGACGCAGAGCCGGCAGTTCGTAAAGATCTCACTTACACACAAGTCATTTCCATCATAATTTCCTTGTTTGTATTAAACGCGAAAAATAATTTGAAGCAAATTTAATACGTTAAAAACTCTTTAGGCTTTAGTTTGGACATTTTTCAGAGTTTGTGTTGTTTGTGCAAATGAAATCTACTGATGGTAAAAAAATAGGTCATGTAAAATTGAAATAGTTTTTTCATTCATGTTTCGACAAAAAAATTTAAAATACAAAATTGATTGCAGAATTTCCTATCTAGACGTCAGCTTCATAGAGAACGAGGAGAAAAGAGCATTACTCTTACTCGACACTCACTTTCCAGGGAGCAAGCACCGAGAATGATATAATAGAATATCACGAAAGACCTACCAGAGGAGTTATACCAATGGCTAGACACATATGCAGTAACGGTCGTCTAAAATGGGCAATCAACACCTTCCGACTATTCAAAACTCGAAAGAATAATCCCGGCCCTGCTCCAACGAGGACGGGAAGAGATTCTACCCCAGACAGTGTGTATCTGTCGAAGTAGCCTGGGCTTGGGATACATATCAGAAATTTGGAGAAGAGCTAGAGTTACCTTCATTCTGAGAGGGGAAAAGGACACAACACAACTTAAATCTCTGCGACGTATCGGTCTCACCTTGATTATTTTAAAAACGATGGAAAAAATAGTTGGTAACTACATCAAAACAGAAATTCTGCACCCTCATCAATATTCATATCAAGCGGGCATATCTACGGAACCCGCAATTAACATATGAGATTCAAGACTTATTGAACAATAAGGAAAACATAGTATGTGCCTTTCTTGATAAAGAAGGGAATTTTGACAATACTTCACATGAGGCAGTCACAGCACTTGATGACAGGGGAGCAGATGTACAAATTGATGGTACGACTTCTCTTCACTAAAATAGTAGAGACAGAAATAGGGCAGGATACTAACGCCCTCTATACCATCAGGGGATACCCTCAGTGGGAGAAACCTTTCCACTTATGTGGAGCTTAATTGCAGATCGACTGCTCTGTGATCTCACTGGTCTTGACATATGACGACAATGTTCATAATTGTGAGTGGCATATTCGAAAATACCCTTTGTAACATATTCCAGAGAGCACTTGAATGTATTAGAGAATAGGACCAGATGATGAGACTAAATGTCGACTCCACCAAAACCACCTTAGTAGCCTTTACAAGGAAAAGAATCCTTAACCTGAAAGTAATCAAAATGGATAGGAACGTTATTGCGTGGAAGTCAGAGTTAAATGTTTAGGTCTGACCCTAAATAATAAATTTTTCTGGAATCACGGAAAACAAGTAATCAACTAGGCTACAAAAGTCTGGATGGTCGAAAGAAACTTCGCGGGAAAAAGCTGGGGAACAAATTCAAAAATCTTGCAGTGGATGTACACTGCAATACTGAGACCAATCGTTACATATGGGGCAATGATCTGGAGTAAAAGAATCAGTTTGGCCAATACAAGGCCTAACCTTTTGAAAGTTTAGGGACTGCCCTGTGCATGTATACTGGGGCAATGAAAACCTGTCCAACGGCCCTCATGGAAGTAATGCTAAACCTTACATTTCTACATATACTTGTGGAGAGTTTGGCGAAAAAGACATTATATAGGATGATGAGAGATGAAGTCACAAAGGAAGACCCAATTTCTTATCCAGAAATCAACAAATTTGGGACATGCTCCAAGATGAAATGAAAAAGAAATCGAAATTTTTGGAAAACTTCAGTACAAAGTTGAGTCTCAAAAATTCCCTTAAATGGTATACAGATGGTTCCAAGGCAATGAAGGGGACTGGAATAGGAGTCTATGGACCCAGAATTCGACATCATGAAAGCTTGTACAAGTCACCAATCATCTTCCAGGCGGAAATGGTGGAAATATACGCCGTCAGGAAATGAATTCAATTCAGAAAAGTGAAAAACTATCAGACAGGAAATTATTATCATGTCGGATAGTCAAGCAGCCATCACTGCGCTGAGTTCTCAAGTAATCAGCTCCAAGATGAACTGGGAACGTCTAGAGCAACTAAACAAATTAAGTAAGAATAATAAGGTCACCCTTCTTTGGGTATCGGGACATACCGGGGTAGAGGGAAATTAAATAGGGACTGAGATACTATTTCTGGGGCCCGAACCTTTCTGTGAAATCAGTAGCGGTGTAATCCTGGATAAGAGAGGAAGAGAGCAGGAGACCTAATTACTGGACGGATATGAAAAGAATGAGATATGCGAAGATGTATAAGCTTAAGCAAAAATCAACTTAGAGTTCTGGCAGGAATTTTTACGGGCTATTGCCACCTGAAGGGACACCTCAAGAAATTTGTATTCGCATAGAGAAAAGAGTCCAGAGTTTGTGAGGAGGTTGACGAAACCTCAATCCAAATCCTTTCAGAGTGAAACGCTTTAAAAAACTAGAATGTGGTTTTTTGGAGCACACTAAATAGGAGAAGGGCATCTACCCACTATAAACCGTCCAACATCCTAACGTTCCTGAGGGAATTAGGACTGGAGGATCTGCTTTAGTCGGCAAGGTATCACTAACGACTTGGCAGCAGATGCGGAACACAATAGGTGGTAGTGTATTGTTCAGATTGTCCAGTGATACCTTGCTTGTGTAGTTTATATTTATATTCTATTTTGATTATGTCTGTCAAAATAAAAAAGTTAAAATATAAACAAATACAGATTTTTATGCGTCTTCTAGAATCAAATTATGAACCTGATCATCAGAGAACCGTTATGCTGAATATCAAAGTGATCCATCCAGAAATAAATTAAATATCAATTAAAAACTAAATAAATTACTGTAATTGGGAAACTATTGAGATGTTGACATTTTATTCAATATTGTTCACTCTTTTTGCACTTTCTGTATTTACAGTACAAGAAAAATGCAGTCTTGATCGGCTTGATTTTTGGCTTTATTACTTGTGACCTCAATAAAATGTAGTCAAATATTCTTTTTGTAATTACAAATGGCCACAAGATATCTTGACTATACTAGACAGATATCTTATGGACGCCCCACTGTTCAGATATTTCTGAGTCAAAATATTTTATTGTCGCTTATAATCTTATTTCTTTAGGTAACGTCATAAAAATGTTGGAGACACATTCAAATTTTATAAAAATGTTTTTCAATTAACTGATGTCATTTAGGTGGCAGTCATTTAGGTGGCAACAAAATTACTTCGTCATTTTTCGCTTTAACAGCTCGTAATACCGTTTTTGAAGAAAAAGAGAATGAAATAACTAAAGTGGAAAATAGCAAGGCCTTCGTCAATGTTTTAAAAATCATTACCGTATAGTTACACCTTTCCAATAAAACAAAGTATATAAAGGTTGATTAAGCTGCTTCTTTATGCTCTTCGACGAATTTAGTCTTTATTTTGCATGAGTGAAAACGACCTGTGAGAATACCACGAATCGATTGGAAATCGATGTTGTCAGATCGTATTTTATTAAGTAGAAATCAGTAGACATCATATTAGAGAGAAAATTATTATTTTGGTTTCATGGTCTTGATTTTCACACTTTTTTTTTCAATTTCTAGGAAAATAAAAAAACCACTTTTCACTTTACATTTAATTTTTTGCACTAAATCAGTAAAATTTTGTTACATTCACAAATTTCATGACAGAAGCTTGTGTAATATATAAGATTTCTAAAATTTACACTTTTTAAAAGAAAAAAATCAAGAAAAATGACATCCCTCCTCTTGCAAGGAAAATATTTTTCACTGTACTTTTATAAAATATACATAAATTATATTAAAGCTTAAAGAAAAGGACCCGAAAAACCGATTCATTCGGCACAAAAAACACTTTCACGGCTCCTGGGCGCAACATTTGTTTCCGAAAAAATATTCCGACTACAAGAACATGTACCATGATCTTTTTAATAGATGGTTTATCAGTCCTTTTTTAATGAGAATGAGGAAGAATATTAATATTTATAATCTTAAATCCTTTGGCATTATAATTTTACAAACCATATTACTTTTTGCAGTAGATACTAAATCACCTGCTTCCTTGCTAATTCAAACTATATATTTTTACATTACAAAATTTAAATAATATTGTTGACTGAAGTGGACAAATAAAAGTTTATATCATGAAAAAATTTTAGCCCTTGCATTGAAAATATAACTTTTTCTTAATTTGTTTGCTAAAATTTGTGCAAAATAGTTGAAATATATGACAAACAATGTATTTCCAGAAATAAAAGTGACCTTTGGAACTGAAGCGTGGTAATTTTTATATTTTCCAAAAAACTGACTCAAAATTGTGGAAAACCAAGACCATAATCTTATCCTATGACCTCGGAATAGGAGTTCTTCTACATTTTACTTAATCGAAATGTTTGCCGAATTGAACTCTTTTTGCAGCAATTCAACTATTATAATTTTTGTTCGCTTAGACACAGAGCATATCTCTTAATCCTCTGTTGGCACATTCATTATGCTGCAGCATCTTCACATAAAATTATTACAATAAAATAAAAACGTTTTATAAACAAAATTAGATTCAATTATTTGCATTACTCAACCAATTTTGACAGTTTTTTAAGATATGAGTTTAATAAATTTAATTGTTTTGAATGAATTTTCGCATTTAAATGTAAATATCTCGAAGACTGCTGGGGATATAAAGACCGAACAACTATATCTTTTTAGATGAAAAATAACTCTCCATTCAAAGATTTGAATAGACTGCCACCTAATTTACAAATGAATAAAATATGCTAAGATTTATTAATATATGTAACACCTCTCCCCTCCACTGAGCAACTTAAACTGGTATAAATTCTTATTTTTTACCTATAAAATCCGTCGATTTTGATATATGAAATATTTTCTAAAATAAATTTTCAGTTTATTTATTTAACAAAAAAACTTATATGACCTAATCTTTCTATATTGATTTCTAGTATCTTCAGTTGACTATTTATGTGACTCATATATTTAGGCCTCCGTCTATTGTATTGTGTTTATCTTTCGACTTCTTTATAAATTAATATATCTTTTTTTTTAATAAGAAAATCTGTTTTTACATCTATTCTACATAAATATGTAGCATGTAAACGTCGCTTAAAATAATTAATTTGGGGATATGTATTTTTTTCTAAATTTCGAATGCAATCAATTTTAAACAAATAAAGAATGTCATATTAATATTGAATTTGCAGAATAATTTCGAGCAAAACCAATACAAAATTTATTCTCTTGGTTTTAGATATTTTTAATTCAATAAATAACTGGCAAAAAACTTTGAAAATAAAGTTTTTTCTTGTTTCACGTTGACGTTTACCTCTATAATATTATATATCATGATATCATAAGCGACAAGTAAAATAAATCTAATGATAAATCAGTAGATCGGGCAACTCCGGTGCAAATTAACATGCTACTGTTGTAAATCATCATGCCACTTTGACGTTTTATTAACCATTAAGATGAGTTTCGAAAATTGCCAGATACAAAAAAGAAAAAGTGAGCTTTGTTTTTATGTAGCAAAACAAAAACTTGTCACGTAATGCCTTTCAGTTATGCACGCTTTTGCACATAAGAAATACGAGGCTATAATCGAGTTTTTGTTGTTCAGAATTTGTTGGAATCAAGAAGGCTAGTACTTGCAATGTAGCATATTGCTAATTAAAATTTTATTGAAGTTTTGAAAAAGTTACGTAATATAATTTAACTTTTTACTTTACTTTCTCCGAAAAGAGCTTTAAATAATAGCAAACTTGCTTATGAGTATACCTACTCATAAAATTAATTTAGAGTAAATCAAAAATGGTTGTAGAAACAAACAAAACCTCACTTGTACCTGCAAAATGTGGAGACATGCAAAAGGATTCAATGAACCTAAACTCATTAAAATAAATAGGGAACACACAGAGATAAATATACGTGGACAGAGATTAAACCATCTAAAATACGCTGATTAACGTCGAATAACTTTAAAGACGTTCAAGTAAAGCTGGGCAAACGTAACATTAACTAAAAAACTAACTAACTAAACAAAGAAAAAACAAAAATTACCCTAAATGACAAATAACAAATCAGAATCAAAGTACGCAGAAATGCTCTCAAGTAGAACAAATAACAAGTCTCAAATAGAGTTGGATGAGACATACTATCAGGCAGCCCGTCGAGATTGCAGTAAAAGAATAGAAGAATGGAAGCCATGATTGGGAAAAAGACCACCTGAACAACTTCAGACATGATGGAAGGACAAGACAAAGCGAATTGTTTGTTTTGTCTTGATAAGAAAAACACAACATCTTGTCGAATGAAGAGGAAAAGGATATTTTAAGTTTAGTTTATTCTAAGAAGTACTCGCAAGAAGTCTCGTAAAAATATTTCAATGATAGGATTTACTGCACGAAGGTTAAAATCCGAAGTAACTAAAAAAATGTTGCTTGGTGAAATTCATTGCATTTCTGTTCTTCTTTTCGAATCATCATTTCTTTATCTTATGAAAATAAAATTTCTTCTCCTTTTCATTCTCTTTTACGTATGTGGGATTGTCACATTGGAATTATAATCCGGCGTTCCGTCTACGATTGCACGATGGATTTTCAGAGATCTCTACTCCATGAGATTAGAACAATGTATGACTATCGAGGAGCAACAGCTCAGTATTTATACCCGACTGGTGCTCAGCGAACCATAATTCAGCGTTACAGCCGATTTCCACGTGTGATGTAGACTGTAACCTGCAACTTTATTAATATTATTTGGATACTTGCAAATTTCGATTGATTTTCTAATTTTAGGTTTAAATAAACCAGACACTGATGCTGGCACTTTAGTTTCTTTTACACTAAAAGTGTGACCTGAGCAATGCTGGTGTTCAGTTACTGCAGATTTTACAATTTGTTTCTTTTTTATATATCTTTCATGTTCCTAAAGCCTAGTGGATATAGACAGTCCTGTTTCACTTACATACACTTTACGACAAGAGTAAGGTATCTTGTAAACGCCTTCTTTTTGAAATGGAATTGCGTCCTTTGGAGAATTCAAATATTATCCAACTTTCTTACATGTGTTGAAAATGGTACGAATGTTTAATTTTTGGATCAATCTGGCAATCTTGTAAGGCTGGAACTGCATGAATGAAAAAAAAATACTAACATTATAACTATTAATTCAAACATATAATATCTAGTTTACCTTTTCAATTTTTTTATAGAAATGTTTCGATTTACTTATTTTTTTAATAATATATTTATTTGTTTGTTTTATCCTTATTATATTTATAATATAATATAAATATATTAGAAAGTAATCAGCCAGAAACTATTAAAATAAAGTAAAATCAAAACTCTTTGTTAAAGGAAGCAACCATCCACACCGCATATTTTATTTTCTATGTTCACTTCGTCTTGTTCTATTTTCTTTTATTCATCGGAGCAAAGAGATCGATTTACGTTGGAAATCGGTGCAATTGTAGAGTAAATGTAAATTGCCCGCCTGCAGTAAGTGAAGGCGCTGCCAGGATATTGAACTTTCTTTGCCATTGCCAAGGCCTTTTCAACGATAGCGCGTAATTATAGTAGTTTAGAAGTTTACGTGGACCGATCTAAATGTAATAAATTTACGCGAAGCGTATCAGTGGCCAGCGCCGGATTATGCCTTGTGGGCTTGAAAAGATTTGGAATCCATTTAGTAATGAAAGAAAAGTGAATCCAAAAATTGATTATTTTTTAAAGCGCGATTATCTGCAATATTTTCAAAATAGTATAAAGAAAGTAAAATATCTACATGCTGTGAAAATGGTCCATAATAATGACGGTGAGAGGGCTCTGAGAACAAAATACTTTGCAGTGCTTCGATTTTTTATATACTGATTCAAAACACACGTCTGGAGATTCAGCATCTTCAAGGAAAAGTTTTTATAAATATGGGCCGGAATGATGTCGTTAGTAAAATACAGGGTGATGAAAATATAGTACGCCATGTATTTTGTATAATTATCGTAGAATTTTCTAATTAATGCCTAGTAGAGATGCGATATATCAAAAAAATAGTTGGGACGGGCTATTAAACGGGATTCTGTTGTTGTCGATTGTCTATTCTTGTTGTACTGGAACATAATTTTCTCAATTTTCTTTGAAGTTGCTATATTTATCAAAAGAAAAAAATGAAGATATTTTGTTTAGTCAGAAGAAACAATTTTAAAAATGCTATGGAAATTATGTAAAAACAGTGTACATTTTCTTAAATAATATCGGCTGTGGTATCCATATGCTCGTACGTAATGAAAGAAAACTCATCCTACTTACGCAAAAAATACCTTATATCATGAAATGGTTCTTCAATTAATAAGAAACACGATATTTTTTGTTGCAATTTTCATAACCTCGTATCTCAATAACGAGACCATTCCGGATCTATGTATATAAGAATTTTTCCTGTTGTTTTGAAATAGTGAATCCCCAGACGAGCGTTGATTTTAATAATATTATTTGCCTGAAAATAATGGAAAATAATGCCCAAATAATGAAGACCAAAAATGATATTTATTTTAATAAATACTATTTTATTTTGGATACGACAAAAAGCATATATAATGCACTAAAAATTATTATATATTAGGATGAACCGAAAACTTCTGAATGGTCGAAATTCAGCGCGATATTTGCCAAAAGAAATTTAAATAAATATAGAACCGCGAATTTTGATGATGATAGGTAAAGACAGGTGGGTAGCATATGAAGTGGGTAGCATATAAAGGGGGTAGTTAATTTAGATTATGAGCAAAGAGCTTTCCAAGCATTAGCAAATGAAAATACAGTCACGACCGCGAAATTTGGCCCATATAGGTAATATTACTATATCTGCGTATTTTTAATAGGAAACTTCAGAACGTAATATCAGGGATAGTAACTCGATTGTTATCACATGTGAATGAATATTTGCATACTCACATACGGAGCCCAAACTTGGATATTAACAAAGGAAATAACATCAAACCTTATGCTGACACAAATGACAATTTAACGGATAATATAGGACGGACCGTCTGGCAATGATGAGGTCCGCAATTGAATCAACCAATTCATGATGTCCCAATTGCCGTTGGTAAAAGGGAACTAAAATTGCTACGGGAAAATAAATTTATTGAATCGTGAACAGGAGCTCCTGAAATGAGGTGTGCCAAGGAACATATAAGTGGACTTAACGCATAGCTTACTAGGAAGCTTTTCTTCTTAGGAAGGAAAGAGCTGTGAATTGTGGTGGAACTGTTGACAGGACATTATCACCTGAGGGATCATCTTCACAAGATTGATGTCGCCGTATAGATGGTGTCTGGTGGAGTGAGCTATTTCGGAGATACAGTTTTTTTTTTATCGAAAGCAGTTAGGCAAGTTAAATTACCGACGCAGCTTCGATTTGCAAACGCGATCGGCCTTGAATGACCTGCAGGTATGGTGGGATGTAAAGGGCCCAACGAAGCCTAGACATCTATGATGGAGTATCACCACCTTTGTTTCATTCATTCATTTATTCATAGGGCATATTCTTAAGAGACAAAAAAAGAAACGACTGTATTAGAGACGAAAAGAAACTAAGAGGTAATAAGAATAGTATCGAAACTAACATGGGAGTTTGCCGCCCATGTAACGAGACGAGAAGAAAACAGATGGGGTACAAAAATTAATAATTAGAGATCATATACAAAAATTATTAAATAGAGATCATATTTGGAAAAAATGAATCGAGCAAGATCGCAAATAAGGTGATGACGGATAAGGAAGGCACACAACATAAACAAATGGGGATCCAAGATGGGCAATTCTTGATATACGAAGAAGAGCAATTGTTTTGTTGAATCAAAGTAATTAGAAAATCTAATTTTTTCTTCTAAATTTCCTTCTAAAAAGTTTTAAATCATATTTTACTAAAATAGAAATACAAATTATGAAAGTAAAATTTATTTGTTTCAGAACAGGTATATTAAAAATAGTAATTTTTAATTTTCCAAGTGCGTGCAAGCGCAGGGTACTTATTAGTTTTCTTTTTTTTTTCTTCATCATAACTAATTAATTAGATTTATCATACAACTCTTGGCTTTTAATTACATTTTTTATTATTATCCAAAGCAAAAAAAATCGATATGCATTGAAACGAAAACAGACTAAGACTTACTTGTGATGCTAAACTATGTTAACTGATTCTAAAGTGGATTTCCCCTTAGAAATGAATAGCTGATTTAATTAACCAAGTATACAGTGTACAATTATCTCCTTAAGGCATTATTAGCGAGTCGTTATAATTCAGTCAATTAGATGAAAATATTACATTAAGTCTTTCCTGGAGTAGCACCGGTAGCGAAAGTGTTTATAAATCGTTCGCCGGTCGCATTTAATAGATAAGACTGTTCTGCATTTCATAACAGTTTCTTCCTACCTGGAATCTTACGTATATTCTGATATCGAATGAAAATATGGTTTTCAATTTTGGTTAGTTTCCAAAAGAGTCAAAGGTCATCTAGCAAAGCAAGCAGACAAGTTACCCACACACACACACACACACACACACACACACACACACACACACACACACACACATATATATATATATATATATACATATATATATATATATATATATATATATATATATATATATATATATATATATATATATATATATGTTAATGCGGATTTCACGGATTCCTCCGTGTGAGATGCAATAGCAGTGGATATATCCACATTATGCCGTTGTAGTGCTGAAATCACATTCAGCAAACATACAACTATATGCAGCTCCGCGTATGGATGAAGTAAAATGCGAACAGTAAATGCAAACTTCTCTCCATCATATCCTTTCTGTGTTAGAGGTTGCACAGTTAGAATAAATTGTTATAAAACGCAATTTATCCTATTCCACCACCATCGAGATGATGGCCTACCTGTACCACCATACCGAGAAGAAAGTCAAAACTTACCCTCCCCGCCACAGTGATACGGCAGAGGTACATGTTTCGTCTCTACTAGACTCATCAGGGTACCGACATGCACCTGACTGTGCAAAGGGCAGATCGGAAGGAAGCATGCACATACTGAACGCGGCTTCTCCGGCCTCCCGCCGGATGGCGTATATATGTTAATGCGGATTTCACGGATTCCTCCGTGTGAGATGCAATAGCAGTGGATATATCCACATTATGCCGTTGTAGTGCTGAAATCACATTCAGCAAACATACAACTATATGCAGCTCCGCGTATGGATGAAGTAAAATGCGAACAGTAAATGCAAACTTCTCTCCATCATATCCTTTCTGTGTTAGAGGTTGCACAGTTAGAATAAATTGTTATAAAACGCAATTTATCCTATTCCACCACCATCGAGATGATGGCCTACCTGTACCACCATACCGAGAAGAAAGTCAAAACTTACCCTCCCCGCCACAGTGATACGGCAGAGGTACATGTTTCGTCTCTACTAGACTCATCAGGGTACCGACATGCACCTGACTGTGCAAAGGGCAGATCGGAAGGAAGCATGCACATACTGAACGCGGCTTCTCCGGCCTCCCGCCGGATGGCGTATATATGTTAATGCGGATTTCACGGATTCCTCCGTGTGAGATGCAATAGCAGTGGATATATCCACATTATGCCGTTGTAGTGCTGAAATCACATTCAGCAAACATACAACTATATGCAGCTCCGCGTATGGATGAAGTAAAATGCGAACAGTAAATGCAAACTTCTCTCCATCATATCCTTTCTGTGTTAGAGGTTGCACAGTTAGAATAAATTGTTATAAAACGCAATTTATCCTATTCCACCACCATCGAGATGATGGCCTACCTGTACCACCATACCGAGAAGAAAGTCAAAACTTACCCTCCCCGCCACAGTGATACGGCAGAGGTACATGTTTCGTCTCTACTAGACTCATCAGGGTACCGACATGCACCTGACTGTGCAAAGGGCAGATCGGAAGGAAGCATGCACATACTGAACGCGGCTTCTCCGGCCTCCCGCCGGATGGCGTATATATGTTAATGCGGATTTCACGGATTCCTCCGTGTGAGATGCAATAGCAGTGGATATATCCACATTATGCCGTTGTAGTGCTGAAATCACATTCAGCAAACATACAACTATATGCAGCTCCGCGTATGGATGAAGTAAAATGCGAACAGTAAATGCAAACTTCTCTCCATCATATCCTTTCTGTGTTAGAGGTTGCACAGTTAGAATAAATTGTTATAAAACGCAATTTATCCTATTCCACCACCATCGAGATGATGGCCTACCTGTACCACCATACCGAGAAGAAAGTCAAAACTTACCCTCCCCGCCACAGTGATACGGCAGAGGTACATGTTTCGTCTCTACTAGACTCATCAGGGTACCGACATGCACCTGACTGTGCAAAGGGCAGATCGGAAGGAAGCATGCACATACTGAACGCGGCTTCTCCGGCCTCCCGCCGGATGGCGTATATATGTTAATGCGGATTTCACGGATTCCTCCGTGTGAGATGCAATAGCAGTGGATATATCCACATTATGCCGTTGTAGTGCTGAAATCCCATTCAGCAAACATACAACTATATGCAGCTCCGCGTATGGATGAAGTAAAATGCGAACAGTAAATGCAAACTTCTCTCCATCATATCCTTTCTGTGTTAGAGGTTGCACAGTTAGAATAAATTGTTATAAAACGCAATTTATCCTATTCCACCACCATCGAGATGATGGCCTACCTGTACCACCATACCGAGAAGAAAGTCAAACTTACCCTCCCCGCCACAGTGACTTTCTTCTCGGTATGGTGGTACAGGTAGGCCATCATCTCGATGGTGGTGGAATAGGATAAATTGCGTTTTATAACAATTCATTCTAACTGTGCAACCTCTAACACAGAAAGGATATGATGGAGAGAAGTTTGCATTTACTGTTCGCATTTTACTTCATCCATACGCGGAGCTGCATATAGTTGTATGTTTGCTGAATGTGATTTCAGCACTACAACGGCGTAATGTGGATATATCCACTGCTATTGCATCTCACACGGAGGAATCCGTGAAATCCGCATTAACATATATACGCCATCCGGCGGGAGGCCGGAGAAGCCGCGTTCAGTATGTGCATGCTTCCTTCCGATCTGCCCTTTGCACAGTCAGGTGCATGTCGGTACCCTGATGAGTCTAGTAGAGACGAAACATGTACCTCTGCCGTATCACTGTGGCGGGGAGGGTAAGTTTTGACTTTCTTCTCGGTATGGTGGTACAGGTAGGCCATCATCTCGATGGTGGTGGAATAGGATAAATTGCGTTTTATAACAATTTATTCTAACTGTGCAACCTCTAACACAGAAAGGATATGATGGAGAGAAGTTTGCATTTACTGTTCGCATTTTACTTCATCCATACGCGGAGCTGCATATAGTTGTATGTTTGCTGAATGTGATTTCAGCACTACAACGGCATAATGTGGATATATCCACTGCTATTGCATCTCACACGGAGGAATCCGTGAAATCCGCATTAACATATATACGCCATCCGGCGGGAGGCCGGAGAAGCCGCGTTCAGTATGTGCATGCTTCCTTCCGATCTGCCCTTTGCACAGTCAGGTGCATGTCGGTACCCTGATGAGTCTAGTAGAGACGAAACATGTACCTCTGCCGTATCACTGTGGCGGGGAGGGTAAGTTTTGACTTTCTTCTCGGTATGGTGGTACAGGTAGGCCATCATCTCGATGGTGGTGGAATAGGATAAATTGCGTTTTATAACAATTTATTCTAACTGTGCAACCTCTAACACAGAAAGGATATGATGGAGAGAAGTTTGCATTTACTGTTCGCATTTTACTTCATCCATACGCGGAGCTGCATATAGTTGTATGTTTGCTGAATGTGATTTCAGCACTACAACGGCATAATGTGGATATATCCACTGCTATTGCATCTCACACGGAGGAATCCGTGAAATCCGCATTAACATATATACGCCATCCGGCGGGAGGCCGGAGAAGCCGCGTTCAGTATGTGCATGCTTCCTTCCGATCTGCCCTTTGCACAGTCAGGTGCATGTCGGTACCCTGATGAGTCTAGTAGAGACGAAACATGTACCTCTGCCGTATCACTGTGGCGGGGAGGGTAAGTTTTGACTTTCTTCTCGGTATGGTGGTACAGGTAGGCCATCATCTCGATGGTGGTGGAATAGGATAAATTGCGTTTTATAACAATTTATTCTAACTGTGCAACCTCTAACACAGAAAGGATATGATGGAGAGAAGTTTGCATTTACTGTTCGCATTTTACTTCATATATATATATATATATATATATGAAGTAAAATGCGAACAGTAAATGCAAACTTCGCTTCATCATCTCCTTTCTATGTTAGAGGTTACACAGTTTGATTAAATTGCGACAAAACAAAATTTATCCTATTCCACCATCCACCACCACCAAGATGATGGCCTACCTGTACCACCATACCGAGAAGAAAGTTAAAACTTACCCTCCCCGCTACAGTGTTCGGCAGAGATACATGTTTCGTCTCTTACTAGACTCATCAGGGCATCTACATGCACCTATTTGTGCAAAGGATAGATCGGAAGGAAGTATGGAACACTTAACGCGGCCTCGCCGACCTTCCGCAGCGTATATATATTTACTGTTCGCATTTTACTTCATTTACATACGGAGTTGCATATAGTTGTACGTTTGCTGATTGTGATTTCAGCACTACATCGGCATAATGTGAATATAATCGCTGCTATTGCATCTCACACGGAGGAATCCGTGAAAGCCGCAAAAACATATATATGTGTTTCAGAATAATTAAAATCTGCAAATATTTGGTGTTAGCTCATTTTTTTAACAACTTCACATAGGGCACAAGTTAAAAACATGCATTTTGACGGCACACTAATATTTACATTTAAAACTACGTACAAATTAAGATGGTACTCATCTTAACTTTAAGATGACACACGTGGTCATCTTGAACTCGCGAAAATTAAATTTTCAATAGAACATAATTTTTAAATAAATGTATATATGTGAGTGCAGTGTTGTTCCTCAATCATTGTTCAAGCTACACACATTCTGACGAACGGAAAAAAATTACCGAAACGTTAATGTTTTAAAAAAATGTAATATACAGAAAATACAACATAATCATGACATTTTAATTCCATTTTTAACGGACCATAATCCCAAGAAAAACAAACAAATAAAAAATATTTTAATAAAGGTCCAAGAAATAAATCAGAAATGCCATATATATATATATATATATATATATATATATATATATATATATATATATATATATATATATATATTTAGTGTCTTCCTTGCTCGCTAGCTGAAAATCAACTGAGGGAGTTTTAATGTGCAGCGTGCTTTATACGCGGTCGTAGATCATGTCCACTGTTTGACGTTGGCTTTGCTTCATTTTTAAGAGCCGTTGGTGGCATCAGTCTCATGAGGAGAGTTTTCCCGATAGAAAGAAGTTTGAGTGCATCGTCTTATTCAGAGTGTCGTTCTTCTCAATTTCGATGAATCACGCGAATCAATCTTGCTTTATAGTGTTCTATGTTAGCGATTTGCTGGCAGTTGTCAAAATCAGTTTCATGTCCTCTCTAGCCTTGCCGATATTCTTCTGGCTTATGTATATTTTACTGCTGGTGCAGCATGCGATCTTATATACGACTTTGTCTTTTGGGTTTTTCAAGGATGAGCCTATTGTTTTGTTTTGTTTCTAGGCTGTAGATATGTTTCCTTTCTGGAACAATCTGCCTATTGTATTTTATATGTGTGGAATGTAGGTGGTTTTATTTCTTGTCGCAATTTTATTGCTTTATTTATGGTTGGTTGTTTTGTAGCCATTTTGTTCTAGGGCTCTTTTTATATGTAATAGTTCATTTCCTAATTCTTGGTTATCGGTTAGATTAAGGGATGTTGATATTGGGTGATGGTGAGAATCAGCATTAATGTATCTTTCTGTGTAAGTTAGTTTTCGATATACTGTATATTGCAAGTGTCAACTGGTTATGTTGGTTATTACAAGGACGTCTAGGAACGGGAGCTGAATGTTTTCAGCAAGTCCATGGAAGCAGTTGCATTGTTGTTTGCTATAGAATCATATTATAAGTACATCATCTACGTAGCGACACCAGGTATGAGGTGGGATTCTTCAAGAGCCTTGGTTTCGAAATAGGGCATGAATAGGTTTGCAATAACTGGAGGTAGTGATGAGCCCATGGCTGCGCCATTTATCGGTCTTTATATTTGGCCAGCAAAAAACAAGAAATACGCGTTCTTAAGGCAATGTCTATGTATATATATATATATATATATATATATATATATATATATATATATATATATATATATATATATATATATACAAACAAATTTTTGACGACTGCGTTAAAAGAAAAATACAATGATTTTCATAAAAGTTATAATGCAACTTGACTGTAATAATGTATTGTGTCTGTTACACATAATTCAATTTTGTTCATTTCTGTTTACGTAATACGTTGATAAGGCGGCTCTCACCTCTGGGTTATATTCTATCGGTGCTCCTATCGTTAACTCGACCCTGACTAGGTCTTTTAATTAATAATGGACTATGAATCCGTTTCTAGTTGGTTAAGCACTTAAAGTAGAAACTATAGATAAAAGCAACCTAACACTAATTCCTTCTGTTCCCTTATTTTCTGAATACTTAACACTTATCATTATCGGCTAGTCTCTTTAATTAACTATACATCCTTTAAATTAAAAAGTCATGTTTAAAAGTCGTTTCCATAAAATCGAAAAAAGGATGTTATCTCATGCATTAAGTGATGCTATTATGTTAACGAAGTCGGAAAGATATTATTTATAATAAAAATAATTTATTGAATTAAGTAAATGGGAAAGTATAATTATAAAATTATTCTTGAGTATTGTTCTAAGGGTCATTACACGCTTAAAAATTCTGACATTTTTAGGCTTCTATGCCTTATTATCTAGTTGTTGGTCATCTGATTTATCTGTGTGTTGATTACAGTTTTTTTTCTCGCAGACCGTTTGACATAGCGAGTTGAAATTTGTCATAGCAATGCTTACTTTCATATATCTCAACGTTCAGGTCTTAATAAATATTTTTCTATGAGTATTCAGGGTGACAGATTGGGTGCCCAAAGAAATTGCGTTGCAAGTTGAAAATTCTGAAATAAATTTTATCAAAATGTCGCGAAAACCAATTACCCTTTTATTTCTGAAAATAATGGAATTAAAATTACCCAAAGGAGTAGTTGTATTAAGATAGCGCCTAAAATTTACTGGATATCTATAGTTACCACTGTAGGTCTTTTAGTTTTGGAGATATTTGACTAATTCTATCATATCTACAATTTTAATTTTGTTTTTATCAACTCATGTATTCCTATTATTAGATTACATAGATTAATAATATGAATTAAATGTTCGGTTACGTAGGAATTTCCTAATCTCTTGAAAACACTGGGGTATACTTCAAACAAATTAAGATGTTTTAATATTTTAGTTAACCAAAAGCCTTCGCCAGGGATGTTGTCTATCACCAACTCTTTTTAAAATCTACCGCAATGAAGCTTTAAAGAATTGGAGAAGATCATGCAGTAGAATGGGAATAGAATTAAATAATGACACCCATTTATATACGCTTCATTTTGCAGACGACCAAGTGGTAGTGACCCAAGATAAAGAAGACCTCGAATTTATGACGAGGAAACTATTTAAAGAATACGCAGAGTGGGGATTAACTGTCAACTGCAGTAAAACTAAATATATGTGTATCGATGGAGAAGAAACAGATTTGGAAGTGGATGACAATATCATTGTAAAATCTTATTCTGATTATACCTACCTTGGAACAAAGATCAGTCAAAGCGGACGAACTGAAGAAGAAATATTGGGGCGAATAACTAAAGGGAAAAAAGCTATCGGATGCCTAAACTCACTATTCAACAAACATCTCCAAGGAAAGAAAACATCTTTTATACAATGCAATATTTAAAAGCGTTGTATTGTATGGATGTGAAACATGGCAGATAAATGAAACTTTAGAACGTAAACTGTTGGCTCTTGAAATGGACTTTTGGCGACGATCTGCTGGAAAGAACGGATAACCAACGAGAGAATTAGAGAGATTATGGGCGTAAAGAAAACTATTCTCGATGAAATCGAACAACGTCAGCTGGTATGGTATGGACATGTGGAGAGAATGACGGACGAACGTCTACCAAAGCAAATCCTAAAATGGACACCAAATGAAACAATAAAAAGAGGAAGACCAAAAATTACCTGGATTAAGGGCATTAACCGAGCTATGCCAGAAAGAAACTTACTTCCAGGGGATTGGGAAGACCGAAAACAATGGAGACTGGGAACCGGAAGGCATAGAACGCTATGAAACCGGATATATATATATATATATATATATATATATATATATATATATATATATATATATATATATTAGAAAATTAATGCAGCTCTACTATAGACTAATATCTTTAACCCATAATATTAGATGATATGAAACCCTGAATCTGGTCTTCACGTGTGCAGTTGATGTTTTTTTTTTGAAAAATTAAAAAAAATCATAAAAAATTTTTATTTGACCCTCAAAAAATATCAAACAGGAGTTCTTATTTTTGACTAAATGCCAAAAGGCTCCAGAAGAACAGCAGGTATGTACTTGTAACATAGTAACAAAATAACGTTCGGCTATTGATCAAAAACGTCATGTGGATGTCGTAAGAATTTCCTCCTTCTTCATGATAATGTTTCAAAATTCAACTAATCCGCCACGAGTGTAACTGGATCTTCTATCCAATAGCTCAAATCAGAATCTTAAAAGACATGAATAGGGTGTCATTTTGCAGATGATAACCAGTTGAAAGATAATATTGATGCACATTTTGGAGATCAGCAAAAATTTTCCTTTTTTTATGAAAACAAGTTATAGGGCATGTGGCGTAAGAATGTCGAAGTTAAGGGAGATTATGTTGAAAAATAAAATTATCAAGAAATCGTATCTCCTGTGTCTCCTTGTTAGGGAGAGAAGTTCTCCATTGACTCTAGTAAATATAGTTCCATTCGCAAAATAAACAGAAAGAGTTGACAAATTGTCACCTGACCGGTTTGTGTAAATTCTGATTGGCGCTGACTGGCTTATGATTTTTCTACGAACAGATATAAACCGTTTACATGTCAATTTATATTATTAAAATTGAAAATATCCGAAATTCAAAATGAAATAAGACTTAATTAATCATTATCTTTTGCTAAGCAAAGTAGAGATTTTCAAAAAATTTGATTGGAATATATTTGGTTTTCTTTTATGTCCACTTGGCAATATGGACGGAATTTGATGTAAATATGAAACATTGTCTTAGAAACATTTTAACAGTGAAGTTATTTAACTCCAGGTTAACCTATAAGTAAATTGTGATGTTAAATCGTTAATTATGATAATGCCAAAGTAGAATTCAAATAATTAAGTAGGTTCACTCGGTTTTGGATCACCCTTAGCTCTAGTCTGACAACAGTACAGTGTTGGAGCAAAATCCGAGGTGATATATTCAAACTTTGTAAGATGATGATACTGCAAAGTTTATACTTCTGATACTTATGAACAAATTGAAAAAGAAAATATTACAATTTTTGCTTATTCCTTCAAATTTGTAATTTAAAAAATTTTTATATAAAACTGTTTATATTATTCTAAGTGCAACTAACCATTTTTTAGAACACATGTATTGGGGGAAGGATAGCTCGAAAATAAAAACGAATTTTCGCAAAAATGTTTGGTTTTTCAGTTATTGTTTCAAAAGTTAGGTTGTACTTCATATATAATATAATAAATAAAAATGGCAAATAAAAGGTACATGTTGAAAGGAAATATTTAAAAAACTAAACGATTCCGTCAAATTGGTTTTCCATTTTATCAAACTATGTCCCAAAATTCATCTATTCGATGGTTTTTTTTTATGTATGTATGTCAATTACTCTGGAACGGCAGCACAAATTTGAATAACATTTTTTGCATTGTGTTCATAAAGTTGCTGTGGTGGTCTAAGATTATTTTAACCGAAATTGGTTTAGTAAAATTCAAGATGGCGCTGATAATATGGCGGAAAAAAAATTAATTTGGTCCCATTTTCTCCAACATTGGTAGTGGGAAGTTTTCGGGGTCGTACGTAACTAATCCAACATTATTTGTAAAAAATTTAATATGGCGGATTAAAGATTTTCCATCTCCAGATTTTAGCAAATTACGAATTTCAAATTATTTAAAAAAAAAACTCAATATAGTGGATTAAAAATTTTGCATTTCTCGATTTTGTCCAAAATTGATATAGGGAGTTTTTGAAAGTATAAATGATAAATTTAAAATTATTTAAAAAAAAATTCACTATGGCGAATTAAAAATTTAGCGTCTCTCGATTTTGTACAAAATTTGTTTCTGGGGAGTTTCTGGGAGTGCCAGTAACAAATTTAAAATTGTTATAAAGAAATTCAATATGGCAGATGCAATATGGTCTCAAAATTTTAAATTTTCGGGTTATGTCCAAAATTTGTACTGAGGACTTTCGAGGGTGTGGATTAAGATTAGATTAAGAGTTTAAAATTTATTTGAAATTCAATATGTCGCATTCAGTATGGTGTATTGAAAATTTTATGTTATTCACAATTTTTCAAAATTGGTTTAAAGAGATTTCGGAAATTGTAGATTAAGAACCCGAAGTTATTTTTTTTTGCAATTTAATATGGCAGATACAATATGGGGGACTAAAAACTTTACATTTTCATATTTTGTCCAGAATGACATTAGGGAATTTTTTAAGTGCCCATTACGGATCTTGAATACATTTCGTCGGACTACAAAATTTACATATCTTAAGTTGTTTCAATAGCACTATAAATTATTGTATTTTGAAGTCGGTGCTCAATTATTTCTCAGTGAAACACATAACTACTAACAAGAGATACATACAAGTTATGGTAGGAAAGGAATTACAAATAAAGTACTTTTCAATCTTTTTATGTGAATCACATTTTGTCAGGTATTAATTTGGCTCTGAAATCAAAAATTTTTATTTCATATAAAAATTACATTGATAAATTTAGCTTTTTATTGCTTTTTAGAAGTCGATTCAATATTTTTATAAAAATTTTAGTAATATACATTTTTAAATACCACTTTTTCTATATTGCTGCCGTATTTAGACTCTATGAGACCCACGTCTTTAATTTTTATAAAAATTTTAGGGTAGCCATTTATATTTTGGGTACAGGCAACATTGGCGTGGTTAGGTGCCATTTGCCATATTTGTTGACATTTGACATTTTAGATTGTATAAATACTCAGAACGTTTTGACATATGGAAGCTATTTGTGTTGTTTACAGTAACAGTTTAAATAACTGGAATTAACTCTTGAATTTTTTCGTGTGATTATTTTTCACAATTTTCAACAAGGGGACATCGATAAACTTAATTTCTTATATAGTTTTAAAGCATCTACAAAAACTACTTTATATTGCTAGTGAATCCAATCGTGACCGTCGTTTGTTCACGGATGAGTCATGTGCATATCGTGATATTGAGGGAACCCTGAGCATTAGTAACACCAGCGTATATAATATACTACATGAACATTTTGCTATAAAGAAGCTATGTTCGTCTTAGATTTCGCATAATTTCACAATTGCTCAAAAAAAGACTCGCGTTGTTTGGTGCAGGGAAGTGCTCAAAAAATACGATTTCGTTATTTCAAACAGCAGACCGTATGGGTCTTTTATAATGAGGCAAAATCAACAAAACTCCGTGAATTGAGGAAAACCAACCGGATACGATGGATTATTCTCCACTATGACAATGCAAGCTGTCAGATATAAGATTTAACAAGTGACTTTTTGAGCACAAAAAACGTGGAATTGATGGGTTATCTGCCTTATAGCCTTGATTTGACAACAAATGATTTCTTTTTGTTCACACTGCCTAGTCAACGATTTTCCATGTCAGAAACGGTGGTTGATGGGTTCAAAAATCATATTTTAGGGATACCTCTTTTATAATGGCAAAAATATTTTTCAGGTAAGTTCAAGCATATGCAAAAGTGTACTAATCATCGTGGAGAATATTTTATGAAACCAATCAAATCATTTTCAATGATAAAGATTTATTTTTGTTTGTTATTCTTAAAATATAAACGGCGATCCCCGTATTCTGTTTTTCAATCTCATAGATAATACAATATACTCCCTGAAAAACTTCAGGCTTGTTTTAATAAGAAAAAGTTACACTGTTAAAGATAACCTTACGCTTAATGCAAATTTATTGTCCATTCTACATTAAATTTAATGATTTTGTACCATTTAAAACCCAACCTCTCCCTGGAGATATGTATGCCAAGTAGAGAGGATTGGGAGGGAGAACAAAATCATCCGACAAATGGACCCTGGTAGTATACTGATGGATCTCGACAAGATGAAAGAGCTGGAGCCGGAGTATTCGGCAGGACCACAGGAGTCAGAGAGTACTACGCTCTCGGACTATATGCGACGATTTTCACATGCTATTCTGCAATGTGGCCATCTCTGTGAGAAGGACATAGACAGGAATAGAGTAATAAATATCTGCTCAGACAGTAAGGCTGCGATAATGGCACTGAAGTCAAGTGTCATGACTTCGCGACTGGTGTCTGAGTGCAAGGATGTACTAAATGGTATGATAAGGAAAAGCTGCACAGTAAGACTCGTATGGGTCCTGGGTCACTTGGGCATACGCGGGAATGGGGAAGCAGACTGTCTGGCAAAGTTGGGTTCGGCGACCGAACGGTATGGACCGCAACCAATATTACCTGTCCCAATTGCTATTAGTAAAAGGGGATTAAAATCGTTGCTGGGAAGCAAGTCTATTGAAACATGGAGGGGAGCTCCTGGAATGAGGTGTGCTAAGGACCATATAACTGGCCCTAGCGCACGGCGTACTAAGGAGCTTCTCTCCTTGGGAAGGAAAGAGCTGCGAGTTGTGGTGGGATTGTTGACAGGACATTGTCACTTCAGGGGCCATCTTCATAGAATCGGTGTCGAAGACGACCCGACATACAGATGGTGTTTGGAGGAGGATGAAACTGTTGATCATATTCTCAGAGAGTGCCCAGCACTCAGCGGACTGAGACAGAGATATTTCGGAAATACAGTTTTGTTACCGAAAGCAGTTAGGCAAGTTCAACTAACGAGGCTGCTTGGATTAGCAAAGCCGATCGGCCTCGAATAACCTGCAGATATGGTGGTATGTAAAGGGCCACCCCTTTTTCATTCATTCAATGTATGATTACGTTAAATTTAATGGAATAGATTAATTTAGATAAGTGTAAATTATTAAATATAATGTATTCTATTAAATGCATTTAATAAATGTTTTGTGAAATTTTCTTCCAGCATATTTACATTAAACTTATTAAACTTAATGCATTTCCTTTTTCCAGTGTACTTATTTTAATTATACAATATCAACAACTCGATTAAAGAATATACATTATTTGTATAAGTTCTCTAAATAAAATTTCGTATTTCTGGATTTTCTCGGTAAAACAAAGTACTAAAAAATATTTATTTTAGGTCCTTGTTATCTAAACAAATATACGGGGCCAATTAATGTTTAAGTTAATATTGACAGGAACGTGTTCTTGGCCCGATTGTTTTCTTTTTCCGAAGACGCAATTTTAATTTGATTTCATCTGATTTTTCGGAATATCGGTCATTGTTTTTAAACAGGGGAATAAATTATTATTTATTATTGATATAAATATTTGTATTCATGACAAATGCGCTTTTTCTTGGTCGTCATTTCTTTATATTTTCTTTTTGATAGGAACATACGATGGATATTTGAGAAAATTTCTATCAAAGCATTATAGAAACAATTGATTGTGCATTGGCAGGTAACGTTCAATAAGTACAGGCTTTTTTATTTATATACCAAATTTGATTTTACTCTGCTCACTATTTGGTGTTTTGCCATAAAAAGTGAGTTTATTGAAATGGGTACCGCAAAGCCATCCAATTTTTTAACAGAAAACATTATTGCCCTAAAAACATTAATGAGTGAACGATTGTGGTGAAGGTGCGGCTTTATAACTTTTTCAAGTACAATACCAAAACAGTTTTGTTAGGGTCGTATATCATAGTAGGTGACTCAATTACTGATAACTATGGTTTTCAAAGATTCTAGATTTAAAATGTCTACTATTCTTAAATCATAACATATATCTGAATGAAGCGTTATGACAATTTTACATGGCCTGAGTAAACTTTCAGCAAATTGGGTGCCATGAGTATTGACTACCAAACAAAACTTCTTTCACAGCAAATTTTTGAAAATCAGTTGGAATCTGGGATCTAGAAACAAAACTATTCCAAGCCTATGAAAATTCTATTTTTGAACTAAGCAGGAGTCGTTTTTGTTAAATACATGCTGCAGTTCACCTCAATAATAGCAGTTTTCTGTTGCAATACATTAACAAAATTAAATAACCCTATCTGTCAACCACTTCGGCGTTTGAGTCATGAAAATTTGCTCCTTTTTTCACCATAACGCGCGAGTCCACAAATCAGCTAAAATTGTACCATTCAACGCGAGTGTAACTTCTTTGAGTTAATACTCCCACTCTATCGTCCAAATCTGTTTTTTTATTCGGAAATCAGTTGAAAGAAAATATTTTCCCTATTTTAAACTTTAGCAGAACCACCTTTTTTTTATTGAAGAAAGTCGTTGCAGGACAGGTGGTGCAAGTGCGTAAAGTTTTAGATTTTATTGTTAGAGAGAAACCTTTTTTAGTGCTATTCGCACTAGCCTTTCTTTATAAATCTAATAACTGGTAATTTAATTTTCAATTAATTGAATTTTTTACTGCTTTATAAGAAAATTGAAATTAATAATTTAAACCGACCCAAGCCGAATTTTAATACCCAAAGTCAAACAAAGGAAGGCAAACTCTTTTAAAATGAAAACGACCCCTAACAAATTACACCACTTATAATAAACCCAAATAGGGGATAAGCACGTACAAATTTGGGAACCTAATTTACGAGAGTCACGCGAAAAAAAAATCATGAATTTTAATTTCGCAATTTGCTACCCACTTTTGATTTCACAAGCCTGAGGCGAGGTTTTTGGGTTATTAGGATTTTCGTAAGTATACATTTTTTATAAATACCAGATTATTATAAAGGATTTTTTTGTCGGGTCCATTAAAAGGCAATTAGGCAGATACACATAAAAATTTCTAAAAGTATTTAAAAAATTATGTTTTCACGATTCAAATGAGAATATTTTTCATATATTAGTATAAAAAGAAGTTGTTAGGAGTTACATATCGAAGGAATATGCTTACTTTTTAATAATTGTTCATTTACACTTCTAGTTTCCCTGTTTTAAATATTTATTACTATAGTGTTCAAAACTTTGAAAGGTCATGAAATTAGTTGGCAGTTATGCTCATAATGTGTTCATGAAGGTATTTGAATCTTTGTGGTTAGTATGTAATATTAAGAACTTAAATGAATTGTCACGGTGGTAAAATTTCTTTGTAATCATAGTATGTAAATAAAACGATTTTAAATAATTTCCGAGTATTAAAGAAAATCGTTTTTTTAGTAGCCTTGGAAGTCGAGATGCACAATGAAAATTTACGGACTTTTTTTAAATTAATATTGGGATCTTATGGACAGGCTTTTTAATACCTGTCTTAAAGCAGGTGTGGTATCGAGTAAGAATAATTATATTTTATTAAAAAAAAAAACATTTTCGATCTAAAGAAATATTGACTTATGAGTTTGCTTTCTCATATCTATTAACTTTTCATATAATCCCGAACGGAGACTCAATTTTCGAAATGGGGAATGTTAAGTAAACGGTCACATGCCATAAAAAATTGCGAATTTTCTATTCTCGACGCGACATGGTCAGAGTGCTTTTTACAAATTCCTTTAATTTTTTTTTGCTCTTCCGTACAGGAAAAACTTCGAGTTCTCTTCATCCTAATAATTTTGTGGCAAAATTCAAATTAAAAAAAAGTTAACCCGAATCAAATGGCTCTTTCATGCCGACGTGCTATGCATAACACCATAAAAATACGGTTACGGCTCATTCAATATCAACATTGCTTATTCAAGAATACCGCGTCCACTGTCAAATTATGAAGTGAATATACAGATCACTCATGCATATCGCTATTCACATTACGTTTCCGGGGATATGGGTCCTGGATTCCATCTACGTTTGATTTATATCAGCTAAGGGAATAAGCTAGATTTAGATTCAAACGATAACCTTTAAGTCATTAAAGTGAGAAAAGCTTAGAATATAATAGGTCTATAGTTATAGTCTTCGTGGATTACGAGAGGACTTTCAACCCTCTTAGTCAGCACAAAATGTTGAAAGCATTGCCTAGCTGCTGAGTGAATCACCGATATTTGATAATCAGCCAACATATATATGTAGCGGAAAGGCTGGTATGAGGCTTCATAATGACACCGCTCAAAACGCTTATGATGTATTCGGACATTAAAAATTGTACTAAATGTATCAGAATCATAAATGTACCTAAAAAAGTTTTAAAAAAAGCTTTAGACCTCGAGCTGTCGGGTCAGTGTTCAGACATACGTTTACAATAGTTAATTACTATTAAATTATCCTTTGAAATATGGGAACGGTATTTTACAAGAGGTTCGTTGCCATTGATCTCCATAAATGAGAGATTAATTCAAATCAACTTTGGCATCGTTTCAACGTCAAATTTGGTGACACAACATCGACTCACTGCCATTGCCTTATTTATTGTTGTATTTTTTTTATTATGTTGTTGAAATCATATAAATCAGTATTTTTCAATTTTGCACTCATTTATACTTAACCGTTGTGTTGACTAGTGCTATCACATTGCGGACCTGTATATCTGCCATATCACTTAATCGTATTTAACTTAAGATCGAGAGATCTGAAAATAAGTACCAGACTTCATAACATAGATGACCTATCCACCATCTTCCAACTATAAATGTAGGAACTTCAAGTCTGTTCCGATGAGTGAAAAGCAATACTATATATATATATATATATATATATATATATATATATATATATATATATATATATATATATATTTATTTATTTATTGTTACATAGTTCAAAACTCTCAGTTCAAACTTGTGACTGGAAAAACTCTAAAGCAATTGGCAAGGAACAATGGAGCAACTCTAGTGTGGGTACATGGGTAAAAAGAAATAAAAGAAAATATGTAAGGGGATATGCTCACAAAAGAGGAAACAAAAATTTTCTTTCTCGTTCAGGAACCTTTCTATGGATTACCAAAAAACCACATAGTAGAGGAGCTCTCATAAAATGAAGATAGAATAAAATACACCTGGTGAAGAAATTTATAAATCAATAACTAAAGAACGCAAGAATGCTTACCTCAGAGGACACTGTCCTCGAAGATATTATCTTAAAAACATGGATCATTTTACCTATTCTGCCAATGTGCGAGCGAAACAGCGCGACAGCTACTATGCGAATACAGTGTTCTGCAAAATACTTAAATATCTTCAAGATGTTGATTGAACGATATAACAGAATAGGGTTAAGAAGCTCTTACACTGCAGCCTAATGACTTATTATGTCGCCTGTTTTATTTTTCCCGTGTGAACCGGTTGGTTGTCTTAATCAGGTTTAGCAGCCTGTTCACTAGTTTGTCATCTGAAATACACCTTCCGTTTGATTGTGTCTCTAGTAGGTTAGAGCTTCGCATTTAAAGATGTCGTATCCTCTTCGTCCCATAGTCACACATAGGGTTTTCATTACAGATGCCCTTTGTAAATAGATGTTTCCTTATGTTACAGTGACTGATTATTAGTCTAATTACCATAGTAATCTGTTGTTTGCTTAAATGGAGGATTTCGCGATTTAATTTCCCAGATGATTTGCAAGAATAACGTGCAGTGCTTGTGATTTGTAATATAATTCCAGTGGGTCTGATATTAATGGTTTATCCACTAGGATAACCACTTATGAATAGAAACCTTCGTAATGCTAAATACTGGTTCCGGCCCAATAAATGTGGTGGCAGACCCTTATTTTGCAAGTTGACACATTTTTTCATTGCCTTAAATGCCTCTGTGGCCTTGTATCAGGTGTGGAGGCGCAGCTGAGGGGAACGCCCCCACACACAGAGCTTCGAATTCAGGAAAATAAACCCGACTCTGCCTTTTACACTAGGAATATGAATGCTGTTGCAATCCCCTCCCTCCCATCCATCGCCAATTCGCTTTCGCTTGCGATCCCCAAGAGCTTTGAATTCAGCAAAATAGACCCAACCCTGCCTCTTATCTAGGAATGTGAATGCCGCGGGCATACCCCCCCTCTGATTGACCCGATCACCTCTCCCAAGAGTTTCAAATTCAGAAATGCCGGCGTCTCCCTTGCCACGTCAAGAACTTGCTTTCACTTGCCATACTGTATTTTTATATCATCGCCTCCTCCAAAGAGAGAGGCTAGATCCGCCCCTGCCTGGTACCCACGCAAGAGTAACCTTGTTGTGTTGTGCTTGATCAATAAGGTTTTGTTATGTTATTTAATAGTATGCAAGTGCTTGTAGCTCTTCTAGGTGAGCAAATGATAAAATTTCATTTTTAATATTATGAGTAAATAAATCTTTTTTTTTAAATAAAAACAATAAGTGCAGACACTTAGTATTGAGAGAATCTAAAACTCTTTAAAAATAATTTTATGGACTTGCAAACGTCCGTTATTTATTTTAAAGGGGATCGTCCATTATTTAGGTTTTCGTTATAAAGGTCAGTTTTTTCCCTTTAAATTAATCAAGTTCAACCACTGAAAAAACTGTCGGTTTAAATGAAATATTAAGGACATTTATATGTAAAACCAGAAACACATTTTTGGTAGGCTCCATAAATTTTTTGGAATTTTTTAATTACCGGAAATTTGTTTCCAGTTGGATATAAATGTCTTTATATTTAACTGATAAATTCCAAATCGTTCTAGAGCTGGAACCTAATAATTTACTATCAAAAAGAACGTGAGCATAAATTAGTGTTAGAAGATCATCGTTTAATGAAGGTAAGACTTGAGGTTTGAGAAATGAAATTGATTGCTTAGGTCAGGGGAGGATCCAGCCTCTCTCTTTGGTGGGGGGCTGCGGTGATATCAGAAAAGTACAGTATGGCAAGCAAAAATGAGTTGTCGACGGGGGGCGGGGAGACACCAGCAAGATTCCCATTTCTATTGTAAAAGGCAGGGTCGGGTCTATTTTACTGAATTTGAAGTTCTTGGAGTGGGGGGGGGGGGGCGATCACAAGAACAAACAAGTTACCGACACGGGGGATGCCAGCAGCATACACTTTCCTAGCATAAGAGGCAGAAACGGGTCTATTTTAGTGAACTCAAAGCTCTTGAGGGGAGGGCTATCGCAAAAAAAACAAGTTGTCAACGGGGGGGGGGGGGTGCCAGCAGCATACACCTTCCTAATATAAAAGGCAGAATCTGTTCTATTTTCCTGAACTTAAAGTTCTTGGGAGGGGGGAGGGGCGATCACAAGCATACACATTCCTATATTCTATTCAATAGAGAGAGTTATAAAACTCCTCCAATGTACCTGCTCCAGTGCCGCAGGTAACTGAAGACTGCCGTAAATCTAAATATATTTAAATATTATAAGCCTTTATAAATTTACTGCAACAATAAAATTTCTCATAGATGAATTTAATTTCTGCCAGAGATACCCAAAAGATATGGCTCCCACCTCTATATTTATTCCAAAATCCTTAAACCGAGCATTTTTTCCTCAGCGAAAAACTTATTACGATGAATGTTTATGATACCTGAAGATATCAGTATCTAGATAAAAATGTTAAAAACTCTGTTAAGATGTGTTGCAACATGACAGGAGTTACAAGCCACATTTGATCACAGGCAGACGACAAACCTCGTTGGAAGAAGAGATGTAAACTGCAATAAAAGGAGTTGTACATACATTTTATTATGAGAAGCAGATCCCAACCGTCGACAAAATTTTAACTAAAATCAATGAAGATCGCGATTTACCTGAAATTCAAAGAACTGAGCGCTGGAAATTGCTCAGAGAACATAATTTTTACTGGAAAAAACCAGATTGGAAACTGTCCGTTGGAGAAAGTAAAAGGTAGAGTTGCTACAAATAACACAACTTACAAAATTAGTAATTTAACTGAACTTTTGAAAGATTTTTTTGAATAAAGTTACTGCGAAAAAGTGGGAAAAATCCATAAAATAAAAGATTAGAACAAAATGTGGAAACACCGATCCCATAATCGGTGAGATAAAGGAACCAATTATAATTAATTTGAGCGAAGATAGCTTCACTGACTTTGATTAGGAATTAGATGCGTAATATTTACCAGTGTAAACACAATTTATTATTTGAATTATTTATTACTCTCTCTAGTTCTTGAATATACTATAGTATAAGAGGCAAAATCGGATCTATTTTCCTGAACTCAAAGATCTTGAGGGGGGGGGGCAGCGATCGCCCCCGCCCCCTTGGATCAGCGCCTGGCTTACATACATTTAATCTTTTAAATTATGAATTCACATATAATTGACCAAAAAAAAAATTGACATATTTTTGTAAAGCGTTCTAAATAAACATCCTACATATCCTATTAAATAAAAGAAAAGTGTTTTACTAATTCATATTTAAAAACGTCATAAAATGATGAAAAATTGGATCACGCATCTCACAAATATTTTAAACTTCATTTACAGAAAAGTAAGTATTCATTGGTGACTTATCGATGATAAGTGAAATGGATTAAAATTTTGAAAGGTGAAATAATAATGAAAATAAAGAATTAATTTGACTTATCGAAATTTCCATATGAATGATTAAATTACTGAAATAGGTGATTCTTAATTTTTAATACTCAGACCTTTTTGACCCTTCTACATTTCATCATTTGGTTTTTTGTAAATTTTATTATAAGGGTCAATAAAAGAGAATCGATTAGGTAGTAAATAATCAAAATAACAAAATAAGATACTGGGTCCGCTTATCTTCTTTTCTGGATGAATTGAAAAAGTTTTATCACCATTTACAGCAAATACATCCATCGTCAGATGTATGCCAGTCCTAAATTGCCATTCATATATATATGGACGGTTGGAAATAAATAAGGACTGGTGAACTGGATTCGGATACGCCAGAATTAATAGCATGGTGATGAACTCATTATTGGAGATGAGACCATTTAGACTGACTGAAAAATAAGATCTAATCGATCAATAAACCAGCCAGGAAACCTCATTTGGTCTAGACCAAATGAGGTTTTGTACCTGTCTCTAGAGACAGGTACAAAACTGACCATGATACAGTGGCCGGAATAGACGGAGACCACTCAGACTCAACATAAGTGAGGCACTGGGTCAGGGTACCACATTATTCCAGACACATATTTTATTAATACTTGTCTTTGGAGAACTCACTTTCGCAAATAGGCAGGTAGCGTTAAAAGCGCTGAAATGTCATCAGATTCCATGGAACCAGGTTTGGAGTTCTCTTCAAAATATTATCGCTATGGCCAAACACAAGAAAGTTACTCTTGCGTGGGTACTAGGGCTTCCTATGCAATGAAAAAGTGGATCAGCATACAAGACAAAGGTATGGTACTACATGCCGGATCGGAACCAAAACTATCAATAAAAAAACCTATTGGAATCACATTGCGGGCTACTGGCACAGTAAACTGTTGCTATGGAAACCATTCATCGAATTAAACTGTAAAATTCTGCGTTTAAGCAGTCAACAGATTAGGTTTGTGACAGGAGAAATAACGGGCAACTGCAGTTTAAGGAAACATCCTAGTACAATGAGCATCTATAATGAAGAACCAACCTGTAGACTATGTGACGAAGAGGATGAAATAGCCGAACACGTCATCTTTGAATGCGAAGCCTTAACCTACTGGAGTCACTTTCAAGGATCAGTGAGTGGGTCACAGAGGAGAAACTAGTGAACAGGCTATTATCATTCAATCAATCAATCAATATGGATACAACTCCATTCTGCTCTGTATTGAGCTCATTATATCAAATAGGTTTCGTCTACGCGTATGATATCGTTGGTTTATTGATCAAGAGATATTCACGACTTTTCCCATTATTCCTTGCTCGCTATTCGATGATCAGGTGAGGCCAGCAGTTATCTATCATTCTGGGTACGTGTCTAACCCAGATCTTCAGCGGATTTCTTTATTTGATATTGGATATTGTAGAAATATATCAAGTAAATAATTCTCGATAGCGTTTTGGGTTATTCACGGCTCAAGCTTCCATCTAGTCGGTCAGCACAGGTAGCATACATGCGGCTTTTAAAATGTGTAATCGGTTATAACCAAAAATATCGCGAAATCTACATATTATTTATTTTTAATATTATTGACCAACGAGATCAAATTTTCAAAATCTAAAAAATCATTAACTTTGATAATACTTATTCCTAACAAACCAGAAAACTGCATTTGTTCTTTATAGTATCCCCACACTTTTAAATAAAACATTTTGCAGTCAACAAAATATATATTAAAAAAGATGAAATGCAAGTGTGGATCGTGCATTTTGGTTGTTAAAATTTGGGTGTTAAACTTCAGAATATTTTGATTTGTATAGTGTATTTTACAAAAACAATACAACAGCTTAATTTGCTTGAAGTAAACGCTGCCATAGTTTTCCTGTGACTAATATATACCCATATTTTAATAGTCTTGGTATATCGTTATTCAGCCTCAATGTTTTGAATGTTTTAATTTGGAGAGTACCTTATGTTAACTCCAATGTTTTCGCTTTTTTTTAATTGACTCCTAAACGGCTTTCGACATTGTGAGGCATTAAAAATTTATTGAAACGCTTCATTAGCCGCCAAAGACATCCGTATAGTTTTTATTATTTATTGACAGTCAAGGATCGAAAGCTATAATACTTTGGACACATTGTGCGAAAAACAAATATAGACTGCTGTAACTTATAATGTAAGAGAGTATATTGAGGAGGGAGGGAGGGAGTGATGTGAGTAATCCCAAAAATATTTCGTTTTTACCTTTGACTTACGAAACTGTAAAAGTGATAAAATTCTATTATAGAAACTAAAACCTGAAAATAAAAATAAAATAAAAAATTATCTTTAGCATACAACTATTGTACTTATTTTCCCAATCGGTACCCGTATATCATGTATAATTTGTTACAGTCTCTTACCTAGCAGGTAGTCTAAAGGATCTGTCTAATTAAATGCCAGACTAGGTCTATTTTGATTAGGTAACTTTTTTCTCGTGGTGAAGAAGAAGTAATTTATAAATATTAAGTAATAAAAGATACTTCCCTGATTATAAAGTATATGAAAGTATATGAACAGGATGACGATAATAGTTGCAAAATTATGATATATTGTGCGTTACATAAGCTTGTTTTACCTGTCAATTTTAGCTTCCGTTCGCTGGGAAATATTTAATTGCTTTTATTCCATACGGAGAAAGGCTTTGATATCAATTTTTTATGGCGTATAAGCTATTTTACAGCCATATTCACTTAAACGTTTAAATTTTAAATCTGATCTTGCTTATAAAATTATTATAATTAGTAGTATTATATATAGGGTATTTGGTAAGTATATGTTAAACTCTCGGCATTGTAAAAAAACCCTCAAAATTTCATTTAATTTTCTTTCCAAAGGTGCCCTATCACGGAGATATGGGATCTAAAAGTGGTACCCATTGATTTGTTTTTTGAGCTTTTGAACGGAAATTTAAACGAAATGGCGTGTTATAACCTTTGACATAACAAAGGAAGTCAGGACTGGATTCGCCACTGCTATCGTAGGCTCAAAATTTTGCCAAGTGTCAGTTTCTAGAGCTAAAACTATATTTTAGACAGTTATACAAAAAAAATAGGTACTCAATATTTATTTTGCATAAATTAACCATTTTCGAGAAGATGTGAATCATGCATACCTTAGTAATATCAATAATTATACACTGTATGGAATTAACTAAGCTCTTTGTCACCAACTAATTAAATTACTATAACAAAATGAAATTTACTAATAATATACTTCTATAATTCTACTTAATATTTATTTAGTTAATGTGATCAAATTAATTATCGATCTCATGCTGTTTTTAGATGCATCGTTTTGATTACCTATATGCTCACCATCCACTAGGCCATATAGTAATAATATCCTTGTTTACAACAATGAGCATCTAAGGTTTACAATACGTTTTTCCTTGAACCTCAGACAAGAAATAGCAAAACAAATGCCAGCGACTGCACGAGTACACGCAAATCTGCAAATCAAAATGGCGTAACATACACGCATACACGTAATTTTCGATTTCAAATGCATAGAGCGTGATACGGCGCAGTAAGAAGATCTCGACTTATCAATTTCTGTGAAATCCGTGCGAGCAATTCCGTACAACCTATAATTTATCGAATCAATTTGAGATGCTCAGTCGTCACGGTATAGAAGTTCCTTTCAATCCTTTGCAAACATTGTAAAAATAAGTAGTAATTATTAGTTATTGACAGAGCAAGAACGAAAATAAACAATTATCGATAGAAAACAATGAAAAAGTTTGTAATTTCAGTTTATAGTTCATATAAATAGTATCGTATTTGCTTCGATAAATAATAACGCTGATTGTAATTTAAAACGATGAATCAAGTGAGAAGCAGCAATTACTTCCCCCCCCCCAAGTCGAACAAACATAACGTAGTAAAAAGCAATTTGACCGCCACAAATCTTTGCATTCTTGTTCTAAAGAGAACTTGGCGAAATGGAATTAGTTGTTAAATTTCATATTCTTATAATACAATATACCATTGGTACAGCTTTCAATACAACCCGTATTACCATATTCTTATCCTGAATAGCTGCCAAATAGCTTAATGCTCTTTAATTTAAGAGATGGACATTAGGTAAGACGAAACTAAGATTGAGAATTTTGGTAACGGAACTCACAGTAACAGAAGTGATAGATTAATTGTGTATCTAGAGGAAAAACGCTTTATGCTATGAATAGTTCCTTCAACAAAAAACTTTTAGGAAATAGACGAGTGTATCAAGAAATCGCTTAGTAAAAAACTAGATCGACTATATATTGTCAAATGATAAATAAATTATTGAAGTATCAATAATTAATCGTTTCACTACAAGTAGTGATTACAAGTTGGTTAGTTTAAAAGTTGAAATTCAAATGAAAGTAGGAACTGTAAATTGTCAATAATCAAATAGATACAAAATTACTAGCAGAAGGGAAAGACATGTGTGGAAATAAACAGTTTGAATGAGAAAACATTAAACAGAATGAAAAAATAACGTGAACTGATGAGCAAGATAAAAGTATTTAGTGGAATTCATGGCGTACAACAAAGCAATTAGAAAATAAGCGAAAATAGACAGAAGAAATTTCCAAGAGGATAAAATCAAAAATATTATTAAAGAAAACGGAAATTGCCATAATTTAAATTTGAAACTAAATAAATTGATGATCACATCAATTGGCGATCCAAACGGACACATAAAAAGATACAACGAGAAGATAGTTAAGTTAGCAGGAGCGTTTTATCATAATTTTTATGGTACAAAAAACAGGCCTGACGAGACTGTTATTGAATCATTGAAAAAGCAAATTTACTAACACTAAGTAGGAAGATATGCCTGACATTAACGATGAAGAAACTGAATCGGCCATAGAAGATATGAAGAGAAATAAAGCTCCAGAAAAGGATAGGATATTACTCCAATTGATTAAGGAGAGAAGCAGTCAAGGTGTGTCATTTCTCAGAATCCTCTTCAATAGATGAGTGGATGAGGGGACAGTTACCCATAAACGGAGGTGGATAAGTCACCAAGTATTTTCCGGGCAGAAATACATGCCATTAGGATGTATATTCAGTGTAACAAGGAGAAAAACGATCACTGTCAAGAGACTATCATCATGACCGATAGTCAAGCAGCCATCAGTGCGCTGAGCTTTCAAGTTATCAGTTCCAAAATGGTTTGGGAATACCTAGAGAAACTGAATAATTTGAGTAAGAATAATAAAGTCACCCTCACGTGGGTACCGGCACATGCCGGGATAGAGGAGAATGAAATAGTAGGCAGCAGCATAATACTGAAATAACTGAAGATAGAAGAAGAAAGCAGGAGTTCCAATTATTGGACGAAGCTGCAAGGATTAAGACAAACTAAGATATTTTTGGGTAACTATGACCAGAAGAGATTCAAAGAATGCATAAGCTTGAATAAAAACTAACTCAGAGTTATGACAGGGGTCCTGACGGGGCATTGCCACCTGAAGGGACACCTCAAAAAACTTGGACTGGTAGAAAGAGTGCAGGTTCTGTGAGGAGGAGGATGAAACCTTTATTCATATCCTTGCAGAGTGCAGCGCTCTAGAAAACTATAGGATGCGGTTCTTGGGAGCACACCGTATCGAAGAAGGGGAGCTACCCACCTTGAAACCGTCCAACATCCTGATATTCCTGAGAAAAATAGGACTGAAGGACCTGCTCTAGCCGATAAGGTAACTCTTACGACTGGGCAGCGGTAGGGGACACAATAGATCTACTAGGTCGCAGTGTACAGCCTCCCAACTCTATGCACATACATACATACATACATAGCCACGACCGGAAGCGCCTATTTTTTCAACTTTATAAACTGCTTCCAAAGATTGTAACTAGACGGCCGACACTAAAATTCAATAACAACTAACTGGTTGAACAAGCATTAAAAAGGGGTTAAGCACTAACAATCGTTTATTTATATTCCAATTTTGAACAGAAAATGATAACGAGTACAAAGATCCCCTCTACCTGGCCTTTGTAGATTACGAGAAAGTTTTCGAAAGAGTTGAATTTTTGTGAAATAGAAGAAATCATAGTCAAGTGCAGTATTGACTACTCATACCGGGTCTTACTAAAAGCATCTATAACAACGTGACCATGACCATATAACTCAACCACGATTCACTCACAACCGCTGTTAGGATCACAAGAGATGTACTCCAAGGCGATATGATTTCTCTGAGGCTTTTCACACTCATTCTAGACGACGTCTTCAAATAATTACATCGAGAGAACTTCGGTATCAGCATCAAAGATAGGAAGCCTAACAACATCCGATTTACTGAAGATGTGTTATTAATATCTAGTAATTATGACATTAGTTATTTAAAATAATGGTTTGTAACAAGATACTGCAGAGTACATTTGCTTGGTGTCACTCATGGAGATCGAAGGAGAAACGTATGACAGGTGAAACCACGAAATACAAAGATGTAGGCCCTATTATGGGAACAAGAATAAAGGAAAATCCGCATATGCTGGTTTGATGTTGGAAAGAATAGCTTTAGATGGGCGACGATGGAGAGAAGTGGGAGAGGTTTTATCCAGACCTGGTCTGGATAACAGGAAAAAGTTAATGATGAAGATGATAGAGGCTAACAAAGATTTATAAATAAAAATGTCAAACTAAGAATAATGATGGTATATACTTAGCTCTACATGAACTGGAAAAGTTAGTAAACTGTAATGTAAATGATAAAAATGTTTTTATTCATTTAAATCATAGGTTAACAACTTTTTCTGGACCACCGCTTACAAGAAAATTTAAATTCAGCTCACCCCCTCTCATAATAGTTGTAACTAATATTAAAATATCGTATTAAAGATGAAAACTCCATCAAATCTATTAGAAAATTTTTTAATATTAATTAGAAAACTGACATTAAAATTAATAAATAATAAAAAATATAATTACGTGGTTGAGGCTGATGAAATCTTAACAGTGTTTTATTACCGGCATAAAACTTAATAACAACAGTCGCAAACCACCATGCTTGGAAAGTAAATTTGCGATCGTACTGAATCCATGCTTACGAATTATATTTTAGTTGCAAAGTTGGCGATTAACACAAAACTTGCGGTCACATTTGCTCAAAAACCTTAATAGCTACGAGGTTCTCACATATCTATGAATTTTGGAGTGCCAACGATTTAGCGGGAACCTCAGAATCATATTGGTAATTGCTACTTTTTGCTTTTTCTAGTAAAGAAAGCATAAAATTGAATATTCTAATATCCCCTCAGCAATGAGACCTGTATTTTATGACGCTTCTAGCATACCTATCCCTAAGACTCCAGAAAAATACGAAATCGATTCAGAATCGGATGGGCTAGATGACTTTGAACCAAAAGCCGGTCCAAGTTTTCAAGAGAAAGATGATTAAGAATATAGTAGCACTAAACAGCTCCATTTTATATCTCGGGAAGTGCTCAATGATCTTATTCGTGACTTGGAGCTTCCGAAAACAAAATCACAGCTGCTTGAATATCGTTCAGAGCAGTGTAATCTCTTATAAAAAGGGGTGAAAATTTTCACGGTTCGGAAAAGGCAGTTTATGCTGGCAGTATTTAATGTCACGATATTTCGGGTTTAACCAACGATCTTGACATTCCCTATTAACCTACCTTGAGGGGGCTGTTTACTGAATCTGTTCCCGTGGATCATGCTGTAAATATGGAAGAAGTGCACGAGAACATGCTTATATTACTTCAAAACATAAAATACGAAGATCATAAATGGAATATGGGCTGATCTAAAAATTATTGCACTACATACAGGACTGCAGAGTGCTTGGCTACACCAAATATCGTTGTTTTTTATGCGAATAGGACAGCAACCAGAATCTATATTATGTCGTTAAAGAATAGCTGTGAAACATTGTGCCTGGTCTGAAAAATATCCTTAGTTAACCTTTAATAGAGCAGCACTTTCTTCAAACATAAAACTAAGGCTTATAAAGAATTTCGTTAAAGTCCTCAATAGAGGAAATGTTTTTCTTTATTTGACACGGAACTTCACGTGAGGCAAAGCTTAAAGAAAAAATGTTAGTTGGGCAAATACGAGAACTTTTTAAAGAGGAAAATTTTGAAAGGTTTTCGAGAAAAGAAAATGGGGCATAGACTGCTTTCAAAAATATATGTAGCAACTTCTTATATAATAAGAAATCGGAGAACTGCAAAGATCTGGTTGAAGAAAGTATCCGATCTTACAAGATGGCAACTTGTCATTTAAGCTGCGTTTTCTTCACTCCCATGTAGAATTTTTACCTGATAATTTAGGTGTCGTTCCAGATGAACGTGGAAAAAAATTTCACCAGCAAATTGTTCCAGTGGAAAAGCGGTATAGTGGAAAATGGACCCCAGATATGTTAGCGGATTACTGTTGGACACTCAAATGGCAAACAGGACCCGGCGAATACAAGCGAAAACTGACAACAACATAATTTATTTAATTCCATGATACTTTTTTCAATACAAAATGAAGTAGGTATAATTTATGAAAAAAGTAGTTTTGTTTTTTTTTTTTAAATTTAAGAATTTACTAGCCGGCTTATGGCTTGAGTTTTCTGTCTTTTATATTCTTCTCTCCTTCTCTAAAAACTTATGGTGATAGGTAAAAACTGAACTCACAATTGAATTCAGAATATTACAGTATACACAGAAACCCCAAAAAATATCAGGGAGTGACAAAGAATTTCAAAATACAGAACAGTGTAATTTAATCTACGAATTTTCTGCATGATTCTAAAGCTTATCTATCAAATAGTTGTTAGTTTCATCATCAAAGGTAGTTAAATTATAAATTTTCTACGAAATAGCTTTAAAACAAAGTAAGTTCCTTAACGCCGTATTGTTGCGTGACTAAAAGGAATATTTTAAATATTCGTCACGCTAGGTATGCACAAACAAATAAGGGAGAGAATGCAAAACACTCCAAGCTTTAATATGATAATGCAGTACTCGCAACTCTTTCTTTGCCTCGTAACGCACTTCGAAGATTAAAGCAAACAGCGAACATAAGCCATAATATTTGTTTCGTTTGCTATGTCTCTGATGTCGGTGGCAACAGGAATTTATTCACATATTGTCTAGTTAAATGCTACTCTGACTGATATTAATATAATTTTTTTATGTCCTAATGTTACTTGTACTCTCAATACCAAAATAAAAATTGTTTAAATATGTGAAAAGCGGCTAATTACTTTGACTAGTGCCCGCAATCTTATAATATCTGTTCAAACGCCAAATCAGTAAGCAATTTAATGAAACTGTTTACTACTCTTTTGAGAGTTCCATAGCCAGCTAGCAACTTTTATAGTTTTGCTATGCTCATCCATCCGTCCGTCTGTATGTTACAGCTTTATAACGTCATCACTTTCAGTTAACTGAAAAATAACTAAGAGGCAAAATTGGGAAACATTTTAGGGCACCTCCCCCTATTTGGAAAGTAGGGATGAAAATAGTTTTCTCCATCGAGTGGGGTATCGTTGTATAGATCTAGAGAAACTCAATTAAATATTGAAAATGATATTTTCTATTTAGCCCCAATATCCGCGAGATTTAAGCTTCCACAGTTTCGTTTAAAATGTTCACTTATTTATAAGATATAAAAAAACTCTTTAAAATTTACGCGTAAAGGGCCGGGCAAATACATGATTCTGTATTAATTCAGGTGTACATCCATTTCTTAGTTTGGTTCCTTGTAGAAACTTGGGGACGTTTCGCAAAAATTTCATTTGGCATCTTTGGCGCCTGCTGGTTGATGATTTACTAAGGTAATTATCAGTGGCGGCTCGTGCACTAAAAAAAAAGGAGTTACAATTCCAATGGTACATTAAAAACATACATATGTATAAAACCTACCATAAGCATCGGTGGATGAAAAAGTAAGTCTTTAAAAATTGAGTTAGTATAAAAAAGGCAATGTATTTTAAACAATTAAATATAAAGAAGGTAGTTAATTTAAAAATATAGCAGTCAAAACAAAATACACGTATAACTTACTGTGTGAATTATTTATAAAGGAAATCGATACGGCATTCTTTGGCATTAGTAAAGTTATGAATAACCCGCTGATTGAAATCAAGTATGCTTTCGATGCGATCACTTTCTTTAGAAAGCATTGTCAAAGCAGAAGTATTTCTTGGCTCATAATATTCCGTAAAAACGTTTTAATCGGTTTGAGAGTAGAAAATCACCGTTCTTCTTCAGCCGATACTATTGGAGAAGTAATTAAAATTCTAGAAGTTTTATAACTTCACTAAATGTCTCACTTAGCTCGATATTTTGCAGAAGATAGTCATAGAGTACCAGAATTCCTGAAATTGATTTAAATTCTTTAGTTTCATATATAACCGTCAGTTCTGTACGTAGTTTTTGTTCGATAAAAAACAGGTAAATTTTAATCGTATTCTTAAATTTTTGTTCGGGAAGACATGTACTACATTCGACATACTGTTCTGAAAAAAAAAGACTGGCTGTGATCTGTAAAGTTTGAATATACTTTAGCTCGACAAATAATTGTATTACAAACTTCAGTTTCCCGTAACTCCGCGGACTCATCGAGCTTACGTCGTTTTGAAGTAGATGGAGATGGTTGAATGTCATTTGCGGTAATATTATTTCTAATTCCTATTAATTTTGATTCAAAAGAGAAATTTACCAAATAACAAATCAACTTGAGGCATTATTTTGTAAAATAAGTTTAATCATGAAAGGAAACTCTTGCTTTTGAGAATTTTGACATACCTTGATGATTGGTTCGTGGTACTATCATTTCTACTGACTAAAATGTGATTCTCGGACTTACATTGTCTTTATTTTTATTTATTTTTACTGTTTGAAGGTTGTAGACAATGTTAAAGATTTATTAAAATGTGGCTGTTAGACTTGCATTGTCTTTATTTTTATTTACTTTTACTGCAGGTTGTAGATAATGTTGAAGATTGACTAAAATGTGGTTGTTGGACTTGCATTGTGTTTATTTTTATTTATTTTTATTTATTTTTACTGAAGGTTGTAGACAATGTTGAAGAATGACCAAACTGTGGTTGTCGGACTTGCATTGTCTTTGTTTTTATTTATTTCTACTGAAGGTTGTAGACAGTATTGAAGATTGACTAAAATGTGGTATCTGGTTCTTAGCCCATTTTGCCCATCGATCGTCGCCCATTCTGTCCACATAGTCCCTCCAATATCTACGCCTTGACCTTATGAACCGTACCACATCAGGCACCTTGAGCTCTTCCCTTATTTCGGAACTTCTTATTTGATTTCTTAGATTTACTCCTTTGATTATTCTTAACGTTTTCATTTCAGCCGTTCGTAGCATACGATATATCAAACACTAGAAGACCCACTGGTCGACCTCCAAAACGATGGCACGAATTTTGGACATCAACATCACAGGAGGCTTAATATAGCAGAAAAACAAGACGTCGTCTTAAATAAAAGAGGAAGAAGAAGAAGAAGAAGACTAAAATGTGGTTGTCGGACTTGCATTGTCTTTATTTTTATTTATTTTTACAGGTTGTAGACAATGTTGAAGATTGACTAAAATGTGGTTGTCGGACTTGCATTGTCTTTATTTTTATTTATTTTTACTCAAACAAACGTTTCTACTATCATCTCAGATTTTTTTTCATTGTCTCTTAAATGCTGTCTTTGTATTCGAATATGGTACAAACGACCCTAGAATTAAAATTGCATCTTGTTGATGTCAAATGAGGTAAGGGTTTGTTAACAATTTGATCTAGTATTGCGGTGCTTTGAGAACTATTTCAAAAAAAAAGAACAATCCCTTGTAAATTGGAAAAAAACATACGACATTTTTATTGGTGAATGCAGAGTTTAACATTATCAAATCTAATTGACGTGCATAACAATGCACGTAAGCAGCATGTTCATAGGTTTTTTATAATTGCTTGCACCCCATTCGACGAGCCGCCCATGTTTTCTAGAAAATAGAAAAGTGCTAATTTGGTTTTACTTGTAAATACAGAAAGATAGAGAGCAGAAACTGCATTATATTTAACTGCTTTTCTAGAATTACTGACAAGAGATTCTTAAAAATGTCTAAAACATACATCATGGTTTTTATAAATTCCTTAGTAACTCGGAATCTTTTGAATTCGAAAATCGAAATCGGCCACTGTATTTGCACAGTTTGGGATAGAATACTTAACTTTGGAAGTATTTTTTTCGCCAAACATTTTTAACCTCTTTAAAACGTAACAAAGTATCTTGATCAAAGTAAAAACATAGTAACTTTCACAAAAATTAAAATACCAGTACAGTAGACATTAGGCATAGAAATACCGGCACAATAGACACCAAGGTTGTGTTCTAATCTGAACGAAAGGAATGGTTTAACTGCTGCTTGAAGAAGAAACCTATACTTGATACTGGCAGCGCCACGCGCGGCTGGAGGAAAAAGTTAAAATACTCATTTAGTGGGTTGCAAAAGAGAAATTTTTCTAGTAGAGGGTTATTTTGTGGGGAAAACTAAATACAGGTTTGCAAGTCGACTTGCAACCTGCATGAAACTTATGAGATGAAATTAATTTCCACGTCTTCGATGGATTAGCTTGGATTGCATTAAAATTGCAAACCAGCAAAACGATAACGTTTTCAGGCGTAATACTGCAATACAGACAAATTATCAATGATATTTAGGCGAGGTAAGGTAAATTATTTAAATAATTGATATAATCTAGCCAAAAAATTTATTTTAATTTAATAATTAAATTATCAGTAGAAGTTAAAAAAATATTTGTACTATATTTATTAGTATGTTTATTTTAATTGACAATTTTTTGGGGGTATTGCAAACATGCAAATCTAATGAAAAATCGCCACTGGTAATTTTGCGTGCAATGTGTCTTAATACGCGGTCGTAGTTCTGAATTTCCTATACTGCATACACTTCAAGATACAATTCACTCTGGAACTTGAAGAAAATAATCAGCTTCCTTTTTTGGAAGTCCTAATAACCAATACAATAGATGGACACCTGTAACACTCAGTATATCGAAAACTTACTCTGACAAATACCACACCACTCACAAATACAGGGCGTAGCCAACACCTTAATCTCAGGATTCCTTCGTCTAAACGATAAGCAAAGAAAAGACAAACAACTACAACACATAAAAAAGCTCTCGAAGAAAATGGCGAAAAATCACCAACTATAGATAAAGAAATAAAGTTAAAGGGTCCGCAGTTTATTATTCAAATTTAAAGTTACCATTGAGATAAAAAAATTTATATCAAACTGTATGTCACAAATATTGTTATTTAGTTAAGTTTAGTACTTTTGTGACTAAAAATCAATTTCTTCTTATCGACTATTAATTTATATTATCCCTATCTGTAATACAAGAATGAATGGATACGTTTATAAAAAACGGCTCTCTATTTATCTTCTCTCCAATTAAACATAATCGAACTTAGTTAATATAAGTTTTTAAGCAACAATGTAACTAAAGAAGCTAACATAAAGATTACTTCCCCTAGAAGCTTAAATCACGAATGCAATCAAATAAGTTAAGTGTGACGAGGCTCTCGGTCGCCCTATCTAAGTAATTAATACCAACAGAGTCACGAATGACTGCTTCCTTTCAAGGTCGCTGGATTCCACGAAGAACACTTTTCTTCTTATCTTACATTATCAGTTATGTATATAATAAACATGCAACATGCTAATTATGTCTATTAGTTGAAAATCAGAGTAAAAAAATAAGATTTATAATTTAATTACTCAATAAGAAATAGTATTTTTTATGACTTTCAAGAAATTCTCATGAGTATTATTAGTTAGTAGAGCTATAATAGTACGTAAACAATTTCATTTCTTGCAGATGTACGTATTGACATACAACTTTTAATTTTCATTTACGTAGCAGCTTAATGAAAATAATTTCCCGACATTCACAAAATTGAAAAGCAGTATCTCGGAAGTAAGCAAACAATTAAACAAATTTGCTTCTCATGAATAATAGTAGTCGACAAAATTTCTTGTTATAGGCTGTAACAATAGTAATATTTATGAAAAGTACTTTGCAAGTACTTACTATCATTTGAATAATGCTTATTTTGACTACTTTTGGAAGTATGTCACTACATGCCACTGCTCACTTAAAAAAGGCTTGTTTTATTTCGCACCCTGAATTAAATGACTTAGTGAGAGACCAAAGTTTGTCGAAAGGATAATAATTTAACAAGCGATGATAACCGTGATAATATAAATAATCAATGTGAAGATTTATTTTTGCGTTAAACATAACTTCCTATGCGTGAAAATAATTCATAGATTCCTCCAAAATTAGCTTAAGAGTGGTACTTTTACAGCCATCTATTGCTATAGTTTATGCTGGTTTTATGTAACGAAATATGATAATCTGCAACTGCCGCATGAAAAAATAAAATTTAAACAATTTATGGAAAAAATGCACACACTTTCAAATTATCGTAATTATTTTGAAATTGTAACAGAATTATATAGAATACTATTGCTTCTTACGTTTCTGGGAGAGTTGCAATATAAATAATTATTTGATGATAAGGTTCTGTCCTTTAGTACAAAATAAATATATGTTGCATATAAATATAGGAAACTTTTTGATATCATTTAACCGTGAAAATTCAGCATATTAAAAAAATTTAAGAAATGACAGAAGTTAAAAGAAGATCTTTCATTACTTCAAATACGGACATTGATAAGAAACAACATTTTTGAAGTTAAATCGGATCAGAAATAAAAAGAACTTGTAGTTCCATGGTCCAGATTTCAAAACTTTTTAATGAAGAAAATAAAAACAACTACATAGCGTTTCGAATTTTCTTGGGTTTAAAATATCCCTTAATGTAAACAATCTGGACTTAGATTTTTGTCCTTAAATGTAAGTATATTAGCTATAGTATTAAACATTAGGAAGGTTCTAGTTAATAACAATATTTAAAAAGACTGAAAGGATTATTTGGAGCTGGCAGAATTCGATGGAAGATAATTTAGTGGAAACTAAATATATAAAATAAACAATATCAGCAATAACAAGACTTAACAGTAGTTAGGAAATTGTTGTAAGACTCTGAATTAAATTGAGCTTTTTTAGCTGATCTGAATAAATCTAAACACCGGATTTTTTTTCTGCAATCATCAGAATAATCAAAACTTTGTTAAATTGTAATAAATGTAGCAGTCATACATCAATTAAATTATAATTTGAGTAAAACTGAAATGCGCAAAAAAATGTTTTAAAAGCATTTCTATTCTTAAACTAGATAGTCATCCGGGGAAAATGCGTTATACTAAATTGTTCATATTTCGAAGAGGTTCAGAACATGTAAAAATATAATTCTAGTTATTCCAGAGTAAAAGTAATATAGGAAAGCCACAAACTTTATCAAGTTTTAGCGGTGTTAAAAAACTTATATGTTAATGACCGATCTGTATGGGTGTTAAATTGTTCTTAAAAGATTCTAAAAAGACATTGGTATATTAGGAACTGTGAAATTTTGGATTGTTGTAATGTTTTGAATAATAATCAGTACGACTTGATTGTGATTGATTTTGTCAGAAATAAGTTCTTTAATATAGTTATTTGCGGCTAGATATAAGACTAAATTGTATTTTTCTTACAAATCATAAAACATTTGCCCATATTAATTATTGGGCTTCTGAGGAGTGCAGTGCTGGTTTTGGGATACTGCAGGGGTCGATTCTGAATCTTCTAATTTTGTTATTTTTATAAATAATTTGCCATTACGTTTATAAAACAAATTATGCCGATGACACATCCATTGCCCTTTCAGAATCGACTCTTGACTAGCTCTAGGATACTAAAGCATTCGTTTGTAGGGAATCTAGTGTGTGTACAAAAGATGATTTAAACTGTAATAATACTACAATTGTGATATTTGGTAGAGAACTTTCTCGCGATATAATTTTGGTTAATAGTGATAATGGATCAGAGAATAACTTAGAAGGCTTAGTTAGGCTTACTTTATATTCTTGCAGCCTCGTTATACTTTAGACCAAGCACACACTCGTTCAGGTATATTATGCAATGGTTTACTCCGCCTTATCGTATCAGGTTGTGGTACAGGGTAGTGCGGTTCACATTAATAGAGTCCTTTTGATCCATAAGTACACGAAAGTTAATTTTCGATGTAAAAAAAAAAGATAAACTTGTAGCTCAAACTTTATAAATAGTGGCATATTAATGGTATTCGGTGTATTTGATTTCAAGCATTGTTTGTATGTCAAAATAGCTAGAGTACAGGGTACTTTTGGAGTAAGCTCCACTAATCATAATTATGCGAAGTGATATGTTCAACAAAATCGCTTATAAAATATCAGCTTCATATATATGGGTTTAAATTTATAACCATATTCTAGTTAATATTCGAAATATTGTACAACCCAGTGGAATGTTATCTAATATCTAAATGCCAATACTCTTTAAATGAATTTTGGAATAGTATGTGAAAATTAGACTCTAGATAAGACAATGACGTGCCCAAAAATCATTGTGGAGGATTTGTATATATATATATATATATATATATATATATATATATATATATATATATATATATATATATATAGATTTTCTTGAACCGTTAATATTTATTTTCATTTTTAATTTTTTCTTGGTATAAGATTCATAAACCTAATCTCAAGAAAAAATTGAAAATAAATATATATATATATATATATATATATATATATATATATATATATATATATATATATATATATATATATATATATATATATATATATATATATATACTCCATGAAAGTTTAACTTCTTCGTTAGATTTTTTGAAAGAAAATAGATCTCTAATATGCTTTATGCACATATCAAAATATGTTCAGAAACTAGATAAAACCTCTCATTTTTAATTTGCCAAGAATATTTTGGAGAAAAGAGTGGTTTTGTAAAAAATTATCAACGAAATTTTTTTTATTAACAATAGAGGATTCTAATTAAAATATTTTCAAAACCGTTTTTTAAACTGTTTCAATCATCGAATTAAAATTTATTTTATAAAATTAGTTATAGCTAAATAAAATTTTAAAAGTGTTTTTTTTTTAATACAGAACTAATTCGGATTTTATAAAATAAACTAACAGAAAATGTATAAGCAACAAAATAACTACAGTTATTAAAAAAATGAGTGCTTTTAAAATAATTATTTTTAGCTAAAGCAATTATTTTTTTGAATTAATCATTCTGGCAAATAGGGGAGATTCATTCGGGTTATATATGTCTTTTTTTAATATAAAATGTCACTATATATCCTCGCTTATAACCTAAAATAGGATTTAAGACTAACATGAAAGATTTACCGGCAAATAAAATAATTAGCTTGTATAAAATTTTTTTCGTGTTTTCTTCTGCTCGAACTTTGATTTATTTTCAAGGCTCCGCCATATTTTATCTTGAGTCGCATCGTGGTACATATGCGAAGACAAGCAAAATATGTCGGCTGAGGAAACATGCAATTATAATTTTTACCTGTTTGTTTTATGGCAGACTCGTTTTTTATTCTATGTGAGTAAAAAGAGGAATTAAGCAGTTGTTCTTTTTCAATACAGGTAAAAATATTGTATTCATTTAAGCATAAAATTGACACCCAATTGGTTTATATATCACTTATTTAAACTATCATATTTATCGCAATATAGTGGTCTCACGTTCGATGCTTAAAAAATACGTTACTCTTCCTCGTTCTGAAATTAAAAATTTCATATCTAGGATCTATTTAAAGTGATATTTGAATATAAATAACTAAGCTGCTTAATTAGTTTTCGTAACCAATTCTATTTAATTGTAAATAAATTATAACTTGCTCATTACTATGGCAGCAAACAAAATTATTATTAGAAAACTTCCTAGAAAGAAGGTAAAAAAGTATACAGACAGCAGACAAGTACTACTAACCCTAAGCATGCAACGAATTTTTTGTAACATGGTGCCAGAATGCCATGAGGCCCTTGACTTGGTTGTAGCTGAAAATTAGGTCACTTTGAGCTGGATCAAAAGACACGATTTGTCCGATGAAAACCGCATTGCGGATTCACCAGCCAAACAGGGAGTTGAGATGAAGATACTGGAGCCAGACCTACTAGCAGCTGTGACTAAATATGATGGGATGAAAGAATAAACTGTGAACTGTCCAGGTAATTACTAAACTATCCACAGGTTGTAACAAATAAAAGATATCTGGCTATGTCCTATGAGTAGTCATAGGAATTCCCTTAGGGTACTGCCAGCTAAGAAAACATATATAATATATGTATGCGATATTTTTATATGCCGGCTTGTGAAATAAAAGATGAGACTCTAGAATAAGTTCTAGAGTCTCGCTCACTAAAAAAAGGATCGATATTAGTTGAAGATTGACCCACTTTGGCTGACAATTGCAATTCTGCTTGGCAACGTCATCGTTTACTTTAATTTTGTAGGCAGGTCGGCAGGTTGAGCCAGACAGACCCCTAAAAGAAAAAGCACAACAAATAAATGAGGCTTAAGGGCTATGGAATATATAGTTCGCCTTCTTTACTTTCCATATGCTGAGATGAGAAGGATACAGAAAGAGACAGAGGGCGTTGCCTTTATAAATTTGACTGCATCTTGATTTAAATAAAATTGTTTGGGCACAGATAAATGAACAGGTGTTTATTTTTTTAAATTTTACTCCATAGAAGTGAAAAGGGAGTTGACATTTTTACATTGCATTTTTATATCCTGAGAAAAAATGGTTAGTCAAAGATAATTAAAATATTATTTATTTGCTTACTAAAGTTTATTTGTTATTCATTTACCTGTGGGAAGAAAAATGTAATTATTTGGTTGTTGATCGGCTGTACCTAATATGGAATCAGTGATGTTTACCTGCAATAAAAAAAATCTGTTAAAAAAATAGTTTTATCCATTATCGTTAAATTCCGTTTTAAGAAATAATTATACCCATAAACTTGTGGTAATCAATAATAAGCGACTATTTAAATATATTGACTATTAACTGAAGAAAAGATTCATGTCGATGAACTAAAAATTGCATTAAAAACAAAGACATATAATTAAAGAACCTATGTAAAATAAAAAACGTTTTAAATCACGTGTACAAAAATATTTTTTGAGTAAAAATAAAAAATATACTAGACAAATCTACATTTTATGAGCGATCGCATAAATTGCTATAAATTTATTTCTCGAGGATAATTCAAAATAAAGGACCGATATCAGCAAGAATGAGTAATAAGTTAACCTAACTTTATCCCTTAGGAATGGAAAAAAGACATTTTCTTAATAAAAAAGCTAAGTTATTTTTGGTCTTTGAAAAATTCTAAAAATTAAAAATATGTAAATTATAATAAAAGTGATCTATAAATGCGAAATTAGCAACATTTGCAAATTTTTTAGATATTTTGTGTAGCACATTTTCGAATTAGAACCTAAGAACTTTCCTGATTGAAGAAGTAAGTGGAAAAAAATCTCTAGTATAGTAAGTTTTGTTATACCTTATTTTACAGATAAGGCTAGAAGAGTCTGTTATGGGATTATTTACTCATGTCAAAGAGCTTCTTAACTACTGCGTCACCGTCTGATGTATTTCTCTTGTCATAAAAATATAATCAATACACTGCAGTACTTTTAAAACATCTCTCTGGATTATAAATGCTGCATTGCGCTGTTTTTCTTTTTTCTTTAGACCGGGAATAAAAGTAGAATTAAAAAATAAATCTTTCCATTGGGGATTTATCGCTGTCAAGTCACTTGTAATTCCCAAGTCTAAAAACATTTGGGTTTGGAGTCCTTATTTTTCCTGTTTTATTTGCAATTTTATTGGTATGGGATATTTTTGTTTATATTGCCACAGGGACAAGTTATTTTATTCATAATTTAGATCTATATGGAAAAGTTCTTTGAATAACTTTATACAGGGTGATTCTGATCTATTCATATATAGCCTAGTGGTGTATTCTACTTAATTGGATAAATATTTATCTGCTTTACAAAATTTGGCAAAATACTCCTTTACAGATATTTCGTAAGTATTTGTGATATTAGGTTGTTAGTTGGTAATGATATTTTAGTGCCTATATGGGAATATTTTATAAACAATCAAAATTTCAGTAAGAAATAAAGAAATCTTTCTGCCGTATTTAAATAGTTTGTTATATACGTAATTCTCCTTTCAGGCAGAAAATATGAAAAATATATGTACAAACAGTTTATTTCCTGCAAATATCGCTCAGCTCCTCTCTCCATACGCGTTTCGATCACCTCATGATCTCGTCAGTGGAGCTGTATCGGATTGAGAGCAACATTAGCAGGAAATAGCTGATATATGAACCATAAATTTGAAGGTATGTCGGCAGGATATTACACCTGCCGTCTACCAACTTCGATGTCAGACTGAAAAATATCGCCAGTCGAACGACATCTATGGATCAACGGAGTAAAGTGAAATTTTTAAACAATAAAAATTTCAGTAAGAAATAAAGAAATCTTTCTGCCGTATTTAAATAGTTTGTTATATATATTATAATAAATTTTGATTGTTTAAAAATTTCACTTTACTCCGTTGATTCATAGATGTCGTTCGACTGGCGATATTTTTCAGTCTGACATCGAAGTTGGTAGACGGCAGGTGTAATTTCCTGCCGACATACCTTGAAATTTATGGTTCATATATCAGTTATTTCCTGCTAATGTTGCTTTCGGTCCGATACAGCTCCACTGACGAGATCATGAGGTGATCGAAACGCGTATAGAGAGAGGACCAGAGCGATATTTGCAGGAAATAAACTGTTTGTACATATATTTTTCATATTTTCTGCCTGAAAGGAGAATTACGTATATAACAAACTATTTAAATACGGCAGAAAGATTTCTTTATTTCTTACTGAAATTTTGATTGTTTAAAAATTTCACTTTACTCCGTTGATTCATAGATGTCGTTCGACTGGCGATATTTTTCAGTCTGACATCGAAGTTGGTAGACGGCAGGTGTAATTTCCTGCCGACATACCTTGAAATTTATGGTTCATATATCAGTTATTTCCTGCTAATGTTGCTCTCGGTCCGATACAGCTCCATTGACGAGATCATGAGGTGATCGAAACGCGTATGGAGCGTTATTTGCAGGAAATAAACTGTTTGTACATATATTTTTCATATTCTCTACCTAAAAGAGAATATTTTATGTTATAATAATTTCTGATCTACGGGGCCCAACTAGAAAATAAGCATGTTTATTATTTGTTAAGAAACAGAACTCTGTATATTTTACCAATTTAAGGACACATTTTAAGACTTAAATAAATGCATAGAAGATTGGTGTACTTTATTTGGTTACCGTCCCTATTTCATCTGAGAGGTAAATCATATTTTTTTTTAGAAAAATTATTTTTTCGGAAAAAAATTTTAAATTAAAAAGATAAATAAATCGCATGATTCTTCAATAACGAAATTTTAATCTACTTTAACTCAATAGTAACTTACTCTCAAACCATAAACTATTGGGTGGTAACTACTGAAACTTTAGCATTTTTTTAAATATTACTTTTATTTTATCATACAGAATTAATTCCTGTTATTTCCTGAACTTTTTCTTGGACACCTTGCCGCTTATAAAAAGGTTTAAAATCTATCTAGTTATTTGAAAATTTGAACTTCCTAGCAATTAGTTCGGGTTCGAGATAACTAAAACTATGTTGCAAAATTGCTGCATTTCTGACATATTTAGGAACGTTAATATCACTAAATTTATTTTAGCAGCAAAAATATTCGTCGATAATAAATCTTTGCTCTTCGTTAAACTAAATGATGAATGATTTAATTTTCATGTTATGAGGAAGTAAAACAAGGCGCAGAATAATATCAATCTTTAACGGATACGTTCAAGTTACATGGCATACTGATGTGCCTTTCTGTTAAAGAAAACACATTTGGCACGTAAACATATTTTCTCATGAGAAATTAGTGTGAAAAGGGAAAGAAATAATTTTTTTAATTCCTTTTTGTTATATGTTACCGCTGTAAATAATACATATTGCCATTTCAACGCTAAATGCGTCCTTAGAATTACTCCTTAACCTCAGAATTTCTAGAAATCTACATTTGTAAACTTTTAAAATGCCATTTTTAGCGTGTTAACCAATATTATCATAAAGTATAAATATAGTATAAATATTTATATTCCAAACCTAGTTTTAACTAACTATATCCATTTTTTGTTACGGCGATAAATCATTTTCAATTTAGATACAAAAAAGGAATATAATTATATTAATTCACCATTGTGTCGACTGTAGAGAAGAAAGTTTTGGAGAAAAGTTATCCCAGGCAAAAGACATAAGAATTTTAGAATCTTGCTGACAATGATCGTGTTCTTGAGCCAGGGCCACGTTTTATGATCAGCGTGGTTATAAACTTACAGTTAAACGAATGTTAACAAATTTTACCTTTAGGGCAAAGTCAAGGTCATCAATAAAGTTTCCTACAACTTCTCTCTGGGGTAATTTTTCACCAGAACCTTTACTGAAAATAACAGGGTGGTAAATTATAACTGTTTTAATATTTTTTTTTTGCTTCCGAAAGCTTAAAATTTAAAATGTTGTATCTTAAAATAGTCAGATTTAGACAATGTAAGATAGATATGGAAGGTAAATATTTATGCTTTGTGTAAAGGTTGTTTATCAAGAAACTCCTTTATTACTACAGTATTTGGAATTACGATAAAAACGACATTTTTCAGCTTTTTATGGTAAGATATGTCACAGTCCTTCTGCCACTTTCTTTACCTTCTAAAAGAGTGAATTTAGAGGATAAAATATGAACTGAAAAATATATCTTCATATCTTCGAGATGTATGATCAAAAGAATTTTAAACTATGGTATAACTTAATATTTCTATGTTCTATATAATATCGGCTAGTACGGAACCTTTGGTACTATTAGCACTTGACCGTTTGTTTTTAAATGATATACGGTGTGTCCCACAATAAACTGCTGCTATCGATTTCTAGGAAAATAGACTTTGGAAAAGTTTTCAAATTTGGCAGTTTACTAAAACAAGGGGGCAATATTTTAAATATTGTAGTAATTTCGGCTATACAGGAAGTTGATGCCTTCTTGCTTATCTTAAATAGAATACCGATATATTATTTAATTTTTAGAATTTATGCGAAATTATGTATAATGTTCTATACCTAAGTCTAAATGTTTTTGACATATTTTAAATTTTGTGTCAAAAATGGCGTTTGTACACCTAAATATAAGTATCAATTTTTCCTATATAAATTATAAAGAATTAACTTTAGATTCATAACCTACGATTCCGAAGACACCCCACCAACAATTTTGAAAAAATCAGAATAATCTTCATCTACACCGTCGAAAACTCTCCAGTACTAATTATGGACATAAACCGAAAATATAGAATTTTTAGACTGCCCTATTGCATCTGTCATATTGTTTTTTTTAAAACAGTTTTAAATTCGATATTTACACTCTCAGAAGCCTCCTTACAATACATTTTAAACAAAACCGAAAGATGTAAAATTTTTAGTCCGCCATATTGGATCCGCCATATTGAATTCTATTATAATCTTTACCTTATCATTTCTTTACTTGCTTCAATTATACAGGGTGTCTGGTAAGTACTTCCTAATTTCCCGAGAGCATGCATCTGTCATATTGATTTTTTTAAACAGTTCTAAATTCGATACTTACACTCTCAGAAACCACCTAGCAATACATTTTAAACAAAACCGAAAGATGTAAAATTTTTAGTCCATCATATTGGATCCACCATATTGAATTTTATTATAATCTTTACATTATCATCTCTTTATCTGCTTCAATTATACAGAGTGGCCAGTAAGTTCCTCCTAATTTCTCGAGAGCATACAGGCGAGATCAAAAGTAGGGTTACCTACTTTGTCATAGAAAAAAAATCCTGAAGTCCATTAACGGAGATACAGAACCTTAAAGGGGTACCCAGCGATTTACCTTATGGACTCTAACTTTTGAATTTTATAGAGGCTATAATATATAAATAATATAATAAATCATACTACAGTAGATGTTTCAGATCATCAGATAAGTCAGGAACGGACTTGCAGTCACACTTGATGAGTCTAGTTTCTGACAGGTGTCATTTTACAGCGCTGAAAACTGATTTTTTAAATAATTTAGTCATCCTCTTCAAAAAAGGTACTCTTAATTTATTTCGATAAAACCGACGGTACTAAATGGTGAAATTAACTTACAATTTTTGCAGCAAAATTTAAATAATTTACTGGAATACGTACCTCTTAATAGAAGAATGCAAAGGTGGTACATGCATGATGGTGCTTCACCTCCTTTTAACCATATTATTCATCAACACTTAACTAACGTTTTTGGCCCTCGAGGTCGAGGTGGACCTATTTTATGGCCACCAAGGTCTCCAGACCTAAATCTTTTAGACTTTTACTTCTGGGGTTATCTAAAAGAACTAGTTTATTCAACACCAGTAAATATTAGAGAAGAACTACTAGCGAGAATAGCACATCATTCTAACAAGGTCTGTAATAATGCCGGAATATTTTTTCCAGTGCAGCGGAAAATATTCGAAGAATTAGAAAACGTATTGAAGTACGTGGAGCCTATATTGAACATTTGCCAAAATAACATTTTTTTTTCTATTATTGCATTTTAATAATATTGTAATTTAATTGAGCCCCGATCATCCTTTGCAAGTCTGAACTGAAAATCTTTCAGCATAACATCTTCTTAATTTCGAAGAGTGAGGCAGCGCTTCCCCATAAATTAAAGAACATCAGCACACCCTGCATATTTTATTTTTATCTGTTTGTGTTTAGCATTAGTAACTTTTGAGTGTTTCGCATAAAAACCGATTTATCTGGAACACCGCCAGTTTTATCCAAATAAAGTAAGAGTACCATTTTTGAAGATGAATGACCAAGATATTTAAAATAATCAGTTTTCAGCTCTGTAAAAAGGCACCTGTCAAAAATTAAGTCCAACGAGTGTGGCTGCAAGTCTGTTCTCTGAAGATCTAAAAGATCTACTCTGGTATGGTTTGATGAGTTCTTATGGCCTCTATAATATTAAAACAAGTGGGTTCAAAACTTATAGCCTATAAGGTAAACGGCTGGGTACTCATTTAGGGATCTGTATCTCCATTAGGAGGTACTTAAGGAATTTTTTTTCTATGACAAAGTAGGCTACCCTGCATGCTCCCGAGAAATTAGGAGACACCCTGTATCTAGGATGAAGATAAAACGATTATAATAGAGTCCATGTATCAAAGATGATTTTTCTTTGTTAAATTCAGCAATCAAATTAAATATCGAGTCTCTTTCAGCAAACTTGGATATCACAAAACATGTTTAGCGACTTTTTTGCAGTTGTTAACATCTATGATGCGAAACAAGTTCTACTATATTTTAGAAATAAATAAATACTGTTGAATGTTCCATATAGTGATTTAACGCGTAATCATGCAATTAACAGCTACTATTGGATTTCTCGTAATTGCGACGTGTCGAAAATTGTCAGTATCATCCTCACATTAATATACAAAACCTAACAAAATTTAGCACATTGCGGCGCCAATTATGATTGTAAATGAAACTACGAGACATTAATCAAATAAACCGAGACTGGTGATTGACAGTTCGCATATACACTCTAATTAACATATCTGTTGCTCCTATTAAAAAAAATGTAAATAAACTTAACAGGTTGGGTATAGCGAAGATATTAATCAAATTTATGCCTTGAGTAATAATAACCATGCAACCTTTAAATTCAAGGTTTACACTTACTTGATATGTATTAAAATTATCGTAACCAAAAAAAAGGTATGTTTATGTATTATGAGGATCGTATGAGGTTATTACTATCTGGGTTGCGACTAGGGCCGTATTTCGCATATTTTACTTTTGACAGTCGATTTTTTCATAGTTTATTTGTGTTTTTGATATACAAGATGTCCGAGAAAATGTGGGGAATTTGCCGGATATGAAAAAAATACGTGAAAGAAATACTATAAGTTCATATATACTTTTTTCGCATATGCCTCCCTCTTCGGCGATATGGGCTCTCAAAGAGCTGCAATGGAATCAAGTTTTTACACATAATTATTGAACCACCAGGTATATTTCAATTTTTTTTAATATGATGTGTACCAGGTAAGACTTTTCAAATTAGTATCCAAGAAAGTGTTGTGAATTACTCACAGCTGCAGGGACGGACTAGCTGTGACACTCATGACCCCCTCTTTTTACGCCCTGTATGATAAGAACTTTAGACAATGTTTTTTAAATACCTTTAACTACTGACTAAAAGTTAAATACTCTTCATTCATGTTGCTATTCCTAACCGTTTTAGAAAAAAGGTCATTTTATTTGCGCTGTTAATCCCCTAACTTCTGTCGGGTTGAATATGAAGAAGAAGAATTTTCCCCTGTCACCATAATTTCAGTAAAAAGTTAAACTAACTGCTTAGTTGAAAACTTCAGAAGAGGGTTTAATATAGGCTCCGTCAAGTCTGATATGCTCGCGGGCACGATGAATTGAGGACTGCTGTACCCGTCACATTAATTCAGCATTGTTTCATATTTGATCAAAATGAAACGTGATTCTCCGTGGAAGTTCCTCCCTACTATCGATCGGAGTGGAATACACCAAGATTTTGAGGTGTTTCCACAGTTAAAAATCCAACGGCGTTAAGTCGGGAGATCGAGGAGGCTAGGCAGTAGGTCCTCCTCTACCTATCCAACGGTTTGGACAGAAGTTATTCAGGTGCTCCCGCACAGTAACGGTGAAATGAGGTAGTGCCCCATCGTGCATGTAGTACATGTTTTGGCTGGTTTCAGATGATAAGTGCTTTACCAAATTGTGAAAATCATTTTGGAGGAACCCAATTAAAGTTTTCCTTTCAGTCGTGCCGGCAATAAGAATGGTCCACGAAACAATAGTTGCTTGAGGATTTTTATCAGCCCATACATGTGAGTTGGGTAATAGTGCTAATGAAGTTTACATTATTTCGTTGCTGATCCAGTAGCCAGTTTGCAAACTGCATTTTACGGGGAAATCTTCAGAAATCAGTTCACAAACTTTTTCAAATGATATGGTTATAACAGCTGTTCTTGAAGAACTTCATGGACTATTTTTCTCGACGTATTAAACTGTGCTGATAATTTTCGAGTGCTCGTTAAAGGAGGGTCATATACAACATTTAAAATATTTCCTCTATCTGCGGGATACGTACTGTTCTTCCCCGACCATCATCAGTAGTTTTGTTCCCAAACTTTCCTAAAATTATGAAGAAATTTAATAATATTACCGTATTAAATGGAATCGCCTACCATTCTCTCTTAGACGTTGATCAATGCATTGAAATGTTTTCTGATATGGAAGAGTACGATTAGGATATCTGTCGTGATATAACCTCCTAGCTTCCGAAGCATTGAAAGATGCAAGACCATACATCAGATTTATATCTGTATACACAATAAACGTGTATTCCATATTACTAATTATTTCTCAATTAATTTTACTACGAAATACAAAAATCAGTAAATTAATATCCATGTAAAGAATCAATGTGTCAGCGATGTGAAAGTTGAGAAGTTCTAAAATGCAGGATATTTATTTCCTTCGTACCTAGCAACCCTTGGAACAACAACACTTTGTGTTTGGTGCCGATAAAATAAAACGCACATTTTTTGCGAACCTAGGTCAAATTGCAATTCACAGAATTCGATGTTTTTAACTAAAGAGGTAAACTCTAATTTTGGATAGAATTTTTGTTTATCCTAAGGTAGAACATTTGATAGGAACAAAAATGTATCTTTTATCGAAATACGCCAAATACATGACGTAAATTAAATTACATTTATTTGAAAACGGTTAGGATGAGTGACATGAATGAAGAGTACTTTATTTCTAGTCAATACTTAAAGGTATGTAAAAAACTTTGTCCAAAGTTCTTATCATATAGGGCGTAAAAAAATGGGGTCATGAGTGTCACAGCTAGTTCGTCGCTGCAGCTGTGAGTAATTCACAAGACTTTCTTAAATAGTAATTTGAAGGGTCTTACCTTGTAAACATCATATTAAAAAAATTAAAATATACCTGGTGCTTCAATAATTATGTGTAAAAAACTTGATTCCATTGCGGATCTTTAAGAACCCATGTCTCTGAAGAGGATGCCTATACGAAAAAAGTGTAAATGAACTTGTAGTATTCCTTTCACCTGTTTTTTTTCATATCTGGGAGATTTCCCACATTTTCCGGGACATCCTGTATATTGGCCTTTCCGTTGTATGATACTATGACACAACAAATACGTCCGTATAGCAATGAACTGCGTTTCTGCTTAGCTTATGCAAAACATATGTGGAGACCAAACCAGAGCGAAACTCACAGATAACAATTCTACACTTTAGCTCAAAAGGTCTTCAAAGAAAAAATATAACCTGTATTTAAAGCTTTCTGTTTCCCTGGGGTAGCTATTTATAGATATAGTTTGATTGTTGATATTTTACAGTCTTGTAGATAAGACATCTGATAAATGACAAATTGACTATTTAAATAGCAGATTTTTCCACGAATTTACTTCTTGGTTCGATACAGCGACATTTATGAGGCTATGAAGTAACCAGAGGAGACTTTGCAGATAATAACTGTCCATCGTTTTTTAAGGAGAAAAGGTCAAGTTTTAGATATATGTACGTATTGTGGTTTCATGTTCTGTTATCTGACTTATTTAAAAATAAAAAAGTGAACCAAATTTATGTTATAATTTAATGAATACTTATTAGGAATGAGGCATTAAAAATAGTAATAAAAGGTTCTACAAATACGGCCTTTTATGTTCTTTTTCACATTTTCCAACAAATAATTATTTTATGTCAAAATAATATATATGTTATTGATGTTAATTATTTTGAAGATTTTAGCTCCTTAAAGTATTTAATATTTGCCTTGTTCCGTTATTTTAAAGAGTTAGTTTTTTAAGAAATACTGGTAGCATGTTAAACATTTTGGAAGTAAATCTATGAGAGAAAGAAGTTGATGATATAGGCATACAAAAATTGTAGTTGAGATTTGCTTTGGTTTGTTAACTGTGTAATACAGGACTATAAGAGTAGTTTATCTTAATTATTTAATTTAAGGTAGAAGAGTAGTGAATATTCAATATATTATTATTACCCTACATAAGAGATCTAGGATATCTACATGGCTTTTTAAAAACAATTTTTAAATTTTAATAATTTTAAATTTGTATTCCTCCCTGTTTAAGATTTTAAGGGTAATATCTACCCTTCCCTGGAGGTTGAATCACGAAGGCTGCAAATACTCTTTAAAAGTGATACCCTCTATATATAGGTGTTTCTGGTTTTCTTGAAAATCCACGACAAAGGGGGAAGACAAGAGAAGGTTCAAATTTTATATGAAATTTTTATATGCTACGACAGCTAGAGCTAAGTGATGCGCAACAGCCTAGTAATAATAAATTTTGTATCCAAATAAGGAAAAAAAAAACACCTCTGGCCTTATTAGTTTTAAATTTATAATTATTTTGTTAAAGATAATCTTATTAACAAATATTTTATAAATCTTTATAATTTAATCATTAATTACAAGCTGGATCTTTAGATTGACATTTCCCGAATTAAAAGCAGGTATATAAATGAATAATAAAGATTGATTATACTGGGTATATTAATGAAGTTTTCACCTTCACACACAGTATTTAAAATCAAGTTTACACTCATCTTCTTGATATTAATTGAACTTGAAATTTAAGATATGTAATTACACGTAAACTTAGAATTGTAATAAAAAACCGCATCCTGTTAGTAAAATCATTTGACTGATTACTTCTAAACAGCTAATACTGTAATATTTTTTGATTGATTTTAATAGGATTTATTTTACCAATATAATTTCTACGTGTGCATATTTTATAAGATTGAGATTTTATTACACTTTTGAGTTATAATTAGTATTCGAATTAAAAAAGTTTATTAAAAATTCCCATAATATAGAATAGTTCATTAGCAAAAGTTTTAAACTAGAATCTAAGAAATATGAAAATTATATAAAAAAAAAAAATAAACCCATTATCACCTCTGTGTAATAGAGTTTCTATATAAGTTTTTATTGTATAATATCATCACGAAAGATTTGTTTTATTGCATTTAAATAAACATGTTGAACATGTCATTTTCTTATAACCGAAATAAGAGCTAACAGGTTTTCACAGTTCTTAATTTTCATTGTACAGAGTAACCAAGAAAGAAATTCATTTTTGAATATTTAAATGAAACAAAACTATTGTATTCAAAGGCGTTTAATTTTCTACCATGTAAAGCTAATTAAATGTAGTTTTAATGTTTGAAAATCAAATTATCGAGAAGAGGTCTTTGGCGGTTACGACACTCGTCTAATGAGGCACGAAAATTTTGAAAAGCTTTCGTAAGAGTTTCTCTTGAAATGGCTTCCATTTCTTGCTGAATATTTAGCTTCAATTGCCGCAACGTTATCGGATTATTAGAGTATACCTTGCTTTTAACGTGTCCCCAGAAAAAGAACTCTGCTGGATTTAAATCGGGACTAGGATATGTCACTCCTACGTGAAATTAGTTTTTGGAGAAACATATCCCTTATCACGCGCATACTCTGGTTCAAAGTGTGAGAGATGGTTCCATCTTGCTGAAGCTAAGTGTTCCTGTTGTAATCTCGCAATTCTTGCAACTTTAGAGCCAGAAAATCTATCAGCATAGCCATGTACCACTCTGAACTTATGGTTACTGTTCGGCCACGATTGATACCTAATTTTGCGATTTCAGCTCAAACCGTAACGTTCGGTGAAAGAAGCGACTTCTGGTGTTTTAGATTGGGATTCTATGCAGCCCGATATTGACAGTTCTATTTATTTACGAAACCGTTTACGTGAAAATGAACTTCGTCGGAGAAGATGATGTTATTAAAGTCAGTGAAGGCATCAAACATTTCATTTGCAACATTTAATCTCAATTCAAAGTCTGCTGGCTTTAATTGCTGCACTCATTGAATCTTATAGGGACGTAATTTCATACCGAGGTGCAAAATTCGCTACAACCTGGAACTAGACACATCTAGAGCATAAGAATAGTTTTGTCGGTGTGTTTAACTCTATTGAAATATTTGTGCCACGTTTTTTGTCATCCTGTTCTTTCGAATCGTTTAATCTACTGCTTAATTAAATTAGCGCTGGGACACTTACTGACACGCCGTAGTTCGAATTGACACAAATAGGGTTTCGAACAGTCACATAAGATCGAAGGTTCTCGTAAGAGGGGCGTCCTTTTCTTATAACGTTTAGAAATTAGAGCCATTTCAAAGATGAATTTCTTTCTGGGCCACCCAATATTACTCATCTATGCAGTGTGGTTTATGAATTCGTCCCTTTTTATATAAAAATTCGCAATTTCCAAAGTTTCCTGTTCTAACAGTCAGTAAACAAAATTTCGGACAATTCGTGGTACATAGTAACCATCAGAAGTTATGGAGTAAATATAAGACTAACCAGACAGCTGGCAACAGTCGGTTATGTTCAATAATTAACTACGGGGGTTTAAAAATGCCATAGAAAACGGTTTTTTTATTTTTGAATCTCAGATGTTGATTATAGAACAAAAAGATTAAATAGTAAGTTATGGGTAGTTAAACGGTTTATTTTGTTTATTAGTTACTGCAAATAAACGAAAAAACCGTTAAGATATTCATTTTTCTGGATGGGAACATGTGATTTTCTATAATTCTGGAAAATTTGTTTTTTCCCCTTAAAACCGTTAAGAAAAGGGACAGATAGTTTATTTTCGACGAATTTGACCCTAGCTATTCAGCCATATTAGTTTCTCTTAATAGTCTAGTCAGTTGAGCTGTAATGAACCAAGAGCAAAATTCGCAAGAAACAACTATATATTTAAAATCCCCATTCCCGTAAAGTAATGGCAATATATTACCCGTAGAACTGAATGACGGACAACAGTGCAAACAAACATCCAAATATACCCCGAACAGGTAGGAAATTAATAAAATTAAATAATTCCATGGTATATTGTGAAAAGGTTTTTTTTCCCTAAGACCATTAAGAAAGGGGACAGTGTATAGAGAGGGAACCAGAGTAATATCGCAGAGAATGAACTACCTGGTAATAATTTTGAAACGAATATAAACGGTTATTCTTTCTAACAAGTACTATACAATATGCTAAAAACTTTATAGTGCGATTTATAATACCCATAGATCTACAATTCATGTAACCACAGAAAAAGACCGGTAAGCACTGCATTTAAATATTTTCAACTGCGCTAAAGTTACCATCTCACACTCGCGAAAGGAGGTTAACAATTTTTTCACAGCCGTCGACTTTGCGGTACAACGTGAACCGATTAACATACAATACCAAATTGGTATCCCAGGCATAGTGGGCATAACTGTTACTACTTCTGGCTTCTGACTACGGCCACACTAGTCATGATTAAGAATTTTTATCAGGAGGTTTTGTGCATAATGAAGTAGATTTTATCGTACTGTTAACAACTTTGTTAAATTGGAATAATTTATATATTTTATTAAATTAACTCATGATGTTTTTGGTTTTTAATAACTTCCTTAAGAGGAAGTGGGCATTGGCATTAATTTAGATCTCTGAGAATTTATGGTTTGTGTTTTCAGAAGTAAAGCTATGCATAGAAAAAAGAAATCTTTGAATTTTTACTTTGATTACTTAAACTTCGACTAAGAGGTATTTTAAGTTAAAGACATAATATTTTGTCCCTTTCAAAAAATTTCACATATTTGTAATTATTTAGTATATACTAGCCCATAAATGTTGTAAAATTAAGTAGATGATATCCGGAAATAATATTACAAATATTATAAAATATTACAAAATAAAATGTTGATATTTGGTATGAAGTCTAATGAACGGTCTCATCTACAGGTGAAAGTGTTTCCATAACTTACCCTCCTAGGACATATATGTACGAAAATGAAGAAGCTATCTTAAATGTAAAACAATAATCAATCAATAAATGCATTCTTATTTGGCATCGATAAATTTTACCATTTAACTGTAAAGAGATGACAAAAAAAATTCAGTGTGATATAAGAATATATTATTTGATGCATTTTTTGGTATCTTTTTGTTTTACCTAAAGATAAGACTGTGAGTTAGACTTAGTCTTCGTATTCATATTAACTTACTCCAAAAGATGTAAGTTAAGTATGAATTAGAAACAAAATATACTAACCTTCCCCGGGAAACCATTGAGACTTTAACATTTTTTAAATTCACTTACTATCTTTATTTAATCAGAGAAAATCACCTATTTAAGTGTCCTGATATTGTTTTCGGATACACTGTATACGTACTCTAATTTTTCCTTCCCTTTGTCTGTACTGGCCTCTCTTTTATCCGCATTATCGCCATACTAACTCGTACCCTTATGTAAAATTTTCCTAAGGTTGTTATATGATTATATTATAGATTGAAATATTTGAAGTAAATTTGCTACAGGGATCAATAGTATGATAAAATTTTATTGCTTACAGCTTATTTTCAGCAGTAGTTTCCAAACTTTTGGCTTAAAATTATGAAAGAGCTAGAGAGGAAATAAACTGTTTCTACATATTTTTAATGTTTCTCTACCTGAAAGGAAATACCATATTTATAACTGTTGCAAAGTTTATTTACAGGTAATTTGCGAAATATTTTTAAGCTTACGTTTACTAAAGATAAGTATGGACAGGCAACAGAACACTGCAATGCCACACCGTAACTTATCAAGTCTGGACGTCACACCGCAACAGAGTAACAAAATATTATTACAGTGTCCCATCAGCTAGTCAAAGAAATATAACTCGACCATGTTGCAGTACATGTTTGCATGAAATGATAAGATGGAGTAAAGTTTCGAGCTGATGAAATGCAGCGACGTTCTGTTGTACCTCGAACTTGATGAAAAATTATCTTCAACGACATGTTGCTTGGCGGTTTTACTTTAGTTAGTTCTGTAACCCTGGTAGATGATACGTGTAGATAGGGCACCTGTATTGGCAGAATTATTTAAAACATTAAGACCCTATTTTGATTTCGGCACATGGGATGAATTGTTTATCTTTGAATTAGTGGTATCTAGCGAAATGGGTAATAGGTGTGGGAAGATTTTTGAAGCATTGACAACTATACAGACAATGAAATTTTTTGGATACTTTTGGATAAATACAATTATGAATAAAAAAAAATGACATAACAGCTGTGGAAGCATAATTTTGAATATAAATTAACTTATTTTAAATAATTTTTTTTTAAATGGACTTTTTTTCGAATACATCCTTAGAAGCTATGTACAAATGAAGTAAAAATGCCATTATGTATTGGTCAGCTGGAGAAATCGATGACAATCAGTACGAAGTATGGTATGTTGTTGAAATCGAAGATGACTGCTCTTGAGGTGTAAAGGCTCTAAGTGATAACGATATTCCCATAATAGATTCAGTACCAAAATGGCGTAAGAATCCAATCTTGATCGACGAGGGTAATTTAATTTTTTATACATTAATTCCTAATAATTTATGTGAAATATAATAAATATTGTTTGATTATTATATGATTATTATTGTGATGATATGATATTTTTATAAAATTTTCCATTGGGATGCGGTATCGAAACTTGAAGCACTTATGAGGGAACGGAGGGAACAAAAATTATCAAGATCTTATTATATGGGGAAAGGGGGGGGGGCGCAAACTTACGAAAATGAATCTTACGTAATTTGTACAAAACCCTTTGTATCTTCTGTCAACTTAGCTGTGTTTTACAATAAGGATAACTGTTAACTGATTCAATAACGCCATGTTACACCTTTTTTAATATAGCCATTTAATGAAAGATTTTTTATTTGTTATGAAAGTTACTAACTAAAAATAAGAAAACGTTCTCATTAAAAATTATATTGCCTAACTGTCACAGGAAATAATACGAACAGAAATATATGTTTACATTTAATATTTTTCTGATTCACATTATCTATAAATAAATTTTTACAGCGATCGTAGAAAAAATTAACAATATTTTAGAACTACAAGAAAATATAAGAAACTATAATTTTATTTGCTATAACAACATAAAACAGTTACATAATTTTTTGGTGTTTAATAATAATTGCATACTGACCAAATAACAATCATCCTAAAACAACATTATATGAGTACATGGTTATGCCTATATTCACCAGTGGATAACGTTAAATTAACTATTTCTATTTTTGTAGTAAGAGAGTTTTTTCCTGTATACATTAGCGGATAAATTGTTTTTTCCGAGGATAAGTGTATATTTATATTCACAAGATATAACTGGATATGTGAGGTTTAAATAAATGCACGTCCGCTTATTTAACAATAGTTAATAGATCAATTTTTATTCTAAAATCGAAATAAATTAACCTAAATTAGCTATTTGCGCAAGTAAAGCTATAAACTGTCTGCTAATAAGATTTATACTGATTTAATAATACTTTTAACAAATTAATGTAAAAAAAGATATAGTCTATACATCACCGGTGCTTAGAAAATACTCACGCAGACAGGAACTACTTAAATTCCTCGAGAGCTACTAATTTAGAGAATTATTACAGCCCAGCCAGACGTCAAAAAAAAACACGGCAACAAAAAATAAACCTTTTTCTTCCGAAGAACGCGCACATCGAAATAATAGAGTGCGGCCTTAATGGTCTCTCTAACGTTACTTTTTAATTTTGTTTACGGTAAACCACAAACTATTTCAATTAAAATCTCATAAAAACATAATTATAGCCCGGCTTGAAATGACTGTTGATCAAAATTATGACAATTATTATTACAGTTCTTTCGATAAAGTTGAACTCAGTCATTTTATATCCAGCTATTTATGATATAATCGAAAATCTAAATCGTTGATTCAATCAACACCACGAATCTGCAAGATTCAGCAATTTAAAAAGTAAAAGGTGTTTCAGAAGTTATTTTTTGGGTAAAAATCGGCCCATCATGTCAGGATTGTCAGATATTTGAGATTATGTATGGGAAATCTTTTTTTTTTGTACATGTGTGCTGATTTCATCGTCAAACATTATCTTTCCCCTTCAAAATTAGTTTCAAATTGCCCAACTATGATCCTTCTTATCGAAGTTACAGTTTTTTCAAAATGAATACATTTGGATCGTTGTCAGAGCCGCTAAATAAATATTAAAGATTTTAAAGTGATTGTGAATATTAAATTCAGTCATTATAAGTCATTATACCCATAAGCCAATAAACCTTAAATCACGAACTCGTTAACTTTATGGCCGAAATCGAATAACACTTTAATCCAAATGACGTCATACCTAAATATTAAAAAAACCGTAATTCCAATAAGAAAAACTGCAGATATCCAATAGAAATCCTGACGTAATGAGTAAGTCCTTAAGTTTGATTAGGATTTTATATAAAAAAGGTAGCAAATGACTCCAAGCTGTCAAACTGCTTCCACAACCCCCCCCCCCCCCCCAGTTTACTGACTTGTGTAATCATTATTCTGCATTTTAAGGTATTATCTTTTTATTTGAATCTTTTTTTATACTCTTACATACTTTGTGTAGCAAAATCAAAATGTGCATTTCAGTTCTGGTTAGCATTTACAATCACGGGCGACGGGATATATAATTTAAAGAATAATAATGAATTACGTTTATTTTGTTTTTAAGACATTCTGATAATGTGCATTTTCGTTTTATTTAAGAAAATTAACCATTTCACTTATCTTGTGTCTTCACTAGACATTCTGGGGAAAAGTGAATAGAAAAAGTAGTTGCATTGTCACATTACCACCCATGGTCTAGCGAAATAGTATTTTTTCAAAAATTATTGCAAAATCTTTGGAAAGCATCTCATGCCTTGCCATGATTTAGGATTGTGAGAAACAGGAGGCTTTAAACTAGGTCTCTGATTTGACTCCCAACGAAAACTACCATTTTTATGTCTTCACTTAAGTATCTACATTTTCCTTTAAATATAGAGAACTGTTTCATTCTCTGTTTAGGGCATTAACAAAATTTATACGAAGTTCAATTTTATGTGAAGTTAAGTTTGCTTGTGAAACAAAGCTCATGCTCCTTTTTCGACTTGTTACGTGCATTTGATAGTCTAAGAGTGGAATTTTTAGTGACGATGCTATCTGCATATATCTTTAGATGTAAAACGTTGGATCTCGAATCTGATTCATGGGAATTTTTTTTTCAAATTGGATGACAAGTATTCAGGTTGTCATGATCTTGAAATAGGTATTCCCGAGGATTCTGTGTAGGGGCTCCTATTGTTTTTACTTTTTATTAATGAGATGCCTTCATAGATGAGCGAAGAACCAGCAATAATGTTCGTAGATGATACTTTCGTTGTGGTTTCGGCGAGAATCCCTGAGAAATTTGGAGAAAATAGTATACATGAATTTTCAAGTGAAAGTCTGGTTCGACAAAATTCTTGGGTCTATATCTGGATGAGTTTTTAACATTTGAATCACATTTAGGTTATGTGGCCAAGAAAAATAAATATGGGATATTTTACTATCAGCAGACTCCGAGACACACTGGGCTAGACCGTCCAAATAAGTATCTACCATAGTTTAATACATATGCACATTAATTCTGATGTAATATTGCGGGAAAATACCGTAGGCATATCCAGAATATTTGTTGTGCAACGACGGGTGATCAGAATTTACTTAATTTGAAGTGAGCAGACAGTTGCATGTCTGTTTCCTTATTATATATTTTTGGACTTTTGCTCTATGTCAAGAAAAATAAAAATAGATTTCATTCAAATTCTCGATATCATAATTATGGTACTAGGTACAGACATTTACTATGCTCCGAAATGCACACTTTAAGTAAATGTGAGAGATCGCCCAACTATATTGTAAGATTTCTGTTTAATAGAATTTCAAATGTGTTACCGACTCGAATTTCAACTAATTTAAAAAACGAATTATGGGTATCTTCGAGCAAAAGCCTGCTAGTCAATGATTTTATCTCTGACGAGTTTGATAATATATGAGTTATAATTGGTTAAATTTTAACAGCCAGAATCATTAAGAAGGTTTGTGACTTAAACCCAATCTAATTGCAATGAAAAATAGATCTTTTAGTTTGCCAGTTTTATTTTGCTTATGATATTGTCATAAATTCTAGTACCCGTATCCCGAAAATTAAAAAAATTCTCAATTTTCCGGTTCAGTAGTAAAAGAAAAAGAATTTTTATGCTCGATTAACTTATTGTCGCTTTTGTCATTTTAAACGCTCTCCTGTCAGTTTAGAACGGTTTTAAGGTTACTCCATATTAATGAATTCTAGGGTAATTGTTTTTGATGATTGCTATGTAATGTGTAGTTATTTTACTGTATTTTTTATTATTTTTAACTACATATTTTGTAACTTTTAGTTTTATAGCCATTTAAACTTCAATATAGATTTACATGCGATTTTGACCTGTAAATCTAATTTCTTTGGCTTACGTACTAATAAATAATATTAGTTTGAATTTCCTTGATGTGGCAACCATACACAAGTAATATACCATCTAAGTCCATTAAGCGACCTAAAGCCAAAACCATATAGACGAATTTGAATGAATACGATCTAGTTTTGATAATTGTTTTCGTTTTTTAGGATCCAGTCAGAGAAAAACCATTTTTTTTTCTAGAATGCTTGTGGACGTTTATGGACATTGCGGCATTACGCATGATTTATAAACCAATTTATAACAGCGTTGTTTTGTTTACTATAATGTGACGTCATACATGCCACGTGTCCAGCGTCATTAGTGAAATTGTGATCCAATCTGCTATTAATTTTTTAGCAGTTTTTATAGTGTGCTTATAATCTGCAAGTTGAAATTTGGACATTTTTTAATCATTTCAATTTATGATATAGATTAACTTTTCTAAGCTTCCTGGCGTTGATTCCGGATACCCTGTATAAAAAAACTGTATTTTATGTTAACGGTGCGAGTGAGAATGGACCCAGGATTTTTGAATTACGTTATGAAAAAGTGTGACTACTTAGCTTTTTGTAGGATCGAATCTACTTACTACTACTTTGGGTCCTCTGGCTCTACATTAAAACAAACAAAATCAACTATTTGCATAATGATGACTAGAATGTCGGATGGTATAATCAGCTATTTAGAATCTTTAAATTATCAAGACAATCATGCTTGGTTAAACCGATGCAACGGTTCTTTTTTCTAAGGTACTAAATTATTCAATAGATTAACCAGATAATTCCCGGGTTGCGTTATTGTTCAAAACCTTTTAGTATTTTTTATAGATTACCGGTAAATATTATATTATCTTTTATTGGCTACTGGGCATTTTATTATGGGAAACACCCTGGATATAAAGTTTTTATCAGTAGTTAGAGGTAAGTTTTTAACAGAATATATAAATTTGTTAGTGGTTATTTTATCAACAGTCAAAGAAATAAATATATAGTAAATTATTTAATGTACTTGCGTGAATTATATCAATGATTATAGTATAGATATAGTATAGTCTTTGACTATATTAAATTTGAAGTTGAAATTTCTGGATGAAAATTAAAAATTAAGATGCGAGAGAATTTTGATAAGTAAGTTGGTTAGCATAATAATCAATGGCGCTAGCAATATGTGAATATGTAGCTATGAATAAATAATATGTGGCCTCAAGTCATTGTGATAGTAATTGGTTGTTTGATAGTTACTTAAACAGAAAAAGTGTTTGCAGTTATAGCCAAAAATGAATAAAATTGAAATTCAGGTTCAACTCCTTTTTTTTTGAAGGGATAAAAGCAAAGGAAATTCGTAAGAGGATTCTATTTAGATTGGGTGACTCATGTCTTTTTTAGTAACTATTTGAGTTTAGTCGAGAGTATCGATAAAATGCATGATGTGATTTTAGCCGAAAACATTAGTGAATGTGCGGAAGTTAACATACATGAAAAATCTTTACGCAAGGCGGGTGCCGTATTTATTCACTCTAGAGTAAAAGAAAATTAGCATGAGAACATCTGCCAAAAATTTGCAAGTGTTTTACAAAAATTCAGCGTAATTTTTGCATCGTTTCGGGTTAATGGACTAAATCTGGATATACCATTATATGACACAGTAATCAAGTTAATGGATCACACATGGAGAAACGACTCCAAAAAAAAAGGCAAATGAGTTCCAACTGCTGATAAGATGAGAGCGCCAGTTTTTGGAATGTAAAAGGAATTATCCTAATTTACTCCCTTAAAAAGAAGAAAACCATTACCGGAGAAGACAATGCATTACTTTTGGACCAGGAATGGTCGCATGAGAACACACCGGTTCAGTCACCAAATCTAGAGTACTTGAACTACCATCTGTTCACGAAACTTAAAAAAAAAATTCACAAATTTGATCCAAATGAAAGGGTCATAAAGGAAGTAAACCAGTATTTCTAAAAGTTCGAAACTAATTTACGATAAAAAGAAGGCATTTTTTGCATTTTGAATGGTAAGTAAAACACGGATTTAATCAAGGAAATGCCGTAAAAGCATCCTCTATATGGTTTAGAGTGATGGGACATCAACTGGACATAAATCTGATGTGAAAAATGCCGTATAATATGCAAACAAGAGTCCTTTCTAATGGAATCAAGAATATTTCTGGGCGCGTCAACAAGTGTATTACAGTAACACAGGACAACATAAAAAATAATTTAATGTCATCCGGCAGTTCTCAATACAAGAATTGCTTGAAAATTACTATTTATATTTGAACTGCCTAAGTATATCCAGGAAATTCTGTTTGCTTAAAACAATATTATATCATTTAAATGTTTGCAGATACACTTTATTTTAAACATTGGCTTCCATAATAACAACACACAGGAACTCGACGTTCATCTCACGGAATACCCCGTAGGTACGATTTTCCAATTCGATAAGTGCGTAATTTGTATGTAAGTCCATTCGTACCTCCCAGACACGGGTTCCTGGTTCCGAGAATGGGTACTCGTTGGTGCATTTCTTAAATTATAATTGTTTTGCTATTTGAAGTATCTGTTTGTTTCATCCGGTGTAAGCGATAGAAAGCAAATAAGTACGAAAAGTTCTTAGTTAAATAAAATACGTCCTTTTTTCTTTAGTAGAAATTCATACGTAGCAGCAACGTTCAAAAGTATTTTGATATGACAAATTTTTTCGCTATTTTGGTTTCACATAACTCCATCCAAAAAATAAATATATATATCTTAAATATCGACGTGCCGACATTAATCAAAGGGATCCAGTTTCAACTTGTTTGCTTACTTTGTAAGTATTCTAAGAAGTACTGAAGTATTTTTACAATCATTCATTTACGATTTGTTGAAGGCATGGTTGCGTCATAACGTAAGTTTTGTGTTTTATCGTTACACTGATATTTATTTAACATGTCTAAGTATAAGGAATATTTAAGTGACTTCAAAGAAGCTGTTGTAACTGCCTTAAAGGAAAGAATGCGACAAATAGAAGCTGCTCAGAATTTTAAAGTATCTCGGCAGCTTGTTAGTGCATGGAATAAGGTTTATAATAAACGTCATTCTGTAGAAAATAAGGCTAGAAGTAGTCAATAAAAAAACAACGAAGATCGCTTAATAAAAAATATATTATAGTGATGTCCATAAGTCTTCTGTGATAATTAAAAATGAACTGGAAGAAAATTATAACATTAATATTCATATTTGAACTGTAAAGCGTCGGCTAAAAATAATTTGACGAAAGGAACACCTTCAAATCCAAACCAAATCCTGTATTGATAAGATCGTAGTTAGATCTATATTAACGCACACGGCAGAAACTAGACCAGAGGCTACAAAAACAAAAATAATATTAAAAGTGCGCAGAGTTGTTGGAAAAATGCTGTTGAATAGAGAAAAAAGTGAGAATATCAGACGAGCTTGTATGATAGACAACATCAACGACTGGGAACTCAAAAAAAAAGAAGAAATGGAATGCATCTATTAATCACATATCAGAACAAAGAATTGTGAAAGTTAGTAGAGATAAATCACCATTAGGACAAAAAAGTATCGGAAGATCACGCAAATGGTGGATTAAAAATCTGCGAAATGAATAAACCCATGCAAGCAGATGAAGAAAAGACAGGCAAATGTCTACATGAAAGAAGGAAAAAGAAGAAGAAACAAACTGTTAAAGAAAAAATTTCTCTTTTTTGTCTCTTCGATAGGGGTAATTTTCAGTGAGACTAAATATCTCTCTGACATAAATTTCCCAAGTTGCTTACAATTTTGCTATTTGAAAATGGCCCTTTTAGGTGAATGCCTCGCAAAAGATAATTTAGTAATTATTGGTACTCAGTGAAAAGTAGGAAAATGACTTTTTTTGAAAAAATATCGATATTCCGCATTTCGAGGTTATGGAATACGATTCTGACCTTTGTTTTTTTGTGTGTTTTTCCTAGAAAACTTAAGAAACGCGAAGCGTCACTTTACAAAGCACTTTTATTTCAGTTAAAACATCGAACTTATGTATCTATTTTCAATAGAACTAGTTAAAATATATTGTATGTAATATATTTCAATTATTTTTGCACAAATTTTGGTAAAACAATTTAGAAAAACTTGTATTTTCAAAGAAAAATTAAAAATATGTCTCGGAAATGCTATCAACAGTCAGAATAATTAAAGTATCCATCAGATTCGCGAAAAAGCGCGCAACATTGCCAGATGTAAAATATATTCTTAATATAAAATATAAAATTTGTCCATTTCAGTCAGCAACATAGTTTAATTTTTTTAATGTTTAATACAGTTTCTGGGTAAAAATAATTTAAACCACTCAAAATTTTTTTTTGGTTTTGGTTAGTTCAGGTTTAGCTTGATTACTGTTAATTTGGAAAACAGAAACTAACCTGAACTAATCTAAATTGACCTAGATTTATACTTTCGTGGTATAAACTATAAAATTTATTAATTACAGTTAACAACAAAGTTTAATGTTTGTAATGTATCAAAAAGGGTAAAATTAATCTTAACCACCCAAAATTTTTGGTTGGTTCTTGTTGGTTAGTTCTGGTTAGTACAGGTTTAGCTTGGTTTTGATTAGTTGGAAAAACTTAATCTAACCAGAACTAACCTAAACTGACCTAGATTTATTAATTAAAAAATTATATTGTCCAGCAGAGACCACGTGGAGGCGGGACAATCTTTGCCAAAAAAGATATCAGTTTAGGTTATTTCAGGTTAGTTTCAGTTTTTTAAAATAAGTAAAACCAAGCTAAATCTGTATTAACCAGAAGTGACCAAAAATTTTGGTTAGTTAAAATTAATTTTACCTTTTTTTATACATTACAAACATTACACTATGTTGTAAGAAAATAATATATATGAATTTGCAACCTGGCAACAGCGCCTATAGCAACAAGCATGCCACCTTTATTTGAATTATGCAGGTTATTATTTAATGGCGGGGGCCTTTTTGTTTTTATTTGTTTTGATGTGTATCTTGCTAATTTTCCTGATTTTTCTGATAAAAAAAGTTCATATTTTTGAATTTTCTATCGGTGTGAAATTTGTAGTTGTAACAAAACTATTTTGGAAAAAAAAATGAACCTAAAGTAAAAAGTGAATTTCTCTGTTTTTTGTAAAATTGAAGAAAAATTATGGAAAATCGAGGTCAGAATTATATTCTACGACCTTGAGAGAGAGGGTAAGTATCGAAATTTTTGCAAAAAAATGTCATTTTCCTAGATTTCAAGTAGTGTGACTTTTTATAGCTTAAGTACCTATTACGAGCTTCAGCCAATTGTTAGTCTATATTGGTTTATTTTGAAAAATTTGTTTAGATAAAATGCAAACCTAGAATAGAAACTTGAAAGAAAACATACATTAGGTGATGCTAAGGGATCATTAATTAAGAATTTTCAGAGAGTTTATGCGTAGCACAGGTCAATAGAAAGGTTTTAATCCTTTTTATTTTACTAGTTTTGCAGCGTATCATAATGTAATACGTCGGAATGATAATAACTAATAACTGCTTACCCTATTAACCTTATAATCTGAGCTGGGAATTCTAGGTGTTACCTAAAATAAAAAAAATATTTGATGAGGTAGGATACATGTAAAATAAAATGTGTACAGTTACTAAAAGTGATAATATTACAAGAGCATTCGTGCATCCCTGTGTGTAACTTAGTGTATCTAGTATATTTTCTTAAAGTCTTAAAGTTACTTCAATACAGTAAAGCACTAATATGATATCAAGAAAACTGAGGTAATGGTATAGAAAATCTTATCCGAATTCAAAAAATTGTTTAACATATCGTCATCACGTAAAAAAAATGTAATTATTTTCACAAAAACTACCTAAAAAGTTAAAGTAAAATGTCTTATGGTTTTGGAGATATTCGTTTTCGGTATAAGGTGCGATAACCTCCAATCTCCACTGTTATTGACTAATCTAGTCGAGGCATGCTGTTAACCACCTTTTCCGCATAACACAATGAAACATTTTTTCATATTCTACGTATTTCTGCATCCAGTTTTTTTTGTTTTGCACTATTTTCCCAAGAGATCACCCATCTAAGTACTAACCACGCCCGGCACCAGTTCACTTTAGTGATCAGACGTGAAACGGCCAGGTCACTGAAGTGAATCCAAGCATACTTAGTCGCATTAGTGTGCATAAAAGCAGGCTAATCTATGGTAGTCATGTGCTTTTCAGTATCGGGTATTGTATTCATGAGCCATAATTAAGTTCAAATCACCGTTTGGCAAACTTCATTAAATATTTCTCATAAATTATTTTCATTCTCGCTGCGTTCAATTTTTCAGTAAAAAGACACAATGACTAAAATCCATGGAAAGAGAAGCATCCCCAGACATGCATTTTAACACACGAACATTTAAATGCACATTTAACGCGCTTTTTTTTAAATAGTTCCCTCAATATCTCATTTTCACAGTTGTAGTAAAATTTTTTAAAACAGATTGTTAATTTTTGAGATACAAATGGTGAAAAATGAAAATTAGTAATCGAAAAATCTCAAATCAAATTAATTATTTTCAATTGAAAAACAAAACCGTTTAAGAGTGTAAAAAAATATTTTTTAGTCACTAATTATCATTTTATAAAAACTACATGGTATAATTATTAATTGGAAAAACGATGGTAATTATTTTTTGAAATGATAAAAAAGAAATTGCCTCGAGCGGAGATCGAACACAACTTTAGAAGCACTGATAAAGCACTTACCGAATTGTGCCACGTGGGCTGATGTGAGAAAGCTTCTAAAAGAACATTTGTCAGCATATAATGTGTTCGACTTTAATAAAATTTTTTTCACAATAATGAAATGAGCGATGGCACGAATGCTTTTGGGGATTTACTCCCCTCGGTAGTACAGACGAAGAAAAATTCGGAAGCAAAATTAAATGCATGCGTTGTTATATATATATATATATATATATATATATATATATATATATATATATATATATATATATATATATATATATATATATATATATGTTTATGCGGCTTTCACGGATACCTCTGTGTGAGATGCAATAGCAGTGGATATATCCACATTATGCCGTTGTAGTGCCGAAATCACATTCAGCAAACGTACAATTATATGCAGCTCCGTCTATGCATGAAGTAGAATGCGAACAGTAAATGCGAACTTCGTTCCAACCATATCCTTTCCGTGTTAGAGGTTGCACAGTTTGAACAAATTGCTAAGAACACAATTTATCCTATTCCACCACCATAGAGGCATAATGTGGATATATCCACTGCTATTGCATCTCACACGGAGGTATCCGTGAAAGCCGCATAAACATATATACGCCATCCGGCGGGAGGTCGGCGAAGCCGCGTTCAGTATTTGCATGCTTCCTTCTGATCTGTCCTTTGCACAGCCAGGTACATGTCTGTACCCTGATGAGTCTAGTAGAGACGAAACATGTACTTCTGCCGTGTCACTGTGGCGGGGAGGGTAAGTTTTGACTTTCTTCTCGGTATGGTGGTACAGGTAAGCCATCATCTCTATGGTGGTGGAATAGGATAAATTGTGTTCTTAGCAAGTTGTTCAAACTGTGCAACCTCTAACACGGAAAGGATATGGTTGGAACGAAGTTCGCATTTACTGTTCGCATTCTACTTCATATATATATATATATATATATATATATATATATATATATATATATATATATATATATTGAAGGTCTACAAGCTCAGGCTAATGTTATGAAACAATTATATGAACGAAAATTGCAATTGGAAAAACTGTTACCGTACCAGTTCCCTGCGTCTAAGAGCGAACGAAAGCACCCGAGTCGCAGGCGTCAGTTCGCTCGTAGACGCCGTACAGTGAACTTTGAAAATGGTGAGACTTCACCGAAACGTCACCTGCCTTACAGTCCTGAGAGGGACTCAGCACATACACGGGATACCTGAAAACCTTCGATTATATATATATATATATATATATATATATATATATATATATATATATATATGCCACTGTAATAAAAAAATGGTCTTCAAAATTGTGTTTAATGGAAAAGATTAAACGTATTGTGCAACTGAAATTGCTACAACGCAGCAACGTAGAGTAATTTTTTCATTAATTATTGTCATAATACTAAATAACAATGGATTTGTTATACCAAATTCTAATAAACTAACATACTCCCATACCCAATTTAGATATGACTGGTCAAACTTCAATGCATCAAATTGAGTTTAGAAGTTTGACTGTTTAAGTTGGTCTCACCTAGGATTAGACATACATTCGTTAGCTAAATGTCGAAATATATTATTGGTTTGGACTAAGACTTCTTGTCAGACTTTAGGTTAGACAAGCCAACTTTAGGAGCGCCAGAGTTCCGATTTTTGAACATAAAATCTGCACAAACAAAATGCTTCGAATCTTTAATAATATTTCACACTCATTAGGAATAGACTTCAAGAATAGCAAACAACTGACAATAAATGCTTAGCGCGGAGAAATCTAGAGCTTCAAGTGTACCATATAAATGAACTCAAATCAGTATTGTATTCAAACAACCAGCAACATGTTTTTATGGAAATAATAGTAGATTAAATTTAGATATTTCAATTTTACTTTGTGCAAAAAAACTAAAACAAATAAAATTTTTGAATCAATAGACTAATAATACGACAATTTTCATGGTGGTGTGTGTGCCGACCGGCCCTTTCGTTCGTGAAGCAATCAACCTGTCTACTCGTTGAGACGGCTATGCATGGTTGTACGTGTGAGCTTAAAAATATTAAACATTATGTCGTGTTATAAATAATTATGATAATTTCGTCATTATATTACTATCGTCTCAACAATTTAAAAAATAAAAATGCCTGTCTAGTCTTAAGAGTGTAGGCTGGTAATTTATACCAGATATACTGTATAGTTTGCTTAGAAAATGTACATTTTGCTTTAATTTCTTCAAAACAAATTTCTTGGTTTACTATTGTAGATACTGTATGAAATACAAGGGTAAAACAATGCACGAAAGTACTTTTTAAACAAAATTTCATATTACGATATGAGAGTCAAACACGAATTAAAGAAGGATAGAATTGCACTTGTATTGCCGTTTATTTGGCACATGTAATATGAGTATCTATTAGTTTTATAATGAAACAACACGTGATGAATTTAAAAACTGTTTTATTTTAGCTTTAATTGGCAGGAGAATTTTCACTTGATATTCGCTTGTCACTGTCATTATTTCTACCTAGGTAATGTTAAAGTAAATGGCAACCATGTGTGGTATTACAATTTTTAAACATATTTTACATCAAATATTTTGACTGATTAACGGAAAATATTTAATCCTTTATATATTTAGAAGGTTAATTGTGTGTGGGAGCCTTTCTGTAGATATCAGTCAGGGAAGAAACCGATAGACTTATTTGGTGTCAGTTGCGTAGTAACGCAATAAAGCGATTAGAGTGATCTACTTCAATGGGGCGGGTGTTGATAGCTCTGTCAATGGTTCATCAACCAGTTTCTGGCAAACTTAAATCGGTTTTTAAGATTTGATATAGTCCTATGAGACATGGCTATTAACTGATTGTTAGAAACAAGTGCTTTATTAAAGTAATTCTCAAGAAAGTTAGTTCCAGTGAAAGTAACAATTTTGATAGGCTCCTAGTACCGGCTTATATGGGCATCGCCGACATCATTTATCTAATATCTTCCAGCACGTATACTTCTTTATTCAAAAATCCTCGAGGAGGCTTACACGTTTTCCGCCTTTGGGAAAATCTCGGATAATTGGATATGTGCCCCCGAAAATTCCAATCATTACCCACAAATTACGACTTTAAATAATTCATAAGACGGCCAAATGCAGACGTAATTGCACACTTCGTATACATTCTTCTTTTTTAACATAAAAAGGTGAGAATTGTTGGGTAAAATCTGTCACTGTCTACAGCAGAGCACGCAATCATGCAAAATATCCCTAGCGTGCACACTAGGACTTTTTTAACGAAAAAATTTCCCCCTTTTAAATCGTACCGCTAGCTTGGAGTTCCGCGTTCGTCAAAAGAAGTTCAAGGCAAGCAAACGAAACTTCTAGTTCTTCGATTGGAACAAGTTTTCCATTTTACTAACTAATACGATCTAATTCCAGTTTCTGAAGTAGACTATGGGTTGATTAAAATACGTATGAAACCGAACCATAATGAAACTAAATTAGCCAGTGGTTTATTCACAATTCTAACGTAATAACAATTTAGTAACGTAGCAATAAATATTTAGGTTCTGGTTTTGTATGGTGATAACGTTGTAAATCTTAGAAATTTAATCACTTTGCATTTCGGAACAGATATATGCTGAGCTGTAGATGGCGCAAACCTCCCAAAAATATCAAAATTCAGATTTTAAAGCAATAATTGCATAGAAAAGATAATAATTTTCTCGAATTTCTAACGTTTCTTAAGTAAAAGAAGAGTAATCTTCTTCTTGATTCCATTTAAAAAAAAATGGTTTATTTCAAAAAGAAAAGAGGATGTCGAGGTGCAGATTTACTATTTTTTGTAAAAAGGAAATTATGTAGTTGCAAATATTTGTTTTAATAGTTCTTATTATAACTATTAAAATGCTGTGTTTATCGTATCAAGCTGCATAACAAACACAACGGAATACCAATTCTGCAACTGATTAACATGCATGACGTGTCATTTTCTAAGTTAAAACGAGATAGTTGGATGATGCTTACAGTGACAATTTCGGCATGGGTAACTTAATAAAGATGCACTTTAAATTCATTGCATGCAAGAGTTTTGTTGTCTGCAACACATAATAAGCTAACGATATGGTCGTTAAGTGGCATTTTTTAACAAAAATTTTATTTAGCTTTAGGAGAAACCATGTTATTTCTACAAAAAATTAGTTTTCTGACTTATTAGCTACTTCGTCAGAATGATATTTGCAGTTGCCATATTTAATGCTATAAAATATAAAATTTTGTTGTAATTTGTGGCTTTGTCATGTTAATTCGTCCGTCCGTGTGCCTTTATAACTTCACTAATTTTTAACCTTTTGCAATGAAATTTTGCAGCCACATATTTTTCATCAATCCAAAAATTGGTGGTAAAATTGTGAAACTAAGTTTAGAGTTCGTCATTCTCTTTGAAAAGTAAAGATGATTTTTTTTATGTTTACCTCATCAAGTGAGTATCATTAGATAGGTCTTCAAAATGCAATTATACAATTTTTGAGATATAAAAAAATATCAAAAATTGAACGGTTGAATAAGTCTTGAAAAGTGCGATTAAATATTTTATATAGCATTTTTTATTTAGTTGTGGCATTCTCGAAATATAAGCTTCTAAACTTGCTTAAACATTTTTTAGGAGTATAAGTTTTGGTGAATCCGCTGGGTAAGTTTTATTCCTTTATAAGCGGTATGGATCGTACGGCACCTCTTGATATGGAAGCCTGGAAATTCAATGGATTTGTTCTCGTACTTGTATGAGGTTTGATTACACAATAATTACACGTTTCATTATTCTTCAGTCCAATTTTTTCTACAGTATTTTGTATTATACTTATCAACTTAATATTTACCACAATATTTGTATCGGCTTATATTTAAACTTTAGATTTTTTAAAAATTAAATTCTGGCTTAATTTGTTTTAGACGTAAATCTGGAATTCTGTTTTTTTCTCTTTAGTTCAAGTTAGATTTTAGAGCATACCAAATTATGAAATAAAAAAAATTGTTTAAAATTTAATATTCTGTATTTCAAAATGTTTTTCAATAAACAGCCCATCTCTTGTAATAACATTTTGCAGGCATCCAAAGACATTGCAAAAAAACTAACACTGCAATAAGTGCTACGTTTCAGATATACAAATTATACATAAGATTAGGTAATATTCTGATGTAACACGAAAAACTGTTTATTTAAAGTTTTAATTCTTCTCCATTTATAAAATTCGTTATCGTAATATTATCAATGACTTTGTTTTTAAAGTAGCATTCGGATGCGATCGTACCAATCCGATACAGTTATATCCACTTGGAACTCATATTTATGGTTCTGATTAGAGTTTCGATTGGATGCAACATATCAATTTATATTGGAGGGAAAACATTTTGTATATTAAAAACAGATTCAAACTGAAATGACAAATACGGTAGTAGTTGATCTGTTCTTTTTATTTTGGTAAAACGTAATCATTTTTGTGAAACAGTTAACTGGAAGTAGTTTTATATATTTTTTTTGATTAAAATGTTACTAACAGAAGCTGAAATAAAAGATAACGAAATAAATATATGGAAAAGGGTTGAAAATAAATACTTTTTAACTCTTCTAAAGGAGTTGACATTATTTGTATTGCAGGTACGACTGAATGGAGAACTTTATTTGGAGTTCCTCCAAAACGCTTTTCACGATTTAGTAGAGCACTTACTACTTAAAACTCGCCGAAATATGTACTACATGCACGATGAGACACCACTTCATTTCAGCGTTGCTTATTGTCTCGCTTCCTCAATCTCCAGAAATAATCTCGTTGGATTTTTACCTGTAGAGACACCTCAAAACCTTGGTGTATTCCACTCCAGTCGATAATAGGAAGCAATTCCTATGGAGAATTATGTTTCATTGTGATCAAATAAGAAACAATGCTGAGTTAAACAGCGGGTACAGCAGTCCTTAATTTGTCGTGCTCACGAGTATATCAGACTTCAAGGAGCCAATGTTGAACCCTTTTACCAAGTTTTGAACTAAGCAGTTTGTTTAATTTTCTATTGAAACTATGGTGACAGGGGAAAATTCTTCTTTTTCATATTCAACCGGACAGAAGTTAGGGGACCAACAGTGTAAACAAAATGACGTTTTTTTGGAAAACGGTTAGGATTAGCGACATGAATGAAGAGTACTTAATTTTTAGTCAATAGTTGAAGGTATGTAAAAACGTTGTCCAAAATTCTTATCATACTGCGCGTAAAAAAATGGAGTCATGAGTGTCACAGCTAGTCCGTCTCTGCAGCTGTGAGTAATTCACAACACGTTCTTAGATAATAATTTGAAGGATCTTACCCAGTATCCATGATATTAAAAAAAATTGCAGCTCTTTGGAAACCCATATTTTCGAACAGGAGGCCTATACGGAAAAAGTTTATATTAACTTGTAATATTTCTTTCACGTGTTTTTTTCATATTCGGGAGATTTCCCACATTTTCCCGGACACCCTGTATAAAGTTGTTTTTTGATAGGTTATTTATATATATACAAATTCTATTTTGTGTTTTTTGTATTAACTGACAGTATGGTAAAGTATTATGCAATGCGAAAGAAACTTACCAATTTATTTCCAAATATTATTTTTATTATATTCTGGTTACCGTAACGGCTGCAAGTTGTCATATTATTGTATTCTAATCTAAACTACTTCTTTTTCTTATCTGTTTTTTTATCCGGAACCCATGGTGCTCTTTAATTTCTTTCCATCGATATCTGTTTGGGGCGATATTGTACCAATTTCATCCTGCAGTTGGTTTCACATCATCAGCCCCTCGCATCTGAGGACGTCCAATGTATTTTCGTCTGCCCCAGAATCTCTCCCAATTAGTTCTTTATCCCACTTGCCCTTACCTCTTGCGACTTATCCTGCTCATTTCAATTTCAGACCAGCCACTCTTTCTACAATATCTTTCACCTTACTTCTCTTTTTGATCTATTTGTTTGTTTTATGGTCTCGAAATTCCGAAAAAGGTTTTCTCTATCGAACGTTGCAGTTTATTTATTATGTTTCTTGTTAAGAACATCCATATTTCAGTACTGTACGTGATAACTGGTAAGATACATGGTTGTACAACTCCGTTTCTGGTTTTGAAGGTAGATCCTTGGTAAATATTTCTTTTAGCTTTCTTTAAGCTGCCTAGGTTATTTTTATTCTTTAGTTGATTTTCACTTCTTAGTTTACTTTACAAATATTCATTGTTTAATATCCTGTTTGATCGGACTGGTTCGTCATATATTCGTATTTTGTTTAAATATAATTTAAACTTAAGCCTACTTCAGATGAGGTCATTTCAATAACTATAATCATTGAGTCAGTTCTTCCTTAGTACTTGCATACGTGACAATGTCGTCAGAAAATTTCAAGTGATAGCGTTTCTTACCTGAAATATTAATACCGCTAAACTCTATACCGGCAAATTACTATTTTTAGTGTATCATATACATATCAATACCAGTAAAAGCAATTTGAAGGAGATATTATTTCCTTGTCACATCTCCATATTTTTTGAGATTTTGTTAGTTTTGCCGTGCAATCTCACTTGTACTGTAGCTTGGTAATACATCTTTTGAATAATTTTGATACATTTACTATCAATTCTAGCACTTTTTAGTGATTGCCCTATGGTCTATCCAAAGTTAGATGTTAATACTCTGTGGCTCTTTTGATCAATATTCGTACTGTCTGCAAGTGTTTAACAGTATTGCATCTTTTCTGAACCTAGCCTGTTTTTTTGGCTGGTAATAATCTAGTTTGTTGGCACGACAGTCGTTATCATTTTTTAAAAAAGTTTTTAATCATGGTAGAGAAAATTTATTCATTTTTATGTAGTTATTTAGGTCATCGGGGTCACCTTTCTTGTAGATTACAATAACCAGGGCATTAGTCCAATCAATAGATATAGCCACTTCATTAAGGTATTTATTATATAAACCTTATACATATTCTAAATTCCGAGGCAACAAGATATGGGTCAAATTGAGATTGTAAGATTGGATTTAAACTAATAAACATACGTAGATGTATATTTCAGTTTTGTCGTACGGTCCTTAGGCTATTGATAATGTAGATACGAGGGTGGATTAGAGGAAATCTAACCATAAGAAAAACTGTACTTCCACTTTCTATGGTGAAATTAAAGCGTCGCAATGTTCGGGTGACAACGATGGATAATTTTAAGCGTAGCTTAACAAAACAACTTTGTCTTGAAAAATCAATCACTATTGATGGAGGAAACTTGTGCATTCTAAAAAACGAAGAAAAGATGATTTTCTCAATTTGAAGTGTTCGGGCTTGGTAGACCGATTGTGGGTTTATTGACCAAAATGGGTGTAAGACGGATATGGATAAAACACGCAAGTTGAGTGAACTAACTGTATATCACATTTATCATGAGCAAAGAAATATTAAATAAAATTAAGTACTGTTAATCAAGTGATGTTAACTTAACACTATATCCGACAAAATTTGACCTTTACGTCAAAATGCAGGGTTTCAAAGTGAGGAACCGTCCAATATTAGTTAAAAATTATCATCGGTGGAGAAAAGGATGGTAGCTGCTTTTTCATGAAGATAAGCATTTCAGCTAATATTGCCCTAAATAAGCAGAAGACTGTCGCATCTTCCTGATATATAGAAAAATGGCTCCTCTCCTCCAAGAGCTCTAACTGGAGACTCGATTCTTAATATATTTATCAATATAATGCACCGGACATCCAGCGAGGAGATTATACCTTATTAAATGAAATCGAAAAAGAAATTACTGGAACATTCTAGCTAATGAAAATGGTTATAGCATCAGGAATAAAAAATGTTTCATGTATAAGGGCAAGCCACGCCACTGTTAAAGGATGCGAAAGCTTATGTGCACATGTAACTGTACATTTACTGTTAGCATACCATAATTATTTATAATTTCATTATTTATTGTCTCAAATTTCTAATCTTTCGCGTCGAATCCCTCGACTAATAATTACGCTTTATTGTGTTTTTAGCGTTTGTTCTCAACAAGATTTTTTTCCATGTCGCTTTAGTATTTCCTTATTACGGGCGGAACGAATTTCAATATTATTTTAATAATTAAAGTTCACGAAGTCCTATTTAACGACAAAGCTAATTACTTCTCACACTTAATCAACATAGAATCACATACACAATGGTGTAATATACAAGATGAGTCAGTTTAATCAATTTAGACAAATATCTCTTTTGGAACGCATTTTCGAGATCATTATTTCAGGCTAAAGATATAGGGTTCGAAGGGAGATAACCAACAGTAACCTTGGATTTGACCTGGAAACTGACCTTCTTGGTTTCTTCAAGGTCAAGTTGTTTTTTTTTTATTGAAAACTGTAATTTTTTATTGCATGAATGGAAAGTACGGAAAATTTCACAATCATATTTAATAACCATTATGGAGAATTCATTTCTTCTGTTGATTATTGTTTCCATGAATTATTGCGGCATTAGCCGATAACTCGAAAATTAACGGCGTTACAAAATAATGTTAGGAATGGTGATATTGAGGTTGAATTTGAGACAGACCTTTGGAGTCATTTTAAGGTCAAATTATTTTTTTTTTTTGAATAGGATCCTATATTTACCTCCTTTTTTATTTGTTGCTTTTTGATATATACCGATATTGTAAAAACATTCTGTAATATTCTTAGCTTATCAGAAATAATATTTTACCATCATAATTTACGAAAGTTAAAACACAGTTAAATAAACAAAAAGATATCAAACTAGCAATTCAAACCTAAGCCAAAAAATTATTTATATTGTAAAGACATGTATCAGTTAAAAACAGTTTAATTTTCTGCTAAAAAATTTAAAACTATGAGTGTCATCGAAACATTTAAGGACATGTAATGTATGATTTTAAACATACCTTGGATTTTCCTGATATACAGTTAATCCAAAAAAAAAGTTTTCGCCAACATATTTACGGGTTTCATAGGAGTGATAGTTTGATCCTTTTTCCAAACATGCATATTTTGTCTGGCATACAAAAGTAGAAAATACAGATATAGCGACGGCAACGTCAAAATCTGCAGTTGCTGGAATATTTGTCACCTTATCCTGAGTAACAAAAATACGTGCCGCGCATAGATTTCACAAAATAAAATGGATGACAGATTGATATTGAGCTGACAGACTAAAAATGTTTATAGACGCTGGTCTCCATTTTGGGATAAACTAATTTTTCTACGTCAAATTAACTGCCCAAAACCAAAAAATACTGTAATTTTTATTATTGTGAAATTGTTAATTGCCACATCCAATTAATTATATGAATTCACCAATCAACCAGCTAATTGCCCCAAGACTTTTTGCCCTGAGAACTAAGTTTGAAAAAAAAACGAAACTCGTCCATTGATAGAGGAACTGTATAAGACTAGAGATCAAAACCAAAGACCAGAATGAAGATATCATCAACGACAATGGCAAACCTCATATTCAGTTTTAATTATAATTTTTTCTTTAATTTTATAAATATCCGTAGATATTTGAAGATCAAATGTACCATTAATAAGGTTCTTATGCATCTTTACATATCAAATGGGTAAATCAAATTCTTAAAAAAAGTAATACAATTACAAATTTCACATAGAGGTTGAAATTGAACTTTTTTTGCTCAATTTTTATTTCTCAACAAAAAAAACTAAGACAAAAATATAAATATTCAGTACATTCATCAATAAATCGACTTAAAACTAATATTCACTCTAATAATGTATAAAATTTCATTCTGTCGCAATAATCATTAGAAAAGATAATCCTGTGCATATACTACAGCAGCAAACAGCAGAAACGTCATCAATAAATTTACAAGCAGTTACTTTAAAGCGAGCAGTCAGTCCATAACCAAGCACTTCAAGGCAATCGGCATCTTCGTCTTTAGCTTTTTCTCCGGCTGATATTTTACCTAAACCTTATGTTCCAAGAAAAACAACTTCAAATGCTTGTCGAGGCAAAAGTGCTGCTATTACTTCATCACCTTATAGATCAAAACTCGAAGAAAATAATAATAAAAAAAATAATAAGAAAAAAGTTCCAATACGAAGTGCAGATTTATGTATTTATTGCACTGCCATATATGGAAATATGCCAACAAGTGACGATTGGGTGCAATGTCTGCAGTGTAAGAAATGGGCACATGAAGGCTCTACTGGTTGGGAACCAGGAGAACTTAATGGATTCCGATGGTTGCGTTATAAAGGGAAAAGTCGGGTATAAAATGCGGGTATACCCGGTTTTGTACCAAGCATGAGGCAAAATCGTAAAAAGTTTTGGAAATTGATTATTTCTTGTTACTTACTATAATGAAAACCGTGATCTCGTTGACCAAATATGTGACTAAATAAGTAAATTAAACGCCGGCAAAAAAAGTTGATTCATATTCCTTAAAATATTTTTTTTAATTTTATATTTTCCATAGCGTCCCGATTTGACCCCACTTTCCCCTATAATTAATTAACAGACATTGGTTTAGTCAGGTGAGTTTATGTTTCATTTAAATAGTTATGTCGATAAAAATTCGGAAAGCTATCCGAATTGGTTCTACTTTTGTGAGTTAAAGATTATATTTAGCCCGTATAATTTTCATATGACGGCAGCGAATTCACTATTGTCATAAATGAACTGTCCTCAAAATGGCGGATTGCATAGTCTGGATATTTTCAGATTATTACATGATCAGTACAGTTACTTTATATGTGCGTGGTGCCGCGCCACGCGTGGACCCCCAGCAAACGAGACCGTTTAATATTATGAACTGAAAGAATCCATAATAAACTAGTTTAAAAAAGGTAATAGGACTGTATTTTTCATACTTTTTATAAGAAAAGCATAAGAACTAAGTTTTGGCAATAAGTTTTCAATGTGGTTATCCCAAGTTAATTTATAATCAATATAGCATCCCAAAAATTTTGTGGTATCTACATTATCTATAGAGTATTTACTCATGTTAATATATTAGGGTAAAATCAAATAGCCGGGGCGGGCCAAAACCTGCACTGGCACTGCAGCGTCTGACCCAGAATGGGTGGCAGCAAACAGTGTCCATAATTCATGTTAGAAGCGGCTGATTCTCTAGGCCAGGAAAGTAACGGGAAACTACCTGATATATAATATTTCTCAGGACACCACATTGGCTGAAAATCATAAAAAAAAACGGTCTTCAGTCCCGGGCATCCCTTAAATGGGGAGATGGTGCTAAGAATCCCCCGGTCAGCCAATAAAGTCCCAAATACGAAAAGGATCGGTACCTGGAATATTCGAAGCATGCACCAGACAGGCAAAGCAGCAAATATTATTCAAGAAATGAAATTCGTGAACATCGATATTTTAGAATGCAACGAACGTCGATGGCCAAATTCCGGAAAAATGGTCATGGGTGAGCACCATATCTATTACTCGGGAGATGACACAACACGAAACAGAAATGGCGTAGCTATAATAGAAATACCGGAATTAACTAAAGAAGTGATAGGACTTACATCCATGTCGGACAGAGTTGCAGTGTTGAAGATCAACTCCGGACCTTCTTACATGAACGTCATTCAGATTTACGCACCCACAGCCGAACCTACTAAAGAAGAAATAGAAAATTTCTATCGGCCTCTGGAGGACTCTCTAAAGCTCACAAAAAAACATGAATTAAATATGATCATGAGCGATTTTAATGCTAAAATAGGACAGGGTACAGTGGAGAACGTCGTCGGAAGATACGGTCTTGGCACGAGAAATGAAAGATGAGAAAGGCTGATTTAGTTCTGCTAGGAGATGGACATGTTTGTCATGAATACGTTTTTCAAGCTACATTCTAGAAGGCTTTATACATGGAATGCTCTCGGAGATACACCAGAGAGAATCAGGAGGAATCAAATTGATTTTATCAACATAAACAAGAGGTTTCAAAATTCCATCATCTCAGCAAAAACATAGCCAAGTGCAGATGTCTTCTCAGATCATAATCTATTAGTAGCAAAAATCAACATACGACTCAAAATAATTCATAAGAAAGTTTCTCCCAAAAAGGATATAAATTTTCTAAAAGAAAATAGCATCCAGAAAAAAGTCAAAGAAGAGCTTAATAAAAACTTCGCAAAATATCCGAAAATTACACCAACGACATAGAAGAAAAGCGGAATAAAATGAAGACGGCTATTTTCACACCATCATATGAAAATCTTAAATCAAAAAAAGGAAAAGAAACGAGAATGGATGACAGACGAAATATTGCAAATGATGGAAGAACGGCGAAAATTTGTAGAGAAAAATGTTAATAAATACAATAAACTTCACAAGAGTATAATAAGGAAAATAAAAGGAGCGAAAAAGTCATGGCTGACTGAAAAATGTATAGAAACCAAAACTCTTCAACAAAAACATGACTTCGTCGATATACACAAAAAGGTTAAAGAAATGCAGAGCACTAGTGAACAGCGCAGCACAGGCATAATTGTAGATAACGAAGGCCAGATCTTGATCAGGATTGAAGACAGACTAAGAAGATGGAAATAATATATGCAAAAACTGTTCGAAGACATAATAAGAACACCATCCGAAATAAACAATCCCTACGGCACAGAAATAACAAATGAATAAGCTAAAATGACCATTAAACGACTTAAAGATGGGAAATCGCCGGGACCTGATGACATGCATGGGGAAATTTTGAAGTTCCAAATCACAACTGTCACCAAGCTATTCACCAACAGATACGAAACTGGACATTTACCGAAAAACAACGCTAAGAAATGCGAGGACCACAGATTAATTAGTTTAATGAGCCCCGCACTTAAGGTACTTTAATATCTTTACATTTACACCAAATTAGAAGAGCATCTTAGTGAAGTGTAATTTGGATTCAGAGCAGGCCTTGGAACAAGGAAATCACTTTTCAGCTTGCAAGTGCTAACACAAAGAGAAAAAGATGTCAACTGCGACGTATTTGCATAATTCATTGATTTTGAGAAGGCGTTTGACATGGTGCCGTACGGAAAACTAATTGATATTCTAAAAACATCGGGAATTGATAGTATGGATATAAGGTTGATCTCAAACCTATATTTTCAGCAAAAAGCAATAGTGCGCCTCGACAACGAACTGTCAGATAGTTTTGTAGTCGGAAAGGGAGTGCCACAGGGATGTATATTGTCACCGGCATTGTTTAATATATATTACGAAAATATCTTTAGAAGAATCTTGGATGAATCAAAAGGCGGTATTGTGGTAAATGGTCAACTTATCATTAATATTATATGTGCAGATGAAACGGTACTGCTGGCAGACAGTGCGAAGGGTCTCCAGAGAGTGATGGAAAGTGTTGTAGAAGCATGCAACGAATACGGACTAAAAATAAATTATAAAAAGACTAAAATAATGGTTATTAGCAAGAACATCAACATAAACGCCCAATTTACGTTAAACGATGCACCATTAGAAAGAATGGTTACGAAATAAGAACTCGTATTGAAAAAGCCAAAAACGCTTTTACCCGCATTAAGAAAGTATTTTGTAACCTCTCTCTGAATCACATAAGAATTTTTAGATGCTGCATCTTTAGTGTTCTCCTCTACGGAGTTGAAAGCTGGACTTTTTCCGAGACTACCGCTAAAAGCTTAAAGGCATTCGAAATGTGGTGCTACCGACGCATGTTACGGGTCTCAGACACACACCATACAACTAACATTACCATTCTCGAGAGGCTTGGAAAGGAAAAGGAAATTATTACTACTATAAAGAACAGAAAGCTGCATAACGATAAATACCGACTTCTGCAGTTGATACTATAGGGCAAGATTGAGGGCAAGCGACACCCTGGGCGCAGGCATATATCCTGGCTGGCCTAACATCAACTAACCTATTCCGAGCTACAGTAAATAGGATAAGATGAGCCAACGTGGTCGCCAACATCATAAGACGATAGACACCTTTAGAAGAATAATATACTAGAATCAATATGATATATGATAATTACATGATTGAATGTATATTCAATTTCTGCAATGAAAAGTATGAAATACTTTTGCCAAGCAGAGAAGTTTGGCGAGAGGAGCAGATTTCTCAAATGGATCTTGCTAAGATGATAGAGCTGGAGTGTTCGGTAAGAGCACGGGAATCAAAGAGTTTTACTCAAGCAAAAATTGTGAACATCTCTGTGAGGACAGCATAAACAGGAATAAGACATTAAACGCGTGCTCATACAGTAAGGTTGCAATATTGGCACTAAAGTCTAGTATTGTTGCTTCACGTCTAATGTCTGCGTGCAAGGATATATTAGATATTTTTGTAAAGAACTGCCTCACGGTCAGACTCGTATATGATTTTCGTTGCTTGAAAAATAACTTAATAAACATTAAATGATGAGTAAGTAATTGACAAAAATAAAAAAAGTAACCGAATGGTCTACCATCTATACTATTGTTCCTTTAAGGGAAAAACTTGTTACTGAATTATTTAGAATTTGTTACTAAAACATTCATAATTTCTAAATTTACAGAAGAATTTTAAGCTCACCTTGTATATTTAGAAAATACCATGCATTCTTTCCTCTTTAAAAAATCAATTTCTTTACGGTATTTCTAATAATTTCTATTTGACTATATAAATTAATTAAGCGGAGTTTTTTGCAAAAATCCACCTTGAAATTAGGTATTAAAGTTAATAACGTTTCATGAAATTTAGTACTATTCTCGACACAACTCCAGAATTTATGTCAATGCACGCGGTAATTTATGTTCACATTAAGTCATTAAAGAACTCGATGTCTCATCTGGCAAATGGTAATTATAATTTTCCTCTTCTAGTATTTTTGAAATAATTAACATACCTCTGAAGTTTTAATCACAGACCTTTGAATTTACGAGTTATACTTTGATCGTAAATTTGTTTCAAGAAAATAATGATGAGAAATAACTAATTCAATATATATATATATATATATATATATATATATATATATATATATATATATATATATATATATATATATATATATATACTACGAGATGAACATGTTTATTTTAATAATTTATGTAAAAATTTGTGGGAATTTGAAAACTAGGTTTGTTTAGAACATACGTGCGCTCAGGGTCAAAATACGAGGGATACTAATTCCTTACCCTAGGTAAGCGGACTTATACGTTTGGGGAGTTGAGAGCGTTTATCGCGAAAATATTAATAGTCCAAGCCGTAGTCAAATATAGTGACGTAAATTCCAAGATGAATGAGACCTACCCAGGCGTGTTGGGGGGCAATGTAAATACAAACTCTTCATAAAATGTAACAGAAAAAAATAGATTGGGGCCAAGATGGGGGGTCAAAGTTGGCTAAAACAAGTTTTTTGAATCTACAAGTCAAGGAATACATTTTGGAAAAACGAAATTTGATATAAAAATTGTAAAATTTTTGTTAATTTGTTATTGCAGAAAGGCCAAAAAACTCTCAATATCGACCATTTTTTTCATATCAATTGTTTATTGCAAAATTAACTTTTTTTTTTACTTTTTTACTTTTAAAGTGAAGCCCTCGTCTTTCTGAACAAAATGATATTTTATAATAATCAATCGGATGAGTACTGAGATATTGCTAATTGTTTATCAAAAAACGCAAAATGTTGATTGCTTTTACTTTTTTTTCTCGTCTCGTCGTGAAGGCCTAAAGTTTTAGGAGCAAATGAAAAAAACAATTTTCATCCCCTTAAATATCGCTTTAAAAAAGGGGATGTTTTATTTTTATGAAGAAATGAAGCTCTCGCGCGCGTGAGAAAACTGAACTCGCAGCTTTAAATCAGCAGCGCTTGGAAAAATTCTGGTGTAGCTCGAAAAATTATAAACATGGCACATCCCCTTTTTTGGAGCGATATTTAAGGGGTTGAAAATAAATTTTTTCATTGGCCTCTAACAAAATATTAAAATTTAGGCCTTCGCGAAAAGATTGAGTCTTTGCGAAGTTCAAAATATTAAGCCAGAAAAAAGTTATAGCAATCAACATGTTGCGTCTTGGTATAAACAAATAGCAATATCTCAGCAACAAATTATCTGATTTACTATTATAAAATATCATTTTATTTAAAATGACAATAGCTTCTCTTTAAATCAAAAAAATGCTAAAAAAATGGCCAATTTTAGATTTTTTTTTGGCATTTTTGCAATAACAAATTGACGAAAATGATCGCACAAAATCTCAAATTGTAGGTTGTATTGTATTAAAAACATTGGTCTGTCCTGCGTAAGCTACCCCATCAAAATTTTGGAAGGATTTAAATTTAGTTTACATTCTTTTGATTATTTTTTTTATAATATCTGTCTGAAGTATATTTTGCCAATTTGTTTGTTATTTATCTTTGCATATTTTCTTCTTTACACTTCAATCATTTCGAAAAATTGAACTTTTTTTGTGTAATTTTGTCATTATTTTGTTTTACTCCTCGTATTTATGCCCGCTTATTTCATTTTTTTAACTACTGACCGATACTCACATAATTACAATTTTTACGGGACAAAAAACAACATGTGTTTTTTTCGCCTGTTAAATTATAATCTGCTGAAGTTATTTCCAAGAAAGCTGTGAACAGCTATATTATGGTTTTGAGGATATTTAGAATTTTTGTCCTGTGGAATATATAGCAATGTACAAATTTTTATTTTTTGGTTTTATTTTTCTCTGTTATATATACTTAAGTATTCATTTTAAATATTGTTTTTGAGATTTTTGGGGTAACTATTATGTTTTAAGTTGTATTTTTCATAGAGCTATTTGCTCACTTGTTCCATGCCCAGTGCTTGAATGCTTCGTTGGGCCTTTGATATCTCACCATGGCTTCAGGTCATTGGTGGCCGATCGCTTGTGCGAATCCAAGCAGTCTCATTGATTAAACTTATCTAACGGCTTCTGGTGACAAAATTGTATCTCCAAACTGTTTCTGCCTCAGTCCGTTGAGTGCTATCTATTCTTTGAAGTCATGGTCAAAAGTTTCATTCTACTCCAGACATTGTCTGCATATCAAGTCATCTACGACCCCAATTTTATAATGATGGCATCCAGGTGACAAAATCCTGTTAACAATTCCACCACAATTCGCTCGGTGCTTATTTAGAGCCGAAACGACTCTTTTGGTGTATTATACAATTACTATTTTGGGGAATTATCGACGAAACTTTCAGATAATCAAGTATATACTTTGATAGTCTCAGAGTTTTGCAAATATAATGAACTATTGGTCATGAATTATCCAAACTAGGCTAAAACTGCCGAATGCAGAGATGACCACCCACCAGGTACACCCTTATTTTTTAATTTAAGATGGTCTGAATTGCAGGGCTAAAATTATCTCATCCTAAAGTACAACATGCAGCCACACAAGATGTTCCCAGTATATAGAATAAGACCTTATAACGCGCATTCCCCGCCTAGACTGTACAACCAGCCCCGACCTAGTTCTCAAAGATTCAAATCAAATATTTTGTTTCACTTTTCGTAACAGAAGATACTTGCACGTGTTGTCACTTCAACGACGGAAACGGAACTCGTATTTTCTCAGTATTATTTCTTTTGCTAAGATAATTGGTATGTTTGAATATAAAGAAACAATGCTCAAAAATATTATTATATGATCATGCCAAATATTTATGTGCTTTATTTTGCCATAAAAAGTTTACTACACAACATACAAAGAGGTATATCACTTAGAAATGTTTGTCTTATATACTTTCCGAGACTGTGTGGCCCTAACAGAAAATCACGGTATGGCATGTGAAATGGTTATAAACCGATCGTATTAATTCTCTGATAATCTTTTGTATACAGGGTGATTCAAAAATCGATCACGAAACTTAAGGGGGCGATTCTACTTGACAAAATAAGGGTAGAGCTTCATATAATTTTTTTTCAAAATGTCATTCGTTTTCGAGTTACAAGCCGTCCAAGTTCAAGTTTTTATTTTTTGTTTTTTGAATTACTCGCTTACAGGAAAACCGATTTGACTAATATTTGAAAGATAGGCTAAGTCTTCTGCGCTTCATCATTTTAGTAACAATTCACATTGATTGTTTGCCGCTAGAGGGCACTTTACCTACATTGAAAATTGTTTTTTTGTCATAATTTTTTAGTGTTGACAGCTACAGTAGTTTTTGGCATAATTTCTGAAAGACTGATGCCAGGCCTTTAAAAAAGGTGCTCTTTATTTACATCGCTAAACCCAACGGTTTAGACGTAAATCACCCTTAAAAATTAAGTGGTAAATTTACTTTTCTCATTTCATTACCACCAGCTACCAGGTAAATAGCTATCAAAGTATACTAGAGCTGTCAGTTTAACATCAAATAAATTCGCTTTTTAAACTATTTAATTTATAATCTTAAAATAACTAATAATGGCTAATCAGTAAATATTCATATTATGGATTATTGCGATATACATTTAATTGATAAAAATTAATGAAACAGTACTAAACAAACTAAAAAAGATTCTCAAAATGTCCCCCATTTTCTTCCATACATTTCCTAACACTCTTCAAAAAATGTCGCCTAACTCGATGAAAAATTCCTGGTGTTTCTTTAATAATTTGGCACTTTTCGATTATCCTGAAGCGAAGATCCTCGACGTTGATTACTGGAATATCGTACACCAATTGTTTCAAATGACCCCAAAAGAAAAAATCCATAGGATTAAGGTCTGGTGACCTCGCTGCCCATGCCAATGGTCCACTTCGTCCTATCCATCGCTCAGGATACGTTGCATTCAAATACTGTCGGACACGTATACTAAAGTGGGGCGGAGCTCCGTCTTGGAGGATCCACATGTTGGCCCTTACTTCCAATGGCACATCTTCCAGATACAATGGGAGAGGATTTTGGATAAAATCTAAGTATACGTCACCAGTTAATGGGCCATCAAAGAAATGAGGACCAATAAGGTAATCTCCTATTATCCCTGCCCACACATTTAGTGAAAATCTACGCTGATGTTTCGTTTCTACCACATTGTTTGGGTTCTCGTAAGCATATGTGTGGATGTTGTGTAGATTTGTTATGCCATCACGAGTGAAACCAGCTTCGTCAGTGAATAATATGACGCCAATTAATCGATTATCGTGTTCATACTTAGCTAGGATCTGATTGCACATTTCCAACCGTCTCGGCCGATCATCGTCCTAAAGAACCTGCACCTTTTTTGAATGAAACGGGTAGAGTTGTTCTTCTCTTAGTATCCTCCATGAACTAGCCTGACAGAGCCGCACTTCATTCCCAATTTTTCTAGTACTAATACCTGGATTATCTTCAATAATTTCAAGCACTCTTTCTTCTTGTTGCACGTTTCTAGCAGTTCTAGGTCTTCCCCTATTTCCATTATAACTTTTAAAGGAACCACATTCCGCAAGCCTCCTGTGCACACTGGAAAATGTTTGAGCATGAGGGATATTTCTTTCCGGATAACTCTCCATATAATATCTTCTTGCCAACTCTGCATTACCATTTGCTTTTCCATAACAAAAATGGATATCACAATATTCGATATTTGAATATTGGTGATTAGCCATTATTAGTTATTTTAAGATTATAAATTAAATAGTTTAAAAAGCGAATTTATTTGATGTTAAACTGACAGCTCTAGTATACTTTGATAGCTATTTACCTGGTAGCTGGTGGTAATGAAATGAGAAAAGTAAATTTACCACTTAATTTTTAAGGGTGATTTACGTCTAAACCGTTGGGTTTAGCGATGTAAATAAGGAGCACCTTTTTTAAAGGCCTGGCATCAGTCTTTCAGAAATTATGCCAAAAACTACTGTAGCTGTCAACACTAAAAAATTATGACAAAAAAACAATTTTCAATGTAGGTAAAGTGCCCTCTAGCGGCAAACAATCAATGTGAATTGTTACTAAAATGATGAAGCGCAGAAGACTTAGCCTATCTTTCAAATATTAGTCAAATCGGTTTTCCTGTAAGCGAGTAATTCAAAAAACAAAAAATAAAAACTTGAACTTGGACGGCTTGTAACTCGAAAACGAATGACATTTTGAAAAAAAATTATATGAAGCTCTACCCCTATTTTGTCAAGTAGAATCACCCCCTTAAGTTTCGTGATCGATTTTTGAATCACCCTGTATATGTACAGGGTGAGTCAACGATTGGATGAAGTAGGTTTGTGCCTTTTCGGTGAAATTAACAAAGAAACTATATTTATTGTTTGATACAGTTTATTTTTACGCAGATTTTAAAAATATTTAGGACTCTATAGGATGAGCCAAAAAACTAGGACAGCATAAAGTTGTATTTTTTTAAATAGAACACCCTATATACGAATCGTATTTTCGATTTAGCTTATAATTTTAAATCTTTTTTATTAAGAGTTTACTATAACAAAACTTTATAGTTTCTGAGATAATTAAGTTTAAGGAAAAAAAGTCACGTTTTCAAGGATCAATTCAATCCTAAATAACGTTTTCAATTTTGTGACAAATATATTCAAATTTGGAATTTAGCAAGGCCAAGGACAAGTTAACATAATTTTTACCTAATATTTGCAATAAAAGCTACAGGGTGTTGAATACATCGGCTCAAATTTGAACAAGTTTAAATGAATAAATATCTTTTTTTTAATTTTTTTACAGAAGTAGTCTTCATTATCATAGTAGCCATGTAAAATAATAAAAAGAAACTACAGAAACAAACAGAATGTGGTTAAATATGATGAAATACATTATTCGTTATATTACAACGGCAATGGTTTAATTAAACATAATGTGAAAAAATTAACACAACAATAACGACAAGGCAAATACATATTTACTTTTACACTAAATTGAAACAAAAAAATTACCTATTAAATACTGAGATTAATTATTTCTTTTTAATAAGTGTTCGAATAAACGACCCTCTTGTGCAATGCACAAATTTAGTCTTTTTTGCAGATTTTCTCGGACCCTGGACAAAATTAGTGGCGTTATTGTTCTATATGTATCCCTAATTCTGTTTCGCATATCTTCCACTGTTGTTGGTGGATTAACATACACCTTATTTTTAATATAACCCCATAGGAAGAAATCTAATGGGGTGATGTCGGAAGATCTTGGTGGCCACTCAATGAAACCCCCACGTCCAATCCATTTTTGCGGATATCGTTGGTCCAAAAACGCACGAACTTCACGATGGTAATGCGGAGGCGCACCATCGTGCTGGAACCACATACTGCTGAGCTCATCCCTATCGAGACCTTGAAGCAGTTGGGGTAGTTCTTCTTGTAGAAAGTTCAGGTAACTATGGCCATTTAGTGGTTCATTAAAAAAGTGGGGTCCAATAATTCGATTATGATGAATAGCACACCAAACATTTAATGACCAGTGGTTTTGATGTTGCACCTCTCTAATCCAAAATGGGTTTTCTGTGGCATAATAATGCATGTTGCGTCTATTTACGGCACCGTTACTTCTAAAAGTAGTTTCATCACTAAACATTACCTTGCATAATAAATTTGGATTTAATTGAATCTCCGCATTTATTGTACGACAAAAGTTTACACTACTTTCAAAATCCTGTACATGCAATTCTTGGTTTAATTCCATGTGATATGGATGATACCTATATTTCTTGGTAGTACGATTAGCGGTGGATTGTGATGTTTCACATAATGCTGCTAACTGACGGCTACCAATATAAGGATTTTCCTGAACATTTAACAATACTTGTAGTTCTTTTTCTTCATTAGTTACTGGTTTGATGACCACTTTACGTTTTGGATAATCAACAGTACCAGAAGAATCAAATCTTTGCATTAAGTTTTGAAAAGTATGGGTATTAGGCTGGCGTCGATCAAGATACTTCATTTTGTAAATTCTTTGAGCAAGAAGGCAATTTTTTTGAGCCTCTCCTATTGTATAAATCATATCTATTAACTCATTCTTTGGAAAATTCATTTTACAATATAACATGAATGCAAAAAAACCAAACTACACTACATAAAAACCAAAAGAAGCGATTGCGGTTAGAAATTTGACACACAGAAAAATGTTCTTTTACATTGTTTTTGCCATGGCTACTATGATAATGAAGACTATTTCTGTAAAAAAGTATGGAAAATAAGAAAAACTGAAATATCTCAAAAACTATTATAAATAGGTATAGGATATATTGAACAAAACTTTTAGGGTTTTTATTACTTTATTAAATAACATGAAAATATACAGGGTGTACCATTTAAAAAAAAAAGATATTTATTCATTTAAACTTGTTCAAATTTGAGCCGATGTGTTCAACACCCTGTAGCTTTTATTGCAAATATTAGATAAAAATTATGTTAACTTGTCCTTGGCCTTGCTAATTTCTAAATTTGAATATATTTGTCACAAAATTGAAAACGTTATTTAGGATTGAATTGATGCTTGAAAATGTGACTTTTTTTCTTTAAACTTAATTATCTCAGAAACTATAAAGTTTTGTTATAGTAAATCCTTAATAAAAAAGATTTAAAATTATAAGCTAAATCGAAAATACGATTCGTATATAGGGTGTTCTATTTAAAAAAATACAACTTTATGCTGTCCTAGTTTTTTGGCTCACCCTGTAGAGTCCTAAATATTTTTAAAATCTGCGTAAAAATAAAATGTATCAAACAATAAATATAGTTTCTTTGTTAATTTCACCGAAAAGGCACAAACCTACTTCATCCAATCGTTGACTCACACTGTACTTGTACAAATGTTGCCAAATATAATAATTACTGTTTTAGTTTTTTTTTTTTTATTTACGCTTTTATTCTCGTAAGATATTAAATAGAGAGAAAACTGTGTGCCAAAATAGGTAAAGATTTTGTGAGGTAGTTCCAAGGTTTTAGTCTTTGAGTGTATTGATTTCTTTTTAATTTTGTTGAATTCTGGATTTCTGGCATGATTTTAAACTTAACAATACTTTTATTTTCATAGACCAACTTTTCATTAATTTTTGTCATCTGATTTGTTCATGTGGTTTGACAAACATGTCCACTGACTCTAGTTTTTATATTTTGAATTGCAATTTTTAAATTAAGTTTCATATATAATACTATCCTTGTTATCTATAGGTATTTTTTTAACTTTAATTTGTTTCTAAGTAGATTGAGTTCTTTATGACCCTGTGACTTTTTGTATTTAAATATATTTTGTATATTGTAAGTTCCAAGATATGTGGAAGCTTCAGATATGTTCTTTTGTTATATTTTATTAAATGATTGATTTTATTATCAAATGTTTGAAATATTTTTTAAAAACTGAATACACTATGTTATGGGATAATTATTTGCATGAAGTGTTTTTATTGCTCTCTAAATAATGTTTCTTCTAAATTTTATATCGGGAAATTCTATTGTTCAATTGGCAATGTACAATTAATTAATCAAAATGTTTTAGGAAAGACAATTTCCTAAAAAAACATGTAGGATTCATCATATAATTTGAAGACAGTATTCATCTTATAACATTTCAAAAACAAAGCTTCTTCTTTGTCTTGTCGGAAGCAAGCAGAATTTATGAGCCTTCTGATAATAAACCCTTTTGAAATATGTGATTGCATGTGAATAAATATGAGTACGTAAGTGAACTAAGAAACATAAATAATATTGGTAATATGCAGCATACAATGCCAGTATTTGCAACGGAATAGTGGATATCCGTTTGCTTCATTCTAGTAATTTTGATAGGATTACACATCTAGTTTATTTTCCCATACATATAAAGTGTATTTAAAAAATACATACATACATAGTTTTGTATTCAAATTATTTAGAAAGAAAAATCAATTAAAATCTAAAAGTTATATGTATTCGCTGTATAGATATCGTTCATTACAAAAAAATATGAAAACGTATCTCAATATGACATCTTTACACATTTTTTTTATTGTTCGACTACAGATTGGTGGTTAGAATTAACTTGTCTAGTTTCATGATTTTTTTTCTTTAACAGTTTTAGAACGAATTTTAAACAAGGAAAAAGTATAACTTTTATATGATATTTTTAGTAATAATTTTTTGGTCATTATTGAAGCTAATCTTGTAAAAAAATAATATTTTTTTCACCCATTTCAATAACGAACGACATCGACATAGTCTTGGTCAGAATATTACAAATATAATGAAAAATCTGAAACACTTAACGATCAATTCGCTAAAACGGTGAAAAATCATTTGAATAGGCGCTAAGGATGAAAAATTAGAGTTACAAATTCATGCTTTAGATTGGTAGGTTTTACCAAAAATAATTGATTTTATGATTGACGAATGAAATTAAATAATTCTTAACTTTATTATTACTTCATATATATTTCAAGAGGCAAATTAACAAAGTAACATGTTTAAAACAACACTAGATAGTGGTAATAATATATAAAACGTTACCCAACAAAATAAATATACTTCGTTCTCTGGTTAAGCTGCTAGTTTCAAATATGTATGAATATAAGAAAAACGATTCTGTGGGTTGTATTTAATCGAAATACACCGTGTGAAAAGAAGCTCAAATTTTGAGTAATTTTCATTTAAATTTGTAGAATATTTTAGAGGGACTTCAAGTTTCATCAAATATGAAGGTATTAAAGATCATTGTGTCAGTGCATTAGTTGCATTGCCACTGAAGATCATGCGTGCCACAATGACAAGTGTGTAGGAACTAAATTTGAACATTTTAATCCATTGTAATATCTTGTATATTTTATGACAAGTAGACATTAAAATTTGTACTTTTTCGTTTCGACTCTTTTACTGTTTCATTTTCATAGCAGTACGGTAAGACTATGTATATACGAGGTATCCGGATAAATACTAATTATAATCTTGAAGACTACAGTTGTTAGACAAAAGGACACAATGCAACTTCCTGAAATTGATTAGGACACCTTGATCAGATCCGCTATATATAATTTTGTAACATTTCCAAATTATACTACAAGTTGTTGTAATTATTTTATGTATCGCCTCATGAGTATGACTGGTTGCGGATTTTTATTGTGGCTGTATCCTTAAGTATTTCGAATAAACAGATACTCCATTGATCAACAAAGTTCGAGAGGACGTGAAAGATAGATGACCACGTAACCACATAATGCCAAAATGGTTGGAATTGTAGGAAAAATCAATAATTTTATCCTTTTGATAACTGTCCCTGTCCGATTACGTTTTTTTTGGAACGCCGACGCCCATTCAAAGGTAAATCTATTTAAAAAGTGGTGCCGTATTCTTATACCATTTTCTGATTTATTTTAGAGTTATTTTAGTGTGTTGTTTTGTCTTGTCAAGTTTTGATTTTTGATCATTATTCTAGGGTAACTTCTCCTATCAGTTCCGGATCCATTTTTTTTATGGAAATATCAATGCATCTCTGAATAGGCAGGGTTTTGTGATGAACTTGGAGTAGGGCTCCTGTAACAGCAGGTTTGAGAAATATATCGGCTCGGAATAAAGCCCTATTGCAACATAGGCTCGTATAACTTTTTTAACATTAAAGAGTAACAAAAATCTACATGTATGATCTCTTTAAAAGCATGCTATTAACCTCGATTATCTTATTCGTAGATGTGAGGAGAGAAGTTTGAACACCGTTTTAATCAAAACTTCATACTAAAAATTTAATTCATTAAATATGTTGTCAGCCATAATTTTAATAAATCAGTATAGTCCTAGTTACATTACAGTATTTTCTGCGATTTATTGAAACTTTCACCATATGACTATATGACCATATGTATTTGTCGGTTTTAAATGTTACAAAACTGTTAAAATAAAAATATGGTTTGGATTATTTTTACTAGATTCACGACCTCTTAGTCTCCGTAAAATGATGAGCAGTCGTAAACATTGCGATGCTTGATGGCCAACACTCTTTAAAACCTCATAATTATTGAACTCATTATCTAGAAACATTTTATATGGATCGGTTTGTTAAATTCAAATTTTCTCTTTTGAGATACTGATATTGGAAAATTTAATAAAAACTACATAATTTAACTAAAAATAGCCCTAAATTTAAAGTAGGTTCAAATGGACATTTTCTTAACAAAAGGTATTTATTTTTATGAAGAGACTATTGAAGGCTTTGGGGAAAAAAACTTGAATAAATGTAACTTTTTAAAAAATTTACCTATTTGTTTTGAAATTTACAAATCCATTAAATATAATTATTTTTTGAATGGATTTAATTTTGAAAATATACCTTTTAGGTAACTTAATTACCAGAGAGATTTTTGACAAGTTTGACTTTGGGAAAACAGGCTTCTGTAATTTTGGGTTTGATAATATTTATAATCGACCACAAAAAATTGTTTCACTTTATTTATTGTTGGATTTATAACTAACAAGAAATCAGTATTCAGCAAATTCCCTTGGAGCGTTTGTGTGTATATTCGGGCTAATTTCGAAAATCACGAAATGAATTTTGATTCGTTTTGCAGGATTGGTTAGATTATTTCCTAAGAAAGGTTTTGGCACATAATACATTGCTATATAATGTGAACTAGCCGAATAACTAATCATTTTAAAATCATTACAATATTTATTTTATTAAATGTAATTAATTAATTAATCATTTTTCGAAAAATAATTAAATATACTTGGTTTGCTCAGAAAAGTAAGAAATGGATTCCAGATAAAATCATGGACATATGGCTTCTCGAAGTTACTATCAAACCGGCATTAAATGATGTTTTATTTTATGAATGTACTGATAGTTGTGATTCGACATCCTCTTCATATAAAAGATAATCTGACATATACGAACTAAATATAATAATATTATACTACACTAAATCTGACCTTCGTCAAGTACCACCCTATGAGAATATAACATGAAATTCTAGAGTGGGTGAATATATATTGGATCGCTTAGAATGGGGATAATAGTACTCTTCGATGTGTGATGATGGATTCAACAGTGGGAGAAGGACACAATCTGTTTTATGTCAGTACCTGGAGAAAAGAAGACTTTTAACGTGGTCTGTAGAGATATTTTATAGAAAAATACGGCAACGGATGACTTCAGTGCAATTATTTTAGATATTTACACTTCACATTTACATACTTTGCGAGCCCGGAGCAAGTCTTCATTTTTAAATAAAATTAGTCTTTTTCCACAACTCAACACTTAAAATTTTTAAATAAATTAAATAAAATAAACAGCCAAAATTCGCTAAAATTTTTATATTTAAAATTAATAGAGCGATAAATTTAAGAAAAATTATCTTCAAAAATGTGTTAAAATTTAATTGAACCCGTTAGCTGTGGATAACATTCTTTAGGGATATAAAGTACAGTATATAATATAAAATTGATAACGTTGCAAGTTCTATGACGATTCTATATATTTATGGTAATTCTGTAAATGGTATAAGTGCTTCTTACCATTAGTATTTTCAACATCATATGGTATGCTAAGAAGTAAAATTTGCAGGAAGTTGAAAATAAACGGTTTTTCAATGTTATTACCCGTGACAAAATAGACTTGTATGTAATATGTTCATAGCAATGTAATAATCAGAAACATAACGGAATTTTTAACACGTCATTAAATACTTGGTTGTAAATCAAGGGTCGATCCCGGAATGGGCAATGGTCCTCAACAAATTATCCAAAATCTAATATCCAAAGCTTACTACGTCAATATATATATATATATATATATATATATATATATATATATATATATATATATATATATATATATATATATGAATTAAAATACGAACAGTAAATGCAAACTTCGTTCCAACCATATCCTTCCGTGTTAGAGGTTGCACAGTTTGAACAAATTGCTAAGGAAACCAATTTATCCTATTCCACCACAATCGAGATGATGGCCTACCTGTACCACCATACCGAGAAGAATGTCAAAACTTACCATCCTCGCCACAGTGATACGGTAGAAGTACATGTTTCGTCTCTACGTATATACACCAGGTCGGCGAAGCCGCGTTCAGTATTTGCATGCTTCCTTCCGATCTGTCCTTTGCAAAGACTGGTGCATGTCGGTACCCTGATGAGTCTAGTAGAGACGAAACATGTACCTCTGCCGTGTCACTGTGGCGGGGAGGGTAACTTCTGACTTTCTTCTCGGTATGGTGGTACAGATAGGCCATCATCTCGATGGTGGTGGAATAGGATAAATTGTGTTCCTTAGCAATTTGTTCAAACTGTGCAACCTCTAACATGGAAAGGTTATGATTGGATCGAAGTTTGCATTTACTGTTCGCATTTTACTTCATTCATACAAGGAGCTGCATATAGTTGTACGTTTGCTGAATGTGATTTCAGCACTACAACGGCATAATGTGGATATATCCACTGCTATTGCATCTCACACGGAGGAATCCGTGAAAGCCGCATAAACATATATACGCCATCCGGCGGGAGGCCGGCGAAGCCGCGTTTAGTGTTGCATATTTCTTTTTGATCTGTCCTTTGCACATACAGGTGCATGTCTATACCCTGATGAGTCTAGTAGAAACGAAACATGTACCTCTGCCGTATCAATGTGGCGGGGAGGGTAAATTTTGACTTTCTTCTCTGTATGGTGGTACAGGTAGGCCATAATCTCGGTGATGGTGAAATAGATAGATCGTGTTCTATAGCAATTTGTCCAAATTGTGCAACCTCGAACACGGAAGGGATATGATGAAACTAAGTTTGCATTTATTGTTCGCTTTTGACTCCATATATATATATATATATATATATATATATATATATATATATATATATATATATATAATGCTAATTACGTGACTTTTTTGGTTAATTTTCGTCTCAATCGAAGCAGAAATTAATGCCAAAATCGAATAAAGCTATTAATAAAAAGATCCTATATGTTGCGGACTTTACTGGTCACACTATATATATATATATATATATATATATATATATATATATATATATATATATATATTATATATATATATATATATATATGTTTATGCGGCTTTCACGGATTCCCCCGTGTGAGATGCAATAGCAGTGAATATATCCACATTATGCCGTTGTAGTGCTGAAATCACATTCAGCAAACGTACAACTAGATGGTTGGAACGAAGTTTGCATTTACTGTTCGCATTTTACTTCATATATATATATATATATATAATATATATATATATATATATATATATATATATATATATATATATATGTATGTATATATACCGTTGATGTTATTTCAGTCGCCTACTTGAGAAATAATAATTTGCGAATATGAAAACGGCTGATGCTATGACAAAAACAACAAAACCTTCTGTATTAAGAAAAGGTTGTTCTATCTTCTTGTATTTCTGTATTTGTATGAGAAATACTAGAAGAAACATCTACTTAGCCATGACAAAAGAACTAAATATATGTAATAATTTTCGATTTTAAATTGTTTTCCTCAGGGTTCCTCTTAATTATTTCTGCAATACATACAGGGTTTGAGAGCTGATTACACTTACAAAAAGGGCTAAAATAAATTTAAACCTCTCTTTTTGTAAGTAAACCATTACATTTATTTTTCGTCACAATGGCATGTAAAAACAAGCATGTGTACGTATAATTAATAAATATGCTTCATTAAAATGTCAATGCCTTTCAGATTTTTTATAATACAGAAACTTGGACAAATTTATTAAATTAATTACTTGCACGTAAAGAAAAAACTTCCATATATTTTGGTATCTACCAAACTATAACAGTTCTTGAGCGTTAAAAATTTTTCTATTGTTCAACAGAATCGGACAAAAACCGTAAAAATTTCACAGTTTCATGAACTTCACAGCTAATTTATTTTGATATAATATGTGCACGTAGAAAAAAATATAAAATATAACTTGATCGTACGTACCATAAAATTTTAAATAACCGTATATTTTACTGGAATTTTTTAACTATACATTTTTAATAATATATTATATTAATGCCATCTTGTTGTTTATATCTTAAGAGTGTATTGACATAGCGTAACAGTAAAATAAGATTTAAGTTTCGTTACAAGAATTAAAATATATCACGACTAGTATAACAATCAAGTGTTAAAAACTTGGTAGTTTCTGATAACACATAACATTTTTTACAATTCTCATAAAAATTCTTATGAAAGGAATTAATATACACAGTGGTACTTTTTTCCGGCTCTGTAAAATTATACTGGAACTTTTTTTTTGGGGCGCTACTGCTATATCTTTTAGTCAAACCACTCCTACAGAACTTAATTGGAGGTGCATCTGAACATATTTTATTTTCTTGTTGAAAAACTATTGATTTTTAGAGGAAAATTTGAGAAATAAAAAAGTTTTACAATAAGCGAAAGCTAACTGAACAATGAAATCGAGTCAGTAGCGCCCGAAAAAAAAGTTCGAGAGGGTAAAATTTTACGGATCCGGAAAAAGTACCATTCTGTAAATTACTTGACATAATAATATTTTTTTATGAGAACTGTAGGAAGCGTTATGTGTTTCAAATTTGACTTAATTATCTTTAAAAAGATATGATGTTAATTTAAAAAAAACTGAAAATAATAAAAGCTAAGCATTATCAGACATATTTATTTATGAAGTTCTATACATACATATATATATATATATATATATATATATATATATATATATATATATATATGTATTCGAAAAGATTCTCAATCTATTCTGAGAAAAATTTCAGGTTTAAAATGTTTTAGCCCCTATATTGTATTTACCATCCTGAATTTTGACACTTACAGTGGAGTTCTCCAAACCATTTCAACAAAAAATTTTCACTGTTTGCATTTTATCCGCCATATTGAATGCGCAACTAGTTTGGATGGCAGTGCCGAATAATGCGCCATCTATCCTTCGAGGCAACAAGCTTCGTGTATCGATGATAGATTTATATTTTTTATTTTACCGTTGCGCCACCACATGACTATTCTATACAACATTGTTAATTATTATTGCTCTTATGTTATTGACTGATCCGTCGACATGTCGTTGTTCGTATTTTGTTTGCTGATTTCTCGGTTTAAAAATAGTAGATAAAACACAACTACGAAATGATGGATTGATGAAACAACGCTTTCATCATTTTCCGGACCCGGAGTTTCTCTAATGTCTTGGAGTTCTCCGAATTTTTTAATACGCGGGTAATGTTCACTGACATTCCGTGTCCACACAGCCGAGAATTTTCGATATAGAATTAATTAAATTGTTGATATCCTACCAAGTTATTTCTAAAGTTTCTTCTAAAGACCGTTAAAAGAACTATTTAATCATCTAAATGCGGCTATATCAAAGCCAAAGCGAAACTTGTAGAAATCAACCGCCTAATTAAAATCCCCAATTTGTAATAGGTGGGTGGTTTACAATTCGGCATGAAGTCTACAGGAGTAATATCCTGAAAAATTCAATACTAGACAAAATTTTAGAAAATTTTCAAAATGAAAAATTAACTTAGGTAAACAATATTTTGTTAAATTTGCAAAATGTTGCATTTTGGCAGTTTTACCTGAATGCCTAATTATATTTAATTATTAAATTTTATTTAGAAAGTCAAAAACAGTGTTAAATAGGTAAAATTTTTTAATTTAAAAATGTCACGTTATAATTTTTTCGTGGTTTTAATTTTTTTAAATAAAAATCCTCTTGTTGGAACAGGAAAAATAAAATAAACATATTGGCGAATATACCTATTTATTATAATCGCGAACGCAACAAAAATATAATTTTTTTAGCAAAGTTTCTGCTATTATATTATTTTAATTTAAAATCATTATATAGTGTGTTCTAGATGAAGCAAATAAATGGATTTTTTATTGATCTCAGAATATTCTGTTCTGCTACCACCAACCAAAGGTAAAGTTTATAAATCAACCTTTATTTTGAACTTGATTTTTAGAAAAGAAAACAAATCGTACTAAATTTTATAAATTTAAATTTAAAAAAATCATTAATTTTATGAAATTTCAGCATAAATAAATATCTTTTTTCGAAAGCTTGCTCCTGACATTTCTTTTTTCGACGAAATATTCTGGCATATCTTGAAAATTAATGATTAATAGATAATAAGCCTCAAACTATATTCACAACTTGTATAAATTAGGAAAAATGAAATTTCATTTTAATTTTTTAATTGTTAAAAATTTACCAGAAATTCGAATTAGAAAGACCGTTCTTTAAATTTATGGTGCTGTTTGACCTTGAACATCATCGTTACTATATAAATAACAACTGTAAAATTTATTTATCATCTTTATTTAGGCAAATGTGATTATCTTATGTCCTTTTTGTGTGGCTGAATTTCGTGCTAGTTTATTATATTTCAAAATATTGCTGCTATATTGTAAAACCAAAATATAGAAAACCATTGGTAGCAGAGTTAGAAAATTAGTATATATATATATATATATATATATATATATATATATATATATATATATATATATATATATATATATATATTATATATTCGTTCGTAGGTTCGGTTTCTTGAAAACTGGCAGATCTCATTTTACATCTTCTGTGTAACTATTCAATACTATAAGTATTTTTAGGTAGCACGGCAAAAAATTTACTTTCTAGAAGTCTGAAAATTATACCATTAAGAAAAATTAAGTATTAATTTTTGATGTTTTTTTTTTGACTTACTCTTTCATAGATTATTCGCACTAAACACTGATACCATTCCCTAAAGAGGAGCGTATATAATTCGTTTCAGAAATCCACATTTTGCTTGGAACAATATTATTTTATTATCCCGGAGTATTTTTTAGGGATATTATATAAAACAATTATTTTTGTTGCAAATTCTCTTTAAAGGAAAGCCTAAAAATTAGGAACGTTTTGAGCTTCATTATATCTTATTATATATTATATATTATTTTTAAAATTTTAGGACGTATATGTAGATGCGTAAAAAGTTAGTGCAAGACATTACACATATTAAATACTCTACACAAAAAAATACGGTAACAAATTAGGTACAAAAATATGAATTCGATTATTGTATTGTCTCTAAATAATCTGCAATTATTTTTCCTATAAAATGTTTGATAAGATTGTTTTTTTAGTGAAATTATACCCTCGGGCAATAGTTTGTTTTACATCTGTTTCTACTTATATTTAACTAGCGACCCGCCCCGGCTTCGCACGGGTGCAATGCTGATACTAAATACATTACAGAAAAACTGTGACTATTTATTTTATTTTTACAACAATTATTACATCGGCCTCCGACGCGCTATTTATAGGCACGCTGCCGCCGCCCCGGTCGGCCAGTACCGCCGCAAGCGCTACTTCCCGCAATTTTAAATCTGTAATATCTTCGAAAATATTCATTTAAATCTTGTGTTGTAAAGGACCATATAGATCTATATTAAATCAACAATGTATTTAAGCTATTTAATTGGATAAGGATTAATGCTGTATTGGTTAAAATCGCTTCAAAATTTGCCATTATTTGTCGTAAAAAGTAAATGACAAAAAAATGTTATTGTGGGATATCCATAAGAGATAGACATATACCATCACGGAGTTTTCTGTAGACCTTTTCAATGTGTACAAATAATTAGTACATTATTTTGATAAATCTCGTAGGGTTCAGCCTGCGTTTGCAATGTAAGCGGAAAAAAATATGATAATTAACGACATTAGAAACCTCAAAAATAACAGTATTTCTCCACTATTTAATGGATGTTATTATACATATAAACCTTCCTCTTGAATCACTCTATCTATTGAAAAAAACCGCATCAAAATCCGGTGCGTAGTTTTAAAGATTTAAGCATACAAAAGGACATAGGGACAGAGAAAGCGACTTTGTTTTATACTATGTAGTGATTACATAAGACGATAAATTTTTCTGTCAATTTTAATTATTTTCTAACTTCAAAATATAGTTATAACAACTATATATTAAAATGTAGATTTTGTACATAAAAAATATGTGTAATACAATTATCTTAATATAAAGCATCAATATGACTTGTTTCGTAAAGAAAATCGGTTTGAAGATCCTGAAATTTCTAGTGCGTAATACTTCCTAATTTTTTTACTTAGGGTCTTTGGTTTCCAGACACTGCTGCTAAAAAATATAAGAGATTTTGACACTTGCAACCTTAAGGATTTTAACAATTAGGAAGTAAATAAGACAAATATTTTGGTAAATTTCGTAAGAAACTCCATGCTCAGTAATACATAATTTATAACTATTTTTAATATTCAAAACTTCAAATACTTTACCTTATAAAAAACTGCAAATACAATCTAATTTCACCAGCAGTCTAGGCGCCGTTTCTACGTCACCTAACCGTCCTCGAGACGTTGAACTTTTCACACACTTCAAAACACCATTCACAATGTCAATGTCACTGTTTAATTATTTTTATTACCGATTACGTATTTAAAAATTCGCGTTATACTTTAAAGAAGAACGGTAAAAAAGAAGAAACAATTGATACCGCGGCCTTCAAGAGGAAGAAGCTAAACGGAAAAACAAATGAAGAAATTTGAAGCAAATTTAAGCCGGCTATCAGTGGCTCTTCGCGACTAGCTATTGTTCTCTAGTGGACTCTAGGCCTTCCGTTGAAGAAGTAAGCCAAAAGAGTACGATCTTTGGCTTATACGCGAAGAAGAATAAGACCAAAAGACCGAACCATTGGATGGTTCTTCGGTTGCCGAGGAGCTGTCGGGGTTAACAGTTAGATGTGCTTAAGAACCTGAGGACGCTTGCATTACTTAAGTCTATTTCTAAGTAATGAAATAGCAATTATTACGGAAACATAAAACACCAAATCGCAAATTAACTTTTTAGAATCTGCTTCATGACTTGGGATGAGTATACAGTTTTTTCTGTCATTCTACAGAGTGAACATGAAATTAAAAAGACATAAACGTCAGCGTAGGCGTTTTTAAGTTAGATTTATACACTTGATAAGCCTGTACTTATATATTCATAAAAAGTAATTAAATAGGATAAAGAACGTTTTGGAAAGCTTAAGCAGTTTGTTAAAAGTTTATACAAGTAGATGGGATGAAAATATAACCAAGAAGTACACAATATTATATTTTACGGAAGAAGAAATAAAATGTTGTCAGTTAAGGCAGCCATTTTTAATATATTCCTAATAATTTTTCGTCTAGATGAGATTAACATGACGGTGGAGATAAGAGTAAAATAAGTCAAATTTTTTTTTCCTTGAAAATAATTTATTTAATTTCTACTTTTTTACATACGTTGTTTTAAAATCCAAAATTTGTTTAAAAAATTGACATAAGCTCACGTTATTCGCTAAATTCCTAGTAATAACTGTCAATCAAATTTACTGAAGTTATGCCGCAAAGTCTTGGCCAAAAATATAACGTAGTTATGTTCTCTTTTAGTAAGGGCAATAATTGATAACATCGTTGTGCACCTTAGAACATTTCTTTTCCTCGCTGGAACGTTTACGTATTCTGTTTCGCTGAATCAAATATAAAGTCTAATTTGGGTTAGTACTCCCCAATTTCTAGGGAGGCGGAGAAACATGAAATTTTGAAAATAGTATTTAATAAAGTTTTATTGTTTTTAAAAAATTTTGAAACATTCAAGTCAGCTGTATTTTCATATTGCAAAACAGTATTAAATTAAACTACTACATTTATCTTGTCTCCCTCCTCCTGTAATAACTATTAAGACTTTATCAATCAATAAATTCGTGTCCGTTCTTCATCCGACACTGCACCTAAATTATCTGAGAAAAAATTTAAATGGGTATGTTAAAAATGTAGGGGAATGTAGATATTTTATTTTTCCCATCTTTCGTCACTACTTCTCCTGAATTTCAGATAAAAACCGATACCACGAAGTAAAAAGAGAAAATTAAGATAAAATATTTTTTTTTAAGAAAATTGGAGGAGTTTCTTGGACTATACTCATATTTTTGTGTAATTAAAATATTTATTTCTCAGCCATAATAAATGAAAAGGCTAGAAAGAAAAACAGTAATTAAAAGTTTTCTTCAAGTTATGTACCTAAAATTACCAAAAATACCAATTTTTAACAAAAGTATCCGTTATATTTCCAAAAGTTAGAAAATATTATGCTCATTTGTAAATTTTAAAAGATTTACAAAGATGTTGTGACAAATAACCCAATAAATGTTAATTTCTATATTTAATTATTTAAAAATGTTAATCGTGGAGAGAAAAATATAAATTATTTTAACTATAGGGTCACCGATGTTCTTTTAAGTCAGGAGATATCTTATAACTTATTTCAGTTCTTAGGTCTTTGTGTTTACTGTGAGGTGGTAGTTTTTGTTTGCTATTATTATTTTATTCTATTAAGCTAGATTGTAGATTGTTGATTGCCTCTATACAGCACTTCGACCTATAAGATATTTTGTACCCTGATATAAAATAAGCCCGGGATATTTGGACTTTTCATGAAGTCTACTATTCTTCTGGGAGGTGGAAACTTTACTTTTGCAGACTTTAAGGACACCTTTTAGGAATTTAAATCTTTTGCAGAACGGTGCCATGCATTAACATAGCAGATTTTCTTCTTTTCCGCAGAAACGGACATCACTTTCAGTACAGTGTCCTGTGAAGACATTTATTATTACTTGTACATATCTTTGTGAGAGATCAAGAAGCATTTTGACATTCTTCGGCAATGGTTTTATTAACTTTTTCGCTTCTCTGAGATCAGGCGTCTTATTCCACCTTAATTTTATCTATTTTTGTTCCCAACTCCGACGCTCTTCCTTTATGTGGCTTTTGGCAGTCCACAGAAAGGCTCCGAGCCAAGAAAAGGAGTTTTTACAATGTTACCGCTTCCTTGTTTCCCTTGATTCCCTTGTGACCTGGCATCCACATCAGGGTTCCCGTGTTGTTCCTTGCCAATTTGTTTAGGGTTTGCATGCAGTCTAAGTCAACTTAGATTTATAGGTGTTTGACCTGAGACCTTTAGCATTGCTTGGTTATCTGACAATATGTATATTTTCACCTTCTTAGTGTTTCTATTGAGACACTCATTAGGGCAAATGGGGATTGAATGCATTTCTGCTTGGAAGATGGTGGATATGTCTCCTAGGGACCTAGCAAATCCAAAACTTGAGCCTGATACTCCCGCTCCAACCCATTCTTTTATCATGGACCCGTAAGTAGACCATACCATTGAATCCATCTCTAGTCGAAGTAATTCCTCTCCGTTCGCTTTATAGCAGTCAGGTAGTACTTCATAATTCATGTCAAAACCGTACCTGATAGACATGCTATCTGTTGCTTTTGATATGTATTCTGTTGGAATTGTAACTAGAATCTTGATATGTCCAACAAAATTTTCAAGTTTTAGGCTTTCTGTTTCATATAGCTTAAGGACATCTTTGAAGTTTTTTTTGAGCTGCTACTTGTTGTATCGTGAGACGTCATACTAAGGAGGCATACATGACCATAGGTTTGATGATCGTTTCATATGATCACAAGATCATTTTTGACATCAAACTCTAGGTTTTCCCAAAAATTTCTTTAGCACATCCAGCTTTCCCGTGTTACTTTTTGTAGAATCTTTTGAATCTGGCTATTCCAGATCAGTTTCTGAGCTATTATTACTCTTAGATATTTAGCCTCTTTAAATATTATACGTGATGAGACATTAAAGAAATACATAATATCTCCTCTTTTTTTTTTCAAATCCATTAAAAAGTAATCGCTCCATTTTTATATCTATAGTCTTGTAGAACGTAAGTTAAGTTACCGTTAGGGAGTAAGTGTCGTAGTATTTAGGCTTCAACAAAAGAAAGGAATCTTAAAAATGATTCGCTTGTGTATGACGTGTCCAATTTTCGACACTTTTAGGGAGTATTGGAGTTTTTATCAAAGATAGAGTGTTTCGGTTTCCACTTTAGTTTCCTACTTTTTAACGAAACGAAAGATTCATGTGTCATGGCTACCTTAGTTTTTAATCTACAGAATGATTTTGAACATCTTCGTTTTTTAGGCAAGTCTCGTATTTCCGTTATGCACTAATTTGTCAAAAAGATAAAAACTGATATTCATACAACTTTTTACGTAGAGTTCAGTGGCGTAGTCAGTTTTTTTCTGAAAAGTTTAGTTTTTGAGATATTAACCAAACTTATGCTTTTTTAAACAGGACACCCTGTACATTATTTTAGATATCGATTAAGTATAATTTAGGCTTTTCACAAATATGTAATGTGTTTATATTATTTTCAAAAACAAGGTCAGAATTCGATATTTTCGATAATTTACTTTATTTGTAACAGTAGGCCATGACCAATTTATAAGAAATAAAAGGCAGATGTTCAAAACTTCACAGTTTTGTCAGATTGTTATTATTTATGAAATATTTTTGTTACGTAGGTGTTTTTATTTTACTTTTTATTTATTTTGCATTTATAATGGCCGTTTATAATAATTATGAAAAGTATGATATGTTAGTATGTTTTATACAAAGCAGTGAAAATCCCCAAGAAGCTTCTGAATTATAAGGTACCTGGGTCGAATATGGCCACCTTAAGGTTTGTTATCCTTTTTTTTTTTATAATAATAAAGCTAAAAAAAACAAGTTTTAGCATTTGTTCATGAAGAGTGGCTATTTATCTTTATAACAAAGGCAAAAAAATACAAAGACATTGAACGATAAATAGTATTTTCAACAGTTCTTAAAAAAATAGAAATTGGCCATATTTCCGACGGGGTAGGTAAATGTGACCATATATGTGACTATATTTACTGTATGAATTTACTTGTTTAAAAACTACTGAATAAACTGAAATAAAAATGGATATTATGTTTTAATAGAGCATTTATTTAAAAGATATTCTTTGGGCGACATTCAGTACAAATAAAGAACAATTTTCAACAAGTAATATAAATTTAAAGATATCAAAATCAACAATGAGATTGAAACGATAAGTTTTTCTTAATTAAACTTAAAATGCTCCACATAGTTATACTTATAGTAAATCAACAGAATTATCAAAAAGAAAACGTAACATTTGATATCCTTCATAGGTAAATCACAATGATATTACAAACTAGAAAAAAAGTAGGTAAACCTAATGAAGTACGTAATTAGTCCTGACTGCACCGAGTGCATAGAAATTTATCAGTATCTTCTTTTATTAACCCAACGTAGTCTTCATGGACATACGTTTTACATAAAAAGCATGGTCTCATGTCTGCTACTCTATCCTCCTTGCAAACGTAATTATACCAAGAGACTTTATATTTTTTAGAATGTCCTTTACCTTTTTGTTTAGAAACCTTAGAAGTTACTGCTTCACTCTTGTTCATTTTAGCAGAATGTTGTTTTCTTTTTTGGGAAGAAACTTTAGATGGGCCTGGAATATTTTAAATTTTTTGTTTAGAAGCATTGGATGGTCCTGGCTTATTATTTTTCTCTGTAAACATTGATTTTATTAGCTCCTGTGCCAGACTATTAATAGCTTTTGCCCTAGGTGTAGTTTTTGGGCTTGACATTTTCTCCGGAGTTTTTAAAACTTCACAAAAAGATGAATATGACTCATTAAGTGTTGTAGAGCAGACTTTTGATTCAGTTCTCCAGTCTCTATTATTCTTGTGTTGCTTTAGTTTGGATAAAGGAACGTCATCGCTACTATCGGAATCGTCATAGACACTTGGCTGGGGCTCTATAAAGTTCGATCTATCTACTTGAGTTGGGTGCTGTAGATTATTATCAGAGGCGTTGTCTAGAATGGCAGCACAACGATATGCATTATTTGACAATAGATGATCACTTGTCTGGGAATCTTTTTGAACTAGATGCAGTACCTTTTATTCAGCCGCGTGGCAAAGCATGCGTCAAAGAAAACAGAGAGAAAGAAAAGAAACAAATGAGTTATTTTAAGCAGCAGCAACAATTTCATCATCTTGTAGAAAAATAGAGAAAAAAATTGGTATAGCAAAATCTGACGCTGAAAGAATTTTGAAAAAGTAAATACGATCCATATAAATTTAAAATAGTGCAACATTTACACCCAGGCGATGATGAGCGCCGAGTAACGTTTTGTCAATGATATTTAGAACAAATCCGCACCAACGAGTCTTTTCGCAGATTTGTCTGACTAATGCTAATTTTCAAGTGCGGGAATTTTTAATCGTCACAACATGAGGCATTGATCTGCAGAAAATCACCATTTAATTTTTGCAAAGGCACAACAAGGGCGTGTCGGGGTTGATGTCTCGTGTTTTATTTTGGGCCGACACATAGCTTACAGGATGTATGAAGGGGGTCTCACAGTACGTAGATACCTAGAAATCCTTGAGGAAATTATTCTAGAATTGCTTGAAAATATTCCATTGGCCTATTTCACTTCCATTTATCTTCAATAAGACGGTGCCCCGAGCTACAACTCTGGGCTATTAAGGCCATTTTTGGACAATAACTTTCCTCAAAGATGGATAAATACCAATGGGCCAGTGAGATGGCCTCCACGATCTCCCAATCTTTCCGTTTTGAATTTTTTTTCGTGGGGATTTTATGCAAAATCAAGTGTATAAGACTTGAGATTCTTTTAAACGCAATTAGAAGAATAACAAAACTGTGCCGGTATTGTATTCGAGAAATTGGCCGTCATTTTGAACACTATCTTTAAAACAACTATTGGTTGCTTTTAATTTCAGAGTTTTTTGTTTTTGTTACTTTAGTTTTATGAAATAATGTTTTGTTGCAATCAAATTTCAATATTCTGGTTTTAAAATAACAGTGTTGTTTAAAGTGAAAAATGTGATACTAATTAAATGTTTACAATTGAAAATATAGAAAAACTTTAAAATTAAATTTTAAAGTGTCTAATTTTTGGTATAATCATTATTGTCAAAATTTTACATTTGTTTCTTATAGATTGGCCATGGCCTACTATTACAAAAAAAAAATAAATTATTGAAAATAGCGAATTCTGACCTTATTTTTCAAAATAATATAAACACATTACATATTTTTGAAAAGCCTAAATTATATGTTATCAATATCTAAAAAATATACAGGGTGTTCTATTTAAAAAATCATAAACTTGGTTAACATGTCAAAAACTAAACTTTTTAGAGAAATCTACTGCGTCACTGAACTATACATAAGAACACTATAAAAATCAGTTTTTACCTTTTTGATAAATGCTATTCCTTTCGTTAAAAACTAGAACACTCTATCTTTGATAATAACTTCAATGCACCCTAAAAGTGTCGAAAATGGGACACCCCGTAGATTTTAAGAAGAATCGAAAACAGTTAGATATGTTTAAGAACTTAAAAACGTTTGCATTATTTAAAATTACTTCTAAAAATAATTATTACGCTAATATAAAACCCCAAATTGCAAATTAATTAACTTTTGAGAATTTTCTCTATAATTTAGGATGAGTTTACAGTTTTCTTCGTCATTCTGTAGGGCCCATAAGGAATTAAAAATATATAAGCGTCAGTGTGGGCGCATTTAAGTAAGATTTAAAGACATAATTATTCCGCATTTATAAAGTAATTTAATAAAAATTTGCGTCGAAAAGGATTTGTTAAATTCTTTATAATAGAATCATGAACGAGATTATAGAAAATGAATACGTATTTCGGTCAATTTTCATTCCGAATAGGGAGCAAAATTTTATTAGTAGAGAAACAGAAAAGTTATGGTACTAGGTATGAAAGAAGTGAGAGACTGTTGAGCTTTACCGAACAACAAAATCTATTTGTAATAAACAGATTCATTAAAAATGGATCGGGCAAAGTTTGGGTGGATAAACGCCAAATAAAACCGGTTATATTTTATGAATGAATGAAGGTGGCGATACTTGATCATCGATGCCTAGGTCTCGTTCGGCCCTTTACATCCCATAATAGCTGGAAGTCACTGGAGGCCGATCACCTTTGAGAATTTAAGCAGCTTTGTTAATTGAATTTGCCTAATTGATTTCGGTAACAAATATATATCTCCGAAATACCTCTCACTCTCTTAATCCATTGATTACTGGGCACTCTCTGAGAACATGGTCAACAGTCTCAGCTTCCTCCAGACACCATCTGCACGTCGGATCATTTGCCACACCAATCTTGTGAAGAAGGCCCCACGATTCGCTGTTCTTTCCTTCCTAAGGAGAGAAGCTCCCTACTAAGCCGTGTACTATGTCCACTTATATGTCCTTTGGCTTACTTCATTCCAGGAGCTCTTCTGTACGATTTAATAAATTTACTTTGCAGTAAAAATTTTAGTTTTCTTTTGTCAACGGCAGTTGGGACAGGTAGAATTGGTTGGGTCCATATGATTCAATTGCGGACCTTATCCTCGCAAGGCGGTCCGATTTTTTATTCCCGTATATACCCGAGTGACCGGATCCCACACGAGTCTGATTATGCTGACGTTCCTTGTCAGACTGTTCAGTACATCCTTACACACAGACACTAGTCGCGAAGTTACCACACTGGACTTCAGTGCCATTATCGTAGCCCTATTCTATGAACATATGTTTATTACCCTATTCCAGCATAGGTTTCTATTACAGAGATGACCACACTGCAGAATAGCATAAATTTCCACTGTAGAGATCATCGCATGATATTCGAGAGAGTAGAATTCTCTAACTTCCGTGCCCTTGCCTAACACTCTGGCTACAGCTCTTTTATCTTGTCCAGATTCATCTATAAGCCACTAGTATCCATTTCTTGGAAGATTTTGCAACTCCTACCAATCCTACCTACTTGGAAAAAGCGGCGCCATGTAATCTGTTTTCATGGTGAGTGATGGACTACACCACACTTTTCCAGACACCTGAGTAGCCTCCCATTTCAGTTCCGAGCCCATAGCCTTCAGGGCCTCGATCTCTATGAATGAGTAAAATGAACGTAGATTCAACAGGATCTTCAGAGTCGTAGTGGGGCAATCTTCATCGCACTCATTATTCCCACACAAGCCATTCCTTGAACTTTGTCAAGTTAAAGACGGTCTTTGCGCTTTATCTACTAGGCCGCCATACAATATCGGCGTACGTGATCATGGGGCGGATCACCATAGTATATATCCAAAATAACTCTTTCGGTGTCAGCTCCCATCTGCACCCAATGATTCATTTATAAGCCCATAAAGCACATATGGCCTTCTTGGTTCGAGCCTCAATGTAATCATTACAGCTCAATCGTGAGTTCATAATTACCCCCAGATCGACCATTCGACAGTGCGTTTTCGACTCTTGTGACGAGTTAATGTTGCTCCGTGTCTTTGGATTTTCCTGCCTGATAGGCAAATTGTAAAGGATTTAAGGAACACTGCACCATTATTTCTTCCTTGATGTGTCAGTTGACCAACTTTTCCAGTGTCCTTAATAAGGCTAGTAGGGTGGAAAGACCTAGAGTTTGTGTAGTCTGTTTTTCTGCCTTGGGAATAAAGACTACTTTTGTTTCCTTCCACGCCTTCGGCTTGTATCCCAAGTTCACACATGAGCGCAATACTTTTACTAGATGGCTTATTATAATATCGTAAGAATTTTGTTGTAAGGCTGGGAATATATCATCCTTACCAGGTGACTTGAAGGGGCAAAGGTTTCCATTGCCTATTTCACTCTTTCATATGTTGCTATCGTTTTAAATAACTTGTAGTCATGATGTGCTAAGTGGATTTTTTGTTGTTCATCAAATTCTCCCTCATACTGATTTGAGCTTGGAAAGCACTCTTAGTAGCTCACCTAGGGTCCTCACTTTTGTCATGGTTTGACCTCTTTCAGACAGAGCTAGTGCTTCAATTAGATCAACAGGATCTCTAGACAGTATTTTGCAGTGCCTGGATGCTGAGGGAATACTTTCTACGCTCCTCGTATTATTTCTTTCACATGTATATCTGTGAGTCCCTTATTGGTGTCTTGTATTCTCTCTGAGCAGTTTTAAATTGTTCCTTGTTAAATTCAGTTCAGTATTGTGTGTGAGTCTTATTTGATACCTAGCTTCAGCTGAACCCCGAAGTGCATCACTGATATGCTTCTTAGCGATGTCCACAACGGCTTCGTCATGGTATCTCGACAAAGACCCTACGCTGCTACCTAGTTCCTCCCGAAAGAGATCCCAGTTTGTAGTCCCAGGGTATCATTATTTCACTACTGCTACGTCTTGCTTAACGTTAATTTTAAATAGGAGTTATCGGTAATTAGACAGCGAGACTTATGCACTAACTTCACACTTCTTCACTAAGTTCTGCATATTTGAAAAACAAATAGTTAGATCTATGGCAGACTTTTCTCTACTTGTAAAGAAAGTTCCCTCTGTTAATAAATTCCAGATGGTTAATGTTGAGGAAGTCCAACAAATCCCTCTTCTGGGGTTGATATTCCTGCAGCCCCACAGAATATGGTGCGCATTGGAATTGCAGCCCGAACAAAGTGATAAGTATTCCCCCTCACAATATTTTACCAAGTTCACTATCTCCGGTGGTGGACTATCCTGTTCTGTAGGGAACAATGTCGATGCCACAACATAACTCTCACTAGATTTAAGAGGGATTCTCACCACTACCAAGGAGGAAACAAAGATGAAATTGTGAAAAGAATAGAGTTCTTTTGGAACTTAAAGATTCTGGCACACTAGTTGGTGGCGGCAGGCATAAGAGAGCTTCGCGGTGCGAGCCAACAATAGAAGTAAGCGCACTAATCTCCAAGATGACAGCTCGAGCGATGAAGAATTTAAAACCATCGAAGCCTCGGATGCAAGTGATAAGAAACCGCGCACAGTCAACAAACGTAAGAGGAGTCGCGCCAAGAAGGGCTTTTCTGAAGAAGATGAAGTTAGTATCAGTGGGGCGTTGTCCGATGAAAATGATGATTTATCTAAGACAAAACGCAGAAAATTCGTTCCTTTGAGTTCTTATTTTTGAATTATAAACCAGGTTCTAGGGTTGCTCATCCCGCAGAACCTTGACCCCTGATTTTGCTACTATTCAGCTAGGGCTCCTGCATTAGAGTTAGCTGAATTTTATCTAATGGTCAAATAATTGTCCAAGATTTAGATGTATTTACCACTTTACTACCAGAAGTGATTATAGACATGTAGGAGCGAGGATAATATTAAATGTTAGAGTTAAAATAACTAAAATAATTAAATATCAACAAATACAAAGAAATTCATTAAAGGAAAATAAAACACCTGTCAGTTAAACTAAATCCACTCAGAAAATGATAATATCTAAAAATGAGATGAATAAACCAAAAGCTTGTAAAGAAGAAAAACTAAAAGAAGAAATAAAAATGTTAATAGACAAGCTCCGGGATTACAAATGAAAAAAAGAAATACCGAAGAGTTTAGAAGACTATTAAGACAGACATATAGCATCGGGACGACTTTCACATCGCGATGCAACACTACTTGTATATGGTAGATACACTGAAACCAACACACTCTGAAAAGTCAAGGAATTTCTTAATTGTATTTCCAAAGCTGTTTGTCAATTGCTTTTAGTAGGGAACAAATATGAGTCACTGTTTTAACTTAAATATATATTGTATATAATTCTTAGCAACTCCACCATCTTCCTACAAAATTTAACATTATAATTCTTGGTATTATGTGTAGCTCATTTACACGAGGAAAGAATGTAACCTTTTTTCATAGTTAAATAGGATGATGTATGATAATTCATCGTTCATCTAAATAATGAAAATACTAGTAACTGTGTAGACAAGATTATTTTGAGTAAACCGACAAGTTAGAGCTAACACTGGAATTGGTTTCACGAAGCCAAAAAGAGATGAGCTTTTAGCCCAGCGAATAACATGACTTTGACTCGTATTGAAAGCTACAGATATAGACAATTAATTCACGGAATCCATAAAAATATACACTGTGTTGTTCTGCAGCCGATTTATTGTGACACATTCGTTAAATACTTGTAAATAAAACACTGTTTGCTTTTTAATGTTTCAGTAGCTTAATAGAGTTAAACTCTATATATGTTTCGCTTTGTAAAGGCTTCTTCAAGAGTAAATTTAATGCTAAAGTTAAAGATTTTTTTTTATATTTTGATATCCCCAATATTTTACTGTCTATTTTAAGGAACCTAATTTTATTCCTGTAAATCTGGGAAGGCGAGTATTATGAGAACGTCAAATATACCTATATTAGGGTTGAAAGAAAGTCTTGTTGGTCCTTGGTAGCCAGATATAGTTTTTTTAAGGATTTTTTTATTTGAAGTTGCTGTATTGAATTGAATCTTTCGCTTTTATTTTCGAAATGTAATATTGTTTAAATCTATGAAATGGTTATGATTTATACAATGAGAAGACATTCCTAAATTTTTATATTATTTAAAATTGCCGTTATATGTTCTTTAAGTCTAGTTTTTATACTTCTAACACTTTGACCTACATATGTATTTATTTTATTTGTTTATTTCATCTTTATTGTTAACTAACAACCTACCCACATTCAGCTTATTTATACATATAGTTTTACACACTTTTATGATAATTTTATGACTAAGTTTACAAATTTGAAGTGAGCTTCTTTGGGTTATAAACATTATAGAATTCTTTTTTAATTTTTTTTTCTTTAGTATACTGCCGATTAGTTTTTTTTTTGTAACTGTGGTTTCTTGCGCTTTCTTTAACAGTGCAGGTTATTTATCGAAGTTTCTTTTATTTATTGGAAAAGGTTAAGTCTATATAATAAACTATAAGATGCAAATAATTTTATCTGCCAAGACTGGTGTGATGTATGATATATATGATTTGTGTAATTGTGTCTGTAGTGGTGGATTTTCTATAAATGTCAAATTCTAAGTTTTTATTTATTTTTCTGATATTAATAGGAAAAAAATAAATTTCATTATTTTTGCGTTTTTCCATTGTAAATTGAGTTTTATTATTAAATGAGCTTAGGAAGCATAAAAACTGACCTATATTACTCTCTATACCATCTCAAATACAAAAAAAACATCGTTTATATTTATTTTCCAACAAAAACCATTTTGATGATTGGATTGTTTGAATTAAGTTATGACTTTTCGAAATTGGCCGTGAAAACTTTTTATAATGAAAGCGTAAATCGGAAGCCCATCGGAAGTATATCTTTTGGCTGATAGATTTCATTATTAAACTGAAAATAGTTTTGAATCATGCAAACTTGTAATGCGTTATGGAGTTCAATTCAGTCTAGCACATAATAGGAGGATGTCAAGCATTTGTCGTATTGGAGTGCAAGGAGAGGTACGATTCAGTCGCCAAGATCATCGACCAAGAGCTGGCAGAGAAACTGAAACTTTGCAGGTACGGAAAGTACCATACTATAAATACAACTCGGAGTCTTTACTGGAGAACGACGAACTTAAAAGGGATCGAACTGTGCCTATAGATCATATAGTTGAACATAACATTTTAGTATATAAAACATCCAAGCGAGCACTAATAATTGAAGTCGCCATCCCTAACAACAATCTAAAGGACAAACATATTGAGAAGATCGCCAAATACAGAGACCTGGAGATGCAAATACGCAGACAGTAAGGAATGAATAGCGTCCGGACGATCCCAATAATTCTATTAACAACCGACGTCGTATCGAAGAGTATTCTGCCTAATATTAAGAACTGGTTTTGGATCTAGATCCATTTAGGAATCTTAAAGTGAACTTACGAGTCTGGCAAAGGACAACAAAATGCTACAGTAGGTCAGGACACGGGGGCATACATGGAAATGAAAAAGCGAGAGCTGGCCAATCATCTCAACATATTGGCCTGGAACTGGCTTTTGGGATATTATGGCGTGCGGCACGAGAAGCTGTCAAACAATGAATCAGAAAAGAGCACAAGAACCATTCAACCTTTAGACAGGGACTGAATCACTGCAAGGTTTTTATCGGGAACCTGAGCCGAAATTAGCAAGGAAACTACTTCAAATGAGTAGGAACAAATTAAGGGTAATTATAGATATAATGACGGGATATATGACCATCAAAGTTCATCTAAATAAAATGAACCTATACAATGGAGATCTTAGCTGCAGGCTATGTGGTCAAGCTAAGGAAAAGGTAAAGTACATCATATGTGACTGGGAATCACTAGATACAAGGAGACAACAAACTTGTGGGTCAACAAACTTAAATCCGAGTGAAATACACACTCACTTCTTAGCGTACTTGCATAAACTGGTTCAAGAAGCTAGGTTAACAAAGTAGTTGTAAGTGTAGGGTGAGCACATTAGACCTATACTGGCCGCAGTATATCCGGCTTTCGGTCGGACTCAAGAAAAAAATTGGATTGGGTCTTAGCGAATACCTCTAGAAGGCCATGCAGAAGGCATGCCTACATTGGACCGCTCGAACTGTCCGGAGGTGTTTGGGAAGTGCGCAAGATCATAACATCAGCAGTATATGGGTAATATATATGTTATATGCGATTCTACGCCTATGTTATAACTAATAACCTGTTCATTGGCCACGGCGTCAGATTTCTCAATAACAACTAGAGAGTTTTCCAATTAAACAAAATCAGTAATGTTGCAATACTTGAGTACGTGACTTTTCATCATGCAAACTTGCTATAGGGAAAATATTAATGCTTTCCTTTTTAGTTGTTAAGTTGGTGATAGTAAACATGTAGATACTAATTCTGTAACTTCGATAATTTAAGTATAAAAATAATTCTTTAAATAAATAAAATAATTTTTTAAAAAAAGTTTTGTGAAAAAAGAAATATAAAAGTTGACGTAGTCGGTAAGATTCGTTTACGTTGGCAGAAAAAAAAGATAATCTCACGGCTAATGGCGAATCCCAATCCCTTGAAATGAAGGAAGAACCAAAGTAGGCGATCTCATTCAATGGCAAAGAAAGGAATACCTGGTGAAGCCCCTGGTTCCAAGCAATGGAGAACAAGACGACCGACGCTCATGCACATAGTTACGTAAATTAAATCGAATCATCTCATTACCATTATATTTTACGAAGTAATTTGTTGAAATTGCCTCTTAATTATCCAATATTATCACAATGTTTCATATTTTTCTCTCAAAATTAACATATTATAGTTAGTTTTTCCTGATATTTTTTTAATTTATATAAACCAAATGCCGGAGACACGTTCAACCGCGGTGGTAAAACCGAGGAAAAAGAAACTCTGGAACCTCTCAAATTTTCAGAAATATTTTCTGTTTTCCCTGAAATCGACGGAGATCAGATTTCGTTGGATACATTTTTAATTGCATGAACTTACGCCAATGACATGGCCATAAGTAATGAAAAAATCTTTTAGTTATTCATATTAAAAATAAATTAAGAGTTACAGCCGCTTAATTAGTAAACTCGCGAAATCCACAATAGTATATAGAAATAAAAAGAACCTGTTAAACCTTCATTTTGAAGATTCTCTTGATCTATCATCCCTCATTCAAGATCTTCAGCGTTTGAAACAACTCCAAAATGAATCACCCTTGAACTTTTTCAATTGATTACAAATGCTTAATTCCAAGATGCACGCAAATATCCAAAAGTGGAATAGCATAAGAGCTAATGAAAAGAAAGCACAAACTAGCTTAATCGATACCATGAACCTTAACACCTTTCTAACTGGTTTAGAACCACGCCTTGGCCAAATTATTCGTGCCTGAAATCCCAAAAACCTTGTAGATGCCCCAGCTCGAATCCGGCGAGAATTTCAGTTTTCGTATTTCGAAAACCAAAAAATCAGCAAATCACCAGCAATTTCTAGACCCCCAATACAAGCCAGAAAATTTTCAAACCAACCCCCGAAATGTCATAACTGAAAACATTTAAGACACCTTATAAACGAGTGTCGAATCCAAATAACGCATAGACCTAACTATTGTAATATTAATCAACATTTTCAAAGGCCTCCACAAAATTATATTTTTTCTCAACCCACCAATATTCTGATGATCTCTCTCTGCGATCGAGTGATGACTATCAAAATTCAAATTTTTGCACTCTCCTGAACCACAATTACCCCCCGAATGAGACTACCCCGATAATGGACTCTTTAGACACCATTCAAGACCAAATAAACAATATAAATCTGGACGATATGAATCCGAATTTAAATTTCCCAGAACAGAAATTCTTTTAAGCTAATTTCTTGCTGTTAATCCAAAAACCTTTACAATATTCATGACTCATCTAACAAATGTAAACTACTTATCTATACCGGACCATCCAAGAAATAACCGATCAAATATCAGGTTTTTATATACGATCTCGACATAGAATTTGACGGAATATTAGGCTTAGTTTTCTGGGACAATATCAATGCAAAATAGACGTTAACATTACAAATTTTAAAACAGTTCCACTACACAAAGCAGATTCCCACTTTACACAATTAAAGAAACAGACAAATAATAACACCCGGAATATAATTTCTATACAGGGTCGAACCGAACAAATATTTAATCTTAATTGCGATTAATCAAATACAGACGCTATATTAATTGGTCAAGAAGAAAAATGGGTTGGCTTCCTCTACGCGTAAATAAAAACGGAGAATTTCTAACAATCATTATAAATGCGAACGTAATACCAAAAACTGTTGATTTTCTTGAGCTGAGATGCATAAAAAGGAAGTTAAAATACAAATCGGAAAAATGTTAGAGCAAAACATTAGCCGGCCATCTGTGTCACCTTGGTCTTCCCCTATATGGTTGGTGCTGAAGAAACTGGATGCACCTAGAAAACAGAAATGGCGTGTAGTTATTGACTATGGCAAGCTAAATGAGATAATGTTGGACGATAAGTATCCACTCCCTAACATTTCCGACCTTTTAGATCAACTTGGAAAGTGCCAGTACTTTTCTACCCTTAATCTTACATCTAAATTTCGCCAAATTGAGATAAGTCGCAGCGATATTCCTAAAACTGCTTTTTCTGTCGACAGTCACCACTACACATTTGTTCGTATGCCTTTTGGTTTAAAAATACTCCGTTTATCTTCCAAAGAGTCATAAACAATATTTTACCTTGAATTTAAAACGAGCGTTGCGTTGTTTACATGGACGACATCATTATATACTGTCCTACTATCCATGAACACATGAATAGTTTTAATGATGTTTTTTCAAGTGGCTCCTTAAAGCCAGTCTCAAAATTTAACCCGGTCAATGCGAATTCTTACGAAAAGAAGTGGCCTATTTTGGACATATTGTCATTAAAGATGGAGTAAAACCAAATCCCCCCAAAGTAGAACGTATTAAAGAATCTCCCGAACCTAAAATACCAAAGGAAAGAAAGTACTTTCTTGAACTGGTAGGCTACTACTGCAGCTTCATACCTAACTTTCCAACTTCTCCAAAAATATGCTGAATTTAATTTCAATGTAAATTGTAAAGCATCATTCGAAAATCCTCAGGCTCTAATTTCCGACCTAATTTTAATTTACCCTGAACTCGAAGAGTCATTCCTTCTTACAACAGACGCGAGCGCGTTTACAATTGGTGCCCTTCTCTTCCAGGGACTTGTAAGAAGAGCTCTTCCTAGCGTTCACATCTAGGACGCTGCAGCGCAGAGGCAGAGTACTTTACGATTAAAAGAGAACTATTTGCCATAGTCTGGGCCATTAAGCACTTTCGCCGTTATCTTTTTAGTAAAAATGTGCCCTTATTACAGACCACATACCCTATTTTCGATAAAAGAACTCGGAAGTCGACTAGCAAGGTTGCGTCTTAAACTCGAAGAATACAGCTACAAGATTGAGCACAAACCTGGAAAGACAAATAAAAATGCCGATGTACTCTCCAGGATTAAAATAAATCATTTTAAAGAGTGCGCAAACCTACAGTCAAAAATAACGACCTTTTTATCAAACGAACAAGATGACGACCGGAAGACGAAGCCACAAGCACTTCTAAAGGGGACGAAGATCTTAACGACTATCAAATAAGGAAAGAATATAACAAATTTGTGGAACTCTATAAAACAAGATCTTTAATCGACTACTAAAAAATAGAAACATCAAATACACAACTTTCGGATAAAACCTAGAAAGACATAGTCACCATCTTTTGGTAAGATAAATTACAAGATTTACACCATAAAATAATGAACGACATATTCTAGGCAAATTTTTAATATCAAACAACAGCTAATAACATAGTTAATAGCAAGTCCGTCAAAAATAGAAATTATTTCATCGTACCACTCCCTTTCGATCCAGAAACTATAGTTCACCACCTATTTTATGTTCTTTATAAAGCCCAAAATGAGCTTATATCGAAAATAACCTCGAACTCACAATTTTAGAAACACTACCTTATATATTTTCAGACAGAGATTTAAAATTTGCCAAGATCTAGGTAATTCACCTTCTGAGGATGAAATCTCACATATTTTAGATCACTGCCACCGAGGAAAAACTAATTTATACGGGACATTAAATGAGACCGTACGACGTATAAAAGAAAAATATACATGGCTTAATCTCATTAAGGACGTCGAAAATTATTAAAAGCCTGTGAAATATGTCAAAAGGTCAAAATATGCAGTAAAAACCTGAGCAAATCTTTAGTTATAACGAAAACACCGGGAGTACCTTTCGAATGGATCAACATAGACATTTTCGAATATCCCATTCAACATCATGCACTCGCCATAATAGACAAGCTAACCACACTTACATAAGCTTACGGTATCCGCGACAAATCAGCCAAGTAGATAGTAAATACTCTCCTGGTATTTTTTAATATTATGACATTCCATTAAAGATAGTATGTGACCACGAAAGTTCAATAATTCCCTCTGCCACTTTTTCGAAATATGATTATGTTTTACGTACGTTAGCCACTCTCAGTCGAATGAGTCGCTGGAAAGATTTCACGCTATACTATCTGAAATGATCCGTGCAAATCTCACAGAAACCCCCAAAGAATATCCATTTAACGTATAACACTATGCGGTAATATGTTATAATAATACGAAAAACAACACCCACAGATTCACTCCTTACGAGCTCCGAATACTCCTGAACTTCTCCAAGGTAGTGTAGCATATTTTTCTTGTAGTAATAAAGTTCATGTTGGTTTTTCTTCGCTAATTTTCCGTTTGTCTTATTCTTAATACTATTTTGGGCTAGGCTTTTGTTTCCATCTACTTCCTTAGCTCGTAGTGTTGGCTGTATCTATCTGTTGTCTGATCCTGTCGTATCGCAAGTATATCAGTATTGTAATTGTCAAATAGTTGAGTTATTTTTATATCTTACAGACTTCTAAAAGAAGGAGGTTCTAAGTTCGACAGTTCTTACGTATCTATGTCGATAACTCCGGAACATTGGCACCGACTTAAATTTTGTGCGTAATGCTCAGAAAGTTGCTGGGGTCTTTTAATATCATTTTGATCGAAATTGATTAAGTAAAATTTAGAATGGTGGTGACAATATGGCAGACAAAAAATTAGTTTTATTTGTTTTTTTCCCAAAATGGGTCGGGGGGAGTTTTCGGCGTCGTGCAAAATCAATGTAAAATTATTTTAAAAAATTCAATATGACGGATCCAATATGGTGGATTAAAAATTTTACATATCTCGATTTGTCCAAAATTAGTATTAGGGGGATTTTAGGGGCGTAAATTATTTTAAAAAAATTCAATATAGCAGACTAAAGATATCACTTTATTCGATTTTATTTAAAATTGGTACTGGGAGTCTCTGGTATCAATAACGAATTTAAAATTATTTTTAAAAATTGGGTATAGCTATCTAAAAATTTTGTTTTTTATCCCAAATTAGTACTAGAGGTTTTTGAAGGGTGTAAACTAAGATTATATTAAAAGTTAAACGTTAATTTTTTGAAATTCAATATGATGGAAAATTTAAGCTAATCACGTTTTTTCAAAGTTGATACTGAGGGACTTTTTTACCTTTTACAATATATTATGTTATTTTACTTTTTTCCGATTTTGTCAAAAACCGATGTTGGGGGTTCTTCAGGCGTATACTAATGATTATAAATTAATTTCTTCTCAATATGCAGGATATGTATTTGTATATAAACGTTAATGTAACTTGTCGTATATAAAATTTACTATTTCCTAACGGGTTTCAAAAGAAAAAAATTTTTATTTGATTCCCTGCACTATCGAATGCCCCTATAGAATTAGTACTCGTATATCGTTAGAACTTGGTTCCGATGGATTGAATGCTTTATAACGTAATAATATTTTTATTTATATTTGGAAAAGTGTTAATAAATAGAAGATATTTTATTTTTTGGTACATACACCGATTCTATGCTACCCTTTTCTAATCGAATTATTTAAACTAGTATAACATGCCAATCAGTACGTCAAATCTAGAATAAATGAATTTGTTATTATAATTTCAAGCCAAACGGCTTCGCATTCCTTCCAGGGAATATCGACTCGTAACAGATACACAAAGATACCAAAAGTATAAAGCTCTCTGAGGACCCTTTCCATGTTATTGGGTCCTAGGTGCCGTGGTCTGCTGTATTTTCCAAAAACTTTCGAAGTGTCCACGCGGTTGCAAGGAGAACTGCTTTCTGAATATAGATGCTCACTCAGGCCCAGTCCCTTCATATTCTGCAGGAGGTTCTTTGGTATCACTCTAGTTGTTGAAAAAATTATGAGAATTGTATGGACGTGGTTCATTGCCCACTGTCTTTGAATTTACACCTCCAGGTCTCCGTACTTAGTGATCTTCTCATTGTATTTTGGCCTCAGGTTGTTGTTATTAGGTATAGTAATGTACATTAGTGTAGTTCGCCTAGAAATTTTATCTGTTAATATGATATGTCTATCGTGAACAATTGTTTGATCTCTTAGTACCGTTCGGTCCCAATATAGCTTGAACTCGTTGTTCTCAAGACTAGGCACAGGGTAGTAATTGTAGTAAGGCATTTTTCCTACCTGCAATAGGTTTAATTTATCTGCTAACTCATGGTGGAGTATCTTGACTGCTGAATCGTGTCTGTTCTTATACTCTGTTGCGGCAAATGCTTCGCTTCCTGCAGTTATGTTCGCCGCTGAGTTGTCGACGTTTTCCTGATTGGCCTCATTTGGATGCCGCACATGAAGTGACTTCTGTAGCCAGGTTTGTAACTTCTCTTGATCTGTTTGGTAGTCTGTCTCGCATATGGCTAGATGTTGTGTGGAAGAGTATATTTGATATTATTATTATTTTCAATATGTAAATAATATATAACAATATTTGCCGATAATAATAAATTTTTAAATAATCTTTTTGTCTATATTACTTGTAAACCTCGCTTTTATACTAATTTCTAATACTAAAAATGTTGAAAGAAGTTACGACAAGCAAAAAAATTGAAAGTGAAATTATATAAAAACAATTATGTCTGCTGAACATTAAAAAACCACCAACCTACAAATAAATTTATTGTTGTTTACATCTAGTAGTATGATCGAAATCTTACACGAATAGAAAAATTTTGATTAATCTGATTTCCGAAATTAGCTCTGAAATTAAAACTTAAAAATTTTATAGTCTGTTTTTTGATTGTATCGAAATTCAACTTACTATTTGCGCGATTTCTGAGAGACATTAATAATAATTCGGAAGTATGACCTTCATTTCCAACTTCCTTATTTTCAGCTCTTTTTGCACCCTCTTTTTGTAAAATCGGATGAAATTTAGTGAAGAGAGAAGGCAATCTTATCAACAGTAAAATAATTTTTAAAATCAGTTTAAAACTTCCGGATATTTTTTTGAGCAAACAAACAAACAAGCAAACTTTACCTATTTTAATATTAATTTAAATAAATTTGAATCATTTCACTACAATTAGCAAGCGAGTGGTTTATAAGTTTAGGCGAATAATCGTCTTTGACCAAGCCAGAACATTAAAGAAAAAAATTCTTGAATCTTTATGGTTAGTTCGGAAAATGGATTTATTCGGCAAAATGAATGATGATAGGCGATAAATTGTAAATTTATTTATAAATAGTTCTATTGGTGAATTTTATGAAATTCACAGTATATCAAAATATAAAATAAAATCCCATTTAATCAAATAACGGTAACACGTGCCACAAAACTGTTAAAATAAATTGAATTGAAACCTAGCTTGTTTTGATTATAGTTTAGATTATTTTAAAACAAAATATTTAAATATGGATATAGAAATAAAAGTTCAATATAGTTAAAATTATTTCAATATGCTGGTTTTTACCAAAAAATTCTGATGGTTCGTGCGTTTTTCAGTGACAATTGAGAAGAATGAAATTACCTTATGTCGGCGAAAATATTTGGAAAAATATAGTTTCGGAAAAAAGAGAAAAAAATTATATGTACAATGATGAAACATCATGGCCCAATGAAAGGTTACATGGTTAGGAAGGTATGGAAAGATCTGAACAAACAAAAGTTTGAAGCAGGCATTTATGTAAGGATTTTTGAAAGGAGTACGTAATCCTAGTGGAAAACGTTGTCGTCTTATAAAAACTCATATTGAAAGTATGCCTGGTTTCTTAGATAGCGGCCTAAAGTTTTAGAATCTCGGGACTACCATGAAAACATGAACGCCGATGTTTTTGAGCCATGGTTTTTTCTATATTAAACCTTGTGGAACCCGATTCTGTATTTGTAATGGACAATGCCCCGTATTATATTCGATGCCAAGAAAAAATTCCGACTACTGTGCCTGAAAAGGCGGAGAAATACCAATGGCTCCTCCCAAAAAATATTGAATTTGACGAAACCATGCTTAAAGTGCAGTTGCTACATTTAGTTAGGGTAAATAAACAAAAATATATCAAATATGCCATTGATGAAATAGCTCAGGAAATAAATATAACAATGTTGAAACTGCCGCCGTATCATTGTGAACTTAACCAAATCGAATTAGTGGACACAAATAAAAAGTGAAGTAGCTCGGAAAAACAAAACATTGAAATTAGCAGATGTCAAAATATTATTGGACGAGGTAATTACGTGAGGACGACCAGTGATTGGAAAAAGGTGTGTCTTTATGTTAAACAAGAAAAATAAGAAAGGTCGGATTTGGAAATTTACGTTAAGGCAGTGATTGAACCATTAATAATCACCCCTAAGGCTGATAGTTCCTCAGATTCAGATATGCCTTTTGGCAGTAGTTCTGCTGTTGACGCACCCTGGTCGGTCCAAGATGAACAAATCAAAAGGGAAATACACTGGACGCCTCTTAGAGAAGCAGATCAGGAACAAACCTTCAAATAATTTGCATCAAATACCTTAAGTACACCTAAAGTGCATGTAAAATATATTAAAATGACAACGCTACATTGTAAGCATAATGCGAAGCAATGGGTGCAACCAAAGGTTTGCTAAGGCTGAATTTCCTGGAAACCGGAAGTTTTACTAAATAATCGTGGATTGCCAGCAGCCACGGCTACTGGTAGATAAAGGGAAATCAGTAAGATCTTCAGCCTGGTGGGGTTTTGGTCGCTAAGAACATTTCATCTTTTGCGAAGGTGTCTATGCAAGGTTTCTTCTCCAGGAAAAAAATGTAAGGGTTGATAAAAATGTGAGATAATAAATTTAACTTAAAAAAATATTTTTATATTCCCACGAAATTTCATCATATATTATTTTCTGAAACGAACACGCTACTGGAATTAATTCTCTCGACGGCTCAAAACTCGAGGCACCATATGCAAGCGATGAATTACTGACAGAAATTATGGACTTTAGATATAGATATGTCATATCGCCGACTTACACGGAAAATGAGATGTCTGTTTGTATTCTAAACGAATGTGAAATAATTTTCAAAAAACAAGCCACCGGTTTAACTATATATGTAGATGATAGAAACGATGAATCTGAAGCCGGAGCGAGAAATAGTTTTTAATACAGAGGGTTCGGATAATGCATCAGGATACTTGGAGAGGTGATTTTACATGGTTAATTAAAGGTAGTAAGCCATATAACAAAAAATCGAAAACTCAATACTTTTCAAGTTTCAACTTGTCAAAATTGATTTTTATTTAATATTCAACTTTTTGCTGCTGATTTTTAATTTATCACGTTGATATTTTATACAGGGGCGACGCTTAATAAGTTCTATCATTTCGTTATAAAAATGTTTCTCCACCATACTGCCAATAGTGACTATCTGAAATTCGAATTTTATTTTTCACATATCTCTCTTGTTTTGACAATTATTAGAAAAGAGACATGTCACTTTCAAGACAGAAGAATTTCTAGAATATTCTTGAAAACTCGTTTCTGAACTTGTTTCTTGATGAAAAATCCGATGGTGAAGTCAGATTTTCGCTATCTCCTCTAGTTTCTAAATATAATATTCTAAAACCTTGTCTAAAATTTGGTTCTAAGCTTCTTTATTGATGAGAAATTCGATGGTGAAGTCAGATTTTCGCTATCTCCTCTAGTTTCTAAATATAATATTCTAAAACCTTGTCTAAAATTTGGTTGTAAGCTTCTTTATTGATGAGAAATTCGATGGTGAAGTCAGTTTTTCGCTATCTTTTCTAGTTTTCAAATAAATAGTTCTAGAACGCTGTCGAAAATTCGATTGTGAGCTTCTTTATTTATGACAAACTCGATGGTGAAGTCAGTTTGTCGCCATCTCTTCTAGAACTGTTCTAGAACTTTCTCAAAAATTCGGTTTCAAACTTGTTTCTTGATGACGTATTCGACAGGTAGTAAAATTTTCACTCTCTTCTAGTCTCGAAATATAATATTCTAGAATTTTGTCGAAAATTTCGCTCTAGGCTCTTTAATTAAATGACAAATCCGACGATGAAGTCCGTTTTTCGCTATATTTTTGGGTTTTAAAATATAACATTCTAGAACTTTATCGAAAATTATTTTTGTATTCTGACTTGATAACAAATTCAACAGTGTTCGTTTATTTATTTCTTCTTCTCTACAAACATTACTTTCTGGAAATATGATGATAATCCTCATTTCTGACAACGATTGTTACGATTTCTCCTTAAAATCACTCACTGGGTTCGAATAAAAGACAACACTTTTCACTACTAAATAACAACTCTTTAATGACTACTTCTTTACATTTTCACATTCAAATACACACTAAACTAATCGCATATCCTGTCCTTGTATACCTATTGAATCTACTAAAATATGCGAGAATACAAATTTAGAAATTACAAGAAATATGATTAAACAATGATGACTCATCGATATAATATTTCTATAAGGACGCATCCAAACTCTCCAAGTCCTTCGTTACAATATTGAAGAAAAATTTTGTATTTTAGTGGACGCGAAATTAACAAAACCTTAAAATTAACACGATATTTGCATTATTTGCAAAATAGCTCATGAATATTCAAATATAGAAACAAGGTGGTTGTATCTGGAATAATTAAAACTGATATTTTACTGGTAAAAAAACTTTAATTCCAGTTTGCGTCTACACGGTGTGGTTTATCGTGTCTTTTTTTCCAATAAATATCAAAATAAAAAATATATGTGTAAAATAATATTTGAATTTCAGATAAAGTGACCTGTAGTGGCACAGTAGATAAACATTTTATAACAGAATGATAAAAGTCATTGGGAATCTCTCTACCCAAAATCAACTTAATAAATTAAAAACTAACGACAATATGTTAAAAATAAGAAGAAAATTAACTTTGACAGGCTGTATCTCGAGAAGTATTGAGTTTTCGCCTTTTTCTTATGTGTAGAACGCCTCTCCAAGTATTCTGATGCATTATCGGAACACCCCGTTTGATTTAAAAATCAATTAAGCTATTGACATGTAAACTTACACAAGGAATGTAAACTTATAAAATCCTCGTACTATTACCTTTCCGTAGATAACCATGTACCATATATTAGGTCGTATAGGTAGAAAGGGTTTTAAAGGGATGATTACAGCTTTAAGTTTTAAATTTTTTGAAACGCCTTGTATATTTGTCTTAGTTTATTACAGATAAGGCTCCATGATCTAATGCTAAACTGATTTCTTATAAGGAAACCAGAAACAAATGTCATTGTTAAAAATACTAGATCGGCATCTAGGCTGACTGGACTACCATAATTTGAACTAACACGTACTTATATTGTAACATATAGATATGAAAAAACAATGTTCTAGTTTAACATTAAGTGTACACTATAATTTAGTTTAACACAATTGAAATTGTACAGGATGAATCAACGATTGGATACAGTAAGCATAGGGATTATAGTAAAATTTATCAATAAATTATATCCACTACGATATGTATGTGTAGTTTCTTGAAACATTCTACTTGCAATCCATAAGTTTACTTTATCTAATTGTTGACTCACATTTCCTATAATCTGCTTCAAGACTCGAACTATTAGTAGATTTTAGCAGTAACGGTTATAAGGTTTTCATGAAAAGAACGGTTAGTTTTTGCTAAACTGTATTGTATAATAAGATTTTTAAAACTAAGAAATATAACTTTTAAAACAACCAATGCAATGTATGATTTTCATAAAAATTAATGAGAATAACAAATGTACCAAATTAAAAGCATAAAAATAATATATCACACTTAACTTTTTAATATTTTCATAAGCGGTGTGGTTAACCTTTTGTTTATTTTATAGATTATTCTGGCCTCTTCGATCTCCCGAACTAACGCCGTTGGATTTTTGCCTGTGGGGACACCTTAAAACCTTGATGTATTCCACTCCGGTCGATAGTAAGGAGGAACTTCTACGGAAAATCAAGTTTCATTGTGATCAAATAAAGAACAGTGCAGAGTTAATGTGGCGGATACAGCAGTCCTCAATTCGTGGTGCCAGCGAGTGTATCAGACTTCACGGAGCCCATGTTGAACCCTCTTGCGAAGTTTTTAACTAAGCAATTAGTTTAACTTTTTATCGAGACTATGGTGATAGGGGAAAATTTATCTTTTCTGAGGTAATTGGCAGAAGCTTAGTACGTGGTTTACTGCTGAATTTTCCTTAAATGCAGTATTACTTTTATCTCAATTTGCATATAAATTAGTGCGTGAAGGTAGTATTTGCCAGATTTTTAAGGATAAATAAATTTGAAGTGTATTTATTTATCATTAGGTAAACCCCAGTGAGTGTTATCACTCCTAAAAAGTCAATACACATTCCTCCTGCCTTTTGATACTTACTACACATTTCGAGGCGAATAGGTACGTGCCACTAACACAGTTTTCGTTAAACATGGATCTTATCTTCCTTTCTAATTAAATAACTGGGTCTCCATACCGGTATATACCACACAACGACATCCACAGATTCCCCAGGCTATCCGGCATGCTGAAAGTATTTGAACTCAGCGACAAGATTGTTTTTCAGGTATCAAAACTATATAATAAACTATCGATTATTTCGTATATTTTCATTTTTCTGTATAAGTTGGAACTAATGAGACTTTCTAGATGCAATTATGGGTATCTTTGTTTTATATAGTTTAAAATCTGTTGAAAACCAAATATATACCTATGTATACACACGGTAATATAAAATATTACCTCATACGTTAGTAGTCCATCATTTCTAATCAGCCTTGGTAAATATGACGATGAGGTAAAATCCACAAAAACGACGTTTCTTTGAAAAAGTTTCATTACGTACTCCCTATTTCGAGGAACACGATTTTTGTCTGGGTTTTCCTTCACTTCATAAGGTCTCGTTTATTTCTGGAAACAACACCGAACTTTCGTATTGGAGAGTACTAATTAAAATACATTGCATGTAATATATTTTAACAATTTTTTGCACAAAGGAATTAAAAAAACGTATATTTTCAACGAAAAATCAAAAATAAATTTCGTAAACTTGATCGATACTCCTAATACAGAAAATGCCAAATATACGCTGTGATGTTGCCAGATATAAAATATTTTAATTCATCATTTTCAAAAATAAAATTCGTCCATCTCAATCAACAGCATAATATACAGGGTGTCCGGGAAAATTTAGAAATCTCTCAGATATAAAAAAAACACGTGAAAAGAATACTAAAAACTTTTTTCGTATAGGCCTCCTCTTCGGAGATATGAGCTCCCAAAGAGCTGCAATGGAATCAAGTTTTTTACACATAATTATTGAACCACTAGGTATATCTAAATTTTTGTTAATCTGATATATATATATATATATATATATATATATATATATATATATATATATATATATATATATAATGCAAACAACACCTAACCGAACGTTCCTGACAGCAATAAGAGAAACCTATGGAATACAATGTGCGGAAACTATGAAAACATTCTCTAAAACTTGCAGTAAACTGGCAAAGCAGAAGAACAGAAGAATCTTCCGGTTAAGATGCAAACATTTGAATGTTTTTCCTGTGTTTTTAAATTTTAAAGTGTCAAATATACATTTTGCAGATTTTATCCATAGACTGACTGACAATATATTTTTGATAAAGCCCAAAAAAAATGGGCGAAACGTCAAATTTTGATTAAATTGTTTTAAAAACAAAAAACCTCATACCCAAGAAATTTCAGAAAAATAAATATAGATGGTTTAAGAAAACAAAGATATTATAAAGAATTGCATGGGTGAAAAATGCAAACAACACCTAACCGAACGTTCCTGACAGCAATAAGAGAAACCTATGGAATACAATGTGCGGAAACTATGAAAACATTCTCTAAAACTTGCAGTAAACTGGCAAAGCAGAAGAACAGAAGAATCTTCCGGTTAAGATGCAAACATTTGAATGTTTTTCCTGTGTTTTTAAATTTTAAAGTGTCAAATATACATTTTGCAGATTTTATCCATAGACTGACTGACAATATATTTTTGATAAAGCCCAAAAAAAATGGGCGAAACGTCAAATTTTGATTAAATTGTTTTAAAAACAAAAAACCTCATACCCAAGAAATTTCAGAAAAAAAAAAAAAAAAAAAAAAAAAAAAAAAATATATATATATATATATATATCAGATTAACAAAAATTTAGATCAGGTAAAACCTTTCAAACTACTATCCAAGAAAATGTTGTGAATTACTCACAGCTGCAGTGACAGATTAGCTGTGAAACACTTACACCATTTATTCTTGCGTATCTGTATGATAAGAATTTTGGACAACATTTTTTACATACCTTTAACTATTGCCTAAAAATTAAATACCCTTCATTTATGTCGCTAATAAAAAAAAACAATTATTTTATATACACTGTTAGTTCCCTAACTTCTGTCTAGTTGAATATGAAAAAGATAAATTTTCCCCTATCACCATAGTCTCGATAAAAAGTTAAACTAATTGCTTAGTTAAAAACTTCGCAAGAGGGTTCAACATGGGCTCCGTGAAGTCTGATACACTCGCTGGCACCACGAATTGAGGACTGCTGTATCCGCCCCATTAACTCTGCACTGTTCTTTATTTGATCACAATGAAACGTGATTTTCCGTAGAAGTTCCTCCTTACTATCGACCGGAGTGGAATACATCAAGGTTTTAAGGTGTCCCCACAGGTAAAAATCCAATGGTGTTAGGTCGGGAGATCGAAGAGGCCAGGCAAAAAGTTCTCCTCTATCTACACAACAGTTTGGATCGACGTTATTCAGGTGCTCCTGCACAGCAACGTTGAAATGAAGTGGTGCCTCATCGTGCATGTAGTACATGTTTCGGCGGGTTTTAAGTGGTAAGTGCTTTACTGAATCGTGAAAAGCGTTCTGAGGAAATCCAAATAAAGTTCTCCATGGAGTCGTGCCGGCAAAACGGATAGTTTATATTATTTCGTTGCTGATCCAATAGTCAGTTTGCAAACTACTTTCTGCGGAGAAAATCTTCAGGAATCAGATTTTTTCAAATAATATGGATATAACAGCTGTTCTTGAGGAACTTCATGTACTATTGTTTTCGACGTATTAAGCTGGCTGATAATTTTTGAGTGCTCCTGGAAGGAGTGTCATCTATAGCATTTAAAATATTTTCCTCTAATTGCGGATTACGTACTGCTCTTTCCCGATCTGCATTAGTACTTCTTTTCTCAAAATTTCCTAAAATTATGAAGAAATTTAGTAATATTACCTTATTAAATAGACTCGCCTACAATTCTCCCTTAGACGTTGGTTAACTCGTTGAAATGTTTTCTGATCTGGAAGAGTACGATTAGGATATAATGTTTTGGCTTCCAGAGCATTTCAAGATGCAAGACCATACCTCAGATGCATATCTTCATACTCAATAAACGTGTATTCTATATTTTGAATTATTTCACAATTAATTTCACCACAAAATCTAAAAATCAGTAAATTAATATCCACGTAAAGAATCAATATGTCAGCGATGTGAAAGTTGACAAGTTCTAAAATGCAGGATATTTATTTCTTTCGTACCTAGCAACGTTACAATACTTTGTTTTTGGCGCCGATAAAATAAAACGCACATTTTTTGCGAATCTAGATCGAACTGCAAATCACAGAATTAGACATTTTAAACTAAAGAGGTAAACTCTAATTTTGAATCGAATTTTTTTATCATAAAGTTGAAGGTCGAACATTTGATAGGAACAAAGATGTATCTTTTATCGAAATACGCCAAATACATGATGTAAATAAAATGAAGTTTTTTCAAAAATGGCTAGGATTAGCGACATGAATGAATAGGGGCGCAAAAAAATGGGGTCATGAGTGTTTCAGCTAGTCAGTCACTGCAGCTGTGAGTAATTCACAACACTTTCTTGGATAGTAATTTGAAGGGTCTTACCTGGTATACATCATTTTAAAAAAATTAAAATATACCTGGTGGTTCAATAATTATGTGTAAAAAACTTGATTCCATTACAGCTCTTTGGGAGCCCATATCTCTGAAGAAGAGGCTTGTACGAAAAAAGTTTATATGAACTTGTAGTATTCTTTCCAGGTGTTTTTTTTTTCATATCCGTGAGATTTTCCTAATTTTCCTGGACACCCTGTAGTTTAATTTCCTTATTTGAAAAAGTATAAAATTGTTCCTAACCAAGAGAAATTTTTGGTTAGTTCAGGTTGGCTTGATTTTAGTTTAGTTAGTAACCTGAACTAACCTAAACTGACCTTAATATATTAATAAAAAATGTTATTGTCCAGCAGAGACCAGGTGGAGGTGGCGCAATTTCCGCGTGGTAAGGATATAGGAAAAGGTCGCAGTTAGTAGGGAAACGGATTGTGTAGTATTTGCTGCAAATAATAATATGGTTAGTAAAATGATCAGGTCAAGATGTATAAAAATGAATTAGGATTATAAATTCGATGGATTTGCCACCAGAACAATAGAAGACGTAGGCGGCATAAAAATTATTCGATAAAAGCAAATTATTAGTTTTCTTCCTCATTCTCATTAAAAAAGAGGGGATGAGGTATTTAAAAAATTCATGGTACATATTCTTGTGGTCGGAATATTTTTTTCTGAGAGAAATGTTCTGGTAAGTAGCCGTGGAAGAGTACTTTGCGTCGACTAAATCGTGAAACATTTCTATGTAAATGGCTTCAGACCCTTTTAGTATTTTGAGTGTGGGCGCTACTATCGGGATCTACGAGATATTGGAAATGATTTACGGTCAGGTGTTGGAAGCCTTCGTAATTCCCTGCAGTATCCAATTCTGAAAGGTATGCAAAAGAGTCGTCTTTGATCGTTCCTCGACGAGAATGACAAATAATCTCTTTATTTCTCACTCTATCTTCCATCAATAATTCGACTTGTATTGTTTTTCCTCTTGGCCATATTGAATTTATCTACTGCAACAATTTTCCGTTATTTGGTCGCTGATAGATGTTACTGGCGATTTTGTTTTAAAGTTTCTAGGTAGTTTTTCTTGATTTCTTGGATTAAAAAAAATGCACATTTGCAAAGTTTTATGTAACACAGAAGCTTCTATAAGAGTAAAGTTTTAACAGTTTAGTACAAAATATTACACTTAAAGTGAAAAGTGATTTCCTGTGATTTATGGAAAACTAAAGAAAAATTGTGGAAAACCAATCCTAGAATCATGTTCTGTGACCTGGAAATAGAGGGTCTCTATTTTTTTTTTCTTACAACGTTGTTTTCCTAGATATCACTCAAGTGAAATAATTGCCTCAGCTTTAAATAAATCTAAAATTATCATTAATTAATCGGCCTACCTGATATTTTATTCGTTCAAAATATAAATATTTGAACAAAAATAAGTAAGATTAAGCGGCTATATACAGGTCTATGCTGTTAACCGAGACTTGCTGACTGATTAAGTTAAAGCTGCGCCTAAAATTATTCAACATTTCGGTTCTGCGTGGATGACATCAACTTAGCCATATTATTGTTCGTTGTTTTTTTTTTGAAATATATATCTCCCGCAAATAGTCAACAGTTACTGTAGGTAAATATTTTGTATAATTTACATATATTGCTTATAGATTTCAATTGTTTTGGTATCTGGATGTACTATTTCTGGAATTCGATGTTTCTTGTTTTCACTAACATCATCGCCCATTTTTACTAAAGAGCATAAAAAACTGGTGTCACTTTTAAATGCAATCCACTTTTTTCCATGAACCAGCCTTTAATGTTCTCAAATTTAATTTGTAGTTTTCAGGAAGTAAGTTGCAGCATCATCTCTATAAAATTAATTTACTCTTTTCTTGCTTAGTGAGTACGATCATGTGCGGATCAATAAAGATTTGAATTAATATTCAATAAGTGGAAAATAGGTGCAAGTTACCGATAAGCTATTAAAATCTACAATCCAATTAGATAGGTAATAAAATTTGGAATGTCGACATATTTTATTTTATTAATTTACGGTAGTTTTTGATGTAGGTAAATAAATTATTGTTAGTCGACTAATAGCGGTTTAGTTGACAGTAAAGTAAATTTCGTTGAAAGATAGATCAGCAGAGGTTTATTAATAGTTATACGAAATTACATTAACATTGACATAAATAAGTTTTCAAACAGCATCTGTTTTACGAGAAGTAAAATTAACATAAAATAATTATTCATTTTTAGGTACAAAATACTGAAGAATGGTTACAGAATCAATCGTCATTTTTTGATCAAAGACATCAGAATCATTTTGGCTTTACAATAATCAGAAAACAAAACCTACAAGTTTTAATCTAGAGATATACACACTGTTTACTGCAATCGGCTTTTTTTTTAAGTTTTAGTCTAGATTAGTTTACTTGTTTAGTTAAAAACAGTGAAGCAGACCGATCGTGATTTTCTTGTTTTAAAGCAACTTATGTAAGGGGAACTATAGAGGTGGGATATATTACAGAAATAGGGTAAGCAACGCTAAAACTATTTTTAGGAATATTATTACATGCGTTATTTAGTGTTACTTTTTATAGTCGACACAATAGGTATCCCTTACAAATGAATTGTAGCTATTTCGTTAAGTCAATAAATGAATAAGAGTGGTGATATTCGAAATTTGATGGTTAGGCCTCATTAAGTCATCCACATTCCACAATAACTTATTTATTGTTATTTGAGACCAATTGTCTTTGCGAATCCAAGTAGTACCGTTAGTTTACTTACCTTACTACTTCGGGTGACACTATTGTATCTTCGAAATGTTGTCCCTAAATTTGTTGAGTGCAGAGTACTCTCTGAGGATTGGAAAGAAGTAGAATTTTGTAGGATAGGTAGCACGTTTTAAAGATAACAGTTGATCCAGTACAGTATTAAGATGCCCCCCATTGCGGTGGAGACGATTGAAATGTTCATCCAACATGATGAATTAATGTTGAATTTTTTTAATACAATAAAAGCTGATCATTGTTTTTTGCTTATCTATGTACATATCTATGAAAAAATGTAATTATGGTTGCTTGTTTCGCTAAAAACTTTCCTAGAGTTCTGCACATTAGGTATTTTTTGTTCTGCTAACGTAATGCAATTTTATATAGGAATGAGTCTTATATTTCAAGTATTTTTTAGAGAAGTATTAAATACTAAATGCCAGCTTTTTCTATTATTTTTAGTGATATAAATTTAATTTATCTGAAACTTATCCACAATGGGTTTCAAAACTTCAAAAACGAATGTCCCGAACATAACGGTAAGTGGCAAGTTAGGGAATCAGTTTCACTCTTGAATGAAACTGTTCGTTAGTCTTAAATTTCAAGCCTAATTTTAACTTGATCCATCCAGAAATAAATTAAATGTGAATTAAAAATAAAATAAAAAATTTAACTATGTATACTTGTAAATAAGATTTTGATAATTTTCAACATGTATATCGAATTTATAACTTAAAATTTTTAGAAATTGACTAAAAGTCTCTTTCTGGAATTTCTTCGCCGAGCTACCTGTAAAGTTTGTGATGTCTGGGAAACATAAATTGAGATTGTATACGGGACTTTCTTTATGAAAAAAGGCTCTCGGTCAAGGTTTCTAAAACTTCAGATTTTGGTAGTCGTTGTTGAGTAGATGAAAAGCCTCAATGGGCAGTGTCCTAAAAACTTATGTTTTGAAGATATGGAACATTGAATTGGGCTTTTCGCACATTCTGTCGTAGGATTAAGCTATATGCCACCTTAAAAGTCATTGTAGAGTCACGTTATTTTTTTTATCATAAATGAAAGGAATGCAATGGCGATATTTGCTGTGGCCTTGTCAGTTACCTTGAAAGTTATTTCGGGATCCAGAAACTTTTTCGTCGAAAATCAAAAGGAGGTTCAATAACGATCTTCGCTATAAGCTTGGCACTCACTTTGACATGGCTGTCAAAGTGAGACTTAAGATCAAAGTGATGGTCGCCATTGGGCGAAGCGAAATTGATTTTTTTGTATATATACATGTACAACCTCAGTTATGACAACTTTTCAATCAAAATAGTCTCAAATAACCTAAGAGAACAATATGACTATCCTTGTCTGGCTTATTAAAGAAAAACATCTGGTTTTAGCGACAATCCATAAAACGTTGGGTCTATTGGAGACATTCTCAACATATAAAAAATTTCTATATTTTATTAAAATTTAGTTTTTTTTTTAAAACTTTAAAAGCCTGAAATATATCTCTGGAATACATCAAATAAGACGGTTCACTTTAAAAAATAAAAACAATATAAAGATAAAATTTTTATTAAAAAAAATGCACCGACTTCTAGAACTGCGTTAAAAAGTGAAAAATAACTATAAATTTTTATATGAAATTGAAATTTTTGAAGTCGGCGCCAAACTAATACCTGACAAAATGGGATTCGTGTAAACAGGTTGAAAAAACTTTATTCGTAATTGCTTTCTCACCATAATCTGTATATATTAGTAGTTATTTATTTCACTTAGAAATATTTGGTGCTGACCTCAAAAATTTCAATTTCATATAACAATTTTTAGTTATTTTTCACTTTTTGGCGAACTTTTAGAAGTCGGTTCAATTTTTTTTTTTAAATTTCATTTTTCGATTTCTAGTTTATAATATTATTTGAAAAAGTACACATTTTATACAAAGTTATAAATCCCCTAAAATGAACCACTAAAAATCTTTGATTCTTAGAGTACTCCAAATACGAGTGAAATTGTGTCAAACAAATATTTAGTCTGTCATAGTAAATCCTGTATCTAAAATTTCAAATTAATTTTATATTGAATTTTGAAAAATAATTTTAGATTCACTGTGTACGACCCCGAAGATTCCTCCATACCAATGTTGGAGAAAATCGGACAAAATTAATTTTTTTGGCCGCCATATTGCCAGCAAAAAATTTCATTCAAATCGGTGCCGCCGTTCCGGAGTAATTAGTGTACATACTTAAAAAAAATACATAGTCGACGAATTGAGGACCTCCTTCTTTTAGAAGTCGGTTTAAAATGCCAATTTTTCTGTTCTCTTAACGGTTTTGGCAACCAAAACTTTTTACAAAAAACTGAATATTAGTAGAAATAATTCGACCCTTTGTTACTTTCTTGCCAAGTACTAACATATTAGTACTTGGCAAGATTTAAATAACTACCTTCCTGCACGGCGTTTCAAAAAATTATTGTTAGTGAAGATTTCTGCAGGCGAGAAAGGATAAAAGTTGTTTTAAGGTGTAAATAAATGAATTTAATCAAGTTAGTCTTTTTTTTTTGAAGAATAAGAAGATCGAAAAAAATAGATTTGGCCACATTTCCAATTTAACTATGGTCCTTTAAGCAATAAAAACAAACAAAAAACTTGCGTGGGTGTGTGCGTGGGTGAGTGCGTGAGTGCATGGGTGAGTGCGTGCGTGGGTGAGTGCGTGCGTGCGTTGGTGAGTGCGTGCGTGCGTGCGTCCGCGCGTGCGTGCGTGCGTGCGTGCGTGCGTGCGTGCGTACGTGCGTTTTATGGAAGCACAATTTTCATCCCTATATATATTCCATAGTAAAACCTTTAAAAAGCACTAATTTCCCACGAAGAATAAAATTCTGTCAATTTATTTTACTTCGGTGACATGCAAATGCTGGTTTTTTGGATAATATTATTTGGTCGGACGAAGCCAAATTCACAAAAAATGGATTGTTTAATCAATGCAATTCCCACTACTGGAGCGCCTCAAACATATATCCATTTAGAGAATTAAATTTTCAAGAGTCTCGGCAGTTTAACATGTATTGAGCTATAAGAAATACTGGTGTCGCCCTAGAATTCTATCACGATAATCTGAATGGTAAGTAAGCCATTTTTGAAGACTTCTAGGTACAAAAAAACGTTTTTTAACTTATAGGTGAGCGCTACTTCGACATCTTGAGAAATTTGGAGGTGAACTATTTAGATAACTTGCCGCTGGCTGATCACAGTTATCTATTTTATCAACATGATGGGGCGCCTCAACATAATAGCCATTTAGTTAACAATCATCTGCAAAACTTATTTTATGGTCAATAGATAGACAAAAATGGGCCACATCTTTGGCCACCTCAATCCCCCGACTTAACAGTACTTGATTTTTTTAGTTAGAGGACTATTAAAAATGAAATATACAACACCGCATCAACCACTATGGAAGATTGCATGCAGCGCGTCAGAATGGTATTTCAAAAATTAGTCGTCAGTCAATAAGAAGAGCCACCCATGAAGAGTTCCTTCTTAGGTGCAAAAAATGTTTGGAAGTTTAATTGGAGTTTGTCAAAGTCCAAGGGAAAAAAACTTGAAAAAGCACAACACGATGTGCGAAACGTCGTAATTAAATACACGAAAGAAAAAATTAACTTTTGAAATTTATTTTACAACCTATTACCCAAGACGATACCTAAACAAAATTTAGGGGCTCTGACATCTTGGATTATGACATATAGACTTACAGTAGCTTTACGTTACTGCAGAACGCACAAACAGCTCAACTTCAGATCTTTACAACATGAGTTTTTTGGACTTAGGTGGCCATTAAGACTTTTGAGCTACTCAAAAAGGACCATCAGATTCAGAGAGTTTGAACGAGAGCCATTTCTCATAAAGAAAGTCCTTAGCAAGTAAAAATATGTATGTTTATCAAACATCACTTCCACGAAAAGAATAATTTCCCTTATCCTAACGTAACATAAAAATATCTGTAGACTTATTATTCAAGAAATTTTGTGTCAAACAATGTCACAGATCGATGATCTCAGAGAACAATAAAATTTACTAATTCAATACCGATACGTCATAACTGTAAATTGTACATTTCATTAGGCTCAAATCTCTTCTAAAATGTTCTCGATTCTATCGCATCTCGAATACTTTTGTTTCAGATAGTCGATCATCCGCCAAGATAGAAAAAATAACATTAATCAAAATTTTATTATGTCATTCTCCGGTATAGTTATTTATGGTACTAAAAATCGCATTTAATCAGTGACATATGGTAGATCTAGAGAAAGATGGGTGGGAAACAATGTCTTAGTACTGATATGGCATTAATGGAAAATCCTTAGTTTAAATTTATATAACTTATACGGTTACAGATTAAGTGTTAACAGGTGTAATAAGCGACGGGTTAAGATTACTACCAGAGATGTCTTGGTCATTAAAGTTCTTGACAGCTTATGTTGCTTTATTCAAATAAAATTAGATATAAAATTTAAACAACAGATTTTTTACATATCTAATTATGTAATTCTATTGGCACTACGATGTAGAAAAAATGTATGTTGCAAGCTCAAATTTTTATCAATCAATTATGATTTTTGGAAATTTTAAAACATTGGGCTCCTTTTTTAAACGTTTTTATGTATTTTGTGTTGATGAATTCAAATTTTGACTGGCACTTAGGAGTTTATAGGGAGGCAGAACGATGCAAAATTTAACAAAAAATATTCATTTAAGATTCTCTTAATTTTCTTAAATTTTTAAAATGTTGAAGTGATGTGAATGGATGAATGAATAGATCTTTGATGTCTAGACCTCATTGGATGCTTTATATTCCACCATAGCTGGAAACAACTTGAAGCAGATGACCTTTGCGAATCCAAGCAGCTTCGTAAACTGAACTTGCCTTCAGGTGATAATATTATGCATCGGGAATGTGTCTGCCTCAGTGAGTACTGAACACTCTTCGACGATATAGTTAACAGTTTCATATTCCTTCGGACACCATCCGCACATCGGCTCATTTAATCTTCCGAAGACTGCCTCGCAGGTAGTATGTCCTATTTGCAGTTTCACCACGATTCGCAGTTCTTTCTTCTCCAGAGAGAGAACGTCTTTGGTAAATCGTGTGTTAGGTCCAGTTATGTGTTCCTTGGTATACCTGATTCCAGAAACCTCCTGCCAAGATTCGTTGAAATTATGTATATAATAATTTTATTTATTCTAAACTTCATTTTATTTATAGAGAGTGCGGAAAATGTGGGAAATCTTCCGGAAATAAAAAAAAATACCTGAAAGGAATACTACAAATTCATATTTTTTTTCATATACGGCTCCTCTTCGGAGATATGGGCTCAAAAAGGGCTGCAATGAAAGCAAGTTTTTTACTCATAATTATTGAACCACCAGGTTTATTTCAATTTTTTTTAATATAATGTATACTAGACAAGACCCTTCAAAGTACTATCCAAGAAAGTGTTGTGAATTACTCACAGTTGCAGGAACGGACTAGTTGTGATACTCATGACCCCATTTTTTTACGCCCTGTATGATAAGGACTTTGGACAAAGTTTTTTACATACCTTTAACTATTGACTAAAAGTTAAGTACTCTTCATTCATATCGCTAATCCTAAACATTTTCGAAAACACGTTTTTTATTTACATCGTGTATTTGGCGTATTTCGATAAAAGATACATATTTGTTCGTTTCAAATGTTCAACCTTCAAACCTGTTATAAAAAAAATTCAATCCAAAATTAGAGTTTACCTCTTTAGTTAAAAACGGTTAATTCTGTGAATTGCAGTTCGACCTAGGTGAGTAAAAAATGTGCGTTTTGTTTTATCGGTTCCAAAAACAAAGTGTTATTGTTGCGAACGTTGCTAGGTACGGAAGAAATAAATATCCTGCATTCTAAAACTTTTAAACCTTCACAACGCTGACACATTGATTTTTTACTTGGATATTAATTTACTGATTTGTGAATTTCGTGGTGAAATTAATTGTGAAATAATTCGAAATATGGAATACACGTTTATTGAGTATGCATCTAATAAATGGAACAAGGAGTTTATATCACGACATATATCCTAATGGCACTTTTCAGATCAGAAAACATTTCAACTAGTTGACCAACATCTAAGGGAGAATGGTAGGCGATTCCATTTACTAAGGTAATATTATTAAATTTCTTCATTTTTAGGAAATTTTGGGAACTGATGCTGGTCGGGGAAGAACAGTATGTAAGCCGCAATTAGAGAAAAATATTTTAAATGCTGTAGATGATACTGTTTCAACGAGCACTCGAAAATGATCAACGCACTATAATACGTCGAAAACCTAAATAACATTCTTGAAGAACAGATCCATATCATTTAAAAAAAGGGCGTGAACTGTTTCCTGAAGATTTTCCTAGTAGAATGCAGTTTACAAACTTGCTATTGGATCAGCAACAAAATAATGTAAACTTGCTTAGTACTATTCTCTTCACGAATGAAGCAGGATTTACCAAAAATGTCATCATAAATTTACACAACTCATATGTATGGACTGGTCATTTTAGTAGAGCATTTACCACTTAAACTCGCCGAAACATGTACTACATGCATGATAAGGCACTGACCTATTTCGGGAGCACCTGAATAACGTTATTCAAACCGTGGAAACACCTTAAGACCTTGGTGTATTCCACTCCGGTCAATAGAAGGGAGGAACTTCTACGAAGAATCACGTTTCATTGGGATCAAATAAGGAGCAATGCTGAGTTAATGTGGCGGGTACAGCAGCCCTAATTCGTCGTGCCGCGAGCGTATCAGACAGACGGAGCCCATGTTAAACCCCCTTACGAAGTTTTTAATTAAGCAGTTAGTTTAACTTTTCATTGAAGCTATGATGACAGGGGAAAATTCCTTCTTTTTCATTTATAACCCGACAGAAGTTAGGGGACTAACAGTGTCGATAAAATGACGTTTTTTCGAAAATTGTTAGGATTAGCGATATGTATGAAGAATACTTAATTTTTAATCAATAATTAAAGGTATGCAAAAACCTTCAAAGTTCTTTTCATACCGGGTGTGAAAAAATGGGGTATTGATTGTCACAACTAGTTCGTCCCTGCAACTATAAGTAATTCACAACATTTTCTTGGATAGTAATTTGAAAGGTCTTACCTGGTATACATCATATTAAAAAAAAGTTGAAATGTATCTGGTGGTTCAATAAGTATGTGTAAAAAACTTGACTTCATTGTAGCTCTTTGGAAATCTAAATCTCCAAAGAGGAGGTTTATACGAAAAAAGTTTATATGAGGTATATGAACTTGTGTTTATTTTTCATATCCGGGAAATTTTCTACATTTTATCGGACACCCTGTATTATTATTTTGTTTCATTTGTCGAGATGGGAATGCGTATACTGCGACCTAAAAAATCTAGAAGCCTCGTCGACTATAGAAAGTCTTCCGATCCCATTGCTTTTCGAAAACTCAAAATGTGGGAATGCTTCCGATTGGGTGGATTTCCCTCTCTTATTCGATACGCTTTCAGGTATTGCCTCTGTGTGGATAGAGGTTTCGTCTTCTTCCTCGCAAAATCTGCATTTTTCTCTTTTTCTGCTAACCTAAATTTCTTTAAATTCCCCTTCAAGTGGTAGTGCCTTATTAGGATGCGTGTTAGAAATTTAAGTTTTTTTACTTATGCCAGTAGGTTCCTTGAATTTGTTCTGGTCATTGTTCGCTTGTCTTATTCCTTGTAGGTTTGTCCAGTAATTGAATAGACAATTTTCTTCTTGTTTTAGTCGCTTCAGTAGTTGCACAGTTACTAATTCCGCCCCAGAAATGTGGTTTCAGCTTTTTTTTTTTGATAATTTGTCTATTATCTTTTTATTTCACTAAATTTAGTCGCGGCATCCACAAGAGGATAACCGTGTTGTTCTTGCCTAGTTTGTTTAGTTCCTCTAAGCATTTCCAGATCACCTTGAAGTATGAGGAGTCGGTGCACTGATGGCAGTTTGACTATTCGACGTGATAATGATCTCTTGTCTGTGATAACTGTTTTTTTTTTATTGAACTGAACTCATTTCCTATAGCATAGATTTCTCTTTAGAAAATACTTGATTATTTGCACAAGCTTTCGAAATGTGTAGTTTCTGGTCCATATACTTCTATATAAGTTTTGTGTTATTTCAGGACCGCCTGCATACCATTTAATTGAGTTCTGTTGAGTTTCTCAATGGTATCTCTGTCCGATTCATTTTTACGACTTACTACTTACTTCTTTGCCATATTCTTCACTAATATATGTAGAGGTGTGAGGTTTAGAATTACTTTCATAGCGTTTATTGGGCACGTTGTTATTGCTCCAGCTATACAAATCCAGGTCAATCATTGAACTTTCGAAACATTGGCTCTCGTATTATTTAGACGCGTTCTTTTACTACATATCACTATTGCAGTGGACTTTCACAGCAGGGTATTTGAGTTAGTGCCTCATGTTCCTTCCGCAACATTCCTAGAGACCATCGGGTCTTTTGTAGCCTTGCTAACTACTTCCCTTCAAGCTTATTCCCAAGAAGTTTATTATCCAGGGTAAGTCTCAAATATTTAACCATTAAGTTCCACGCAATCTATTTTGATGACTTTTAGGTTAGGCTTTTTTTCTTGTAAAGGCTATTAAGGTGGTTTTGGTAAGCTTAATATAGACACGTCAACTGAACCATTCTCTATTGTGGTCAAGTCATCTTTGAATGATGTCGCATAGGATATTCTCGAACTTGCTCCTAGCGATCATAATCATATCATCGATATAGCCCTAAGGTCAGTCAGATTGTAAAAAAGTCGATCTTCAATTAAACTCCACATAAATGAGGACGTTCATTCTCCTTGATGACATCCTCTGGCAGTACAGATGGCGATAGTATTGTGCCCTATTTTTGCTTCAGTTATTCTGTTAAAAAGGAGTAGTGACATCCATTTGAAAGTCATTCCATTTACCCCCTATCAAATAGTGTTTCAATGGCGACTTCGTGTGGAGTATTGTCAAAAACCCCTTTTCTATCCAGAAAGGCACATACTGTTTTCTGTAGTCGCAGTATGTGGTTTTTCATACAAGAGTGTGGCATTAAATATATCTTATCCAAGCGTTTTAATAAATCGACATAGTCGGGTCTCAAGAGTGTTAACCTCCACAAAAATTGAGTAGGTTGACTTTTTCTTTAAGATAGTGATTTGGGTAGATCGTTGGAGTCCAGAAACAATACTAGAGTCCATTAGGATTTGGCGCGTTCAAAAAAGATACGCATCCTCTTCATCTCTTCAGCACAAAAGCTTATGGCCACCGTCTTTTGGTACCAATTGATATTTATTGTTGTTGAACACTTGCCGAAGGGCAGCACCATAATAGCAGTTATCTTTTTTAAACCAATTTAAAAGAATTAGTTAGTAATTAATTAGAAATGCCTTGATCCATGTCATAGAGATATTCTCTTTTGCGTTGCGACTCACAAAAGTTCCACTTCGCTAATGGAACTTTTGTGAGTCTAAATGTCCGCCGTATATAGTTAATTTAGTGTGACTTATTTTTATTCTGGAATTAGAAAAAGCACCTCATAAAATGTCATTTTGCAAATTATAACCCTTTAAAGGGAATATTAATACACATTTTGAATGCTGGAATCATTTTCTTCTGAGGGAATAAAATCATTGCAGAACAGGTGGCGCAAGCGGGCTGAAGATAAGAGAAATTAGCAGTATTATAAGTCAGTGCTTCTCTATTCTAAATTGTGATCTGAATTTCAATACGCACCTTCATTTCAAAAATTTTTGGGTTTAGATCAGTATCGAATTTACCAAAGATGAACTTGCGAGGATAAATATAAACTGAGTTTCATCGTTACAGATCCCTAAAGGAACGCTCTCCAGATGTTGGGAACTGCAGAATATGATTGTTATAATTTATTGTTATGCACAAAACTTTTTTAGCGTATATTGTCAAGAATAAAAATGGTCTTTTAAATAAAGAACATTTTTATGTGTAGCTTATAAAAGGGAATAGATCAAAAGTTGACTTAATGTATTCTTCCAGATAAACAAAATAACCTACTTTTTATCTGACACTATTTAAAAAAGTGTTAATTCAGGTACCAGCATGCCATAACAGTAAAATATTAATCAAATGCCAAATCATTGAATACATTATTAATTAATTTGTTTTTAGTAAAAAAGGTACAGAAAAATGTAGGCCGTATTAAGCCCATGTTAGTAAGTTTAAATAAATTAATTTAATATTAAGGACAAGCCTGTTAATTAAAGTAAATAACCATATAAACCGTTTTATATTTATGTATGTCGTAATGAGGGAAAAATAATATTAACAATATCCTTTTCCCAATTGATTTCAAAAAAGGAGGCGTTATAATTTTGAATCGTATTTTATATTAAAACTACAACTTTTGATACAGATAGATACCTGTAGATTTGCATGTACTTATTTATTAGTAAAAGGGTAGATTCTACGGTTACAACATTTAGGTTACATTGAGCCTTATATATTTTTTTCTTTGGACACATAGGTCCTTAACCAACCAATCTTCATAAAGAATGTTCTGATGTCACTTAAAGGGATTGCAATTAACTTGCGTTCGCCAAAAAATAATTTTCTTGTTAACTAAAGAGAGGAGCTCTAGAACTCGCTGCTTAGTTCTGTTGCGTCATTTTTAAATTTATATATATAGGTACATATTTAACTATATCTTTTATTTGATTTATGAGTTTACGATTTTTTTTTTAATTCTAAAGGCGGAAATCCACCAAAGGTGCAAAACATTTGCAAACGATTGCAAACGAAATCAGTCTTGAAACATTTGCAGTGGAGACATAAATAGTGCACTAGCAAATATTAGTGGCAAACGTTTTCGAATGTTTGCCGATGTTCCGACCTTTGTGGGTACTTCAAAGGAATTCGGAGTGAGTATACCTATTATGAGCGTTGAGTGGAGATGCGTATTTAAACTAGTCTAGACATTCAGGTTTAATCGCTAGAGTTCATGTTTATATTTGACACTTTCTTATTGTAGATTATTTTTATTAACCTACTAACATAACAAAATAACTAAAAACTGTTCAGCAATGGATTGAGATCATGAAAAATGTCTTAAATTGATTAATTTGGAACAACGATAAATGTTGGCAAATTTAGGATTTATTTGCAAACATGTATTCAGTGAAGACACAATGTTCACAATAAACAAAAAACATTCGATAACAGTTACAAGTATTTGCCCTTCTTTACTCTAAATGCGTGTTAGGTGGATATCCGCCATAAGATAACTAGGTCAAAAAACGGTAGCTTTTCATCGGTGACCAGATAACGTGTGTAAGGAGTACTTATACCAGGGCGCCACTCGATTTTTGTAAGATCCTTTATTGAGTTAAACCTCTAACTTGAGAATCGTAGTTTAAAATCGTGTTGGTTATTTACGAACTGAAATAAAAGAGTTAAAATTCCCTTGGATAATTTGTAACCAACAACACTTACAACATCCTGAAATAAAAAATGAAATGAACTTTTTTCCTCATCAAAGTTTCTAATAGATCCCCAACTAGAGTTCCTTAATTAGTGCGTTAGGATCTTTGGCCGGAGGTCATAAAATTATACATTATAGCAATTAATCTCCACTTTAAAATAATAAGATGTTTGCTTCCCTACATATTACAAAAATTTATTATTTAATAAGAAATTGGTGAGCTTTAAACCACATAATAATACATGTACAAAATTACGACTTAACGAATATACCGAATATTGATATATCTCTTCAGGGATCCTTACGCCTAAATGGCGGATTAATTTCCTTAAGAGGCATGAGGCAGTATGCAGAGCATATCCCTGTTGTTAGACATTACAGTGCCATTAACGAATAGAATCTTTGGGACCATATGGATTTTGGACCTAACATTAATATTTTCGAGCCATAGTATGTTGCTCAGACAAAAGAGTAGTGAGGGCTTTGCCCTTTTTCATGAGGGTACTACAAAGAAAGTACACTATCTTGAAGCACGAGATGAGGAATAAATTTCATCTTACTACGTCATTTGACATAATTGGCAGGAGAAATGCTAGAGATCGCAGTCTGAGAACAGAACATCAATTGTTACTTTCCTCTCCAAGGTAACGTTTCTTTGCGCTTGGCTGCTCTTGATCTGTGAGCACCAATTCGCTGGTTGTCACGTTGAATTTAAAATATTAGGACCGGGAGAACTCATGTCTATCCATATCTGTATTTCAGCGGACAGAATAAAGATGGCAGAAATGTGGCAACGCTCGGTATTTCAAGAGACTGGACGTTCAAGGATGAAGCTAATCACCCTAAATACATACTTTCAACTTATACCGAATGCGCCAGAACCTTAAATATAAGGATTTTAATAGCTTGCTCGAGATGATCATTAAATTATGTTATTACACATATATAAAATGCTACCTTTTTTTCTTCACAGCCTTTGCGTAAAGGTGCTCCACTTAGTATTAAAATGTAAAGACTCTATATTCGGAGTTTAGCGCGCTTCATTGATTTGTTTTAATGTTACACGAGCGATTCATAGCAGCGAAGATGATAAACAGCAACATGCATTACGATACTTATCACATAATTCCAAATAAGCGTTAACTCCGAAAATGGAACTAAATACGTAAAGTGAATTATTCATAAATATTATCAAGTTTAATTGATAGTTTTTATTAGTGGATAATTATCCATTAGCGGAAACCTTGTTGACCAATGTTCTGCATAACGAAGGGTATCATCCTATTTATTACTCAAATTTTTATTCAAATAATTTCTTATTATTGCATGGATACAAACAATATTTTGCGGATTAATGACAAGAATCAGACGTGAAAATCACACTATGATAAAGAATGGTCAGAGGTACGTATTAGTTGTTGGATCAAGGTAAGAATAGGTATCCGGTAAGCACCTCCTAATTTTTCGAGAGCATACAGGGGAGGTCAAAATAACCCTACTTTGCCATAGAAAAAAAATTCCAAAAGTATCTCAAAGTTTTGGACCGATTTGTTTAATGAAATTTTAGTATTTTATAGAGACCATAAAGACTTATTAAACCAGACCACAGTAGATGTTTCAGATCATCAGAAAAGTCAGAAACGGACGTGTAATCACACTAGTTGGCCCTAATTTTTAACATGTGTCATTTTGTAGAGCTGAAACCCGATTTTTTTTTAAATACTTTGCTCATTACTTTTCAAAAAAGGTACTCTTAATTTATTTCGATAAAATTGGCGGTTTTCGACATAAATCGTAGTTTATCGAGAAATTTTTCGGTTTCACGAAAAACATCCCTGTAAGATCTATGGACCTCTGAAAACTACCCATAACATCTATCCAATGGTATTCAAATAGCGCGGGTACAGCTAGTCAGCTCGTACATTTTTATTTGAAGATGCTGAAATAGGTGACCTTGTAAAAAGCGGATGTACATTAATAAGCGCATTACATGATAATAAAAAAATGATGTTAGTTTAAATGAAATGCGTTTTTTAATGTATAAAAAATACTGTTTAAAGTCAGGGTCTTTCAAATTGGAATCTTTGCCCCCAACGATAGCAACAGAAAAAGAACACGCCTATCTTGTTTATTTGCAAGTGCAGCATTGGTTAGAAAAAACTTAAATAGCTACAGATTGGGGTTGGGAAAAGACTGATTCTGGTTTGCGGCCGCTATATACAAATGATACAATTATTTCCTAGAAATTGACTAATTTTTTCTCGTGTTTATGTAAAACGGGATGTGTTAATAATAAATACACATATAAAAGTCATAGTCTGAAATGTACTGATTTGTGTAAGAATTGCGATGGTGAGTATGATAATTGTTCCGAAATCATTACTCTTGAAGATATTGTTCAAGAAAATGATGATGATGAGGCTGAAGTTGATATTATTAATGAAATAAATGATGTATACGAGAATGATATGAATGTTGACGACGAAAATAATGAAATGTAAGGACGGCTGAACCATACTAATGTATATTTTTTATATTTTGTATAATTATATTATATATGTATACTTTTTGTTCAAACTTTTTTTGTAATAAAATGATGTATTGCTAATAAAGTAAGATATAACTTTAGTATTATTATATTTTATTATGTATACTTTTTATTCAAACAGTATTTTTGTAATAAAATGATGGATTGCTAATAAAATCAGAAATAACTTTTCATTAATAATATAATCTAAATATTACAATTTTACCATATAGTTTACTCCAAAATGTTACCAGTCGCACAAAGCGATATGTGCGTGTAGTCCGTAGCTGAGCGGCACGCCTGCAGCATAGCAACCCGCTGTATCCGTGCTATTTGACTAGCGTCGGATAGATTCTGTGGGTAGTTTTCAGAGGTCTATAGATCTTACAGGGATGTTTTTCGTGAAACCGAAAAATTTCTCGATAAACTACGTGTATTCAATAATGTCTTGTGTAAATTTCAGCCCTTTATATTTATAAACTGCGATGTTGCGATTTTTTTTTAAAAAAGGTAAATTTATGTAACAATTTTTTTCCAGAGATCGGAAATGATATATCTAAATCCAATAGACGTATTAGAATAATCGTAAGTACACTGACAGAAAAGTTATTGTAATTTTTCGAGTGAAAAAAACTGTTTTTCGCAATTTTCTCGACGGAATTTTTTTTTCTGAAAATATATTTTGAAAATATATGTCATTTCAAACAAATTGCTGCCAACCTGGTTGCTGTATCTTTATTAGGAAGGATAATAATCGACATCGAATTTTAAAATTTGACCTCGATTTTCTCGGAAACTATTCGGATTTCGGATTAAACACACATTTTTGGATCAAAAATATATATCATTTATTAGAATTCTGAAGCGATAGTTAATTAATAAATATCATTTAATTATAAATTTAAAAAAATGGAGTTTTCCGAGAAAAAAAATTATATTTCAATAAATATTGGCGCCACCTATAACTTTCGATATGTTTTTCAATTATCTATAACTTTTGTTTAAAACATTTTTTCATACAACTCTTATTTTTCAAGATAAACTGGAAAAACTGAAAAAAAGTGACCATTCTTTGGCCGCCATTTTGTAAGGCATGGACCGTATGAATTTCCATCGAAGTATGTTTTTAGTGATGCCAAAATATATCCTTTTCAGCAATAAAATCGCTAGTTAAATTTTTTCCCAAAACGGCTCTTTTCAAGTCTAATTTCCATGGACTATTATTGGAAGACGTACTCTGTGATACGTGCAAATGTGGTACATGCATGATGGTGCTCCACCTCATTTTAACCGTATAGTACGTCAACACTTAACTAATGTTTTTGGCCCTCGATGGATAGGTCGAAGTGGGGTTGTTTTATGACCACCAAGGTCTACAGACTTCAATCCTTTAGACTTTTACTTTTGGAGACATCTAAAAGAACTAGTTTATTCAACACCAGTAAGTACTAGAGAAGGATTACTAGCGAGAATCGCATAGCATTCTAAAGAAGTCCGTAATAATGCCGGAATATTGATTGCAGTGAAGCGGGAAAATATTCTTAAAATAAAAAAATATATTGAAGTACGTGGAGCTCATATTGGACATTTACCAAAATAACATTTAAACGTTTTCACTATTTTTGCATTTTAATAATATTGTTAATTAATTGAGCTCCGATCAACCCTTTGAAAGGTTTCTGAACTTGAGAATGTCTGAGCTGAAAATCTTTCAGCATAACATATTCTTGCTTTCGAAGAGTGAGACACTTAAAGTACATGAGCAAACCCTGCGTATTTTATTTTTACCTGTTTGTGTTTGGCACTAGTAACTTTTGAGTTTTTCACATAAAAACCGATTTATCTCGAAAACCGCCAGTTTTATCGAAATAAATTAGGAGTACCTTTTTTGAAGAGGAATGACCAAAGTATTAAAAAGATTATTTTTCAGCTCTGGGAAATTACACCTGTGAAAAATTAGGCCCAACGAGTGTGGCTGCAAGTCCGTTCCTGACCTCTCTGAGGATCTAAAACATCCACTGTAGTATAATTTAATGAGTCTTTATGGCTTCTATAAAATATTAAAATTTCATTAAATTATACAAGTCGTTACAAAACTTAGAGTCGAAGAGGTAAATCGCATGGTACCCCTTTGGGGGGTATTTTGACCTTCCCTGTATGCACCCGAGAAATTAGGAGGTACTTACTTGATACCCCGTATATAGCACTGAAGCAAAGTACTTAATATAAATTATATATGTACCTACTTCAAATAAGAAATAAAAATTACGTTAACCATGGTCTCAAGTAATTTACTTGATGTATTAACAATTCTTGTTAATATAGGTTATATTTTCAAAAACTCAATGTTTGTTGTGCAGTATATTAAGCAAATATGCTAAGCAGAGACATGTGCCTTCCCCACGGGTTTGTTAGTCTAATAATATTTAATAAAGGGCCATAAATCTCGGCAGTTTCAAACGAGACACATCATATACATAATGCAGTTATTCGCTGGGAAACTTTAAAATTAGTTTACGTCAAAAGTTCTTCCGTATATTTACTTAGCGATGATAATACAATATGATGAATTCACGGAAGATTTTATGACAGTTTAAAATATCTAGGGAATGAAGCTAACGTGATTGCGATGTCTCAGATTTTAACTTACTTCAAATACTTATTTATACATAATTTTTTGAACTAAATATTTTTATATGTATTATGACTCCCTTATTACCAATGTAGAGGATGGACTCCCGAAAAATTGTTCGGTAATTTGTTATAAACAAAAAAGTTGTTGACAGTTAGAAAAATTGTTTTTATTTAAAAAAAATTATGTTCGTAATTCTCGACCTTTCTAAGCAAAATGCACATGCCAAAATTTTGTAATACTGTGTTGTTTATTTTATAATTAGATGCATATAATTAATATATATATATATATATATATATATATATATATATATATATATATATATATATATATATATATATATAAATAAGAAGAAGTCAACTAAACCGAGACGTTTAAGGCACTTTTGTGGGGCTGCAGTCAAAAGGATGGTGGGCCAGTACAGAAAACTCTTTTTTGTTAGTCTAGTTTTCGAGAAATTGTATTCTCTTCCTCAGGACTTCCACAAAAAAGAAAATAACCTTCCTTTATTCTATTACTATGACCAACCTACCAATGTGAGTATATATAAAATGCCAGGTCCTATTTAACATATATAGCCATTATCACTTAACAATAAGATCACATAACATGAAAGATTAGTAGTGAACATAACCCGATTCGCTCGATCCCCCCACTCCTCGACCTTGACATTGACCTTGCTTCACCCCTCTTTGGCCCCGCCCACATGTCCTTGTCATTGACCTTGAAAGTGCACGTGTGCTTTGGCCTTGGCCTTGTGTTCAAGGTTGTGTGTGACCTTGACCTTGACCTTGGTCGAGACGACCTTGACTTTGTTGAAGGCTATCTTGGGTGTGTGACCTTGAAGTAGTTATTTGTGCATTGTAACAGTGTGGGATGATCTTGAAATGATTTCGACCTTGCAAATTGTTCTATAAATTGTGTGAGTCTACTTGCATTCATTCAGTGTGAAATGTCAGATACGGAACTATCTAAAGAAAAAATTATAGAGCAAGTCGGCAGAGTAATTTGTTTATATCAGAGTAATTTAAAAAGTTTGTGTGATTTTGAAGAGAAGGATCTAGCATTTTTTCCTCTCGAATATTTAAAAACTTGCGTTGATACGCTGAGTTTACGGCAAATTTGGGATAAGCTGCCAGTGTCATATCGGTGTAACAAGGAACTACAGTTAAGCTTACCCTGTTACATTCACTATGAACAAATATATCGTCATCATATAGATGGGCCACCACCAGCAATAAAAAAGTGTCGTGAATGTAAAAATGAGTGAATAATATGAATAGTGCTTTGCAAGAGACAGTAAAAAAATTGGGCGATGAGTTCACTGAAACGGCTAATAATTATTTCAATGATGCAATGAAAAATCGAGCAGAATGGGCGTCGCGCTATTGTGATTTGGCTTATGAATATGAAAAGGCTGCGAATACATGTCGTAAATATTGCAGCAAAACAATAAATTTACAAGACTTTGTTCGTGAGATAAAAAAGTTGGGGTTTAGTGACTGTTTGGAAAAACTGATTAGGTTCATTGCAGATCCGGTTGTGTTAGATGAAATTAGAGTGTAGGACTTAAGTTTAACGTAGTAGTAGTTAATATGGAAAGTTTAGTGCGAGAAATGTACGAGGAATTTCTAATTTCTGCAGCCTGTTCGGAATTTTACGCATATGAAATGCAAGATTCGGAGGCTCAGGACTTTAGTGTATTTTTTAAGTATATGGACCATGCCGAAGTGTGTCTTTTAGCTAGTATAGTTTGTAAGAATTTTCTTAGATATAAAAACAAACAATTATTATTGAACAAATTAAGGAAATTAGGTTTAGGTGATAATGTTAAACGCATAGAAGAATGGCAGAAAAAAATCAATGAATAAAGTACATAAAATGTAGTTATTTGTTTCATTATATTTTGTCCTTGAAGTTATCCTTATACCAATTTAAATGTGTGACGTCATTTGACCTTGAATACTCCTCCCACTATTTCTATCGTTAAGCTACCCCCACCATTGTTACAATTCGACCTTGAAACCCCGCTATAAAGGTTCGTGGGAGAAGAAGTGACTTCAAACAGTCGCAGATATCAGTGGCATAAACATCAAATATTGTGTTCGTGTAGTGTTCTGAAAGTGCTTTTATATTCACGGTAATTTTTGGATTTATATACCATTTTTTCAATAATGAGTATTGCAAAAGAAACTCTAGATGAAATTAATAAAATGTTTAGCAAAGATTTCGAGGTTTTAGAGAAAAAAAAGGTTACCGAAATGATTGTAGGCAAAGTGTATAAAATTGTAAAGATGGTTTCAATGACTACACGATTTGGTAAAACTCTTTTAGTGGCTTTACACGATGACGGTGATAATAGCACATTTGAGACTTTTTTACCAAAACGTGTGGCCGAAACACTATCTGACGATATTGTAGATATTATGAGTAAAACTAAAGATAAATACACTCTAACTTATTTGGGGCAGGGCACTAGAGTTTTTGGAAACAATACTAGAACATTATTACGTTTTGGCTCATTGGAGTAAATTGTATGTAAATTGTTTGAAAAAAAGGATGTAATTAAATTTAAAATATAGTTGCACATGTCAGAATACTTACGCGTGTTCATTATTTCTGTTAAAGATGTCTGCTGATGCGACGACGACGACCGCCAACGAATGTGTAGATAGATACATATTTTGGTTGGGGAGAGAATTAAGAAATAGGGCTCACGATATGTTAGATAGCGTAAATGATTGGTCGCATATTGATGTAACCAAAGATCAATATAAGAACGAGATCAGGGATACAATCAATTTTATGGCTGGGGCACACTTGTGCGACAAATTTTTATATGGTTCCATAGACATGGATACATTTTGTGCTGAAATGGTTGAAGAAGAATTAAAAGAATACCTCGTCAATATTCCACATTTACCAGGTGAGCTTGCTGCAAAATATGAATTGGTTTCTGCAACAGCAACAGCCCAAGACGTTGACGATCGAAATAGTGTCGGATGGGATAGAATTTTGAGCAACGAAAACGAAGACATGGAAAATTAATTTTTTATAATTTTTGTATTTGTGCAATTAAATAACTGTAAATAAATATCTGTTACAATCACAGTTTTATTTTATTTCTTTTATAAACATACCAACCCAGTAGATCATAGGCAGTGTTTCTTTTTCTCAGCTGAAATATTTAATATAAGTAGGGCAAATAAAAATAAAATAGTTTAGTAAAGATTGAAAATGAGTCGAGGAAACAACACAATTGATAAATTTGGTCGTCAGAAATATAATGAAAAATATCATATATTATCTGGGCCACAAGGGATTGGTTTTAAACTTACAGCGGATGGGCAGTATGATATGGGTGGAAAAATCATAACCAACTTAGGCGAACCTAAAGATGATGACGATGCTGTGACAAAACACTTTGTTAATAGAAAGTTTTACAATTTTGCAGTTGTAATATGTGACATATTTAACAAGGATGTCCTCCCCATGATATACAAAAATAATAGTGAGCTTAAAACAAAAATTGAAGTTATGCAGAAAATACTCTATCATCAGCCTTTAAATGACTCATTAAGCGCACTGTCGTACGACTCGACTTCAAAAAAAATCTAAAAAAAGCAGGTTAAAGAATAGGAGAACGCACTCCGAGTGGCATAGCCTTGAAGATAACGTCGTAGTCGTCGGTGAATTGGACCTTCCCTCCAAGAATATTGAAATGTTATTTATGTGTATGATGTTTTATTGTCATTGTTTTTAATAATGAAGATTGAAATAAAAAACTTTATTTTACAATATATTGTTTATTTATTTTACATTTTAAATAAAAAATATAGTCATACAATATGTTATTTAAACAATATTAGCTTTATCTATCCAAGAGTTGAAGTGGTTGGGAAATCCTAGCCATTTGACAAATAATTGTTCGATGTGATTTTTCTTGCGTTGTCTAAGGACCTTTTCTACTAGATAAACGTCAGGACTGCTTGTTTTTTGTAGTTCTGATTCGTAAAAACACCCTCTTATAGGCTGACCTTCTAACGATTCCAACAAGTAAGTAGGTGGATTTGTAACGTTAACTTTTACAACTTTAAACAATTCGGTTGACCAAGAGGGCGTATATCCTTTCTCGAATAAGCTTTTGTACTTGCTAATACGCACAATGTCACCCATGGAAAACTTAAATTTTTTAGGTACAATTTTTAAATAATCATATGCTTTAATATGTGTTTTTTCTTGCACGTCTGCAGGTTTCATTCCAATGGTGTGATGTTTCGAATGGTTATAGGTTTTTGTTACTGCCGATAATATATGTATCCATTTGTAAGATCCTCTTGTCGAGAATTGTTTATATAAATTATTTTTTAAAGTCCTTATGACTCGCTCAACAATTGCAGCTTTCTTTGTGCTGTAAGTGGAATAATGATTTATATTATATTTTTTCATCAGGGCTTGAAAGTTTGTATTATAGAACTCCTTTCCTTGATCACTTTGCAGATTTGTTGGTGTATATGATGCCTCTTCAATGATGCTTTTCATCGCATTAGTAACTTCTATACCAGTCTTGTTTTTTATGGCTTTGGTATAGACAAATTTCGAGTAACAATTTATACAGACCAAAATATAACGATAACCATCGTTTTCATCAGCATACTGTTGCATTTCAGCCAAATCAATTTGCCACAAATCTCTGTATCCTTTTATTATCGTGCGCCGTCTTACAAAATTTTTTCTAGCCGTTCTATGTAGTTCATTAACTATCTTGATTTTTTCTAAACTGGGCTCCATATTATTAGTAATACTAAAGGTTTCAGATCGAAGGAAGAACTGAATAATATCATTAAATATTGAGCTTAATATATTATATCTTCTTCTCGTAATTCCTCTATGATTGACATAATTTCATTTTCGTGTCCAGTGTGACCGGCCATTTTGGAACTCCACAACAAACGTAAACGATCCACCAACTCTTTAGCTTTGTTCCAGTAGACATATTGAAATTTTTTCGAAGATAATTTCTTTTTTGTGGGTAACTGTAGTTTTTCCGAGAGATTTTTTCTTGTAATAGTACCACCTAATTTTGTGCCCATTATCAGAGGTTTAATAATTCGTAAATATTTGTTCCATCTGGTCTCCCGTAAACCATCACTTTTTTTAAAATTGTTGTAGACAGCACTCGTTGTTTCCAAAATTTCCTTGTACGTTGAAAGTACATTATCACTTAATTGTTGTTGTTCCTTGCCTACACTTGGGGGTGTTTTAAGAAATAACAAATCATAAAGTGCCGGTGATCCACCATATTCTGCAATATTTTTCCCTTTTTTGTATAAGACAATATTTCCATTTCGAAAACGCACCTCTAAATTACCAATAAAATTTTTGTTATGATCTGTTTTTGAACCAAAACGTACACCATATACAGTATCGTATAGAGATGGTTTCGAACGTAATCCTTTCAGGTGTGCGTTTAAAGTATCGGAAGTTGTGGTGTCAGCGGATGCGAGAGATGTATTAGTTGATGTCGAGGGTGTATCAAACACCGATTGGCTAATATCTTCTTTTGAAATGCGATGCTGCTGCTGCTGCTGCTGCTGCTGAATAGGTGTGGAGGTTTGAAAGGAATGTGTAGGTTGGGGAAAACCTGATATTTGAGTCGACTGCACTGATGTACTGAGACTATGTGGCTTTGTAGCTGGATAATGTTGTTGCTGTTGTTGTTGTTGTTGTTGTTGTTGATGTTGTTGTTGCTGCTGCTGCTGACGTTGCTTAATCACATCAGATATAGTTGTCAACGGCTTAGAAATGGGTTCGTAAAACTTTTCCAATTCCACAACATTAAACTCTTTAGCCGCTTTAATTTGTTTAAATTTTTTTCTGACGGCATTGGTAGCTTCCACTAGTTTACGTTTTAAGTCGATCGCGTTATTCATGATGTTAACAAAGGACGTTTCAACAATCAAATGAGCGTTTTCTCTTATTATTACAGTAATATATAGCTATCAAATCCTTTACGGTATCTTCCCGATTTCACATCACTGTCTTTATCAATTACTAAAAATCCATACTTATTATCCCAACATTTTGAGCACATTTCTTGAAATTGAGTAAAAGTTAGATCCGGTGAAACGTGGTCGGAAAATATGTGTTTCATATTCAACTCATCTTGTTTAAACATAATAATAAAATTGGCGTTGTCTCGCACAAGCTGTTTAGGCACTCGCGAATATGTTTGCGCTAGGTAAAAGGAGTCGATATTTTTATGACGTCCCATGCTAAAGTACGATCTTATAACATCTTGTTTTTCACATATAACATCATCAAAGATAAATATAGAGTTTGGTTTTGCATCGGACGGTTCCACAATATTACTGGAATCACTAAAGGCATAGTATCCTAAACCTTTGATGGGCGCTAAAATTTTCCTTAAATACTCATATTTCGGTTGATACAGAGATTTCGAGTAAATATAGACATTTTCGAAACGTAGCCCAAGGGGGTGTGTAAGCAGCGAAATCATGACATTAGTTTTTCCACAATTGGATGAACCAATTAACAGGCCGCGAATAGAGGAAGGAAGTAGAGGACCGTGTCTCTTCATTATCTTCTTTTCAAATCCAAGTCCGACTTTTTCATCGAGATTGTCAATAGGAAGTTTTTGTTTAAGATCGTTAACGCGCATCTTAGGAAAATTTGATATTTTATAGGCAATTTTTCACAAAAACTGTCATTCAGATGCCGAGCGTCAAACGAAGTGGACGGTCTCACGTTTCCAACAAAACTGGATACGGTATTGTGAATTCGTTAATAAATAAATTACCATTCGAGGTACACATTCCTGGTTATCAATATTGCGGACCCGGAAGAAAAGTAATAAAACGTGTAACAAGAGGTGATCCAGGCATTAATCCTTTGGATGCCGCATGCAAAAAACACGATTTAGCCTATTTACATAATAAAGACAACATAAGTGAGACATCGAGCGGATTACGAGCTCGAACAAAGTGCTTGGAATAGAGTAAAATCGAAAGATTCCAGTTTAGGTGAAAAAACAGCAGCTTGGTTAGTTACAAACATTATGAAAGGAAAACAACGTTTTGGTATGGGTGTACCATCATCATTATCAACAAAAAAAACATCTAGTAAAGGCACGCGTCATACAAAAAGGAAAGGTGTTAATAAAAATCGACATGTTCGGAAAGCCAGTTTCGGAACAGCTATTCGACAAGCAGTTCGAAGGGAATTATTAAAAGCCGGAAGTAAAAATGTGTTGGAAAAAAATGTCATGAATGCATCTAAAATAGCTCTGTCGGCAGCACGTAGATCGGTAAAAGCGGCAGGTGGCAAAAGGAAGGTTCGTACACCGAGAATAATACCGATTCCTAAAACTGGTGGAATATTACCATTAATACCAATTTTTGCCGGGTTATCAGCTTTGGGTTCATTAGCCGGTGAGGCAGCGGGAATTGTGCGCGCCATAAAAGCAGTAAAAAAAAGCAGCGAAGATAAAACCGGTGCCGGCCTTTATTTAAAATCGAAAGGAAATGGTTTGTTTCTAAAGCCATATCGTAAAGGTATGGGATTATTTTTAAATCGTAGATCAAAAAACTAATTGAATCCCTACCTCGAAGACCACTATCTAACATCGATATAGAAAAATATGCCAAAAAGAAAAGAATAGGACACTTTCGAGGCGTTTATATGAGGGATTTATTACCTAGACAAGGTCCTCGACGTTACGAAGCAGCAATAGTGAATTTGGATAGTACGCGTGGTGCAGGGACTCATTGGGTAGCTTATAGAAAAAATAATTCTAAAGTAACATATTATGACAGCTTCGGCGATTTACCCCCACCGATCGAATTGGTACGATATCTACAAACGGGATCGGAACCATCAAAAATTATTTACTATACATACGATCGTCAGCAGGATTTTGGAACAGTCTGGTGTGGACATTTGTGCTTAAAGTTTCTTGTCGAATCATCAGCGTAAAAGATGTCATCATCATCATCGTCACCATTAACACCGCAAATGGATCGCAATAACTATACTAAAATGTTGCAATCACTGAAAGCATTTCATCTAGCCGGTGGATTAAGGAAAATGACCGTGAAACAGTTAGAAAACATGCCCAAGGAAGTAATGATTGCATTAGCCCCAAATGAAATTCCATTCGTTTGGGAAAAGTTGCCCGAGCACCTTAAAAGCGATATCGATATATTAAAATATCAGTGCGGTTGCAAACATTATTTCAGCAGCAGCAGCAATTTAAACGAGGTTATGACTGATGAGGATTTTACGGCTAGAAAAATATTTTGTTGTTATTGCAAAATCAGCGATGTGCGCATAAAAGCAGAAAATAGCATAAAAACATCACTATCTAATGCAGTGAGAAAAGGTGTGAAGATGAATCTTTTTAAATGTTGCCGCTAAGAATAAAACCGAGATGTGTGATGTTTTAATGGTTAGTCATGTCTTATACGTTCACACTAACAGGACACTCGAGCGTCTTAAGCGCCGATTTTTATCCACCAGTCGAATTAAATAGAGAAAACAAATATGGTCTGGCATTGCTGGGATTTTACACATACAATTCAATTTTTAATGTGGACGAAAGCAACAATAAGTTTGCCTACATGAAGGAGGGTTACACCACCGAGCCGATACAATTGCAGATTCCACCTGGGGCCTATGAAATAGATGAGATAGGTAAAGCTATGTCGGAGGCTTTGAGGATTTCAACTGAAGAAAAGAACGATGGAATCTTTTACTTGGTCGCTAATAATAATACGCTGAAATGTGAACTGAAATCCCAATATACTATAGATTTCCGGGGAGAGGCGAGTATCGGTAAAATGTTAGGATTTAATCATACAGTGTTAAAAAGAGACAATAAGCACGAATCAACCGAGATGGTGGAAATAATGAAAGTACGCATCATACGCGTAGATTGTAATATAATTTCCGGAGCATATATGAATTCGGTGAAAGGTCATACCTTGTTCGAATTCGATATCGACGTGGAGCCCGGTTACAAAATCAGTAAAGAACCACAAAATAATATTTATATGCCGTTAATGCCGGCAGGACGTCAGTTTATCGACAACATTACTCTTCGCATCTTGGACGATAGCGGTGATCTAATCAATTTTCAAGGCGAGAAAATAATCGTGAAATTGGAACTGAAGAAACTTTCATAAAAATGGGTTTTTGCTTCAATCGTCAATTGTGTGTGCTGTCGACTAAGATGGGGGAACCGCCGAAACATAATAAAAGTAAAAGAAGAGTTAACGTCAAGGTTAGTCGTCGTCCAGACGTTAGATCACAAACATCTCAACAGTTATCTGCCGAAGACTATAAATTTTTAAAATCAATCGGTCTTAAAGTGCGAAAATGATTTCCACCACCAGCGATAAAATAGAGGTTTTCTCCGAGCCCATCTTGGACAATTCCATTATTAGTCTAGAAGAGCATACGTATAAACCATACGGATCTCCATCATTCAACAATTCGGATGAAGTCCGTATCCCCATTAATTTTCAAGATATTATACTGGATATCGCCGAAAGTTACATATATATCGAAGGAAAATTTAAACCCATAGACGCAACGAAAAGATGTTTTTTATCAAATAATGCCCTCGCATTTTTGTTCGATGAAATTCGCTACGAGATGGGAGGTGAGCAGGTCGCCGTGGTTCGTAAACCTGGAGTTACGACGACATTAAAAACCATGGTTTCATTCGGAAGTTTGCAACAAAGATCTCTCATGACGTGCGGATGGGGTCTCGACGAAGCAAACCAAGATATCGTAGACACGGCAAGTAACGTATTCTCCGGGAAATTACCCTTAAAATATCTTATGGGATTCGCCGAAGATTACGCAAAAGGTGTTTTCAACGTAAAACAAGAGCTTATTATGATTATAGCTCGCACTTTTACAAATTGTTACGTCGGCGAAGTAGAGGCAGAAATTAGTATCGACAAAATCGAATGGAAAATTCGTCACATCATTCCAGACGACAAGCAAAAATTGAAAATACTGTCTCGCATTAATAAAGGAGGAAACAATGCCAGTATTCAAATGGCATATCGTAAATGGGATCTGTACGAATTACCAGCTTTAAGGCAAACATCTTCCGACGTGTGGGCCTTGAGAACGAGTACAAGTCTGGAAAGACCGCGCTATATAATCGTCGGGTTTCAAGACAGCAATAATTGCGACAAGAAAGAAAAAAACGCAACCCAGTTTACCCACGCCGACGTATGCGACATTAGACTGTATCTGAATTCAACCGTTTATCCATACGAAAGATGGAATTTAGATTTCGCCAAGAAACTGTACGCAGCAGCCTATTACAATTACGAAAACTTCCAAAGCAGCTACTACGGGCGCGAGATAAACGATCCGATGATAACGTTAGCGGAATATATGAAAAACCCCGTTTTTATTATCAATTGCAGTCATCAACCAGAGGCGATTAACTCATCGATAGTGGATGTAAAATTGGAGTTCCAAACGAGAAAGAATAAATTCCCCAAAGACACTAAAGTGTACGCATTAGTTATTCACGACTCATTTTTTAGTTATAATGTATTAAACGGTTCGGTGACCAATAAATCTATATTTTAATGTATCTATTATATGTAACACAAAATAATGTTCTTGAATCAATAAATTTGTAATGAGTGAAGTAGTAGTTTTATATTTATTTGAAACCCAACCAAAAAAAAAAAAAGCTGGCGGAAAAGCCCGCTCTTTAAGAAAAGAGTACGGGAATTTAGAAAATGGTGGTTTATTAAGTGGAAAAAAGAGCTTAAATAACACAAGAAAAAATTTTTAAGGCAAAATATGAAAACAACGATTTAGAAAATTTGTAGGAAAGTAACGGTTAGGAATAGGGAAAAAAGTTATAAGAAAAAATTATAGAGGAAATCGAGTACTATAAGCAAGCATTTTTTTCGATAGTAAAAACGTAAAAAAAAATTTTTTCAAAAAAAAATTGAAAAATGGTGAATGCGCGCCAAAGTTGAAGTTTTGGAGCAAAATGATATTAGGAAATTAGAAAGAGAATTTTTTTCTACATATGGTAGTACTTTTCAAAATTCGGAAAGATGAAATTTTAAGAAAAGGGTTATAGTAAGTTAGTAATTTGGATTTTTTAAAGCGCTGTAGCTCGGGAACCGTTCAAGATAGAAAAAAAATAAAAGCACTTTGATAGCCCAAAATTTTGAGGAGAATGCGATGGTGTAAAAAAATTATAATTTTTTTTTTTTTTGAAAATGCTGAATACGCGCTAAAGTTGAAGATTTAGAGAAAAACGATATTGGGAAATTAAAGAGAGAATTTTTTTCTACATATTGTAGTATTTTTGAAAATTCGAAAAAATGAAATTTGAAAAAAAGGGTTATAGAAAGTTAGTAATTTGAATTCTTTAAAGCGCTGTAGCTCGGGAACCGTTCAAGATAGAGAAAAAATAAAAGCACTTTAATTACTTAGAATTTTGAGTAGAATACAATGGTGAAAAAAAAATTTGGAAAATCTTAAAAATGACAAAAAATTTAGATGAAAAAATTGAAATTCTTGAGTTAGGAGGCTAGGGCCGCCGAACGGGGTTATGTGGAAGTTGTAGGGGAGGGTTTTTTTTTTTTTTTTTTTTTTTTTTTTAAGTCCTATATGCTAGAAAAGTGGAGGGGGGTAGTTTGTGTCCATAACAGAGATACGGTGAGTTATAAAATCATATTATTCTCAAACTTATATAATGCATATATGCACTCCACCTTACCCCCTCCAACTTTTTGAATGTATATAGAGGCCGGTATTAGAATTATTTCATCATTACACATTCGATCGGCAAGATGGAAGATATACCAAAAAGGATCATTGGCATTGTCAGGCCATTCGTGCCCGGCAAAATATGCAAGTGTGAGGAGTGCGGGGGTACCGCACCAGGAGCGGCACCTTCGGCACCGCCTGCAACGCCGACACCATCAGCGACGACGACGGTGCCGCCAATGAGAAGACCAAGGGCTGCACCTAGGTCGGTGTTAATATCGTTGGGTATTACTCCACGTTAGGCACCCCACCCTCCCCCCAGGCCCTTTTAGGGCCACAAAAACGGTCCTTTTCAGGACCACATTATATTTTGATCGTAGTTTAGTAATCGTCACTTATGGGGCGAGATATTCGTTTAACGACGATTTGTCTCGTAGCTTAAGTGCCAAGTTATATGCTTGAGAACCTATGAAAATGTTAACAGTTCAAACAAGGTTTCTATTATTTTTTTTTGTAATGTATTCTTCACAAAATATTAAGAATAAGTCTTATTGTCTAAACAAATCTAATTCCTTATTTAAAGTTTTTGAAAAAATCAATAATTCTATAAGCTCTCACCAATACATAACATTTAGAATCCGTTGGTGGGGTGGGGGTAGTTCTATATATATGAGACTGGGCCAGTTACACAGTCATATATTCATCAACCCTCATACGATGAACATGGAGGAAGAAAGACCCGCCAGCCGAGGCTCATCCATCTTTAGTGATGACACCGTAGCCGACAACGTTGGAGACCTGCAAGTCTTCGACGACGACGACGAGGTGGATTTTGAAATTGACGTCCTACGTTGGGACGACTTGGATGAGCCGATTCCGCTAGTATATGACCATGATCCGGGTCTAGTGGAATTAGACGATGCGGGCGATTGGGTCTTACAAAGACTCGAAACTCCGTCGCCGCAGCCAGAGCCGGACTCGACGGAAGATGCGGTGCTGGAAATTCCAGCATCACCAACACCCGACGACCCACAAGGCCCCTGCGATTCGTCAAGCTGGTGGTCGACCAGCGAGGATGGGGCACCATAAGCCCCACACTCTCCCTGGCCCTTTTTAAGGGCACACAACAACGGTCCTTTTCAGGACCACAAAATACTTTGATCGTAGTTTTAGTACATATTAGTACTTTGTTACTAATATTGTATGTATAGAATATACAATATTAGATACAAAGTATTAAAACTTTAAGTGCTGGTGGAACCCAGCTAAATCGTTCGTTCGTATTTGAGACCACAAACAACTTTTGGTCTCAATACGTAATACGACATTTGTTTTCACCCCCCACCATTAATTTGTCTCTATATATACGACCGCCAATACTTATTACAATCATTTTAGTTCAACATGTCAGCGACTCAACAACAACAACAACAACAACCCATCCAATGCCCTGTGGTAGATTCTACCACAGAGAATTGTTTGGAGTGGGAGCCGAACGATCCTAGATGGGATGAACTTTGGCGGTTCATCATCGAATATACAGAGGACAACACCACCACCCCCGCTGATGATGACGGGCCGTGCGACTCCACAACTCAATAAAAGAGTCGCATGTTTTACAACCAAACGGTCCTTTTCAGGACCACAAAATAATTTGATCGTAGTTTTAGTTGGTTATAATACTTTGTAACCAATATTTTATGTTTTTTTTCATAAAAACATACAATATTGAGATACAAAGTATTAGAAGTTCTGGCGACAGAACCTTAACTTCATAAACCGAACCATGTTTTAGCATACTTGTAAATATTATCAGAAAATATTTACAACTATTGCTATTGCGTAGTTTTAGTGGATTATTCACTCTTTTTTTTTTTATTACCTAATATTATGTGGGACAGGGCCTATATGAAATAACACACAAAAATAAATTTTCAAGTCATTTTTATTCTCATTATAAAATATAAAAAATTTGATCAAACACTTTTTTATTAACTACAATATATATATATATATATATATATATATATATATATATATATATATATATATATATATATATATATATATATATATATATTTACAAACTTAATACTATAAATTAAAGGCTAATATCTACAACTACCTAACACCTACTACATAATTTATTAAAGTCCTCTAATTGTCTTTTTAACCGCGCAGATTTCACCTTTTTTATCTCTAATTGTTTTTCAAGTTCTATAATGTCACTGTCACACTCGTCCACTTCTTTCACTAAGCGTTTTTTCATTTCGTAAATGTCTGTCAATTTGGTCTTCTGAGAGTTGGTGAAGTCTTCGACCCACTCCGGTTGTGATGGCTCGGAATATATTAACGAAGAAGACGCGGTTTTATTTGGTGAAGACGATGACGATGACGACGACGACGACGACGAAGCAGCGGAAGCTTCATCGCCTTCAAAACACCGCTTAAACCGCTTCTTCATGGGTTTCCGGCACCCCAATATCGGCGACAGGGGTGCTGGCGCTGGGGAAGACTTCACCTCCGACACTATTTCATTCTCGACGCTGGCCGGTGTTGGTGGCGTTGGTGGTGTTGGTCCATCGGGGCCTTCTATGACTTCCACTTCTACTGACAGTGGCTCTTGTGGTGCTGTTTTTAGGAAGTCGGGTAATGGAACAGGGGTGGAGGGACGCTTAAAGTTAAACTTTTTCTTCTTCCCTTGTCCCACACCTTTAATCGCCAAATAAAATGTTTTTTTATCGGCGATTTCCGACTTCCGCATAGTCAAGAGCTTTTTCAGTTTCGAAGCTTTCGGAGAAGATTCCCTAGGCCGCGATGCTTTTCGCACAACCACATCACTAATCACATTTATCTTTGGCTCCTTCTCCTCCGTCCAGCATTCCAGGAATTGCGCTGCCGACTGAACTAACTCTTCGTCGCGACCATCGTTGAGGGCTCGGTCTTCGGCATCTTCATGCTCCACGCCATTCCAGTTCTCGAACACCCCCGGACTTAACACTTCCAAACCACTCATGTTATCCAGCATGCCTTGCTGTGAACCGCAGCTCACGTCAAGAGCATCTAAAAGAGACCGTACACTAGACATTTTCGATATTCAAACTCACACAATTAACTTTTTCTTAGCACTGTACTGTTTGCTGTTCTGACGAACTGTGAAGAGCTCGAGCCAGCAAGTCTGCTTTTATGCCCATTTCCCCCACTACACCGCCTTTATTCCTTTTGTTCGATGCATTAAGTATAATATTTAAACTTGTCAGATGCAAGGCCAAGGCCAAGGCCGACGTAACCGGCAATACCAGGGTCGTTTTCAGGGCTGTAATTTTCATGGATTTTTTTTTGTCCCTGTCAAGGTTATTTTAAAGAAGCATATAAATATAGTACTAAACTTGTTAGATGCGAGGCCAAGGCCAAGGTCAAAGTACCCGTCAATGTCAGGGTCGTTTTCGAGGTTGTAATTTTCAAGGATTTTTTTTTTGGTCCTGTCAAGGTTATTTTAAAAAGTAATACATAATTAGAGTACCGCGATTGAAAAGTACAACATATTCAAACATCATGTTGCCAACCGATGAACAACCTAGTGAAGCAGCCAAAACATACAGTCATATACCAAAAGCTTTTTATTTAACTTGTCATCATTGTAAAAGACTAGGTATCTGCTGGCGAAATGATCTTACGTACGACTTCAACTACATTGACCTTTTCAGGGTTAAATTTGTACAATGCGGCTTTTGTGGACTAGTTTACTACCAGTTCAAGGACATTAATGAACGTGCCATCCAGAGAAGAAATTGGGTCATAGAAGAAGCTTACCTGTACAGAAGAAATTAACATGTATTTTATTTCTTAATTTTTAATTTTTTTGTTTGTTATTTTTTTTATTTTTTTTTAATAATAAAAAGTAAACTCAATCTTTTGTTATATTTTAATTTTTTTTTCAATAAAACAATAGTAAAATGAATCTGTATGTGTATTTATTAAACATCACCTAAAATACGTTTTGCAATCCATATTTTTCTGCAGAGTCCGTTTATTAATGAAATAGAACCATATATTAGGGTGAAATCTAATGGTTTCAAATCAGTCTCACATAACAATGTCAGAAGTAAACACTATTGATAAGTTCGGTCGCAAAAGAAAATTTAAGGATTTTAACTTTATGCGAGGTCCTTCAGGAATAGGTTTTAAACTTACACCTAATGGAGATTACGACATGGGAAGCAAAAGATTGTGCTATTTAGCAGAACCTCTTGAAGGAGACGATGCGACCACACGAAATTATGTTGATAATAACCTTGCTCAGTGTGTGCAAGATACGCAGAAAGCTTTACATGACTCAACAATTGTTATTAAAGATATATTCAGAAACTAACTTGAAGGTTACGTACGCAAGAAATTAATTGAAACCGGTCAAGAACTTAGAGGATACATTGATGATACTGTTATTGCAATATATGAACTTAGGCAAGACGAACTGCGTGATGAACTTAACTCTAGAATGTTGAAAATTGAAAAGACTATGGAGGATCTTGTCAGCAAACCTGTTTCACATTAAACATTTGCTCGTAGACCTGTGCGTTTAATTTACTATTAGACAAATTTTTCAACAATAACTTTTACAGTTTGTTATTTGTCGACACTTCATTATATTTATAATTTTAAAATAAAGGTTCAATAAAAAAGCAATCAAGTAATGAATACATGTTTTTTATTTAAAAAAAAAAAAAAATTACAATACTATCGTTACATATTAATGTTGTATGTTTAATAGAAATAATAAAAACAATACAAATAATGAAATATGGATTTTCCAGATTACGTGCTGTCCTGACTTAGAAATGATTCCAACACGGTGACTAAATTTGCTAAGTTTTCTTCCGGGTCTGTTTTGTAAAAATCTATGTCTGCATGCCCCCAAGGTAGAGTTTTGGTTGAACTGGGAATTACATAACGTTTATCATCGCTATGTGACAATGCTACTTTATTTATTATGTTTGTATAAATGTTATGTAATTCACTTCTAAATGTCTTCATCTTTCTTAATATCAAACCACCCCGTTCAACAATTCTTTGGTAGTCTTCCTGATGAAGGTCTTTCTCGATAACACATTTTTTGATACCTTTGGCTTTTTTTAATTCATTATTAATGGACTTTACATAATAAGCCTTCGCGCCGGTACCATAAAAACTTATTATCGGATCACCAGGAAACTCATCTTTCATTCTACCAACTACAGAATTACTTTTAATTATGTTGAAATTATTAATTTCGGGGTAATTTGATGTATCGAATTTTTCGGGGTTTTCTGATATAGTTTGATAAAAGTTTTCCGTATACACTTTTAATATAAGCGAGTCAGTATCGGTGTAAAGTAACGAAGCATCATCGCCAAACTTGGATTTAATAAAATTATAATAAAAATCGTATATTACAGTCTTTGATATATCTAATATGGAAAAACCGATATAAATTGGTTTATTGTACAATATTTTAACTTTATTCATATGTATAGCAACAAAGTTCTCGGTAAATATCGAGCTACTATTGAAATTGGGGCGGGATATTAGTGCTCTAGCTCCATTTCTGCCTACACTGTTCTCCCAATGTGTTACTAATTTTATATCCTTTCGATTTTCCACATTTTCCATAGTTTTACCAAATATCGCGTTATTTTTTAATTTAAAAGTGTCCTTCGCAAATTTTGTGGTGGCCTTGTTACGTAAATTGGTATTAAAATCAATATACGATTTTAGCCATTTTGATTGCTTAAACTGTAATACTCGATGGGTTTGCATTACCACTAAGCCGTTGGCGATGGCTTGTTTTAAAGTTCTATAGTGTACAATGTATTTTTTTTTATCTTGTAAATTAGGAATTAATTTCGGTAATTTAGCGTTTTCTGTTGGCGGTATGATATTTTCTACTAGAAATGGAAGATCAGAATGTGCATCATGCAACTCAGTCGGATAATGCACATCCACTTCCAAAACGTAGCCATGTAAACTATCATCACCAACAGCCATAATATTTAAATCCAGAATTTCGCGCTCGCTTAACCATCGAAAACCACCATATGGTAATGCTTGTGACATACTATGACCATATAGATTTGTAGCATCAAGGTATGTTATAAATGAAGAAGGTTTTGTTGGGTCATAGTCTGGTAAAAAAATATTATTAGCGATGTGCTTCCTTTCTGTACACTGGCTTATGCCGCCGCGTATATCTTTCTTAAAAAAATGTATCATGTCTATATCAGTTAAGAGCTCTAACTCTACCTTAGTCATACGTAGCATACAATCAAATGATAAACTTGGAAGGGTATAGTAATGTGCTGGATCAAGTTTATCGAATTTTAAACAATTATTCCGAAATTGCTCAAAAACATCACACAATAGCAACACATCTGATTTTAAATACACGTCCGAATAGTCCCCCAAAGTTTTACACCCAAACAAGCGCCATACTTCTTTTGCTCTTCTATAGCTTTCATCGCTAATATGTTCTTCCCGTAAATTATCATAAAATTCATCTTTACTTGGAAGACATGTATTTTCCATTTTTTCTAGAGAGTCAATAAAGCTATAGGGAAAAACACCCTTTTGACGCATCAAATTAAATTGGTTGATATTTGAAAAATGTTTCCGCGTTTCAATAAAATCGTCGTCGTTTAAACCGCTGCCTAAATTTTCCAAAGACGTTGACAGAAATTTAAAACTATCAATAAATCGCAACTTTAAATATTTCCTCTTGACTTTTCCACATTTACTATCAAAATAATCGTGCACATAAATGCTTTTGGTAAATGATATGTACTTTTCCTTACTTTGAGCCAAAACACCAATTTTATCCCCATATTTACATAACTCTTTTATAAATAAATGGCTGTCGTAGCCGCTTAAGTTATGAAATATGATAGGGATAAAAGAGGGTAATTTATAATTTAAATTACAAACGGAATGTGCAGCACCAAATCTTTTTGCACCAGTTATGTGACAGTGGTCTCGTACTTTAATCTCACCCTCTTCAAAAGGGCCTTCACATATACCACATATTTTAGCATCATTAAACTCCCTTTTTTCTTCAGGCGTTAACGGTTTCATAGGCTTAATGTCTTTTAAATATGTGTTGTATAGAGCCCTTAAATCACACTCGATACGATCCACAAAGACTTGAGCTGCATTATTCCCCCGAAATAGCTCAAATTTCGAAAGTGAGTCGTCAAAAGAGCATTTAATTAAATAAGTAAAAGAATATGGTTTATGTTTAAAACTTTTTACAGTGTAAGAATTTTGTGGGTTTGGTTGTACCGTTTCAACGGGTTTTAAAACAGATTCGAAATCTGCATAAACCACGAATGGAACGCCCATTTGCTTTTCTATACCCTCGAATTTTAAAATATTTTCCGGCACACTCTTTCCAAATTTATCGATTTTTAAATCCACTGAGGGTATTTGCGTGAAAATGTGGTTACAATCGTAGCTTTGATGTAAAGTTAAAGCTGACGGTGTACTAAAATAAATGAGGCAACCATCACAGAAATATATTTTATGTTGTTGACAACTAATTTGACTTGAAACTAAACGTGATAAATCCCGAATCCAACAATAATGACTCTTTGAACAAGTCGTATCACAAAAATGTTCACCGCCATCTTTACTACTACAGTCTTTTGTAATTAACAATAAATTTACATGCCTATCCAACTTTTTTGACGCATACCTCAGTGGACCAATAACTTCATGTATTACTTCATTATTTTCATATTTAGATTCCAGACCGTATACGTTAATTGATATGTTGTTCATTTCCTCAAATTTTTTAATGTCACGTAATTTTACTGGAAAATCCATACCTGTTACATTTAGCACTCTAGAAAAATGGGGGTAGGATGTCTTCTGTGAAGGCTCTGCTGTTGGAGGAAACAATGCTGATGTTACAGCCCACGCAAAGCAAAATTCGTCCTGGTTAATCACATTGACGACAGCTCCTTTCTTTTCAATAGAACACGGCAACTTGATGTATGATGAGCCACCCATAGGCATATACTTGTTGATACCAACTTCCAAGTATAAAATTCGCACAAGAGCCCATCCTATAACAAGAAAAATAATATATAAAAATCAGTTTAATATATCGGGTTTTGATTTTTCCATACCTGAATCTTTCTCCTGGAACTCTGTCGCCTGCGTTTTTATTAATTCGGTGAAAGAATGGTAAACGGCATCCAAATCACTTTCTACACTAATTATTTGATTAGCAGTGTTGAAGGATTTTTCACTGAATATTTCTTGTGATGGAAGCATGTACTCGCCAACAGCTGTCATGTTAACTTTTAAAGCATGATGCACACGCAATAAATTATTAACAAGTTCCACCACCTTGGATTTAATGTCTGCAAAGAACATTACGTAATCGGAATGCTCCATATCACTGCTAACCCGATAGGTTGCAATTCTCCTTTTGAAGGCACATTCAACGAGTTGCACACCATGACATACCGGCAAACATGAATTATTTTTATGTTGTTGTGTTCGTTTATGCACCGACATATGATTTATTGGAACATCTACATTACATGTAGCGCAATTAATTAGCGGAATCGTCGATGTATACTCTTCAATTCGGAGCCGTTTTCCTCCAGGCACTTCATTAAATCTCGCCGCACACGATTCTCTTTGATGACGTCTCATATTATAAATATTAGTAAACTTAGAACCGCAATTTTCACAAACATATGCCATGATTTGTCAAATATTAACACATGTACTACCTATACAAGTCAGAGCCAACTGATGAATGAAACTGCCCCATACCTTATATAAAACCATTCAAGGTCACCCCCAACCACGTAACATATCTTCAAGGTCACACATCCAAGATGACCTTCAACAAGGTCGTCTCGACCAAGGTCAAGGTCAAGGTCACACACACAACCTTGAACACAAGGCCAAGGCCAAAGCGCACGTGCACTTTCAAGGTCAATGACAAGGACATGTGGGCGGGGCCAAAGAGGGGTGAAGCAAGGTCAAGGTCAAGGTCGAGGAGTGGGGGGATCGAGCGAATCGGGTTATGTTCACTACTAAGATTGTTTTAAAAGGCGAAATTAATTTAATTAATTCAGAAAATAATTTTTAAAACACGTGTATGTCGTTGAAACGCCATTTTAATTTGAGAATAACATTGATATTTGACAGTTGAAAGCCCGTTTTAATAGGTACAGTTTACACTGCCCAAGAACAAATAATCGTTCTGGGAACAGGGGTAACAGTTCTTGAAAAATATTATGTTATTAAGCGAAAAGATAACGAAAAATTAAAATTATGACCAGAAACTGTAATAATAAAATAAAGCAAAACGCTATTTTAATGTCAAGAACGGCAACCTACACACCCAGTTGGACAGTGTGATAGTAACATTCAGAACAGTGATAAAAAAATATCTGACTGAGAAAATTGAACAGTGGGGGACCGATTTCCATTGCTTTCTAATTGTAATAAGTAACTATAAATTACGCTAAGGTTTTTTATGTCTCCTCTCCTGTTCATGGAAAGTGGTTCGTTGTTTATGTGAACCATTTCAAGGAAGACTCTTTTATGGAAATTACTTTCTTTTGCTCTCAAAGTTAATTAAATGACCCTTATTCAGTACATGCTCTGCAAGAGCACAGGAAACCACTCCTGTGTTACAATCGCTTTTATGAGAACTTATTATACCTGAAAGATTTCTAGAGGTTTGGCCTGTATAAAATTGACATGGGATCTTATAGATAATGTTCCAGTTTTCTTTCAGTGAGATAGGTGTTTTAGTTCTAGAATAAATTAACACGATTGTTTTAATTTGTTTAGTTGCAATTTTTATCGAGGTTATATTTTGGAAAATTTTTCTCAGTCACATTTTCGATGTAGGGAAGCGACATGTAGATAGAATGCTCAATCTCGTTGTTGTCCGCACCTGGTTGTGATAATTGAGTAGGGTGTGTATGTATCAAGGAGGGTTGGCTTACTCTTTCAAAAATGTTCTCTGGTAAGTCATATTGGTGCTATATAGAAATTTATTGATCATAGAAAGTGTATATGAATTCTGTAAGAAAATTGTTTTAAGTAGTTGCAAGCTATCATTTTTAAAGTCTGGATGGGTAAGTATAAATGCCCTGCTCTTCATTCCTAGTATGAGGTTGGTTTTCATTTTCGAAGGGTGGTAAGACTGGAAGTTTATAAATCTGTTTGAGCACATAGGCTTTCTGTACCAACTGGTTCTTAGAAGGTTGGTTTCCGTGCTTCTTACTAACAAGTCAAGGAATGGTATTCTGTGTGACGAGTCTTGACATGTTGGCATGGCTACTTATTTATAGAGCCCTAAAGGGAGATCCAATGATTTACCTTATTTGCACTGAGTTTAGAACCGATTTGTATATTTTAATGAAATTTTAATATTTTATAGAGGTTATAAAGACCTATTAAACCAGTAGATGTTTTAGATCATCAGAGAAGTCAGGAACGAACTTGCAGCTAAACTTGTTGGGCCTAATTGTTGACAGATGTCATTTTATACAGCTGGAAACTAGTTTTGTAAATACTTTGATCATTTCTCTTCAAGAAAGGTATTCTTAATTTATTTCGATATAACTGGGGGTTTTTGAGATAAATCGGTTTTTATGCGAAACATTCAAAAGTTACTAATGCTAAACACAAACAGGTAAAAATAAAATACGCAAGGTATGCTGATATGCTTTGATTTCTGGGAAAGCGCTGTCACTCTTGGAATGAAAGAAGATGTTATGCGGAATGATTTACAGTTCAGATATTGTCAAGTCCAGAAACTTTTCAACGGGTTGATCGGGGCTTAATTTCCATACATTTTGTTATTCTTTGAATATTTTTCCATTGCACTGTAAATAATATTCCGTCATTATTACGGACTTCGTTATAATGCTGTGCTATTCTCGCTAGTAGTTCTTCTTTAGTATTTCCTGGTGTTGGAAGAACTTGTTCTTTTACATGTCCTCAGAAGTAAAAGTCTAAGGGATTTAGATCCGGAGACCTTGGTGGCCATTCTAGGGATATTTTCGACAGTCCTAATGAAGTACAGGATGCATTTTTGGAATTGCGAAATGACTTCTCAGCGCCTGGTACATTTCAGGGAAAATTGTTCTCTTAATTTTGCGTCATTCGTATCTTAAAGTTTCCATGCTTCCTTGTCGAATAGTAATGCTATTTTCATCTACTTACTTGTGCTAGTGGATCTTCAGCCAGATGTTGAAGATGACATAAGGTTGATCTTGACAGCAGTCAACCAAGAATTATATCACTTGCTAAGCAGATACAAGCTTCAAAATTAGATTAATCATTAATAATAAATACTTGTCAAATCGAAAAATATATTTTTTCAAATCATTTATTTTTTATTTTATTAATCAAATATGGCGGATCGGAGAGAAAAGTCATAAACATTTTTTAAAAAATCGAAAAAAGGTCGCGATTGAATAAACGTTGGAATCACTGTTGTAGAAGAATAACCCAATTTTTATTTTGTTAGATATGATGCCAATTTGTCAACATTTCTTTAACAGTTCATGATCATAAACTTCTAAGTCCAATAAAAATATTCTTAACAATCCCATAACTTCCAATTTTTTGAAATAAAAAAAAATCACATATTTTGCAGAATGCAGCTCTTCGTTGAGAAACTTTTAAGTAAGTTCATGATGAAGTGTTTGTGCGTACAGTTACATAGCACAAAATAAAAGAGAATAAAGTGGGATAATAGCGGACAGAAAGTCATATATTATAAGGGTTGGTACAACCATCATAAAGCTTACGGAAGCTCATCTTGTAGCATTTTCATAATCCCGTATGCTAATGTAACACTACTTTAAGGAATGAGAAGAAATATTGATCTTTTCCTTTTGGCAAATATGAATAGTTATAACTTGCAATCTAGTCCGTTGCGGTAATGTGAACGCTACTTTATCGTGGATTCACTCTTAGGGGTACAACCAAAGAATATTACAATCTTTGGTAGAACGTTCAAGCAGATACTCGATTGGTAAACGAACTTCGAAGGAGTGTGAGGGATGGCAAGTGTCATATTTGAATCGGGGGTCGCACTTTGATATATGCTTTCGAAACTATTAGAGAGCCTCTTTAAGATTTCTCATTTTGAGAAAACTAAGAGGTGTATTTTTTATTAATTTCCACGTCTTAGATAGGCAACTCCATATACGCTCCAATGAACTAGCTTGGATTAAATTAAAATTGCACACCAGCAAAGCGATAACGTTTTCAGGCGTAATACTGTAATACAAACAAATTATTAATGATATTTGGGGGAAGTAATTTGAATTATTTCATTAATTAACTGCTGTTCGTGTATAACCTAGGTAAAAAATTGATTTAAATTTGAGCATTGAATTATCGGTAGAAATTAAAAAAATGTTTGTACTTAAATTTATTAGTATATTTTATTTTAATTTACATTTTTTTTTGGGTTGTGACAACCTGCTAACCTAAGGAAAAGCCTCCACTGATGAGCAGTTTAAAATACTCATCTTGTATATGTCATAGATCTTACTTAATTATAAAAAACGTAATATTTGTTATATTATTGGTAGAAATATTTTTTTTGGCACCTATTTACTCGTTACGGAATAAAACACCATGCCAGCTGATTTATTTGGAAGTTATATTACTATGAAAATTTATGTCTTATATCCATAGTTTTTCTAATAATGTATGTTTGTTTAGTCAACCAATAAAGCCATTTTATTATTACTATTAAACGAGTTTCTGGTCGTAAAATATTTCTAAAAAAAACTAATATTTTTATTATATCACTTTACTACTTACATTCATAATAGACTATATTCCATCTGAGAGCTTATACTGTCTGAGGCTATTACTCCTGTTTCGTAAAGAAAAGGATATCTGATCTGAAAATAATTATATAAACTAACTGTAATATGTGTTACGTTAGAAACTTTATTTCTTAACAGAATTCCCTCAAACTGCTGAAAATGCAGCTAAAGATGTGTCTTCGAAGAGTGATTATGAATATGGTTGAATAAAAAATATATTTGTATTTTAAATAAATATCGTTTATAAATTTTCTGATTATGATTGGAAGCAATTATGATCCTCTCTATGCATTGTTACATATTTTGAACTAATTTGCGAATCACTATCTGAATGAATGAATGAAAAAGGGGTGGTGTTACTAGGTCATCGATGCCTAGGCCTCCATTTGGGCCCTATACATACCACCATATCTGCAGGCTATTCGAAGCCGATTGTCTTTGCGAATCCAAGCAGTCTCGTAAGTTGACCTTGCCTAACTGCTTCCGGTAACAAAACTGTATTTCCGAAATATCTTTGTCTCAGTTCGTTGAGTGCTGGGCACTCTCTGAGAACATGATTAACAGTTTCATCCTCCTCCAAACATCATCTTCATGTCGGGTAGCCTTCGACACCGATTCTGTGAAGATGGCCCCTGAGGTGACAATGTCCTGTCAACAATCCCACCACAATTCGCAGCTCTTTCTTTCCCAAAGAGAGAAGCTCCTAAGTACGCCGTGCGCTAGGCTCAGTTATACGTTCCTTAGCACACCTTATTCCAGGAGTTCCCCTTCATGACTCAATAAATTTGCTTTCCAATAACGATTTTAATTCCCTTTTGCCAATAGCAATTGGGACAGGTAATATTGGTTGGGGTCCATACGGTTCGGTCGCCGAACCCAACTTTGCACACGGTCTGCTTCCTCATTCCCGCGTATGGATCAGAGCAATGGCAGAGAGTTTTTCAACAAAATTATTAAAAACTTAAAAACTTATTGGCCTACTTTAAAAATCATCCATAATAAAATCAGGCATCAAAAAATCAGGGAAGTGTAGACAGGGCGAACCTGGATATAGATAATATCCTGAGCACCTGGTTGCAAGCCAATGATAATTCACATAAGAATGAGGTTATAAGATGTGTGCCTATTCATTTTGGGGTCATTTCTAGGTGTAAAGTAAAAGTAGGTCTATGTTAGGTTACCAAATGATTTCACGCAAAGCATCGAGACTGAAGAAGACTTGGAGAAAATTATACAGGATCTTGACCAAAATGAAGCTAATCTCAAAACCTCTATTCTGATGTGAACACGAAGTCAAGCCAAGTCTCTTATAATTTGGAACAATGTGAAACATGCACGCAACCCTCAGTCAGTGCGTATGATAAAAAATGCATAGTCTGTTCACAAAAAACTATTGGAGCTGGTACTTGTATAGAATATGGATGTGCCATCCACACAATTTGCGCCGTTGCAGAAGAATCGACCGATGACGGATATGGGTCTAAAGTGCTGTATCCATCGTGTTCAAAAAATTTAGTACTACAAAAAATCGTCAAACTGCAAAAGGAAATCTACAACAACAGGCAGAAAAAATGTTAAGAACGAGTGACAAGAAGTTCCCTTCGGTATCTATAGGTATAACATAAGCACAAAGCTACTTTAAGGTTCAAGGTAAATATACCATAACTTTGAAGAAGCTCACTATGTAGAGCTAAACGTCAGAAAAATTGTTGTCTTTTGATTTTTAAATGGAAAAACCTATACCCAAGAAAATATTACAGAAATATATATATATATATATATATATATATATATATATATATATATATATATATATATATATATATATATTTCACAAAAATTATTTGGCATTGGAATTCGAGCATGTTGTTTAAAAAGAGAATTATCTAGAACATCATTTCTAGATGTACGAAAAGTTTTATTTGTTATATTATTTTTATAAAAAGGATTTCTTGTCATATGCACACATATAGCTCTTACTATTAAAAATAGTTGCGCTCTTACGCTATTTACTTAAAGGGCGTTTTGCTGAGTTTCCATCAGTTACATGCTTACAAATTTAGACGAGGAATTCTTTTATGTTATTATTTGAAAATGTAAAAGAAGGAAAGTAACAGTCAATCGTTTCTAACAAGATATATTATTTATACGTTTGTATGATGTCTAAATATATGCTGTTTAATTCCATTATATATTTTAAATAACATAATTTTACATTTAAAATATAAGCAAAAAAAATTGTGTCCCTGTCCAATTTCAGTGAATGTACTGATTTTGGTTATATTTTGTTACAGTAAAATACTTAAATTTGCATGACAAATACACAAACATGTGATTATTACTTACCTAAATATTATCACACTAAACTACTGACAATCTTCAAGCCTGGAATGTGCTCGCCCACATTATTTCCTGGGGAATACCTATCCCTCGAGGGCCAAAAATATTAGATAAGTGTTGACGTACTATACGGTTAAAATGAGGTGGAGCACCATCATGCATGACCACATTTACATTCTTCTATCAGGAGGTACGTCCTCCAATAAATTATTTAAATTTTGCTGCAAAAATTGTAAATAAATCTCGTCATTAAGTCTTCCTTCCAAAATAAATGGACCTATAAGGTTATTTTCAATGATGCCAGCTCACACATTTACAATAAACTTTCGTTGGTGTTTGTTTTGAATTATAGTGTGCGGGTTTTCATCAGCCCAAAAATGTAAAATATGTGAGTTTATTATCCCATCTCTTGTAAAACCGACCTCAACGGTAAACAAAATAAGGTTAGGAAACCCTTTGAAAGGTTTTTGGACTTGGCTGAAAATCTTCCATGCCTTCAAAAAATTTGACAGCGCTTCACCATGGATTAAATGCATATCAGCACACTCTGAGTAAGATATTTTTCCATTTTTTTAAAATTATTTTTACTTGAATGCGGTTTTGACAAGTCAATAGTAATTCATTATGTAGATATTAACAATAACAACCTGATTTTTACCTGTTTGTGTTTAGCATTAGTAACTTTTTAGTGTTTCTCGTAAAAACCGATTTATCTTGAAAACTGCCAGTTTTATCGAAATAAATTAAGAGTACCTTTTTTTAAAGAGGAATGACCAAAGTATTCAATTCTGTAAAATGACACTGTCAAAAATTAGTCGCAACGAGTGTGGCTGCAAGTTCGTGCTTGACTTCTCTGATGATCTAAAACATCTACTGTGATACGGCTTACTGAGTCTTTATGGCTTCTATAAAGTATTAAAACTTCTTTAAATTATACAAGTCGGTTCAAAACGTAGAGCCGATAAGGTAAATCTCTGAGTAAGGCGCACTTTAGGGATTTTTTTCTATGATAAAGTAGGATTATTTTAACCTCCCCTGTATACTCCCGAGAAATTAGGAGATACTTACCGGACGCCCTGTATTAAATTGTTTTATGTTATGTTGTTCAGGTTAGTTCAGGGGCGGATCCAGCCAGCCTCTCTCTTGGGGGGGGGGGGGCGGTGATATCACAAAAGTACAGTATGGCAAGTGAAAGCAAGTTGTCGATGGGGGGGGGGGGAGACACCAGCAATATTCCCATTTCTAGTGTAAAAGGCAGAATCGGTTCTATGTTCCTGAACTCAAAGCTATTGAGAAGAAAGGGACGATCGCAAGCATACATATTCCTATATTCTATTCAAGAACTAGAGAGAGTAATAAAATTGTTACCGAAACCTCCAACGTACTTGCCCCAGTGCCGCATTCAACTAAGGACTGCCGTAAATCTAATTATATTATAAGCTTTTATAAATTTACTGCAACAATAAAATTTCGGGTAGTTCTAGTTAGTTCTGTCAGTGAACAAAGTACACCTTACAGTGTGTCGTTAGTGATTTATCTTGATTGTGCTTATTTTTATATATTATTTGAGATTAGTGAGATATCCAAAAGATATGGCTTCCACATCTATATTTATTCCAAAATCGTTAAACCAGGGCATTTTTTCCTGAACGAAAAACTTATTACGATGAATGTTTATGATGCCTTAAGATATTAACATCTATATAATAATAATAAAAGCTCTGTTGAGATATGTTCCAATATGACAGGTGTTGGAAAATCTACTATGTACCGAATAATGAAGGAGAAAAAAACGACTGGAATTGTTAGTACTTCCAAGCCACATTCGATCACAGGCAAACGAAAAAGCTCGTTGGAAGAAGAGATGTAAACGGCAATAAAAGGAATTGTACATACATTTTATTATGAAAAGCAGATCTCAACTGTCGACAAAATTCTAGCCAAAATCAATGAAGATCGGGATTTACCTGAAATTAAAAGAACTGAGCTTTGGAAATTGCTCAGGCAACTTAATTTTTGCTGGGAAAAACCAGATAGAAAATCTGTTCTTATAGATCGTCCGGAAAATGTCCATTGGAGAAGGAAATATCTCTCTCAAATAAAAGGTAGAGTTGCTAGAAACAACACAACTTACAAAATTAGTAATTTAACTGAACTTTTGAAAGATTTTTTTGAATAAAGCTGCAGAAAATTGTCAAATAAAAGAATAAAAGAAAATATGGAAACTCGATCTCATGATCGGTGAGATAGAGGAACCAATTATAATTAATTTGAGCGAAGATAGCTTCACTAACTTTGAATACGAATTAGATATGTATTTTTTAACTGCGTAAACACAATTTATTATTTAAATTTTCTGTAACATATAAAAATTAATTACATTTGAACCCCTATTTAGTGTTTAATTGTAATTCTGCAGATGGTTTAAGAAATAAATAAACTGAAACGTCAAATGTCCTAAAAATGTTTTTAATTAATTATAGAATGACCGATAGCCCCAAAAAAATTTTAATATTATATGGATAAATTTATTTTTTTTATATATGTTTAACTTATTGTATTTTTGATCATGGGTATTTTGTAAGTATTTAAATTATAACTTCGAATTTTTTGAGAGAAAAAGGCTACGTTTTAGTCTGAATGTGCCTAAAACGGTTTCTATGTCAAAATTAAAAATAATAAAAATTCAATTCTGATTTGTGTTAAATATATCCAAATTATCTATATTTCTGATGTATGTGAATTATTAAGAAATCATAAGAAATAAAATAATATTATAAAAACTTTTATTTTACGTTTATTACCGAAATGATATTCTATGCCATAAATATTTAACACTTCACACATCCAAATATCTATTGTTATCCAACCCAAATAGTCCATTATTATAGACCGGTATATTTGATTATAAAATTTCTAATCCATGCCTATGAGAAATATATGTGTCTAACAGATTTTACCAAAGTCACCGGGCTAAAGAACACAGATAGTTTGCGAAGAAAAAAAAGGGTAAAAAATGATTTATTCCTCTCTCTAGTTCTTGAATAAACTATAGTATGAGAGGCAAAATCAGGTCTATTTTCCTGAACTCTTGGGGGGGAGGGGCGATTGCCCCACCGCCCCCCCCCTTGGATCCGCGCCTGGGTTAGTTCAGGTTAGAAAATACCCACTGCTTTTCCACCATCTTTTTCAAAACGGGTTATTATGCTGCTCAATATCAATAATAAAATTGCAATATCTTCTGTTAAAAGTATCATTTCCAAAATTAACGTTCATCCAAGATCAAGATTTTATTGTGTAATCTTAACTTATCCATCACCACTATTGCTTCATACACAGTATGTAATATATTATTCAGAATAATGGAATTAACATTTAAACACAACATGGCAATATAAGAATCTGGCAGGGAATGCAATGCTGTCATACACATATTGTCATGAAAGGGCGACCAGCATAGGGGAGAGTAAGAAATAAATTTTAATTTTAGGATTTTCGGAAATAGAAACTAAAGCATATACAATTTTGAAATAACATTACTTTGGAATTTTATAATTCTCCCTTTCAAACGACATCCTTTATGATATTAAAAAAAAAATGGAATATCAAACTTGGAAATTCACAGTAAACTATTTGGATTTATGTAGAGTATTAAGTCAAATTTCAACTTTCTATGTCAAATGGTCTCTGAGGAAAATAGCGGTGACAGACAGACACGCGAGAGTAATCCTATACTCCTGAAAAGAGAAACCTAAAAATGAAATATGATTTTATAAGTTTAAAAGTTGACAAAGGAATCGACTAAAGATTACGATTCATTGATAAAAAATAAATTAAAATCACTCTTTTGTGTAAAAGATAAATTTCTAACCTATTTATCTTTTTAGTTTCAGTTTCATAATAAGACAGCGTTAAAAACTACCTTTCCATCGGAGTTTATTTTAGCTGTGGTTTAATAAATCCCGTTGTTAAAATAAATTAGAAGTAAACTTTTTGTCGGCAACTTATTATTTTGGGTGTCAATGACTTAAAAATTGTTTCACATCATACTGATTTTCGCAATTTTTAGTTCGTATTTAATATTAAAAAGAAATTCTTGCGTTCCTTTAAAAAAGTTCTTTTATATTTAAACACGGATATTTTTACATTTTTTTTGTCCCGGGTTTCTGTTCTAAATGTCGATGGGGATATAGAATTCAAATAATTCAGCGTTTAAGATTAACATATTCAATATATTTTTCGTTTAAATTTTATTCTATACATATATATAACTTAAGAATGAATTTTTTTATCCAAGAATGTAAACCTCTTTTAGCATTCTGCTGTTCTCTTTGCAGGTCAGAAAATTTCAAGGACATTGTAGCATATTTTTATATCATACCGTTAAGGAAAACTGTATCACTAGGTGGAGCATAGAGTAATAAAAATATGGCGGCTTTAGCAGAGTCACACTACAATATAACTTCTTATCTAAAATTCTCAGATTTTTCCAATGTTGAAAAATTATATGAATGAAAGCAAAGAATATATATATATATATATATATATATATATATATATATATATATATATATATATATATATATATATATATATATATATATATATATATATATATATATATATAGGGTGATTCAAAAATCGATCACGAAACTTAAGGGGGTGATTCTACTTGACAAAATAATATAAATATAATTTTTTTTCAAAATGTCATTCGTTTTCGAGTTACAAGCCGTCCAAGTTCAAGTTTTTATTTTTTGTTTTTTGAATTACTCGCTTACAGGAAAACCGATTTGACTAATATTTGAAAAATAGGCTAAGTCTTCTGCGCTTCATCATTTTAGTAACAATTCACATTGATTGTTTGCCGCTAGAGGGCACTTTACCTACATTGAAAATTGTTTTTTTGTCATAATTTTTTAGTGTTGACAGCTACAGTAGTTTTTGGCATAATTTCTGAAAGACTGATGCCAGGCCTTTAAAAAAGGTGCTCTTTATTTACATCGCTAAACCCAACGGTTTAGACGTAAATCACCCTTAAAAATTAAGTGGTAAATTTATTTTCTCATTTCATTACCACCAGCTACCAGGTAAATAGCTATCAAAGTATACTAGAGCTGTCAGTTTAACATCAAATAAATTCCCTTTTTAAACTATTTAATTTATAATCTTAAAATAACTAATAATGGCTAATCAGTAAATATTCATATTATGGATTATTGCGATATACATTTAATTGATAAAAATTAATGAAACAGTACTAAACAAACCAAAAAAGATTCTCAAAATGTCCCCCATTTTCTTCAATACATTTCCTAACACTCTTCAAAAAATGTCGCCTAACTCGATGAAAAATTTCTGGTGTTTCTTTAATAATTTGGCACTTTTCGATTATCCTGAAGCGAAGATCCTCGACGTTGATTACTGGAATATCGTACACCAATTGTTTCAAATGACCCCAAAAGAAAAAATCCATAGGATTAAGGTCTGGTGACCTCGCTGCCCATGCCAATGGTCCACTTCGTCCTATCCATCGCTCAGGATACGTTGCATTCAAATACTGTCGGACACGTATACTAGAGTGGGGCGGAGCTCCGTCTTGGAGGATCCACATGTTGGCCCTTACTTCCAATGGCACATCTTCCAGATACAATGGGAGACGATTTTGGATAAAATCTAAGTATACGTCACCAGTTAATGGGCCATCAAAGAAATGAGGACCAATAAGGTAATCTCCTATTATCCCTGCCCACACATTTAGTGAAAATCTACGCTGATGTTTCGTTTCTACCACATTGTTTGGGTTCTCGTAAGCATATGTGTAGATGTTGTGTAGATTTGTTATGCCATCACGAGTGAAACCAGCTTCGTCAGTGAATAATATGACGCCAATTAATCGATTATCGTGTTCATACTTAGCTAGGATCTGATTGCACATTTCCAACCGTCTCGGCCGATCATCGTCATAAAGAGCCTGCACCTTTTTTGAATGAAACGGATAGAGTTGTTCTTCTCTTAGTATCCTTCATTCCCAATTTTTCTAGTACTAATACCTGGATTATCTTCAATAATTTCAAGCACTCTTTCTTCTTGTTGCACGTTTCTAGCAGTTCTAGGTCTTCCCCTATTTCCATTATAACTTTTAAAGGAACCACATTCCGCAAGCCTCCTGTGCACACTGGAAAATGTTTGAGCATGAGGGATATTTCTTTCCGGATAACTCTCCATATAATATCTTCTTGCCAACTCTGCATTACCATTTGCTTTTCCATAACAAAAATGGATATCACAATATTCGATATTTGAATATTGGTGATTAGCCATTATTAGTTATTTTAAGATTATAAATTAAATAGTTTAAAAAGCGAATTTATTTGATGTTAAACTGACAGCTCTAGTATACTTTGATAGCTATTTACCTGGTAGCTGGTGGTAATAAAATGAGAAAAGTAAATTTACCACTTAATTTTTAAGGGTGATTTACGTCTAAACCGTTGGGTTTAGCGATGTAAATAAAGAGCACCTTTTTTAAAGGCCTGGCATCAGTCTTTCAGAAATTATGCTAAAAACTACTGTAGCTGTCAAGACTAAAAAATTATGACAAAAAAACAATTTTCAATGTAGGTAAAGTGCCCTCTAGCGGCAAACAATCAATGTGAATTGTTACTAAAATGATGAAGCGCAGAAGACTTAGCCTATCTTTCAAATATTAGTCAAATCGGTTTTCCTGTAAGCGAGTAATTCAAAAAACAAAAAATAAAAACTTGAACTTGGACGGCTTGTAACTCGAAAACGAATGACATTTTGAAAAAAAATTATATGAAGCTCTACCCTTATTTTGTCAAGTAGAATCACCCCCTTAAGTTTCGTGATCGATTTTTGAATCACCCTGTATATATATATATATATATATATATATATATATATATATATATATATATATATATATATATATATATATATATATATATGTATAGTAGAGAAAAAAATGTTACTAAAAATTAAAGGCAACACAAATAATGAAGTTGTCGTTTAATATGATGTTTTATTAATGTTACGTGTTTTTGTGAGATCAAAAATTACACTACGCAATAAATTTTAGTTCATTTGTTGTATCTTGTATGAAAAGTGCATCTTTTTGTTAATTTTGGGGCGCTGAACACAAATATGATAATGAAATTAAAAACTTAGTTGCAATTTTCAAGAACAAGTTTTTTTATTTTATTTTTAACAAAATAATAAAAAATGCATACTTTTACCCTTGTAGGGAGACTAAATATCTTTTTGCTTGTCTTTTATGAATTGTTTCTGGAACATTTATAATAAGAGTACAGTAGTACCTGATACCTTTTCTCCATTGTTGGAAGATCCTGATGGAAGTGTTCACCGAGCTTACCACTTACAACTCCTCAGTTGTCAGGAAAAAAGTCCAGATGTGAGTGTAGGAAATGGATCTTTAGAGACATATTGCAACCCATTTTATGATACGATGACAGCATATTTTCAACAAGAGTAAAGTAATTCTCAGCTTTTTTTATTTCTGAAGAAATTAGTGACCACGAGGCGAAAGTCATTCGAAGCATTTTTTTCATTATCTCATAGAGTTCTGTCAAAATGTTTGTCATTCAGAATACTTCGAATCTGTGGCGCAACAAAGATACCTTTATTTCCGCTGTGAAGTTTGTCGCACGCTGTCCGAGAAGGTAGTACTCTGTGACTTCTGTCTGTGCTCCTGCCGAACACTCCGGCTCCTGGTCTTTCATCTTGTCGAGATCCATCAGTATACCACCAGGATGCATTTTTCGGAAGATTTCGCTCTCCTTCCCAATCCTCTCTACTTAGCAGAAATATTTCCAGAGAGAGGTTGGATTTTAACAGCGGTGTTATGTAATCTGTCTGCATGGAGAGTGATGGACACCTCTCTGCGCTTTCCCAGACACCTGAGTAGCCGCCTGTTCCAATTCCAAGATGCCCTAGGCAACTGAGACGATCAACAGTGTTCAGGGCCTTGTTCTCTATATATAAGTGAAGAGGAGGCTCTAAAATTTTATTATAATGATATGTTGGTTTGGAAAGAAATACTGTAACAATTTTGAAAAAAAAAAATTAACCGTTTTCTAAAAACAAGGAAGTTTTCAATTTGATTACAATATATCTTGTTCATTTACGTATGTCGGAATGACTTCACCAATTTGAACGATTTTTTTTTGTTTTTTTTAACGATAAGTTTCTCTTTCTCCCGTCTCTCGTTTATACCCTTTTTGCCTGGGAACTCATCGGGAAGGTTTATTCGTTAATCGGGTTTGGGAGACTGTCTTCTAAGATACAAAAAGAACCGGAAGGATGCCTTATCTAATAAGGTCTGGATCCTTCAATCATACCACCAGGATTGTTGGTCACGACTATAACAAAAAGTCACTTGTGATATTTGTGACAGACATTTACTTAGTTCGAACCGATTCTTTTGCTTGAACTACCCGATGCAGAGTTAACTGTCCGCCAGAGATATATCCATTAACTGTGGCTTCACGAAGGTACGATTTGTAGGGCGAAAATCGTCCCGCTCTCCGTAGAGCACGCAACTACTCACAAACTTTACTCTAAGCATTTTAGGACTCGCTGCCCAACGAACGTTCCCCCCTTATACCGTACATTTAACCCGGACTCCCGCTTTCGTTTTCAAATGAATAAACCATGTTTTTTCTTGTAGTTGAAATACAAGTCATCAATTGAAGTCAGCTGTAAGGCAACATGGTATTTTCTATACCGGAGCTTACTTGGCATATTTAAATAAAAATTGGGAAAAATTAGTTCGATCTATGCCAAGCAGATTAAGGGAAGTGATCACAAAACAAATGATTATTAATAAAGTATTGACCTGAGTTTTGTTTTGACACTGAAAACAAAACATTTTTAATTTGTGTGGGTCATCATTATGTCTACTTTCAATTCGTCATGCCATTAGCTTTAATTACTGAAGTGTTAGTATTTTAGTTTGCTTTTGCACGTATTGCATTTTTAATTTGTATTAATAATAGTCTCCTTTCACCGCGAAAGTTCCTCCACAGGATCCGATTTTTGTGAATTGTGAAGGTTCTGACGGAGTGCTGCGAACAATCTCCCGACAACTGCATTGAGGATCTTCCATTCGAAGGACGATATTCGCGCGTCTTCGTTTGAAGATATCCAAAATGCACCATATCTCGTCAAGATGAGATTTTTAGTATCAGTTCGAATGGAAGTTATGCAATGGCATGCTAATAAATGTCGTGAGTAAAAAGAATCTCCATGGCGACATTCAAGACATACAGTATCATTTAATCGCAAAACGTTTAATCGTCATTTAATAGATCCGAATATAAATGGAAAACTCGCCAAACATAGTTCTTTTGATTAATATCGGATCAATTCAGTATTCGCGCTAGCGTTTGTCAGCTAACTGCTTTCTGATTAAAGAGGGAATATCTAGAAAAACATATACTATTATACTTGATATACCACCTTTTGATTAAAACTGATACGATTGATTAAGACAGTGAATGCAGTGAAAAATACGATTTCTGATGCAAGAATTCGTCCGAATTTGCACGTTTGCAGTTTGCATGAATTCTGATCTAGTGGAGGACTAACCTTAGAATGCAGCAAGTTTAGCTGCTATATACAAGGGCAAATCGACCTATAAGATAGGTAATGTGGCTAGTACTACGCTTTAACCGCCTTTTATTACCCTAGGTTTTACCCAGGTACTCATTTGTAGGCTGAGTCAATCTAGAGAATCATGTTAGCCAAATTTGTCACTAAATAAGAACTTGTTGAAACGAGTTCAATTATTAGTAAAAAATTTAACTATGGCATTTCGTAAAGTGAACTGTAACTATGGATTGGAGGTTCTAACGAACGTTTCTCCTCTACACTAAGACTGTTTATCGGCTTAGTTGTCTAGCGTTCCCAAAATCCGGAGCTGCGGTTGTATGTAAAAGTTCAGATGGAGATATATCTCAATTATATAGCGGGTCATCCATCCAGCTAAACAATATACAACTCGTGGAAGATGGGTTGAAATTTGGCTACTTTATTAACTCGTACTTACTAGAACGTTTTTAATCAACAGCCCTACGTAACTTAATTAATGTATGATAGTAAGAACTCCAGTTATCGTACTGCCCTCCGGTACGTATTCAATAAGACTCCAGCTTGGTTCCCAAGGACGGTGATAATCAGTTTTCCAGTGGAAGATTGTGTGCTGGTCTTTCTTTAGAGGTGGAAAGCCCATTTCATGGACTCTTTTTTTTTGGATCTCACTCTCCTAACATATCACTATCTTTGAGACAGGATGGACTTGAGTTCAAAGATTTCAAATAATTTTGAGAAATTTATTTCCCAAGCATTTCTTGTTTGGAAGCCAACAATTTTGGAAATCATCTTGTCGAAATTTCACTTATACCTAATTTATCATATTTTTATATATATATATATATATATATATATACATATATATATATATATATATATATATATATATATATATATATATATATATATATATATATATATATATATATATATATATATATATATGATAATAGCAGGTCCAAAGAAGGAAGTTTTTTGTATCTTATTCTAGTGTGAATAGGATTCTATGATGGATCGTTTAAGTGTTCTTTTCCTTGTGACCATATAATAAAAATGTCATCGACATAACTTTTCCAAAATTTTGGTTTCAAAGGTGACTTTTGCAGTACCTCTTGTACGAAATATGTCATAAAAAAATTGACTACAACTGGTAAGGGAAAGGACTTCATATGTGCGTCATAATTTTGTATGAATATTTGATTTTTGAATATAAAGTATGTGTTTTAGACAGTTTTCTACGAGTTCAAATATGTATGATGGAAAATCTGCATTCGTATTGATTTTTTCCAAAATCTCATCAACCGGTATGCTTGAATATAGTAAGTTTATCCTTGATAATGATTAGAGTACAACCTAATCGGAACGTCTAACAAATAAATCAAAACAAAGACAGTTCAAGTCCGACAACCACATTTTAAGCAATAGTGGTCAGATGTTAAAAAGTTTTCACAAAAAGACGGTCAGTTTGACTCTCGGTTGTGTTGTACTTGCTAGATATTTTTTCAGTTTTTGTGTTAGAGATCCCATGGTACTAACGGTTCTTCTGAGGGTGCATTTGTTTTACGTATTTTTGGGAGAACATTCATATTGGATATCTGCTAGATTTTTTCCCTTTGCATTATTGATTTTTCCGTTTTTGAGTCTAGATTTGAGGCTTTAATCTTGGTCTTTGTACTTTTTTCAAAGTCTGTTGTTGGATCTCTGTTTGTAAGAGTCGGCTTTGAAGATTTCTGTATTTTTTTTGCATATATTTGTTAGTGTTCATTACAACTATAACATTCCCCTTCTTCGCTGGTACATATTATTATTTGTTTATTCTTCCTTAGAGATGAGAGAGTTCAGCACGTGTTGGAGGTGCTGCTTGATTTTAGTATTTGTGTTAGAGATTATAAAGTTCCGTTTTAGACTTTGGTAGGATTTTTCGTTTTTCTCGGATTTGTCTTCCGGTGGTCTTAAGGATTGGAATAGTTCTTTTGATTTTTAGATGGTACGAGAGTTTGGTGCAAGTTGGTTCAAAATTTTGGTTACGGCATCTTTTTATAAAAGGTATATAGCAAAAGAGGGCTGATGTTTTAGATCTCAGATTGAAACCTGGAATAACCAAACCATTCATTCCACGATCCATGATAACTTACGATATAGGTATTAGTGAAGATTCGACAAGGTGAGTTCCAAAATTGTTATTTATTTATTATGCAATCGTAAACACATTCTGAAGACCTTTCACTTTTTTAGTCATCTTCCATAGAGTTAAAACCATCGAAACTATATGGACAAACTAATAGATCTAAGTAATTATTGCAGTTGCAATTTAATATTCAAATATACGTGTTCATATTTCAAAATTGAGATCATTAGGTATACAGTAGTATTACTACTTCTTCGAATAAATTGCAATAATCCCAAAATAACTTAGAATTTCGCAGAAACATTATACTTTTGCTATTTCAGTGAAACCGCTAAGCCATCAATATACAATTCGTTGCATGTCGGAAAAGATTTTAAACCCGTTGAAATGTGAATAATAAATGACAAAACTTTATGTACCTAAATAAGGATGTTTGTCTATCGGTATGCCATTATGTTTGTTAAATCGGGAAGTAGATTAAATTATGGCCGACAAGAAAATGTCTATGGAAATAATTTGTAAACATAGCTGTAAATAGTTAGGATATTTGTGTAACATCAGCTTTGAATTTCTGGATGTTTCGTTGAAAATAAACAATATTTAATAAATTTGCAAAAACATAAAACACTGCTTTAAACATTATTGTAGATAGTTAACCTTACTGAAAGGTGGTTGTCGGATTTGCATTGTCAATATTTTTGTTTGTTTATACGACACCTTGATTAAGTTATATTTATTTTATTTTATTATATTCTTCGGTTATTATTCGGGCGTTGGCGACAGATAAAGGTTTTTTGTGTTTAAGACCTATGTTTTACGAGATCTATATAACTTGCATAGTTCCGGTAAACGATGTCAAACAGAATTTGGCATTTCCAGGAAATTTTGATTTTGAGACTGCCAACTTCCTTTTGTAAGAGTGTGTTTACACTTTAACGGCATATCATATTATAGCACTTATTACTTAATTAGTTACTTGCTGAATGGTCTATAAGCGTTTAAAATGGATTTGGTAATGATGTTAGTTTCCATTTCTTGAAAAATCCACATTGTCTGAGTGAGCTAGCTCTTATAGTCGTGGCTAATACATATAGGCGGGATTTAACGACTTACCTACTACAAAATGCAAAAACAGCACTTTCCGAAGTTACTCTTATCGAAAGTTCAAATTTAAGGCGCCCTCTGTTGTTTAAAATTGATAAAATGTTAACTCCGATAATCTAAATAAAACTTAAGATACCTGTACAAAATTATGAAATTTACTTTAATAAAAATTCTTGTTAGCTGAAGTTAAAAGTAATGAAGCAAAAATAACAGAGATGTTACCTATAGCTATAAATAATAAAGCAAAAATTCAAACAATTCAACAATGTATCTGTTTGTGAATACTTGCTAAAGGGCTGCAGTCACTTAAAGATGATCTTGGCTAAAGGAATATTTGGAAACAAGACAGATCTCGGATGTTTTAATATTACCTTATAAGTAGTTTGATATATGTGGTCACAAGGGAAATCGCAACGAATTCGCCAGCAAACGTATTTAATGTCGGAGATGTATCCCTATTAAAGACGACAAAATTTCAGGATCTTGGGATATGCCTTGTATAAAAACAAGGAACAAAAAACTGCCATAAAGCTTCAAAACTAGGATAATAACGTGCAAAAACTGGACAAAACTTGAAATTACTTATATAGCTGCAAACGTTGGCATAGAGTTTAAAAAACTGATATATGGTTTAAAAAACTCTTGTATGGTTTAAAAAGCTAGTCCTTGAAAAAAAGAAAAATATCGGGGTCAGTTTATGAGGTTATGGTGCGCGTAAAATAGAAATAATTTACTTTATTGACCTCGACGATTATAACGAAAAATGTAGAATATATATTTACCAAATTTTGGTGTAGATTGATCAAATCAAATAGCAAAACCCACAGATGATCACTGGTTTTGTTTTTTTCACAATCTACATGACAGTTCTAATAAAATAGGCGTAAAAATAAAGCAATTAAAAACAATAGGTAAAATAAAGTAGAGTAAAAGTGAATAACAAAACTGTTAACCACATATTGGTGATACAGAAACAATAATGAAATCTGAAAATTTAATATTGATTTTATGTTGTTACGGAATTTTTTAATTCCGTCACTCTATTTTTCCTATATATGTTTCCTATCCGACGAGAGGTCGGCGAACCCGCGTTCAGTGTTGCATGCTTCCTTCCGATCTGTCCTTTGCACAGCCAGGTGCATGTCGGTACCCTGATGAGTCTAGTGAGAGACGAAACATGTATCTCTGTCGTATCACTGTGGTGGGGAGGGCAAGCTTTAACTTTCTTCTCGGTATGGTGGTACAGGTAGGCGACCATCTCAATGGTGGTGGAATAGGATGAATTATTACAGTTTATTCTAACTGTGCAACCTCTAACACAGAAAGAATATGATGGAGCGAAGTTTGCATTCAGTGTTTCGCATTTTACTTCACTTACATACGGAGTTGCATATAGTTGTACGTTTGCTGAATGTGATTTCAGCATAATGTGGATATAACCATTGCTAATGCATCTCACACACAGGGATCCGTGAAAGCCGTATAAACATACATATATATATATATATATATATATATATATATATATATATATATATATATATATATATATATATATTTTTTTTTTTTTTGTTGCGTAGTGTTTTATGGATGGGAAGATGTGATTCAGTATTAATCCGGGATTATATCCGTTCGATCATTTGGTTTTCTGTAGAAGTTTGCAGATATTTCGTCAAAATCTCATTTAGCATCTTCTGTGCTTGGTAGGACAAACAGTTGATCTGGTGGATTCTTGATTCGGTATCACATAGACTTCTGGCCATTTACTGAGGTAATCCATAGCTACTAACATATAGCGGTTCCCGGATTTACTAATAGGAAATGGTCCAGCTACATCTACTGAAATTCTTTTAAAAGGTACAACTACATTGGTACTGCTTCATTTTACCATGATTATGGGTATTTGGTCCTTTACTGGCAGCACAGTCAATACGGGTTTTCCACCAATCTTTTACATCTGCGGCTTCCCAGCCAACAGAACTTCTCTCAAGTTTTCATAACACCTAAATATCCGCTACCTACACCATTATGTAAAGCTTGCGGTACTATTGGAACCTTTTTGGCGGGTAATATAGACTGGTATTTATAGTCTTTGCCATCAGGGCTCTCCCAAACTCTTTGTAATAGACCATCGTGTATAATCAAGGAATCCCATAAGGCCCAGTAACCTTTTACTTTTTGAGATTTTGTTGAGATTTCTTGAAAAGTGGTCCGATTTGACTTATTATTCTTTAATTTAATGATAATGTTAAGATTGGGATCCCAATCCCAAGAGCATTGTAGTTGTGTCTTGCGACAATAGAAATCGTCAGGATTTTCTCGCTCTTCGTGTCTGTTACAGTGCTTGCATTCTTCTGGACATAGTCTTCTCTACAAAGCATCTGCATTTTTATGGTTCAAGCTTACAACTCCTGCAAACGTTTTAACTATCGCGCTATTTGATCTTCAGGATTTTTTAATTGTAAAAGCCACTTCAGTCATGTGTTGTCTGATGGCAGGAGACATTTTTGGCCATATAGGAATTTATGAAAATGTTCCAATGTCTTTATAATGGCAAGCAGTTCTTTTCTTGTTACACAATAATTTCGCTTTACAGAGTACTTTGCTAAAATAAGCAATCACTTTCTCTTGACCATTTTATATCTGGGACAAAATTCCACCTATAGAGGAGTTACTAGCATCAACATCTATAACAAACATCTAATCAGGTTCAGGATATGATCTTAATGGAGGATTACAAGGTGCCTTATCTAGTTCATTAAAAGCGGTTTCGCAGTCTGCAGACTATTCATAGTTGTTGCTTTTTGCAATCAGTCGATGTAAAGGTCTTGCAATATCGGTGAATCCTTTTATGCATCTTCCGTAGTAAGTACTGATACTCAGAAAACTTCTTAATTCATGCTTATTTTTCGGTACTGGTCAACATTGAATGGCATCTGTCTTCTCTGGATCGGTTTGTATACCAGCTTATGTGATTATATGTCCCAGGCATTTCACTTCTTTCTAGGAAAATTGACATTTCTTCAGACTAAGCTTTAAAAGTGCACTTCTCATTTTTTGAAATACATCTTCCACATTTTTTAGGTGACGTCAAATGTTTTTCCAGGATTATGATGTCATCTAGGTAAACTGAAATGTTTTCCAAGTTAGTCCATTAAATGTTGAAAAGTGGTTGGAACATTGCATAAACCAAATGGCATGACACTAAATTGCCATAGCCCCATTCTAGTAGAAAAAGCGGACTTTTCTTCATCCTCTGGATAAAGTTGTACCTGCCAATAGCCACCTTTTAAGTCCAATGTGGAAAACCATTTTGACCCAGTTAAAGAGTTTAAAGTATCATCAACACGAGGTAAATGAAAACTGTCTTCCTTTGTGACATCATTAAGTCTTTTGAAGTCAACACAAAATCTAGTTGAGTCATCTTTCTTCTTAACTAGTACAACTGAGGATGTCCATGGACTTTTGAAAGGTTCTATCATGCCTTGATTATGCATGTCTTTAAGCTTCTTGTCCACCTTATCACGTTTTGTTAACGGTAATTTCCTTGGAGCGTGTTGAATTAGAGGCTTCACCATTATTTATTCGATGTTCGATTATATTGGTCCTTCCCAAGTCGCTATCAGATAAAGAAGAAACATCTTGATTTCTTCTTAAAAGATCTTTCAGTCTAGCTACCTGAACTTGATTCAGTAAAGGTGTTGACGTACTAACTATGTCTTAAAGTACCCTAGGTAGACTAGCAGGTAATTTTTCAGGTTGTGACAGGATACCGGTAATTTTCATGTCGACAGGTTGACAGGCAGCAATTCTGTCACTTTCTCTGACCTGTTGAGGATAATTCTTCATGTTCAGCATCTTAACAAATATAGTGCTTCTTTTATTCTGGATCAACGTTCTTGCAGGAAGAATTCTTTTTGCATTCAGCGGGCAATCTTGAACTAGTTCTACCAAAACTATTTCATCTTCTTCAGAATGATCGAACGTCACCTTTACTATACATTCTCAATTTGACGGTAACATCGCATCTTCAAGAAATACAACTCGGTGGATACATAACAATTTCTTCATTTTTATTTCGCAGTGCTGGTTGAGGAAGATCAAGGAGAAGCTTCTTTTGTGTGTAACAATAAACTCGTAATCATTATGTTTTTCTTCAGGAATGTTACGTAGAACCTCCATAGCTTCACCTCGTAGTGCTAGAATAAGAGCACGTGCCTTCCCCGGTGAACTCCAGTTACTGCCGGTAGCGGCGGCTTCGAATTGACGGATATAGATAAGCGAAGGTACTTTGCCGTCGAAGGTAGGTGGCTTCGTCACACTAATTGCAGGAACACCATCTATCTTTTTATACTTGTACTGGCTACCTTCTTGATTTGCAAATATAGTTGTTGCATCTGTTTCTGGATTTCCGTCACCTCATGTTATATTTCGCCATGTACATCTTAACTAATTTTGCTAATCTTCTGTTCCATTTCTTGTTCTATGCGCGCCATGTCTTCCTTCATTCCTTGTTTCATATCTTCTTGACCTGTCTCATCCTCTAGGCTTATTTTTAGTTCTTGTTATATGCTTTCTTGATTTTTCCTAATGTCCTCTTTCAATTCTTGGTTCATGATTTCTTGGTTGTTTTCAGTATCATCAATTCTTGTTTTATATCATTTTGGCTTGTCTTTAATTCTTAGTTCCTATCGTCTGGACTTGTTTTTAGTGTCATCAATTCTTGTTTTACATCATTTGGCTAGTCTTTAATTATTGTTTCATATCATCTAGATTTTTCTTCATACCTTCTTGGCTTGTATTTATTTCTTGTTACATATCATCTAGATTGTTCGTCATACCTTTTTGGCTTGTCTTTAATTCTTGTTCCATATCGTCTAGATTTTTCGTCATACCTTCTTGGCTTATCTTCGTGTCTTGTTTCATCATCCGGTGAACTCCAGTTACTGACGGTGGCGGCGGCTTCGAATTGACGGACATATGTAAGCCAAGGTACTTTGCCGTCAAAGGTAGGTGGCTTCATCACACTAATTGTAGGAACACCATCTATTTTTTTATTCCTATACTGGCTACCTTCATGATTTGCAAATATAGTTGTTGCATCTGTTTCCGGATTCCCGTCATCTCATGTTGTACTTCACCATGTACATCTTAACTAATTTTGCTAATTGTCTGTTGCATTTCTTGTTCTATGCGCGCCATGTCTTCCTTTATTCCTTGTTTCATATCTTCTTGACTTGTTTTAGGTTCCTGTCTCATGTCCTCTAGGCTTGTTTTTAGTTCTTGTTTTATACTTTCGTAATTTTTTCTAATGTCGAATGTGGTAGGATCCCTTTTCAACCCGTTGATACGAGACAACAAATATACTTCTGCGAACATTTATTTAAAGTTATTCATGCTTCTTGTAACCTAAATTTGGTTATCTTATCATAACAGATTTGTACTTGGCTCTATTAAATTACCTGAAGTACAAATTTTCTAGAGCAGAAGTCCCGTAGTCAATAGCGTAGCTGAAAGCTAGCCCCCCCCCCCCCCCCGCGAAATCTCAATTGGGCCCCTTTTTTAATTTAGCAATATAATTTAGTTCAAATGCTAAATAAACTCTAATACAGGTTGTTTTTGAAATCCATTACTCATAATATCGACGTTTAGATGTTAAGCTTCCAATCCCACATACTCCACATGTGGCAAGATCGACGTTCCTGACACAGCAGACAGGCAAGCGGAACGAGTTTTTAAAAGTATATAGCCAAAACCCAAGCTCCCAACTCCCATACGAGCAGCGAGATCGATAACATTAGTTTACAGTACATCTGTTGCCGAATAAATTTTAGATGTTGTTGACTACATATAATATGCTAATTTCAAATATATGAGTGGAATTTTTTTATCAGCTCTAGTTTCTGAGTTTCAGCTATGTAGGTATAAAACAGAAAAAACCATGTATATTTACTAAAAAAAATTTATTAAAAATCAAGTTAATCCTTGACTTCTAAAAAACGTCGTTTTAAAGCTCTTCTCTGATGTGTAGCCATAGGAAAATGACGTGTCAGAGACCAACAATAGTCAGACATCATATTCGTATCCCAGAAACCCTGATAGCGCTCTTCCATGACGCGTAAGTCCTGATGCATACGCTCTCCCTGCTCTTCGCTCATACCTCCTAAGTTTTCCGGAAACCTGTCTAGGTAACTATGAAGGAAGTGGAGTTTTATACTCATATTGCACCCTAAATTTTTTTATTGTAACAGAAGGTCTTCTACCAGTTCAATATAATTTTCTGATTTTTTATTTCCGAAAAAATTTTGCATCACAGAGACGAAAGCTGTCCAAGCCCTTAGTTCTAACTCAGTCATAGAATTTCTAAATTGAGTATCTTTCGTAAGTTGTCTAATTTGGGGGCCATCAAAAATACGGGCTTTAATCTTTTCCATAGTGAGCTGAGGAAATTTTTGACAAATGTAAGAAAAGCGTCTTTATCTAATGATTTAACAAACTGTTTCATGATGCCCAGTTTTATATGTAATGGTTGAAGGATAATTTAGTCACGAGCTACTAGTGAATTCTGGACTATATTTTGCTGTCCAGGCTTCATATTTTTTCTCAAGGGCCAGTTTCTTCTTACCCAATGCTCTTGTTTAGTTCTACTGTCCCAAAGACATATAAAACAGGGAAACTTAGTGTAACCACTTTGTTGACCATTTTTAAATCAACACAAATTTGCCACATATGGTCATTCTACTGTATTTTAATTAAGACTAGCGAGATGTTACAATATTCTTCCTTTATACTGTGGGTAATAGGTACTCTAGCGTATTTATTTCCATTATGTAATAGAATACATTTTAGGCTACGTTTTGAGCTGTCAATGAATAAACGCCAATCGTTTGGTTCGTATTGTTTCAAGCCCACTTTTATTAACAAGTTTTTAATGTCTGAACAAAAGGTAATACCATTTTCTTCGGAAAAATGACACTGTAATTCTTTATCTCTTTCACGATAAAAAGTTTTTTTAGTTTTTGAGGAAATAAAATTTTTTTCTTTCAGTCTTGATGCCAACAATTCTGAAGCTTGTTTAGAAAGATTTAAATCTCTTACAAGATGATCTAACTCATTTTGGGAAAAGCATTTTGGCTCATTTGATATACCTTCAAAATCAGCATCATTTTGTGATGAGCATGGTCCTTCATTGTCTTGTTCTAAGGGTTCAGATATATTTTTAGGCACTGAAAAGCCAAGTGAATGGTGTACTGGACGCTGAACACAACTAGTACTTGAGTACTGCCATTTAACTCGATTTTTAGTGTTTAGACCGTTTACGTTCACGTTACAAAAGTAACAGTCTTCGAGATGATTTTGTGGTTCACGCCAAATAGTCGATGTTACAAATTTAAAAGCACTTCTTTTACCACTTTTCCATAATCTTAAATATTCCACATACGATTTACAAACATAATTAGGAGCCCAAGACTTTTCATTTTTATCTAAGAGTATCCCAAAATACTCAAAATAGGTATTTTTCACCAACTCTGATATAACTTTTCTATAATTGTTAAACACATATTCTTCGCATATATAGCAAAAATGATTTGAATTGTTTAAACAATGTCTCCTTGAACTACTCATGACGCAAAAACTTCAGATACTAATCTTAACGCAGAAAAATACGAACGTTATCGATAAATAAATACACATGAATGATAAAAATAAAAAAAAGTAACTCGAGCTGCATAAAAATTTTTGAGGTTAGATTTGAGAAAAACAGGTCATAAGTGAATATTAGTAACCATAAAATTCATGGCAACAGACCAAAAGTTAAATTTTGTAAACTAGTGTAATCGTTACACAGCAGATAGGCAAACGAAGCAAGATTTTAAGCCAAAACCCGAGTTCCCAAAACCACATACCCTACACGCAGCTAGATCGAGATCCGTTACACAGCAAACAGGCTAGCAAAGCAAGTAAACCAAAACCCTAACCCACATACCCCACGCGCTGTGCCTAGGGTATGTTCTTGACAACTTATGTTTTAATAAAGGTAGTACTTCAACTTTCTAAGGGCACATATAAAAATAGTGTCATTTGATAAAAAAAAAAGTTCTACATTGATTTGGTTGAAAGTAATTTTATTCATCCACATCAAAACAGGCATAAAATATTCGGTTTTATGTGTAATTACGAAATCGTTCCAAACTTTTGGCCTTTTTATATGCAAATTTTTCTATGAGAAGATTTATATCAAGTTTTTTTAGTTCTTTCGCATTCTATAGATAATGTAGCTAAAGCTGCTAATCCTTACTTGCGTCACTGCGCTGCTTCCTTCATTTTAAAAACATTGTAATGCAAATGCGAGCAACTACTCTAATTTCAGTCGCCTTTAGAATCGCGAGTTTTAGGGCTTTTTAGACGTTAAAAAAATTGCGCGTCTCTTGAAAATGCTTCTTTCTAATTTTTAAACGTTCGCAAAGCTAGTACTCGCGATCCTATAAAAAAAAATAAAGTATAAAAAATCTAAATGCGTAATTGCGTTTATTTCAACTTTAAATTATTGTCAAATATCAAGACTTAGAATTTTTTAGACGATTAAAAAATAAATTAGGCGTTTTAAAAATACGCAGAATTTCTTTTTTTGAACGTCTAAAAAGCTCTAAACCTCGAGATTTGACAAACATTTAAATCTGAAATGAACTCAATTTTTCAAAGTTTTCCGCAACTTTATCTGCCTCTTGAGGACCGAGTTTTCGAGCTTTCTGAACAGTTGAAAAGCAAAAACAGCGTCTTCAAAAGACCTGTAATTCCTTTTTTAAGCATCTAAAAAGCTCCAAAACTCGCAGTTCTACAACAATTGAGTTATGAGTAATCGCTTTTATTTCATTTACAATGTTTTTTAAACGGGAAAAATTTTACCCCGCTTTTTAATTGGAGAAAAATTCAAACATATATATCTCGGGTAAACGATCAGTTACGATTGCAAACAAGAAAGTTTGGAGCTCTACAAATTATTACCCAAGTCTCTGTTGGGACTGATTTTGTCGACATTTTACTTTGAATTAAAGTTGCTTCTTGCACACCGTGAGTATAGATACTAAAATAGACTGTCACAGAGGCCTTGATTTCTTAATATACGCACATTTAATATAAATAAAAATGTCCTGCGTTTCATACGTGTCCATTTATAATAAATAATTATTGAAACATTACGTTAAATGAATTGTAAAGTAGCAAGATTATTGGAGATTAATTAAATTGAATTCTAAAGATTTTTTGGGTGAGCGGGGCCCCTCGCGCCGCGGGTTCTGCGGAGCCTTCGCTACGCCACTGCCCATAGTAATTGGGTGCACCCAAATTAACATGTATTGATTTTGAGGTTAGGGATATAAAAATTTAGAAACCATTGGAAGAATTCTGGAAATATACTCAAGAAAATGTCTCTTATATTAAGATAGACCTATCTCAACGTGCCAAAACCAAATGTTTTTTTATTAAATACTATATTGAATTATTAAATGATTTTTGGATGTTCTCCACAATGTCGCAGTGGCGCACACGAATATTGGCACTCACAAGTAATTTAAGCAAATATTCATCTATATCTAAATCAATATAGATGTAACTTGGTTATTTGACATGACTAGAATTGAGAACACGTTCAAGGAGAAAAAATAAATATTGATGAGTAACCAAAGTTTTTTCAAAAGCTCATCTTTTGCGGATAGATTAAATTATTACATACATAGCTCCTATTTAGTTCTCTAATAATACTTGTGCGAAATTGGGGCAGATCGCTAGTCTATTTCAAAACGCTATAAAGCAATAAAACCGGATTAATTTTTTTAAAATAAATATAACGAAATTAGTTTTTCATTTTTTACTTGAAACTTAAAAAGTAGATTAAACAAATAAGCCCAACGAAAGTTTGTTAAGATATCTATTAATCATAATGGTAATTTTGTAAACGTTTTTATAATTTTAAAATAATGGAAATGGTGACTATACGAAAATCTGCCGTAACAACGGATTAGTTGTTATTAAATTCGTCAAGTTGCGTTTTTTTGAAAGGTCGCTATATTTCTTTTAATTTTATGGTATTTATCTTCAGTATAACCACTAAGCCGTTACTTGAGTCACCATTTTGTTACGAATCAAAAATAACTTATATTTACGTCATGTTTATAATTATGCAAAATGTAAAATTTTGACATAAAAAAATTACTGTTATTTCAAGTTTCGCTAACTAAAATCCACTGACTATTTTTAATACATTTTATTAATTTTACAGAACATAGGTAATGGGTCCTATTCTTAAATTAGTAGTTAAATTAAATATTACCAAATACTTAGATACTATTACGAATAGTAATTTTAGCATTTGCAGAAGGAGGGAGAAAATTTCAATACAAATAGTCTACTAACAAGTTGAAATTTAGCAGAAAAACTAAATCAAATACCAGCTTCATCCGCAGTTGTATAATATATTCATGAGATTCTCCATGGTGCAATGGGACTAGGCGGATACGATAGGTTTTGATATTCTAATATCGATATTAAAATTCCGCATCCCTCTTTTAAGTGTTACAACGTGAAAAGAAGATTGCCTTGTTGAATGTTGACATTTTTTCACTTTATCTTTTTTACCTCCAAAACCAGAAAATATTCATGAAGTGTCATGAAACAATGTTAACTATTTTATAGATATAAGAACAGTGAATACAATGGATTTTATACATGCAGTTGGGTGTTTAAATATATTTAAATTAAAGAAACTATTTTAGTTTTCAGCCAACTGAAAAAACCTTTTAATATAAGGATGAACGTACTCTGCTCTAACATGGTTAAAGACAAGGTACTATTTCTGATTGCGATGAAATATCAGGAAGGGGTGGAAGCCACTCTCAGGTGCACCATCACCAGCAGACCGGTTTCGAACACATTGGTTCTCGCCAATACAGGGTAGATAAGTGCACCTAAATATAAGAAAAGCGATTTTTTTAGGCAAATTATATCAGATAAAATATAAAGTCTAATACAAGTAGCGTTCCAGCATTCCACGCGATCAGATTCTTGGTATTTTGTTGCAATCTGTCATTCGAAAGAGGATTTTTGGTAGAATCTCAGAAGATATAGATATTCTCTATATTAATTTTATTAGTATTACCTATATGTCTTTTTTATCCTTAAAATGTTTATTGGTAATTAAGATAACAGTAAATATCGAAGGTAAGTTTTTTTTTCTTTTCTTATGATAATGCATATTTCAATAGAGAATATTTTAAATTTTCTTTGAAATAAAATTATCTGCTATTTATTGCTAGAGTGATTGTCACTATAATAGTGATTTATTTTTATTTTGAAGATCAGGAAGAGTTTTCTTAAAGGTAAGTTTATTGTAATTTTTATTTCTTTTTAAAACATGTTTTGCAAATTTACAGTTTCAGAGAATATACTATATTAACACATTTTTTGATTAAAGGCTTAACTATTTTGATATTTTAATTATAAAATACATTTATAAGTATTTCGAAAAACAACAAGATTTTCATATTTCCCTCTGGAGAGTGAGGAGTTCTAGATATAGTAGTAGAGGTATCGCTCTTTTAAAATTCTATTGGACCAATACCTAAAGATGTTTTATTTATTCACTCTACTGGCAGTTGTGAGTAAATTTCCTTTAAAAATAATAAATCAAATTAAGGTGTTTCAATCAATGATTTCAACTTCTAATAGTCCCAATGCTAAGATAATAAGAGAAAAATACGCATCTTTAAATGGGAGGTTGTTTATGTTGGTAGTTTACGGCATAACTTCACCGTTAAGTGAGAATAAATTCAATAATAGAGTATAATCAAAATAAAATAAGTAAAGCAAAATCACCAGTGTCTAGTTGAAAGCTAGTAGACCCGCCAGCGAGCAAATATCCCAAGCTAATCCCTATGCTGGAGAGTAGTGGTGGGTATTTAGGGCGCCACTGCATCTGTAGGTAGGTTGAATGCAGAAACCTTACACGATCCTGTTATGCACCAGCTTTCAACTTCAATCCTATTTGAATCTAAATGAATGAAATTTAAATTTGCATTTGATATACAAGTGAGCATGCGAGTCAAATAAATTTTGCTAAAAAATAATAAAAAAATCTTTAATTGTATAATTAAATTTAATAATCAGCTATTCTGTCGTAAAGTTAGATATACTACAAATCAAATTTAATATAAAATAATATTAAGTCTGCCTGTTATTCCGATGGTGAGACTTCTAGCTGTGTGATCTCGCATAATTTTGCTGCAACACTATTAAACACACTGGTTGTGTTGGTACAAGTTAAACATCCGTGCTAATAGATTGAAAACTGAAAATTAGTAGAAATTCACGAACAGCAGAGAAACCCAAAAAGGGAAACCAAAATTAAAATGAAGAAAAAAAAAACAAGAAGAAATCAGAAGAAAAAACCCTTAAAAGGAACGTCTAAGACTACTTATAAAAATAAAATTAAAGAAAGAAAATGAATATGTTAACCAACCTTCGGTAAATAGACAGGAAATAATAATCAATTATTAAGTTAATTTTCTTTTTTAAATTTAGAATACTAAACTTCTACATATTCAGAAAACAAAAATATCGAAGGTGGTTATAAAGTTTGAGAATAAACTCAAGAATAGAAATAATTTTGAAGTAATATAAGGAAATTTCTCAACTAAATTAACCAACCCATAATCGGAATTAAAAATAAAAATTAAATAAATTTGAGACCACTGGTTACTATAAACGCTTAGTTTTATTGACACTGATTATTATTAAACATTTCAGCTTTAATCTAGCAAAAATAAATTCAATTTTAATTATGCTCTAAAACAAAATATAATCACCATATTTACCATAATACTATGTAGAAAACTAGGATACATATTTTGATAACAACTTTTTAATTAAATAAAAATGAATAAATTTCTTGCTAAGAATTTATTGAATTTTAACTTAACTTGGCCTGTTTCAAGTGCCTAATCATTTTAATATAACAAAAAAATTTCATATTGGACTCAAACTGAAAATATTCGAGCCACCAGATATATTACGACGCTATATTATTTCGTTTTTTACCAATTTTAAATCTTGAGTGGAACTAAAAGATTGAATGCAATTCGGATTTACTTTAGAATCTATTGATAAAATTAAGTTTTCAACAAACTAGAGATATCGTGATACATCCAGAGAACAAATATTTAACAAAATATGACAAATCTTATAATAAATAGCCAAAGCTACTCTCAAAATTACTCCTTACTGCTGTAAAAATGATAATTAAAGCGTTGCTATAGTAACAGCTATCAGAAAACTCAAGAAAAATTGATCAATATTCATGAGAAATAGGAACACAAGAACTTAAAACCCAATATAAAATTTAATAATAGACTAATGCAGTTAAATTTCAAGAGAGATTAATGGGACTTAAAACCACATACTATGGCCAGATCAAATTGTCTACAAGTTCACTTGTTGAGGATTAATTTTGAGCTATAGCTTTAATAAATCAAACATTTAAAAAAGATTTCTTTAATAACCTGCAATTAATAGATCTTAACCTGAATTCTTATGCGAGGTTAAAAAATTCCTTAATTGAAAACAGAACTGTTAAAATCCTCGTCTCTAGGCTTATTCCTGTAAAAATAACTCAACAGCAAATAGGTAAAATATAAAGTAGCTAAACAGCTAAACTCAAATACTTGAACTATTTTAACAATTTCTGAAAAGATGAACCACATAGATTGAAATGAAAAAATTTAGAGCCGCTATAGGAAAGTCAAAAATCAAGGCAAATGGCCTTGGCCTTATATCAAAAATCCCTCTTTCAAATATTTCCAAAATTTAAAAGGGATGTCAGCTCCAAAATAAATCTCTGCGAGCTCCTGGGTAACAATAGTCGACTGAAATAAATATGTAAAATCAGCTACTTCATTATCGTTACATTTTCGGCTTAAAATTAAACAAGTAATCCAGTACGTATTTTTAAATTAAAAAAGTACATTTCTCGCTGGTAATTAATGATGCAGATTAAGTAATATATAAGTTTCCTGCTAATTCAGGGTTAAACGGTAAAACAAAAAAAAAATTTTCCACTCAAACATTATCGATTTTCTGAGACTTTGGGGACCCGCCAGATTGGATCTGGCTCCGAACTGACGACGGTATGCAAGTTACGAACTAGAAATTTACAAAAAAAAGGACAACTTAAAAAATTCCTCGATAGGTGGTGTATTGATGGGAAGTGTCAGTAAACATCTTGAAAGGGGTGAAAATTAAACTACAACATGGAGAAAATTAATTAAGTAGTGACGATTACTACACAATGGATTGAAATAATAAAATTAGAACAGTTCAAAATGGGATAACGTAAAAAGAAACACTTTAAATTCCGCTTGTTTCAAAATTCGACAGTGACAGAAAATCCAAACCAAAAACAAAATAATACCATAAACAATGCAAAATTTACGAAGCTAATGAAAGGAATTCCATGAAAACTATCAAAGAAAGGATGAAAGTAAGAATCACCATCCCTAATCAATCATTGCAGGAGTAAAACTACTGGTTTCTCGAAGACGTTTTCAAACATCGGCAAATGTTAGATGTTTTGGTACGCGTTTATTTGGAAATCTTTCTCTATATACCCTCCCTAACTCTCAAACATTTCCTTTTTAATAACTGTAAACTAATTTTATATCGATCATTTCTGCGTTAGTGTAATATTCGGCAATAGTGAAAAAGTGAAGAATTTCTTATTCAGAAATCAACATTTCTGGGACATGTCATAACATGAAATGAAAAACAAGTTCAACTTTGTTAAAACCTTCAACACAAAGTTGAGTTGTAGCACCAAGCGGAAATACACGCTATCAGGAAATGATTTCAATTCAGCGAAGAAAAAACTCTCGCAGACAGGAGATTATTATAATGTCGGATAGTCAAACAGTCATCAATACGTTGAATTCTCACGTAATCAGCCCCAAGATGGTCTGGGAAGAACTAAATGAATTAAGTAAAAATAAGGACACTCTCCTGTGGGTACCGGGACACACCGGGGTAGAGAGGAAAGAAATAGAAGCTAGCGAGGAAATGGTTGAAACATCATTTCTGGGACTACAACCTTACAGTGGAATCAGTAGCAGTGTAATGCTGGAGGAACTATAAAAGAGGAAGATAGCAAGAAATCCAATTACTGGACGGATCTGCAAGGATTGAGACAAGCGAGGATACATCTTGGGATCTACGACCAGAAGAGATTAAAGGAATTCATAAGCTTAAGCAAAAATCATCTTAGAGTTTTCGCAGGAATCCTGACGGGGCATTGTCACATGAAAGGACATCACAGGAAACTCGGATTGGCAGAAAAAGAAGAGAGCAGTTTTGCGAGGAGGAGGACGAAACCTCTATTCACATCCTTTCAGAATGCAGCGCATTAGGAAACTCTAGAGTGTGTTTTTTGGGAGCACACCAAATAGAGAAAGGGGAGCTATCCACTCCAAAGCCGTCCAATATACTAAAGAAATAGAGCTGAAGGACCTGCTTTAGTCGGCAAGGCAAGGTGTTCCTAACAATTTAGCAGCATAAGGGGAACACAATAGAACTTTTAGATCGCAGTGTACAAATCCCCAATTTCACACAAATAGGTACAACGTTTGCCAGATTGAATCGGTCAGCAATACGCTTTTCTAATGAAAATGTTTATCATTGTTAGGTCCTTGCCAGTGATGTAAATAACGATCCCGCAGGCCCCGCGGTGCGGGGGACGCAGCCAATCCAGGGTGCCCTCAAGTCCCTTGACGAAAATTAATAAATACGAAGTATCAACACAGATGCAACGTAATAGGAAGCATTCAAAAATCTGCGGGGGGGGGGTACACATACTCTTAGTTACGCCACTGATCCTTGCTACGTAAATTTTTATTGTTATTGGCCTTTAAACATACTAAGCCTGGACAAAGTGTCAAAGGGGCTACGTCGAGTCTGGGTATGCAATAAAACATTTAAATTCGCTTATCTCAGAAACGGCTGTTCGAAGCGACACCTGATAAATATATATTTTTTGGATGACAGATATCAAGGAATAAGAGTTTTAATTTAAAAATTTACTATACAGAGACGCAACAAGTTTTGTAGCTTTAAATGGAGGTGAAGTGCTGCTGGTGGCGCCATCTACAATGCACATCAAATCTGTAATCAGATAATGATTTCTCGTTCTAAATTAGTGTAAATCAAACTATTAGTAAGGTAACGTTTAAAAAAAGTTTTAAAAAGTTATGATATTGACTGACATCTTGTATTTTGTAAATCCTGAACTTTTGGACTAGGGTAAATTGGACTAGATCCTGATATTTCAACCTCAGAAATTTACGCTACCATTGCGTACAAATCTTTTAAAGACACCCTGTATTACATATACAGTGTGACCAGTAAAGTCTGCATCATATGGGATTTTTTTGATTAATAGCTATATTCGAAATTTGACTTTGGCATCAAATTCTGCTTCGGTCGAGATGAAAATTAACCAAAAAAATAGTAGTCACGTGATTAGCATTATGGGTTAAGTTTGAATTTTTTGCCAAAACAAATTCAAAATTTGAGTCATATCTGAAAATATCGAAAAAAGTTATAAGAAAAAGTTTTTTCAAAATGCAATTTTTAGCCCATATGCAAGATTTCAGCTGTATAAGATAATTTAGGTTTTTTGCCCATTTTTTGTTAATTACACCACTATTGCAAAATAAGACTCAACGCAACCCATATAAAATTTCTTAGTTTTGACATACTAGACATATTTTGTTTAAAGTGGCGCTCTATTAAATATGTCTTTTTCTACAAAACCCAAATAGGGTTTTTAAAATTTGGTCATATGTGATGCAAAGTTTATTTATTTTGGACCCTTCTTAAGGTAAGTTCCTAAAATAACTATTTTTGAAAACGTAGTTTGTGTCTAAAAGTAATACACATTATAATTAAGACAACCAGCTACGAGCTCGTAGACGCCATACAGTGAGCTTTGAAAATGGTGAATGAGATTTCACCGAAACGTCAGCTGCCTTACAGTCCTGAGAGGGACTTAGCACATACACGGAATGCCCGAAAACCTTCGATTACATATATATATATATATATATATATATATATATATATATATATATATATATATATATATATATATATATATATATTGTTATCCTTAATTAACCCACTTTGGCATATTCGACTATAACATAATGTGTTAAAAATGAATATTGGACAGTCTAGTACAAACAAATATATTTCTGGCACCTAGTCCAATTTTTTGCGGACGCAGCTTGTTTGTGAAGGATATGAAATCATTTTTTTGGTATGTGTTAATATGGATGTGTTCTTGACAGAATTATTTAATGAAAGCGATGTTTTAATAATAATTTTAATTGTAAATATTATATAATATTTAAAATTGTTTATGCAAATGTTAACTCATGACAATTTCGTTTGATAATTAGTTGATTGAAAAATGTGTGGCAATGATATATTATTAACTAGGATGAAGCAGGTATAGATGACCAAGGAAAATAATTTCACATTATATTAAAGTTAGGGCTCCAATCAAACTATATGTATTAACTAGTTCATGTTTTAGGCATAAAGGGCGATAGAAAATAATAAAATTAGAAAATTTTTCTTTATTTGAAATATTTATAATAAATTAAAGAATTGCATTCCTTATTTTTAGTACTGTTTTAGTACAATAAAATTAAAATGAAGTAATGACCAATTTATACATACAATTGTTGTAAGCGTAACAATTTCCCCCAATTAGGCAAGGGAGAGATGACCTATTAGGTTTTATTGTTGTACAACATGGCGGAACTAAAGAGTTTTGGTTTATAAATTATATTTTCTTAAAAAATTGTAGCTTTAGTACAAAAAAAGATTTTAGATGTTTAGAAGGAAATATAAAACAGAAAAATCTTTAATAAAATAAAGTTAATATAATTAGGCGTAGTGGATTGAAATTTAATATTGCACTAACATTTAATCTCTAAATTCTGTTTTATACGATTATTTTCACGTACATACGGAAGAGACATAACATGACATAACTGGGTACATTCCATGCCAGACAGATGCACGAATACTTTTTTTTAGACGCTAGATGAATCTTGTAGTAGAAGAAGGCGGAACGATAAATAAGGAATATTAATTTCACCCTATCCTTCTGTATCAGTTAAAACAAGAAATTTAAGGAAAAAAAGCCAAGTTTGGCGAACAAGAAAGCGCTTTTTTACATCATATTAACTACAAGGCTGTCATGATGATGTCCTGCATTCATGGACTAAATACTTTTTTTAGACGCTAGATGAATCTTGTAGTAGAAAAAGGCGGAACGATTAATAAAGAATATTAATTTCACTCTATCCTTCTGTACTAGTTAAAACAAGAAATTTAAGGAAGAAAAGCCAAGTTTGGCGAACAAGAAAGCCCTTTTACATCATACTAACTACAAGGCTGTCATGATGATGTCCTGTATTCATGGACTAAATACTTTCTTTAGACGCTAGATGAATCTTGTAGAAGAAGAAGGCGGAATGATTAATAAGGAACATTAATTTCACCCTATCCTTCTGTACTAGTTAAAACAAGAAATTTAAGGAAGAAAAGCCAAGTTTGGCGAACAAGAAAGCCCTTTTTACATCATACTAACTACAAGGCTGTCATGATGATGTCCTGCATTCATGGACTAAATACTTTTTTTAGACACTAGATGAACCTTGTAGTAGAAGAAGGCGGAATGATTAATAAGGAATATTAATTTCACCCTATCCTTCTGTACCAGTTAAAACAAGAAATTTAAGGAAAAAAAGCCAAGTTTGGCGAACAAGAAAGCCCTTTTTACATCGTACTAACTACAAGGCTGTCATGATGATGTCCTGCATTCATGGACTAAATACTTTTTTTAGACGCTAGATGAATCTTGTAGTAGAAAAAGGCGGAACGATTAATAAGGAATATTAATTCCACTCTATCCTTCTGTACCAGTTAAAACAAGAAATTTAAGGAAAAAAAGCCAAGTTTGGCGAACAAGAAAGCCCTTTTTACATCATATTAACTACAAGGCTGTCATGATGATGTCCTGCATTCATGGACTAAATACTTTTTTTAGACGCTAGATGAATCTTGTAGTAGAAGAAGGCGGAATGATTAATAAGGAACATTAATTTCACCCTATCCTTCTGTACTAGTTAAAACAAGAAATTTAAGGAAGAAAAGCCAAGTTTGGCGAACAAGAAAGCCCTTTTTACATCATACTAACTACAAGGCTGTCATGATGATGTCCTGCATTCATGGACTAAATACTTTTTTTAGACACTAGATGAACCTTGTAGTAGAAGAAGGCGGAATGATTAATAAGGAATATTAATTTCACTCCATCCTTCTGTACCAGTTAAAACAAGAAATTTAAGGAAAAAAAAGCCAAGTTTGGCGAACAAGAAAGCCCTTTTTACATCATACTAACTACAAGGCTGTCATGATGATGTCCTGCATTCATGGACTAAATACTTTTTTTGACGCTAGATGAATCTTGTAGTAGAAGAAGGAGGAATGATTAATAAGGAATATTAATTTCACCCTATCCTTCTGTACCAGTTAAAACAAGAAATTTAAGGAAAAAAAACCAAGTTTGGCGAACAAGAAAGCCCTTTGTACATCATACTAACTACAAGGCTGTCATGATGATGTCCTGCATTCATGGACTAAATACTTTTTTTAGACGCTAGATGAATCTTGTAATAGAAAAAGGCGGAATGATTAATAAGGAATATTAATTTCACCCTATCCTTCTGTACCCGTTAAAACAAGAAATTTAAGGAAAAAAAGCCAAGTTTGGCGAACAAGAAAGCCCTTTGTACATCATACTAACTACAAGGCTGTCATGATGATGTCCTGCATTCATGGACTAAATACTTTTTTTAGACGCTAGATGAATCTTGTAGTAGAAGAAGGCGGAATGATTAATAAGGAATATTAATTTCACCCTATCCTTCTGTACCAGTTAAAACAAGAAATTTAAGGAAAAAAAGCCAAGTTTGGCGAACAAGAAAGCCCTTTTTACATCGTACTAACTACAAGGCTGTCATGATGATGTCCTGCATTCATGGACTAAATACTTTTTTTAGACGCTAGATGAATCTTGTAGTAGAAAAAGGCGGAACGATTAATAAGGAATATTAATTCCACTCTATCCTTCTGTACCAGTTAAAACAAGAAATTTAAGGAAAAAAAGCCAAGTTTGGCGAACAAGAAAGCCCTTTTTACATCATATTAACTACAAGGCTGTCATGATGATGTCCTGCATTCATGGACTAAATACTTTTTTTAGACGCTAGATGAATCTTGTAGTAGAAGAAGGCGGAATGATTAATAAGGAACATTAATTTCACCCTATCCTTCTGTACTAGTTAAAACAAGAAATTTAAGGAAGAAAAGCCAAGTTTGGCGAACAAGAAAGCCCTTTTTACATCATACTAACTACAAGGCTGTCATGATGATGTCCTGCATTCATGGACTAAATACTTTTTTTAGACGCTAGATGAATCTTGTAGTAGAAAAAGGCGGAACGATTAATAAGGAATATTAATTCCACTCTATCCTTCTGTACCAGTTAAAACAAGAAATTTAAGGAAAAAAAGCCAAGTTTGGCGAACAAGAAAGCCCTTTTTACATCATATTAACTACAAGGCTGTCATGATGATGTCCTGCATTCATGGACTAAATACTTTTTTTAGACGCTAGATGAATCTTGTAGTAGAAGAAGGCGGAATGATTAATAAGGAATATTAATTTCTCCCTATCCTTCTGTACCAGTTAAAACAAGAAATTTAAGGAAAAAAAGCCAAGTTTGGCGAACAAGAAAGCCCTTTTTACATCGTACTAACTACAAGGCTGTCATGATGATGTCCTGCATTCATGGACTAAATACTTTTTTTAGACGCTAGATGAATCTTGTAGTAGAAGAAGGCGGAATGATTAATAAGGAACATTAATTTCACCCTATCCTTCTGTACTAGTTAAAACAAGAAATTTAAGGAAGAAAAGCCAAGTTTGGCGAACAAGAAAGCCCTTTTACATCATACTAACTACAAGGCTGTCATGATGATGTCCTGCATTCATGGACTAAATACTTTCTTTAGACGCTAGATGAATCTTGTAGTAGAAGAAGGCGGAATGATTAATAAGGAACATTAATTTCACCCTATCCTTCTGTACTAGTTAAAACAAGAAATTTAAGGAAGAAAAGCCAAGTTTGGCGAACAAGAAGGCCCTTTTTACATCATACTAACTACAAGGCTGTCATGATGATGTCCTGCATTCATGGACTAAATACTTTTTTTAGACGCTAGATGAACCTTGTAGTAGAAGAAGGCGGAATGATTAATAAGGAATATTAATTTCACTCCATCCTTCTGTACCAGTTAAAACAAGAAATTTAAGGAAAAAAAAGCCAAGTTTGGCGAACAAGAAAGCCCTTTTTACATCGTACTAACTACAAGGCTGTCATGATGATGTCCTGCATTCATGGACTAAATACTTTTTTTGACGCTAGATGAATCTTGTAGTAGAAGAAGGAGGAATGATTAATAAGGAATATTAATTTCACCCTATCCTTCTGTACCAGTTAAAACAAGAAATTTAAGGAAAAAAAGCCAAGTTTGGCGAACAAGAAAGCCCTTTGTACATCATACTAACTACAAGGCTGTCATGATGATGTCCTGCATTCATGGACTAAATACTTTTTTTAGACCCTAGATGAATCTTGTAATAGAAAAAGGCGGAATGATTAATAAGGAATATTAATTTCACCCTATCCTTCTGTACCCGTTAAAACAAGAAATTTAAGGAAAAAAAGCCAAGTTTGGCGAACAAGAAAGCCCTTTGTACATCATACTAACTACAAGGCTGTCATGATGATGTCCTGCATTCATGGACTAAATACTTTTTTTAGACGCTAGATGAATCTTGTAGTAGAAGAAGGCGGAATGATTAATCTTCTATATATATAAAAATGAATTGCTGTTCGTTAGTCTCGCTGAAACTCGAGAACGGCTGAACGGATTTATCTTATCTTGGTCTTGAATTATTCGTGGAGGTCTAGGGAAGGTTTAAAAGGTGAGAAAAATTCGAATACTTGCCGGGAAAATCCTCAAAACAGCATTTTTCTATTTTACATTCAAACGTTTTCTAAATAAAATGGAGAGTCAATTTGTAATTTATTACCGCTGCATAAAGTTCAAATTCGCGTGCGCGTTGGAGGATCTAATATCGCGTTCTGAAACTCGACAAAAGTGAAAGTGAATCGCGAACGCGACAAAATTGCATAGTCTCAAAATACATAGTACATAAATAGTGGTCGGCTTCGAGAAACTCAATTTTAGCTAACTTCAGTTGTTAATCTGTCAGATTATTTTTTAATAAGACTATATAGAAATCGAAAGATAAATCTTAAGTATTGTCACAAATTAAATTATAAATCTTAAGTTAAATTTCTGAACGCAATCATAATATTTGACATTAGATTTGACAACCAACTAATATGTCAATCCATCCTGTCGCATTTCAGAGCACGGAAAAAAGTATTACGATATTATATCTATCTTTGTGGCTACGTGCGCGAGAACTTTCTTTCTTTATTATGGTGATCTTTTATGATAGTGACATTCCAAGTAATGTGCTCTTTTTTGTGATAGTGACACTTTACTGCTAAATGAGCGGGAAATTTTCTCACTTTGATTAATTACAATTTACGATGCCGAGGAGAAGACGACCTGACTTAGGTCGTCGTAGTCAATCAAATGTGCGAAGAGCTACCTCACGTGCTAACCGCACTGATGACCAGAGACAGACAGATCAAGAAAATAGTCGTATTGCTATGTCAGAATTGCGTTCTTTAGTGAGTGACAATGTAGGAGATAGGCTTAGAATGCAACGAGTTCGTGCACATCAAACACAACAACAGCAAGCTAGACATAATGAAATTGAGCGAATCCGCAGACGCAGTGCTCCTGTGATTCTTGAACGAGCTGCATTCCACTATGATCCGGCAATTGATTATTGTGCCGACAAATCGGTAACAATTGGGGAAATGAAAACAATTTGTAAATATTGTAAGGCGTTAAAATACACTGGTGAATCTACTGGATTATGTTGTGCTGAAGGCAAAGTAAAATTGCCACAATTGGTGCCACCACCAGATCCTTTACGCTCTTTAGTTTCTGGGATTGGAAATGATTCTAAGCACTTCTTGACCAACATTCAGAAATATAACAACTGTTTCCAGATGACATCATTTGGTGCTACACATATTATACAAGACAATTTCATGCCCACTTTCAAGGTATTATATAAGAATATTTTTTTATATTATTCAAGTTTGTACTATATCGGAAATAATTAATGGACAAATTTTAAAAAATTACAGATACAAGGACAAATTTATCACTTACTGGGAACTCTGTTACCACTACCTGATGCAGATCATCATTTTTTACAAATTTATTTTATGGGCAATTCAGATGCGGAAATTAATAATCGTTGTGCTCACAATCCAACAGTGAAGAGAACCATTGTCCAACAATTACAAATGTTTCTTCATCAGTATAACAATTTAGTAAACATGTTCAAAATAGCATTGGATCGGATGCCATCTGATAGCCATAATATTATTATTCGAGCTGACAAAACACCTGCCGGTGAACACACAAGGAGGTTCAATTCACCTACCATTGATGAAGTGGCTGTTGTCATTGTGGGAGAAAATTTACAATCTAGAGATATTGTGCTTCATCGTCGGAATAGTGATTTAAAACGTGTATCTGAAACACACAGGAGTTATGATGCACTACAATATCCTTTGATCTTCTGGCAGGGGGAAGATGGATACCATTTTAATATCAAAATGGTAAATCAAGTAACAGGTAAATGAATTGAACAAGATTAAATAATATTTTTAAATTCAATTCATCTAAGTAACAATTTAAACATTTATCATTTTTGATTGCAGGTGCTGAAACCAACAAAAAAGTTAGTGCTATGAATTTCTATTCATACAGACTCATGATCCGTCAAGGTGAAGTAAATCATATTTTGATGTGTCAACGACTTTTTCATCAGTTTGCAGTTGACATGTATGTCAAAATTGAGACTGAACGATTGACATACATCCGTTTGAACCAACGAGAGCTACGGTCAGAGGAATACATCCATCTCCGCGATGCTATAAATGCTGATGGCAATGTGAATAATGTAGGAAGAATGACAATTTTGCCAGCTACTTATATAGGAAGCCCACGCCACATGCATGAATATGCTCAGGATGCTATGTCATATGTTAGGCATTATGGCCGCCCAGACTTATTTGTTACATTCACATGTAACCCAAAATGGTCCGAAATCGAGAAGGAATTACTACATAGCCAAACACCAGTTGATAGACATGACATAACTGCCAGAGTTTTTAAACAAAAATTAAAATCTCTCATGAATTTCTTAATAAAGCATTGTGTGTATGGCCGAGTCCGTTGTTGGATGTACTCTGTAGAATGGCAAAAGCGTGGATTGCCACATGCGCACATTTTAGTCTGGTTAGTGGACAAAATAAGGCCAGATGAGATTGATTCCATAATTTCAGCTGAAATTCCAGATGAAATAGTTGACCCAAAATTGCATGCAGTAGTTACCAAACACATGATACATGGACCTTGCGGACATTTCAACTACAACTCACCCTGTATGGTCGACGGTAGGTGTTCCAAGCGATACCCAAGAGACCTGCTTGCTGAAACCATAACTGGAAATGATGGATACCCATTGTATCGTCGGCGATCAGTTGCGGACAGTGGGCGATCGGTAGTTGTGAAGGTAAAAGGACAAAATGTTGATGTAGACAATCGTTGGATTGTGCCATACTCGCCAATATTGTCCAAAGCTTTTGAGACTCACATCAATGTGGAATATTGTAATTCTGTGAAGTCGATAAAGTACATATGTAAATATGTTAATAAAGGTAGTGATATGGCTGTCTTCGGTGTAACCAATGCAAATGATGAAATATCACAGTACCAGATGGGTCGCTATGTAAGTAGCAACGAAGCTATTTGGCGTATCTTTTCATTTGCGATCCATGAAAGACACTCTACAGTAGTCCATTTGGCAGTCCATTTAGAAAATGGTCAACGAGTTTATTTTAATGAATCTAACGCGGCAGACAGGGCGGCACATCCACCGTCGACAACATTAACAAGTTTCTTTACAGTCTGTCAAACTGATGATTTTGCTCGCACTTTGCTGTATGCTGACATGCCACGCTATTACACATGGAACGCATCATCGAAATCGTTTCAGCGTCGAAAACAAGGAACACCAGTTGAAGGACATCCAAATGTATTTGCTTCTGATGCTCTGGGTCGCATCTACACAGTACATCCAAATAACGATTAATGTTATTATTTGCGGTTGTTGTTGGTGAATGTTCGTGGTCCGACATCGTTTAAACAACTTAGAGCAGTTAATGGACAGCTGTGTGCGACTTACCGTGAGGCATGTCAACTATTACATTTACTTGAGAACGATTCGCACTGGGATGATACGCTCAAGGATTCCATAATATCTTCGTCGCCGCATCAAATTCGTACATTGTTTGCGATTATCATATCGACATGTTTCCCCTCGAATCCAAAAGATTTGTGGGTTAAGTATAGAGATGACATGTCTGAGGATGTTTTGCATCGTGTGCGCCGTCAAACTTTGAATCCTACACTACAAATGACTGAAGAAATTTACAATGACACATTGATCATGATAGAAGATATGTGTTTATTGATGGCAAATAAAGTATTGTCGTGTTTGGGAATGACAGCAACCAATCGTCATATGCACGATGCATTAAACCACGAGTTGCAAAGAGAACATCAGTACGACATTGAAGCATTGGCCGAAACAGTTCGTACAAATGTTCCACAATTAAATCAACAACAAAGAATTACGTACGACACTTTGATAGAAGCTGTGAACAGTGGATCTGGTGGAATTTATTTCCTTGATGCTCCCGGAGGAACCGGAAAAACGTTTTTAATTTCATTGCTTTTGGCGAGGATCAGATCGCGAAATGATGTTGCTCTAGCGTTGGCTTCATCTGGAATAGCTGCAACTCTGCTAGAAGGCGGGCGAACTGCACATTCTGCCTTGAAATTACCACTAAACATGCAAATCACCGAAACACCAATTTCAAACATCGCTAAAAATAGCGCAATGGCCAAGATCCTACAGGTATGCAAATTGATTGTTTGGGATAAATGCACAATGGCCCATAAGAGGTCACTGGAGGCACTGGACAGAACGTTGAAAGATCTTCGTGACAACCAAAATATTTTCGGTGGGGCCATGATTCTGTTGTCAGGTGATTTTCGTCAGACTCTTCCAGTTATTCCCCGATCAACTGTTGCTGATGAACGAAATGCATGCCTAAAATCATCAAATTTGTGGCAGTACGTAAAGACACTCCACTTAACAACTAACATGCGAGTATTTTTGCAACAAGATGAAACTGCAAATGTGTTTGCGAAGCAGTTGTTAGACATTGGAAATAATAAAGTTGCAGTCGACACCTCGACCGGATTCATCACATTACCTACAGATTTCTGTCACATCACAGACTCAAAAGTGGAGCTTATTCAGCGAGTTTTCCCAGATATAGCGCAAAAGTTCAAGAACCATAATTGGCTGGGTGAACGAGCAATATTAGCACCGAAAAATAAAGATGTCGAGGATCTTAATGCGACCATTCAGAATTTTCTTCCAGGACAGTTGGTTTCCTTAAAATCAGTCGACACCGTAATGAACCAGGATAACGTAGTCAACTATCCCACTGAGTTCTTAAATTCACTGGAATTGCCTGGATTACCACCTCACAATTTGCAGTTGAAAGTAGGATCAGTTGTCATCATGCTGCGTAACATTAATCAACCTCGACTATGCAATGGAACAAGACTGGCTGTGAAAAGACTGATGAATAACGTCATTGAGGCGACAATCATAAAAGGAAAATACAAAGGAGAGGATGTCTTGATCCCGCGGATACCGATGATTCCAACGGACTTACCATTCGATTTTAAACGCTTACAATTTCCAGTACGTCTGGCCTTTGCGATGACCATAAATAAATCGCAAGGACAGTCGTTAGAAGTTTGTGGAATCAACTTGGAGTATCCCTGTTTCGCGCATGGACAATTATACGTCGCGTGTTCGCGCGTCGGAAAACCGTCTTCTTTGTTTATTTACGCACCACAAAACAAAACAAAAAATATAGTTTATGAGAAAGCTTTAAATTAATTAACAGACTGTATTTTAACAGTGTGTGTCTGTGAATATCAAATTTAAACCTTATAAATAGCCAGTATTTCAGGAAAACTCTGTTTTCTAAGTAAGCAACATGATGTATCGAAAATAATAATAAAACTTCATGCTTTATTCAATAAATGCTTTTTTATTAAATACTGATTCGATTTGTTTGTTTTAAAATCATTTTATACAAAAGATTAGGTCTTTTATTTATCGATGAGGCAGTACGAAGTCTGCCGGGTCAGCTAGTAAGGAATATTAATTTCACCCTATCCTTCTGTACCAGTTAAAACAAGAAATTTAAGGAAAAAAAGCCAAGTTTGGCGAACAAGAAAGCCCTTTTTACATCGTACTAACTACAAGGCTGTCATGATGATGTCCTGCATTCATGGACTAAATACTTTTTTTAGACGCTAGATGAATCTTGTAGTAGAAAAAGGCGGAACGATTAATAAGGAATATTAATTTCACTCTATCCTTCTGTACCAGTTAAAACAAGAAATTTAAGGAAAAAAAGCCAAGTTTGGCGAACAAGAAAGCCCTTTTTACATCATATTAACTACAAGGCTGTCATGATGATGTCCTGCATTCATGGACTAAATACTTTTTTTAGACGCTAGATGAATCTTGTAGTAGAAGAAGGCGGAATGATTAATAAGGAACAAAAATTTCACCCTATCCTTCTGTACTAGTTAAAACAAGAAATTTAAGGAAGAAAAGCCAAGTTTGGCGAACAAGAAAGCCCTTTTTACATCGTACTAACTACAAGGCTGTCATGATGATGTCCTGCATTCATGGACTAAATACTTTTTTTAGACGCTAGATGAATCTTGTAGTAGAAGAAGGCGGAATGATTAATAAGGAACATTAATTTCACCCTATCCTTCTGTACTAGTTAAAACAAGAAATTTAAGGAAGAAAAGCCAAGTTTGGCGAACAAGAAAGCCCTTTTTACATCATACTAACTACAAGGCTGTCATGATGATGTCCTGCATTCATGGACTAAATACTTTTTTTAGACGCTAGATGAATCTTGTAGTAGAAGAAGGAGGAATGATTAATAAGGAATATTAAATTCACCCTATCCTTCTGTACCAGTTAAAACAAGAAATTTAAGGAAAAAAAGCCAAGTTTGGCGAACAAGAAAGCCCTTTTTACATCATACAAACTACAAGACTGTCATGATGATGTCCTGCATTCATGGACTAAATACTTTTTTTAGACGCTAGATGAATCTTGTAGTAGAAAAAGGCGGAACGATTAATAAGGAATATTAATTTCACTCTATCCTTCTGTACCAGTTAAAACAAGAAATTTAAGGAAAAAAAGCCAAGTTTGGCGAACAAGAAAGCCCTTTTTACATCATATTAACTACAAGGCTGTCATGATGATGTCCTGCATTCATGGACTAAATACTTTTTTTAGACGCTAGATGAATCTTGTAGTAGAAGAAGGCGGAATAATTAATAAGGAACATTAATTTCACCCTATATTTCTGTACTAGTTAAAACAAGAAATTTAAGGAAGAAAAGCCAAGTTTGGCGAACAAGAAAGCCCTTTTTACATCGTACTAACTACAAGGCTGTCATGATGATGTCCTGCATTCATGGACTAAATACTTTTTTTAGACGCTAGGTGAATCTTGTAGTAGAAGAAGGCGGAATGATTAATAAGGAACATTAATTTCACCCTATCCTTCTGTACTAGTTAAAACAAGAAATTTAAGGAAGAAAAGCCAAGTTTGGCGAACAAGAAAGCCCTTTTTACATCATACTAACTACAAGGCTGTCATGATGATGTCCTGCATTCATGGACTAAATACTTTTTTTAGACGCTAGATGAATCTTGTAGTAGAAGAAGGAGGAATGATTAATAAGGAATATTAAATTCACCCTATCCTTCTGTACCAGTTAAAACAAGAAATTTAAGGAAAAAAAGCCAAGTTTGGCGAACAAGAAAGCCCTTTTTACATCATACAAACTACAAGACTGTCATGATGATGTTCTGCATTCATGGACTAAATACTTTTTTTAGACGCTAGATGAATCTTGTAGTAGAAAAAGGCGGAACGATTAATAAGGAATATTAATTTCACTCTATCCTTCTGTACCAGTTAAAACAAGAAATTTAAGGAAAAAAAGCCAAGTTTGGCGAACAAGAAAGCCCTTTTTACATCATATTAACTACAAGGCTGTCATGATGATGTCCTGCATTCATGGACTAAATACTTTTTTTAGACGCTAGATGAATCTTGTAGTAGAAGAAGGCGGAATAATTAATAAGGAACATTAATTTCACCCTATCCTTCTGTACTAGTTAAAACAAGAAATTTAAGGAAGAAAAGCCAAGTTTGGCGAACAAGAAAGCCCTTTTTACATCGTACTAACTACAAGGCTGTCATGATGATGTCCTGCATTCATGGACTAAATACTTTTTTTAGACGCTAGATGAATCTTGTAGTAGAAGAAGGCGGAATGATTAATAAGGAACATTAATTTCACCCTATCCTTCTGTACTAGTTAAAACAAGAAATTTAAGGAAGAAAAGCCAAGTTTGGCGAACAAGAAAGCCCTTTTTACATCATACTAACTACAAGGCTGTCATGATGATGTCCTGCATTCATGGACTAAATACTTTTTTTAGACGCTAGATGAATCTTGTAGTAGAAGAAGGAGGAATGATTAATAAGGAATATTAAATTCACCCTATCCTTCTGTACCAGTTAAAACAAGAAATTTAAGGAAAAAAAGCCAAGTTTGGCGAACAAGAAAGCCCTTTTTACATCATACAAACTACAAGACTGTCATGATGATGTCCTGCATTCATGGACTAAATACTTTTTTTAGACGCTAGATGAATCTTGTAGTAGAAAAAGGCGGAACGATTAATAAGGAATATTAATTTCACTCTATCCTTCTGTACCAGTTAAAACAAGAAATTTAAGGAAAAAAAGCCAAGTTTGGCGAACAAGAAAGCCCTTTTTACATCATATTAACTACAAGGCTGTCATGATGATGTCCTGCATTCATGGACTAAATACTTTTTTTAGACGCTAGATGAATCTTGTAGTAGAAGAAGGCGGAATAATTAATAAGGAACATTAATTTCACCCTATCCTTCTGTACTAGTTAAAACAAGAAATTTAAGGAAGAAAAGCCAAGTTTGGCGAACAAGAAAGCCCTTTTTACATCGTACTAACTACAAGGCTGTCATGATGATGTCCTGCATTCATGGACTAAATACTTTTTTTAGACGCTAGATGAATCTTGTAGTAGAAGAAGGCGGAATGATTAATAAGGAACATTAATTTCACCCTATCCTTCTGTACTAGTTAAAACAAGAAATTTAAGGAAGAAAAGCCAAGTTTGGCGAACAAGAAAGCCTTTTTTACATCATACTAACTACAAGGCTGTCATGATGATGTCCTGCATTCATGGACTAAATACTTTTTTTAGACGCTAGATGAATCTTGTAGTAGAAGAAGGAGGAATGATTAATAAGGAATATTAAATTCACCCTATCCTTCTGTACCAGTTAAAACAAGAAATTTAAGGAAAAAAAGCCAAGTTTGGCGAACAAGAAAGCCCTTTTTACATCATACAAACTACAAGACTGTCATGATGATGTCCTGCATTCATGGACTAAATACTTTTTTTAGACGCTAGATGAATCTTGTAGTAGAAAAAGGCGGAATGATTAATAAGGAATATTAATTTCACCCTATCCTTCTGTACCAGTTAAAACAAGAAATTTAAGGAAAAAAAGCCAAGTTTGGCGAACAAGAAAGCCCTTTTTACATCATACTAACTACAAGGCTGTCATGATGATGTCCTGCATTCATGGACTAAATACTTTTTTTAGACGCTAGATGAATCTTGTAGTAGAAGAAGGCAGAACGATTAATAAGGAATATTAATTCCACTCTATCCTTCTGTACCAGTTAAAACAAGAAATTTAAGGAAAAAAAGCCAAGTTTGGCGAACAAGAAAGCCCTTTTTACATCATACTAACTACAAGGCTGCCATGATGATGTCCTGCATTCATGGACTAAATACTTTTTTTAGACGCTAGATGAACCTTGTAGTAGAAGAAGGCGGAATGATTAATAAGGAATATTAATTTCACTCCATCCTTCTGTACCAGTTAAAACAAGAAATTTAAGGAAAAAAAAGCCAAGTTTGGCGAACAAGAAAGCCCTTTTTACATCATACTAACTACAAGGCTGTCATGATGATGTCCTGCATTCATGGACTAAATACTTTTTTTAGACGCTAGATGAATCTTGTAGTAGAAGAAGGAGGAATGATTAATAAGGAATATTAATTTCACCCTATCCTTCTGTACCAGTTAAAACAAGAAATTTAAGGAAAAAAAGCCAAGTTTGGCGAACAAGAAAGCCCTTTTTACATCATACTAACTACAAGGCTGTCATGATGATGTCCTGCATTCATGGACTAAATACTTTTTTTAGACGCTAGATGAATCTTGTAGTAGAAGAAGGCGGAATGATTAATAAGGAATATTAATTCCACTCTATCCTTCTGTACCAGTTAAAACAAGAAATTTAAGGAAAAAAACCCAAGTTTGGCGAACAAGAAAGCCCTTTTTACATCATACTAACTACAAGGCTGTCATGATGATGTCCTGCATTCATGGACTAAATACTTTTTTTAGACGCTAGATGAATCTTGTAGTAGAAAAAGGCGGAACGATTAATAAGGAATATTAATTTCACCCTATCCTTCTGTACCAGTTAAAACAAGAAATTTAAGGAAAAAAAGCCAAGTTTGGCGAACAAGAAAGCCCTTTTTACATCATACTAACTACAAGGCTGTCATGATGATGTCCTGGATTCATGGACTAAATACTTTTTTTAGACGCTAGATGAATCTTGTAGTAGAAGAAGGCGGAATGATTAATAAGGAACATTAATTTCACCCTATCCTTCTGTACTAGTTAAAACAAGAAATTTAAGGAAGAAAAGCCAAGTTTGGCGAACAAGAAAGCCCTTTTTACATCGTACTAACTACAAGGCTGTCATGATGATGTCCTGCATTCATGGACTAAATACTTTTTTTAGATTCTAGATGAATCTTGTAGTAGAAGAAGGCGGAATGATTAATAAGGAACATTAATTTCACCCTATCCTTCTGTACTAGTTAAAACAAGAAATTTAAGGAAGAAAAGCCAAGTTTGGCGAACAAGAAAGCCCTTTTTACATCATACTAACTACAAGGCTGTCATGATGATGTCCTGCATTCATGGACTAAATACTTTTTTTAGACGCTAGATGAATCTTGTAGTAGAAGAAGGAGGAATGATTAATAAGGAATATTAATTTCACCCTATCCTTCTGTACCAGTTAAAACAAGAAATTTAAGGAAAAAAAGCCAAGTTTGGCGAACAAGAAAGCCCTTTTTACATCATACTAACTACAAGGCTGTCATGATGATGTCCTGCATTCATGGACTAAATACTTTTTTTAGACGCTAGATGAATCTTGTAGTAGAAGAAGGCGGAATGATTAATAAGGAACATTAATTTCACCCTATCCTTCTGTACTAGTTAAAACAAGAAATTTAAGGAAGAAAAGCCAAGTTTGGCGAACAAGAAAGCCCTTTTTACATCATACTAACTACAAGGCTGTCATGATGATGTCCTGCATTCATGGACTAAATACTTTTTTTAGACGCTAGATGAATCTTGTAGTAGAAGAAGGAGGAATGATTAATAAGGAATATTAAATTCACCCTATCCTTCTGTACCAGTTAAAACAAGAAATTTAAGGAAAAAAAGCCAAGTTTGGCGAACAAGAAAGCCCTTTTTACATCATACTAACTACAAGGCTGTCATGATGATGTCCTGCATTCATGGACTAAATACTTTTTTTAGACGCTAGATGAATCTTGTAGTAGAAGAAGGAGGAATGATTAATAAGGAATATTAATTTCACCCTATCCTTCTGTACCAGTTAAAACAAGAAATTTAAGGAAAAAAAGCCAAGTTTGGCGAACAAGAAAGCCCTTTTTACATCATACTAACTACAAGGCTGTCATGATGATGTCCTGCATTCATGGACTAAATACTTTTTTTAGACGCTAGATGAATCTTGTAGTAGAAGAAGGCGGAATGATTAATAAGGAATATTAATTCCACTCTATCCTTCTGTACCAGTTAAAACAAGAAATTTAAGGAAAAAAACCCAAGTTTGGCGAACAAGAAAGCCCTTTTTACATCATACTAACTACAAGGCTGTCATGATGATGTCCTGCATTCATGGACTAAATACTTTTTTTAGACGCTAGATGAATCTTGTAGTAGAAAAAGGCGGAACGATTAATAAGGAATATTAATTTCACCCTATCCTTCTGTACCAGTTAAAACAAGAAATTTAAGGAAAAAAAGCCAAGTTTGGCGAACAAGAAAGCCCTTTTTACATCATACTAACTACAAGGCTGTCATGATGATGTCCTGGATTCATGGACTAAATACTTTTTTTAGACGCTAGATGAATCTTGTAGTAGAAGAAGGCGGAATGATTAATAAGGAACATTAATTTCACCCTATCCTTCTGTACTAGTTAAAACAAGAAATTTAAGGAAGAAAAGCCAAGTTTGGCGAACAAGAAAGCCCTTTTTACATCGTACTAACTACAAGGCTGTCATGATGATGTCCTGCATTCATGGACTAAATACTTTTTTTAGATTCTAGATGAATCTTGTAGTAGAAGAAGGCGGAATGATTAATAAGGAACATTAATTTCACCCTATCCTTCTGTACTAGTTAAAACAAGAAATTTAAGGAAGAAAAGCCAAGTTTGGCGAACAAGAAAGCCCTTTTTACATCATACTAACTACAAGGCTGTCATGATGATGTCCTGCATTCATGGACTAAATACTTTTTTTAGACGCTAGATGAATCTTGTAGTAGAAGAAGGAGGAATGATTAATAAGGAATATTAATTTCACCCTATCCTTCTGTACCAGTTAAAACAAGAAATTTAAGGAAAAAAAGCCAAGTTTGGCGAACAAGAAAGCCCTTTTTACATCATACTAACTACAAGGCTGTCATGATGATGTCCTGCATTCATGGACTAAATACTTTTTTTAGACGCTAGATGAATCTTGTAGTAGAAAAAGGCGGAATGATTAATAAGGAATATTAATTTCACCCTATCCTTCTGTACCAGTTAAAACAAGAAATTTAAGGAAAAAAAGCCAAGTTTGGCGAACAAGAAAGCCCTTTTTACATCATACTAACTACAAGGCTGTCATGATGATGTCCTGCATTCATGGACTAAATACTTTTTTTAGACGCTAGATGAATCTTGTAGTAGAAGAAGGCGGAACGATTAATAAGGAATATTAATTCCACTCTATCCTTCTGTACCAGTTAAAACAAGAAATTTAAGGAAAAAAACCCAAGTTTGGCGTACAAGAAAGCCCTTTTTACATCATACTAACTACAAGGCTGTCATGATGATGTCCTGCATTCATGGACTAAATACTTTTTTTAGACGCTAGATGAACCTTGTAGTAGAAGAAGGCGGAATGATTAATAAGAAATATTAATTTCACTCCATCCTTCTGTACCAGTTAAAACAAGAAATTTAAGGAAAAAAATGCCAAGTTTGGCGAACAAGAAAGCCCTTTTTACATCATACTAACTACAAGGCTGTCATGATGATGTCCTGCATTCATGGACTAAATACTTTTTTTAGACGCTAGATGAATCTTGTAGTAGAAGAAGGAGGAATGATTAATAAGGAATATTAATTTCACCCTATCCTTCTGTACCAGTTAAAACAAGAAATTTAAGGAAAAAAAGCCAAGTTTGGCGAACAAGAAAGCCCTTTTTACATCATACAAACTACAAGACTGTCATGATGATGTCCTGCATTCATGGACTAAATACTTTTTTTAGACGCTAGATGAATCTTGTAGTAGAAAAAGGCGGAATGATTAATAAGGAATATTAATTTCACCCTATCCTTCTGTACCAGTTAAAACAAGAAATTTAAGGAAAAAAAGCCAAGTTTGGCGAACAAGAAAGCCCTTTTTACATCATACTAACTACAAGGCTGTCATGATGATGTCCTGCATTCATGGACTAAATACTTTTTTTAGACGCTAGATGAATCTTGTAGTAGAAGAAGGCAGAACGATTAATAAGGAATATTAATTCCACTCTATCCTTCTGTACCAGTTAAAACAAGAAATTTAAGGAAAAAAAGCCAAGTTTGGCGAACAAGAAAGCCCTTTTTACATCATACTAACTACAAGGCTGCCATGATGATGTCCTGCATTCATGGACTAAATACTTTTTTTAGACGCTAGATGAACCTTGTAGTAGAAGAAGGCGGAATGATTAATAAGGAATATTAATTTCACTCCATCCTTCTGTACCAGTTAAAACAAGAAATTTAAGGAAAAAAAAGCCAAGTTTGGCGAACAAGAAAGCCCTTTTTACATCATACTAACTACAAGGCTGTCATGATGATGTCCTGCATTCATGGACTAAATACTTTTTTTAGACGCTAGATGAATCTTGTAGTAGAAGAAGGAGGAATGATTAATAAGGAATATTAATTTCACCCTATCCTTCTGTACCAGTTAAAACAAGAAATTTAAGGAAAAAAAGCCAAGTTTGGCGAACAAGAAAGCCCTTTTTACATCATACTAACTACAAGGCTGTCATGATGATGTCCTGCATTCATGGACTAAATACTTTTTTTAGACGCTAGATGAATCTTGTAGTAGAAGAAGGCGGAATGATTAATAAGGAATATTAATTCCACTCTATCCTTCTGTACCAGTTAAAACAAGAAATTTAAGGAAAAAAACCCAAGTTTGGCGAACAAGAAAGCCCTTTTTACATCATACTAACTACAAGGCTGTCATGATGATGTCCTGCATTCATGGACTAAATACTTTTTTTAGACGCTAGATGAATCTTGTAGTAGAAAAAGGCGGAACGATTAATAAGGAATATTAATTTCACCCTATCCTTCTGTACCAGTTAAAACAAGAAATTTAAGGAAAAAAAGCCAAGTTTGGCGAACAAGAAAGCCCTTTTTACATCATACTAACTACAAGGCTGTCATGATGATGTCCTGCATTCATGGACTAAATACTTTTTTTAGACGCTAGATGAATCTTGTAGTAGAAGAAGGCGGAATGATTAATAAGGAACATTAATTTCACCCTATCCTTCTGTACTAGTTAAAACAAGAAATTTAAGGAAGAAAAGCCAAGTTTGGCGAACAAGAAAGCCCTTTTTACATCGTACTAACTACAAGGCTGTCATGATGATGTCCTGCATTCATGGACTAAATACTTTTTTTAGATTCTAGATGAATCTTGTAGTAGAAGAAGGCGGAATGATTAATAAGGAACATTAATTTCACCCTATCCTTCTGTACTAGTTAAAACAAGAAATTTAAGGAAGAAAAGCCAAGTTTGGCGAACAAGAAAGCCCTTTTTACATCATACTAACTACAAGGCTGTCATGATGATGTCCTGCATTCATGGACTAAATACTTTTTTTAGACGCTAGATGAATCTTGTAGTAGAAGAAGGAGGAATGATTAATAAGGAATATTAATTTCACCCTATCCTTCTGTACCAGTTAAAACAAGAAATTTAAGGAAAAAAAGCCAAGTTTGGCGAACAAGAAAGCCCTTTTTACATCATACTAACTACAAGGCTGTCATGATGATGTCCTGCATTCATGGACTAAATACTTTTTTTAGACGCTAGATGAATCTTGTAGTAGAAGAAGGCGGAATGATTAATAAGGAACATTAATTTCACCCTATCCTTCTGTACTAGTTAAAACAAGAAATTTAAGGAAGAAAAGCCAAGTTTGGCGAACAAGAAAGCCCTTTTTACATCATACTAACTACAAGGCTGTCATGATGATGTCCTGCATTCATGGACTAAATACTTTTTTTAGACGCTAGATGAATCTTGTAGTAGAAGAAGGAGGAATGATTAATAAGGAATATTAAATTCACCCTATCCTTCTGTACCAGTTAAAACAAGAAATTTAAGGAAAAAAAGCCAAGTTTGGCGAACAAGAAAGCCCTTTTTACATCATACTAACTACAAGGCTGTCATGATGATGTCCTGCATTCATGGACTAAATACTTTTTTTAGACGCTAGATGAATCTTGTAGTAGAAGAAGGAGGAATGATTAATAAGGAATATTAATTTCACCCTATCCTTCTGTACCAGTTAAAACAAGAAATTTAAGGAAAAAAAGCCAAGTTTGGCGAACAAGAAAGCCCTTTTTACATCATACTAACTACAAGGCTGTCATGATGATGTCCTGCATTCATGGACTAAATACTTTTTTTAGACGCTAGATGAATCTTGTAGTAGAAGAAGGCGGAATGATTAATAAGGAATATTAATTCCACTCTATCCTTCTGTACCAGTTAAAACAAGAAATTTAAGGAAAAAAACCCAAGTTTGGCGAACAAGAAAGCCCTTTTTACATCATACTAACTACAAGGCTGTCATGATGATGTCCTGCATTCATGGACTAAATACTTTTTTTAGACGCTAGATGAATCTTGTAGTAGAAAAAGGCGGAACGATTAATAAGGAATATTAATTTCACCCTATCCTTCTGTACCAGTTAAAACAAGAAATTTAAGGAAAAAAAGCCAAGTTTGGCGAACAAGAAAGCCCTTTTTACATCATACTAACTACAAGGCTGTCATGATGATGTCCTGGATTCATGGACTAAATACTTTTTTTAGACGCTAGATGAATCTTGTAGTAGAAGAAGGCGGAATGATTAATAAGGAACATTAATTTCACCCTATCCTTCTGTACTAGTTAAAACAAGAAATTTAAGGAAGAAAAGCCAAGTTTGGCGAACAAGAAAGCCCTTTTTACATCGTACTAACTACAAGGCTGTCATGATGATGTCCTGCATTCATGGACTAAATACTTTTTTTAGATTCTAGATGAATCTTGTAGTAGAAGAAGGCGGAATGATTAATAAGGAACATTAATTTCACCCTATCCTTCTGTACTAGTTAAAACAAGAAATTTAAGGAAGAAAAGCCAAGTTTGGCGAACAAGAAAGCCCTTTTTACATCATACTAACTACAAGGCTGTCATGATGATGTCCTGCATTCATGGACTAAATACTTTTTTTAGACGCTAGATGAATCTTGTAGTAGAAGAAGGAGGAATGATTAATAAGGAATATTAATTTCACCCTATCCTTCTGTACCAGTTAAAACAAGAAATTTAAGGAAAAAAAGCCAAGTTTGGCGAACAAGAAAGCCCTTTTTACATCATACTAACTACAAGGCTGTCATGATGATGTCCTGCATTCATGGACTAAATACTTTTTTTAGACGCTAGATGAATCTTGTAGTAGAAAAAGGCGGAATGATTAATAAGGAATATTAATTTCACCCTATCCTTCTGTACCAGTTAAAACAAGAAATTTAAGGAAAAAAAGCCAAGTTTGGCGAACAAGAAAGCCCTTTTTACATCATACTAACTACAAGGCTGTCATGATGATGTCCTGCATTCATGGACTAAATACTTTTTTTAGACGCTAGATGAATCTTGTAGTAGAAGAAGGCGGAACGATTAATAAGGAATATTAATTCCACTCTATCCTTCTGTACCAGTTAAAACAAGAAATTTAAGGAAAAAAACCCAAGTTTGGCGTACAAGAAAGCCCTTTTTACATCATACTAACTACAAGGCTGTCATGATGATGTCCTGCATTCATGGACTAAATACTTTTTTTAGACGCTAGATGAACCTTGTAGTAGAAGAAGGCGGAATGATTAATAAGAAATATTAATTTCACTCCATCCTTCTGTACCAGTTAAAACAAGAAATTTAAGGAAAAAAATGCCAAGTTTGGCGAACAAGAAAGCCCTTTTTACATCATACTAACTACAAGGCTGTCATGATGATGTCCTGCATTCATGGACTAAATACTTTTTTTAGACGCTAGATGAATCTTGTAGTAGAAGAAGGAGGAATGATTAATAAGGAATATTAATTTCACCCTATCCTTCTGTACCAGTTAAAACAAGAAATTTAAGGAAAAAAAGCCAAGTTTGGCGAACAAGAAAGCCTTTTTTACATCATACAAACTACAAGGCTGTCATGATGATGTCCTGCATTCATGGACTAAATACTTTTTTTAGACGCTAGATGAATCTTGTAGTAGAAAAAGGCGGAATGATTAATAAGGAATATTAATTTCACCCTATCCTTCTGTACCAGTTAAAACAAGAAATTTAAGGAAAAAAAGCCAAGTTTGGCGAACAAGAAAGCCCTTTTTACATCATACTAACTACAAGGCTGTCATGATGATGTCCTGCATTCATGGACTAAATACTTTTTTTAGACGCTAGATGAATCTTGTAGTAGAAGAAGGCGGAACGATTAATAAGGAATATTAATTCCACTCTATCCTTCTGTACCAGTTAAAACAAGAAATTTAAGGAAAAAAACCCAAGTTTGGCAAACAAGAAAGCCCTTTTTACATCATACTAACTACAAGGCTGTCATGATGATGTCCTGCATTCATGGACTAAATACTTTTTTTAGACGCTAGATGAATCTTGTAGTAGAAAAAGGCGGAACGATTAATAAGGAATATTAATTTCACCCTATCCTTCTGTACCAGTTAAAACAAGAAATTTAAGGAAAAAAAGCCAAGTTTGGCGAACAAGAAAGCCCTTTTTACATCATACTAACTACAAGGCTGTCATGATGATGTCCTGGATTCATGGACTAAATACTTTTTTTAGACGCTAGATGAATCTTGTAGTAGAAAAAGGCGGAATGATTAATAAGGAATATTAATTTCACCCTATCCTTCTGTACCAGTTAAAACAAGAAATTTAAGGAAAAAAAGCCAAGTTTGGCGAACAAGAAAGCCCTTTTTACATCATACTAACCACAAGGCTGTCATGATGATGTCCTGCATTCATGGACTAAATACTTTTTTTTAGACGCTAGATGAATCTTGTAGTAGAAGAAGGCGGAACGATTAATAAGGAATATTAATTCCACTCTATCCTTCTGTACCAGTTAAAACAAGAAATTTAAGGAAAAAAAGCCAAGTTTGGCGAACAAGAAAGCCCTTTTTACATCATACTAACTACAAGGCTGTCATGATGGTGTCCTGCATTCATGGAATAAAGTTTGAACTCATGTCGCATAAATCGTATTCATTAAATTTGGCTCCTTAGGACTTTAACTTCCTCCTAAACGTCAAAAAAATTCCTTATTGGGCAAATTTATTCTCCTGAATCCAAAACTATCACCGAGACGAACACCGATTTTACACACTTGGGTGAAACAGCTGGCCAAGAAAAGATTCACATTATATACATCTCCTTATCTGGCACTTCATAAAGTAAGAGAATGGTCAATTGCCTATCATTTATGCCATAGAAAGAATTATCAGACAATAGAGCAAATAAAAAATGATCTATTTATCAGCAGTCTGGCATCGAATTTGTTTTATCACTTCTCACTTCTGTAAATGCCAAACGATTCCACCAATGAAATAAATTATTTTAATCTTGACAACTAATTCTTACTGTGACTATCCGGAGGTTGAAGTTAGGACCCATCTATTGACATCCATTATTTTCAATAAGCATTCTTCTTCTTCTTATATCCAGTAATATCCAGTCTCTTCCGGCAACAGAAACGACGGGTGGGCGAGAGGTTTGTAAATATTTTTTTCAGTACGCCAGATATCGAGATGTGCCATATGTAAATGGAAATAGCTTAAACCCAAGATGATTTTAAAATTATTTAAATAGTCTTAACATGGGTCATTTTATTTTAAATGATCTGAGGAGTTTTGTTCAAATCCATGTTCTGTCGTACTGTTGAGGATACAGATTCACTGGTCAGTGATACAAGGTATGTGCAATTAACGTGAAAGGGTCTTACAATATAATATATATCGTGTTAACCTTAACTTTGTGTTTATAGTTTTATAAAGATAACAACTTAATAAAATGCAAATTCTAAGATTGATAATTCATCATAAATAAGATAAAACTTGAAATAAATGCATGTAAAGTTTTTATTACACAGTATCTTTTAGTAAATGTTTAGTATGGAAAATAATAACTCATAATATTGGATAGAAATTATGATCAGTATTTTCCTGATACTTATTAATTTAGCTACTGAAAGAGATCATACTAGATCACTATAAGCACTTATTAGTCTTTATCTTGTCTAATATGCTAGGTTCCAGTAGGAGTGACACTAGCTATTACTCGCTATTTGAAGAGGCAATACGAGCCAAGTAACTTACCGTTTGTTTCTTGGTCGTAAAATACGAAGTTTTTTGGATATCGCGTTGTTTGATTTTGAACTTTAAATTTTGTTACTTCTAGTAAAATACACATGTACGACATGATATCTAATTTTTTTTTTATAAAATTTACATCTATTAGTGCGAAAGAATAGAAATTTTCAAAAAATCAGTCAGTAATTAATTGTACCTACTCTAATATTATTGCATGATATTTGAGAAAAGAAGCTAATATTGATATTATCAAAGAAATACTATCATTATGTTTAAGGTTGAGTGAGGTTATTTATTTTTAAAGTATACAGTAGCAAAATTTAAATAAAAAAATATATAAAAAATCTCTCTCATATTTTTCTTTTTTTTTTGGGTGGGGGAGGGGGCGCAACCCATACCTGAATCTGCAATTAAACGTTATTATGGCATTTCTCTGATAATGTCAATATTAGCTTCACTTCGTAAATGTCATGCTTTGATATTGAAATAAATACTATTATTTAAAAATGAACTACTAAAATTTTAATTCAAATAAAATTTAAAAATATGTCAATGTGATATTACTGCATCGCACAACATACAATGTTTGTCACAAAAGTATCGAGCATACCTTCATATCTCCACATTGGTGTTATTCTTTATTATCCGGTGAGTGACATCCTTCAAAGTAGTCCCCATTTATTTGAATAACATGTTCGCAGCGGTATTTCTACTTCCTGAAGCAGTCCTGGAAGTCAGTTTTCGGAATTGCCTTCAGTACATTCGTCGCATTAGTTTCAACCGTCTCTTTGTCATCGAACCGGTGTCCTTTGAGCGGCATTTTTATTCTGGAAAAGAGTCAAAAGTCGCAGGGAGCTACGTCAGGACTGTACGGAGGCTGGCGAAGCTGTACGACTTGGTGTTTTGTTAAATATTGCTGCACAAGGTTCGATGAATGCGTTGGCGCATTGTCGTGGTGAAGCAGCCAATCACCGCTTGTCTAAAGGTGTGGCCGTTTTCTTCTGACTGCGTCACGCAATCTTTTCAATACTTCAACGTAGCATTCTTTAGTGATTGTGTGACCTCTCGGAGCATATTCGTGGTGCACAATATCTTCATAATCAAAGAAAACAGTCAACATTGTTTTCACTTTGCTCCGACTTTGACGTGATTTTTTTGGTCTTGGCGATTCAGAATGCTTTCACTATGAAGCCTGTCGCTTTATGTCTCTAAATGCCTTCTTTATCATATTAATTTTTTCCGAGCAAGTTTTTCCAAGTTTAAAGCAAAACTTGATACAAATTTGTTGATCTAATTTTTCCTTCATTTTTTACAATAAATGCGACGAACGAAAAAAAGACATTGTAAACAAACGCACACCGTTCACGAATTAACACGTCCAGTCGGTAACTGCGCACACCAACGAGTTCGTGAAGACTTACTGGTGACACCCATGTCCCACAGAGGTCGCTCGGAAGTTTTGATGCGGAGATATGAATGCAAGCTCGATACTTTTGGGACAAACTTCGTATTCAAACTGGATAATAAATCTAGCTATATCTTATTAAAAGACAGATAAGCATAATAAAATTTTTATAAAAAAATTTAACCGACTTCTTCAAATGCGCTAAAAAGTGAAAAATAACTAGAAATTTTTATATGAAATTGAAATTTTTGAAGTCAGCGCCAAACTAATACCTGACAAAATGTGATTCGCATAAACAGATTAAAAATACTTCATTTGTAATTGCTTTCTTACCATAATTTGTATATATTAGTAATTATTTATTTCATTTAGAAATACTTTAGCGCCGACTTCAAAAATTTCAATTTCATATAAAAATTTCTAGTTATTTTTCACTTTTTAGCGCACTTTTAAAAGTCGGTTAATTTTTTTATAAAAATTTTATTTTTCGATTTTTAGTTTTAAATTCATTATGAAATTCATAAATTATTTGACTTAGTGCTAATCGAGATTAGTGTACCTCGCAATGACTCCAAGGGGGCAAAAAAGTAACCATTTAATCCATAATTGTATTCACCCTAAAATGAACCACTAAAAATTCTTAGATTCTTAGAGTTCTCCAAATACCAATGAAATTGTGTCAAACAAATATTTTTTCTGTCATAGTAAATCCACTATCTTAAATTTCAAATTAATTTTAGATTGGTAATATAAGCCCCAAAACCTTCCAATATCGATATTTAGAGAATTTGAGACGTAAATTTCTTAGCCCGATATATTTTATATTGCATATTGATTTTGTCAACGCCCCAAGAACCCCACAATATCAATTTTAGATAAAACCGGAAAATGTAAAATTTTTAGTCCCTCATATTGTATCTTATCAACCTAATATTTGTAAAAAATTAACTTCATATTCGTAATACACCACCCTCCAACACTCTAATACCAAATCTGAAAAAATGCGAATATGGTAAAATTTTCAACCCACCATATTGGATCCGCCATATTGAATTTCAAAAAAATAATTTTAACGTCTTAATCCAATCTATATCCAACCCCTTCAAAGCCCCCTAGTACCAATTTTAGATGAAATTCAGAAATTTAAAATTTCTGAACGGTCATATCGCATCTGACATATTAGATTTTCTTAAAATAATTTTATATTCGCTATTTACATCCTCAAAAACGATTCAGTTGCACATTGGAACAAAACAGAAAAATGTAAAATTTTTAGTCGGCTATATTGAGTTCGCCATATTGAAACCAGAAAAAAAAACCATTAAATTCATAATTTACACCCTCAAGAACTCTTTATATCAGTTTTGGAGAAAGTCTAAAAATGTAACATTTTTAGGACACCATATTGAATCCGCCAGATTGAATTTTTCAAAAAATATTTTAATTTCGTAATTAACATTAACAAAAATCCCCCAATACTGACTTTAGACAAAATCGAGAGATGTAGAATCTTTAATCCTCCATCTTAAATCTGCGATATTTAATTTTTTTAAAAATAATATCAAATTCATAATGTGCTCGTCACCATTCACCATATTGGAAGCCATATTGAATTTTTGAAAAACAATTTTAGATTCGTCATGTGTGACCCCGAAAACTCTCCCGTACCAATTTTGGAGAAAATCTGACAGAATTGATTTTTTTGTCCGCCATATTAAATCCACCATGTTGAATTTTTTAAAAATAATTTGAGCTTCGTTATGTGAGACCCCGAAAACTCACCCATACCAATTTTGGAGAAAATAGGACAAAATTGATTCTTTCGTCCGCCATATTGGATCCGCCATATTTATTTATTTTTTTAATTATTTTAGATTCGTCATGTGTGACCCCGAAAATTCCGCCGTACTAATTTTGGAGAAAATCGGACAAAATCGGTTAAAAATAAGAGAAAGATATGCTTCCCGATTTTTTAAAAGTTCTCATTTTTTCGTGCCAATTAGAGAGAAGTAGCAAAATTTAAAGTTTGTGTTGTACGATCTAGAAATAAGCGGGAAGTTATTTGTCCCGTGTTGTCTCTTCACATAGCGAGTTTCGTCGCTACTGGAACCAAGTGTAATAGATAAGATAAAAACTAATAAAAAAGAAATCGTTTTCCAAGTGTTATCTCCTTCAGTAGCTAAATTGACAACTACCAGAAAAATACTGATCCTAATTTATATCCAATATTATAAATTACTATTGTTCATACTAAATATTCTAGTAAAAGATTGTGTGTAATAAAAAGTTTACATGCATTTATTTGAGGTTTTATCTTATATACGATGGATTATCAATCTTAGAAGTCATGTTTTATTAAGTTGTTATCTTTGTCAATACTATCAACACAAAATTAAGTTTAAACCGATATATATTATATACGATGTGTCACGATGAAATGCCGCGGTCGATTTCTCGGAAAATAGACTTTAGAAAATTCTTTAAATTTACCAGTTTACCAAAGTCGATGGGGGACATTCGGATAAAATATTTTCAAGATGCTGGCACTTCCGGTTATACCGGAAGTTGATTCATTCTTGCTTATTTTAAATGAGATACACCATATGTTATTTCATTTTTAGATTCGACGCAAATTTATCGACATATTTCATGTATAATGTTCTGTACCTAAATCTAATTGTTTTTAACATATTTTAAATTTTATGTTAAAATTGACGTTGGCAGGCCTAAACATAACTATTAATTTCTCGTATATAAGAACCTTTATTATTTAATTGGAGTTCGCTTCTTTCCATACGGGGCTTTACTTTAGTGGACCGTGTTGACATTTTGATGATAAATACATACAGGGTGATCAAAAACTAACATTAAATACTGACTTGAAAAAATCGATACAAGTTAATTTTTTAATCGTAAAACTCCTATTTGAGTGTAACTTTGTATGAAGTTGTTTATACCAAAAATTTGCAGTTTTTGAAATATGGGCAATTTCATATTTTTGTATTGTAAAAATGCTGAATGGCTTACCTACACAGGGAAATAACTTATTTCAATAAATGTTCAAAATTTTCACATTGAACTTAAAAACATTTTTCGCATCTCCGAGTTAGTTAGTCATGGGTAGATGCTATTTCAACTTTTGTACTTTAAAATTAATTCAAATATGACCCAATACCACTAATACTAAAGGAAATTACATTAAATATGTGATAACATATCTCAAATTCAATGAACACAGGCTGTATATTTAATGTACATTGTCATCTTAAAAACTAATGATCAAACTTTAAATGTAATGTATGATTGCATTTAATTTAAAGGAATAAATTAATTTTGAATAATGTAAATTATTACGTTTAATGCATTACATTAAATGCGTTTAATAAACGTTTGTGGAATTTGCTTCCAATACTTCTACATTAAATTTAATGCATTTCTTTTTTACAGTGTAGAGCAATGAAGATTCAACATTTTTTTTTGCATTTGTTAAGAAATATATTCTTAATATTCATTGCTTCACATGTAAATATGATATAACACTATCTGTAAACTGCTATGCAGGCGATGCGAGTTGAGGTATCGTTGTCGGTAACGTCCGAAAATGTTAAATACAGAAATTGTTGATTTATCATGTGTTATACAGATAGTTATATGGTGCTGTTGGCCCAGCACTTCTTTTTTCTGGTTATTCATTTTCATGCAACCAGCCACTACGGCTAGAACACGGCCTCTTTTTTAGCGCGAGTGCCACGATAAATATCGCACTTCTCGTAGGCTCAACAATTACTCTTCCACCAACGGTGTAATAGGTGCGCTCTAAATACCTAACTTTCCTACGTCGCAGCTAGGAATCCTAAATATCGAATAGTTTAGTAGCTCCTTAAAGTAAATAAATGGAATATAAATCAAAAGTTATACAATACATTATTGCTGTGAAAATATGCCAATCCACAATTAATAAATGTAAAAAATACAATATAACACAGCTACCAGGACCGAAAAATTTCAAATAAGCGTTAAGTAAATTAGTAAATTTTGCAATTTTCTAAAACCGGCTTATTAAATAATTTTTTATTGCTAATAAATTGGAGCGCTACTATCTTTTTTCTGGTTCGTTATATGAAGTTTTGTTTAATAATTTACAGTTTTAGTAGTTTTAGCACATTACTAATATTGACTGAAAGTTCATAAATTATAACATGTCAAAACAAACTACAGTCTAGGCTTAATGCACGTGGCGTTGCACTAACAAGCTTCTAAACAAGTTAACGTCAAACTTTAGTTTTAATTAAAAACAACATGATGCATGAACTTTCATAAAATAATTGTTAATGAAACATTTTCACTTTACTTTCTAAAACTTCCTAGAAGCCAATAACACTACGCAACAAATTTTAGTGTATTTGTTGTTTCTGCTAATTTTGGGGCGTTGGACATAAAAATGACAATGAAATTAAAAATTTAGTTGCAGTTTTCAAGAAAAAGTTTTTATTTTATTTTTAACAAAATAATAAAAAAATACGCACTTTTACAAATGTAGAGACTAAATATACTGTCTTGTTGCTTTTCTTTTGCAAATTGTTTGTGGACCATCTCTAATAACACTCCAACAGTTGTTGGCAAGCATGGAAGCATTCCACTTTTCCTGGTACCTTTTCTCCATTGCCCATATATGAGTATAGAAAAATAAAGAGTATCGTAATTGTCAGCGTTTTTGTTTCCGACTACGAGGCGAAAGTCATTCCGAGTGTTTTTTCAGTACCTGATGGAATGCTATCAAAATGTTTGTATTTCAGAATATTTAGAATCTGTGGTCCAACAAAAATACCGCCTTTAAATTTTGCTTTACTTAGCTTTGGGAATTTCAGACACATGCACTGAAAAGCTGGCCTACCTGTATTCAGTGCCTTAACAAAGTTTTTAATTAGGCCCAATTTGTTATGCAGTGGTGACAACAAAATCTTTTTTGGGATCTACCAATGGCATATGTTGTACATTCTTTTCACTTGACTCTAGTGATTGTTGAATGGACCAATCTTTTCTCTTTTAATGTCCGACTATACTACTCACAGCAAAACTTGGCGTAGCCTAGCTGCAATCCAAGTAAAAGTGCAATCACCTTTAACTCATCACAGACCTGCCATTGGTGCTCATCGTATTTTACACTTACCAATCGATACTTCATATTGTCGTATGATTCTTTCATGTGAACTGCATGTCCAACAGGATTAGACGGTAAAATATATCCCATTTGCAAAAGTACTGCTTTAAAACTTAATGTTGAGCTTTCTATAAACGATCTCCATTCCTCTGGCTAGTAGTTTATATTTAAAGCCGCCAATAAACCGCTAATGTTACTGCAGAAAATCAAGTTCTTTTCTATGTTAAAAAAAATGGTGCTAGGCCTTTATAGCGTTTACGAAAAACACATACTGAAACATCGTCTTCTAATAAGTTCCACTGCTGCAATCTTGATCCCAGTAAATCTGCTTTACTTTTTGAAGGTTCTAAGTATTCTAAGTCTCTCACTAGATCGTTCAATTTTGATTGGGTTATTTTGTATAGTTGGCGGTATAATGTGCTGGGTGTGAAATCAGGATCTCTTGGATGTAGTGGCATATCTTCTTCTTGAGAAATCATTGTATCGTTATGATCTGATTCGTAAGTTAGGGTTTCTGAGGTTGTGGAATAGGAAGTTCGTCACTATGAGGCACATGTCTCATGGCAGAGGTTATATTTGGATAGTTGATAATAGACTTTTCCTTCTTAGATATACCTGTGCCTTGTCTTTCTAGATTATTGGAACATCAAACCGAATAGATCGGTTATTAATATTTAGCCAGTTCCTTAGACTTGAAGTGCATGCATTACAGCAGATTTGTGGCGCCCACTGTTTGTCTTGGTCCCCAATATTGCAACCAAAATAAAGTTGATATGCCTTTTTTATTAATGGGGTAACACACACACGTTCAATATATCTTACAATTTCAACTATTCGATTCGACTCACTATATAGGGGTCATCCCTAGAGATCCCCATGCTGTCTTGCCAAGTTATGCCAAATTTCCCCAACAACGCATACTTTATTGTTATAGCAATATAGATTTACCACGTGCATTCTTGCATTGTTAATATAGAGGGAGACATGACATCAAGTATCTCTAAAACTAGAACTAATATTAAAAACTTTAGTTTCGGTTTTAGCACACCGAAAACTGTAAGATTAGTCGATTTTATTTTAGATACATTTTGGTTGTTGTCCAGTGTCAAATTAAAAAGTATCCTCGCCAGTTTAGTTAACTAATTTAAAGTCTGAAGATGTATTTTTAAACTACTTGTCATGCGCCAAAATAACTATAGAAACTTTTCAAAATATCTTCTTCTTCCTTAGTTGCTCTGCTTTAAGTGTAGGGCGACACAATAACACAAAATTTTAATACCGAGATGGAAGAATAAACTCCTACATGTCTCGAAGACTCTCAGAATGTGTGTTAAAAAAAGCTATTTTATTTCACTTTCATGAAAAGTCAACTATGATGACTTTACCTAGCTGCATTTCCAGACGCGGATAAAATATTTCGCTTGGAGGAAGGGGATAATTTCTTCTCGTTTTCTTCCAGTAAGTTTGTTCTAAAAACTTTGGTATTTTTGTTTTGCTAGGGGGGAGGGGGCAATTGCACTCATTGCTCCCTCTTTGTCCTCGCGTCTGTGCATTTCTGCTAGCAAATATTGACCTCTTAGAAGACAGCTTTTGCGTGAATTTGTTTACATTTTATACACCTCTAATATTCTTTAATCTACCACATAATTCGACTAATTTGCCATATTTTCAGAATGCGATAAACACACGGAGTGTTGTAAACTCTCATTTGAAAATGTACAGCATCAAACAGATATGGGCTACATGCCACATAATGCCTGAACATTAATTATTCTTAGGTCACCGTGAAGTATAATTATCTATCTTGTACCGCTCTAGGTTTATTTAGAGTATTTGAAAATGAGGATTGCTGAGGATACTTTGTGGGATTGTAAGTGAAATGTAGAGGAAATATGGACCTAAACATTTTGTGATGAATGTGAACTCATCTAGAATAGATGGCAGATTTTTCGATAAAGCTGTATCATATTTGAAGGACTATTATTTTTAAGAAGAAGAATTTATATAAATTTTAATGAAAAATCTTTGTAAATAAAGTGATAGATTAGTAATGACCATAAAAAATTAATGGTCGAACTACTGTTGCCTATTTGTTTTACTGGCTAATAGTTTATGATTTCTGAAGTGTAAGGTACTTTCACGTTACGAGTTCGTTAATTTAGTATTTATTGATAAAATAATTTTTAAAAATAGGGATCTTGAATATATTCAAATAAAAACGCAATTTTGGCTCGAAACGGTAGTTTGCTTAATTGAAATCGTAAAAACACATTATTTTTTTTTATTTTTAAGGAATTTAATTTTTATTTAATAATCAAAATGTAATTAAAACCCTCTCAAGTTACCTGAAAATGTATACCATTTAAATTGCATGATGTCAATGCGTCATAAACGTCATCTCTGTCAAAGGCTACGTTGTTAGGTTAACATTATTTTATAGTGATTTTCGTGCAATTTCTTCGAAATTTGCTTACTACTCCCTTTGAAATGAGACTCTAAGAAGGTTTGCCATAATGGAAAGTTGATTTATTAAGACAATTTATTACAAAAATTACCAAGAAACATTATACCTCCTTGTTGGTAAACTAAAACCTGTGTGAGGTTAGCGACGTTTTTCAGAAACCTTTCTACCAGCGATGAATTTTAGAAAAGAACCTGTCAATTGCACCTACCGTCTGAAGAACAAATTAGATAATAAAACTTGCAAGATTAACTGCTTAAGTCCGTGGTATTCTAATATATTTCACTATGAGGTTGTAACTAGTGGAAAAATGAAAAACCGTGAAGCAGCAGTTATAAATAACTAGTTCTAACCCAAAGCTCGTACCAGTTGAGATATAAAATGTGTCAGCAACGAACAGTGTGTTAATAAAAGAATATGCAATTTTGACAAGGAAAGCTTGGACATATTTTTCGAGATGATGAGAACTCTCATCATCCTGTGCGAGTTAAGATCCAGAGTTAAGAGTGCCAGCAATGGAGAGTTTTATATTTTTGTAGGGAATATATGAAAATAACCTTTGAAAGTATGCTGACATGATATTTAAGAGTGAATTAGGACTGCCATTTTTGCTAGTTAATCTAACCTACATAATCAGTTCATATGTTTATACTAAGGTCGCCTATATGCAGAATAGAAGTAATAAGATTATCTTGAAAAACAAGTGAATCTGCGAAGTTTATAATTAATCTAAATCAAAAGAGGACTTTAAGAGTTTTTTTTTTATCGTTAACTATTATTAGAGATTATTTACATATTGATAATGACATAATAATTTAGATAATCAAAAATTCATACAAAGGACGATAAGTAGTTATATTGTATACGAAATTTTCTACATACTGCTATATTAATATATATTTCCACAAGCGGTGGTAAATGTAGATGAGTTAATAATTAGGCGAGTTCAATATGAAGATTAAGTTACATGTTCGTGTTCTAGACTTAATGGGCCAATATTATTAGGTTATAAGATACATATTACTTGGTTACTATTTCGACTAAATAAAATTTAGGAAAACGATGTTTCTTTGAATAAAATTCAACACTTATCCCCTATCTCGAGGTCGTAGAACACGATTAGAAAAAACGTCTTTCAATATTTCACTTTTTTCAGAAAAATCTATTAAAAGAAAAAAGATGGTTATGGAATATATGTATTGTAAAGAATATAGGGTCGTTAAAAACGAATTTGGTGTGTATATATCCACAACCATTAAAGATTTACACAAATTTGTATATGCTGTAAATATAAATTTAGCTACAATATTTATTATAATTTCCAAATACAACACATTCCATTAAATAGTCAGAACTATGGCCAGATATACATAGCAGTATTATCAAATTCATAGAGCTAAGCCAGAGGTTGTAGACTCGAAGCTTTCCTTGTGAAAATTGCATATTTCTATATTGACCCATTGCCCGTCGCTGACAGTTTCTACTCTGTATCTTCACTTCTACGGATTGTTGAGAGTTCTTATATGGTAGGTTTGTTCGATATAGTGGTAGTTTTAAAAAAATATTCCCAGGTTGTAGACTCGAAGCTTTTCTTGTGAAAATTGCAAAAATTGCACATTTCTTTATATACCCACTGTCGTTGCTTGCATATTTTATATCTTAACTCGTACTGGCTTTTGGTTAGAACTACTGGTCTATAACTTATGTTTCATGGTTTTTAATTTTTCCACTGGGTTCAAAATCATAGCGAAATATTTTAAAACACCGCGAAACTAAGCATATAATCTTCTAAATTTTATTGTCTAATTTGTTGTTCAGACGATAGGCGCAATTGACAAGTTTCCTTCAAAAAACTTGTCGCTGGTAGAAACATTCCATAGTATATATTAAATATGACAACTTTTCAGAATATTCAAATATGGTCTCTATATACTTAACATTTCATCCAGATGCCTGAAGGAATTCATAGTACTGAATGGCAATACAACTATAGCATTGAAAAAAGGATCTTAATGCCTCAATTGTTAATGGCATTTAAAGTAGGTTCTTACATCCAAATATGATGACATTTGATCATAGATTCCTGCAAATGGAATATTTTTGGTAGCGTCGGCCGTTCCATCTACAATCATTCTGCTGCCCCATATTAATTTGTAGCTATTTTAAAAACCTAAAAATGATTTTTACAAATACAATGACTCTAAGTCTGGCCATTTCTCTTGATTTTTGTAGATTTAGTACCAAACAACTACGGTTATTTAATCTTACCACAACTGTGACTTACGTCTTCAGGACTCAGACAAGGCTGCTAACTAGATGGACAGATGATGTCTCTTGTTTGAGGTTTTCACAACGGCGTAACCACAAGGTTAGCCGCGTGAATGTTTTTAATTAAATTAAACAAAACAAGTTTCTCAAAACAGTTAAATCTATTAACAAAAATAAATAGAAAACGAAATTATGTACAATGGGAAACTTAAAATTAGTTATAAATAACAATGTCTTAGTAACTGCCATAACTACTCTTAATGGCCGGTCTATTAATTAAAACGTAAAACCCAATTTAGAAGATAAAACGTATAAATAGCTTTCTCAAACATTAAACTGAATAATGAATTAAATGCTAAAAACAATTTTTTATATTACTTAATCAAACAGTATTACAGTTGCTCTTTTACCTAGTGAAACAAAAACAGGATGTTTCCTTAATTTCTCAAATTAGATGAAAAATAAAACAAAGAAAACCTTCATTCCTACCGAGTATACACGTCACGTAATTTTTAAGACACTGTTCTTAAAATGGTAATGAGTTTATTATTTCTATAAGAGCGTTCTTGATCTTTACACCCCGTACCCCCTTTAGTACGTATCTTGGTCGTATATCCTGTAACCGTTAATTTCATTCCCTACAGTGTAAATGTTTCGGTCTTCATGTCCCGAGGGCGTTAGCTATTTTATACCGTATACTTGGCCTCTGAGCATCTTAATCTTATTTTCTTGTATACAAAAGGGTTAACAAAACTATTCTATGTCTCTCTATAACTAAAGGAATAAGATAGTATCTGTGAAAAAACATGAATGCCCTTTTATTTATTTTGCTGGTATTTATACCATTCTTTCTTGTGATCCGGAAAAACAGTAGCTACACTAATTTTTTTCACATGTCAAACGATATATTAAATTATAGTGAGTTTATTTGATTATTCTTTTGTTTCCTAATAATGGAAAAATTGTTTAATATTTTAATACATACAACCCAAAGATAATAAAGTTAAGATCATGCTTAAGTAGTAATTAATTTAGTTTTCCTGTAGACTTTCTTAGGTGGTAATAAAAATATATACTATCCCGTCTTCACGAATAAAATCTATCCACAGAGTAATTATTTAATTACTCATTTTAACAGAATATACTTCACATTAAACAGTATAATATAATTAATATTTGCTCCATTACACAAAGGATTGCATATGTAGATTTTGGTAGATAATAGCAAAAAATCCAAATTTGATCTCCCTTACAGTAAATCAACTAAATTTGATAAATTCACTCTAAAAGATCAATTGAAAACTTTGTTTCCTTATTCAAACCCATTTGTTTGTAAAATTTTTAGTTTGCAGTAAAAATTAGTGCTATTAGTGTAAAGTTGTGGGAGTTTTATACAGAATGACATGTTTTCGAAAGTATGGAGTAGTATAGGAGTAGTGGCATGTAGGGAAGGTAAGTACAAAAGGTAAGAATAGTGTAATAGAAGATACCGGACTATCTTCAATCCAAAAGACTGTCTTGAAATTTTTTCATTAATAGTAAACCACCAAACGATATATATATAAGTTATTGTCCTTCATATAAACTGATTATGTGGTAAAATGTGACATTGACTTTCATTATTACCATGCTGAATTGGACTTTCGTTTATTTCTTTAAGCTTTTCGCTTTTGATTTTTCGATACATTTTAATTTTTAATAAGTATTTTATATAACTAGAAAACTTACTTGGTACGCTGCGTAAAAAGAATTATAATAAATATAAATAAATACAAAAGGTTAAGGTTATGTTTGGAAAAAATTACCACAGGATGATAGAAAAGGAAACAAAATTGAACGGTGTCAAAAACCAGTAAATTTCTTTGTCGAAGTTAGATATGATTTGCATGTTCTTGGAATACATTGATGTAATTATGTTTTGTGGTTAATGTAATAATATCTGTTTGTATGTTCTATGCATCCAATTATTCCTGAAAACCTACTTTTTCAATGAAGCTTACTTATCTTTCTCTGTCTTCTAATTTCTCCTATGAAAATTATTATCCATTGGTTATTTAGTTGGTGTATAATCATCTCTGTTATTAAAAACCTTAGAGTAATTAGGATTTCTAACTGAAGTAAAAATTGACTCTCTCTTGCACTCTCGATTAAATGCGGGGCTATTTTCGTAAATACATATGAGAAAAAATTACCACTTTAGCCCCGTAATACCTTCAGGTGATGCTACGAGTTTAATAATTAAAAATTTCTGCATTGGGAATATTGTATTTGTCTTTTATTAAATTGTATTGAATTTGTAAACTGATATATTTACAAATAAAAATGGCAACTGAAGTTTGGATAATTTTCTGGAAAATAGAATGAAAAATAAACGTTGTTAGAATGGATAATATGAAATACTCTTAATTTGCATAAAGATGGAAGTACGTCAGAAACTCAACGGTATGGAAAGAAATATCAACATTTCTTATTTTCCGTTTTTTTATTTTCGTTACAGAATCTCGGCCAATATTAAAATATAATTGGCTATCGTCTACAAAACAACCTCTACTGGAAATCTTTTTAAAAGTTTGGCATAAAATAATAAAAAATTCAGATAGGGCCAAATCTGGACTATACGGTGAGTGGTCCTGCTCAAAGAAATTACACTCGTAGAGGATGGGTTGACAGTTGAAAGTGAACACAATTTTTAAGCAAATTAGGATGTTGTTGATCAATAGCTGTACATAAGTTAGTGTATATAGTAGGTAGGTGTCATTATTGTAGTGCATTTTTGCGTTTATTCAACAAAAATAAACCAAGCTTGTTCCAAAAAGGCGGGGGATGATCTTTCCAGAAGAAAATTGTGTATGGGTCATTTTGTTCGGGACTTAAATATTTTGGAATCTACCTGACTGAAATTTCAGTCATTTCTAGTTTATGAAAACGTTTGGTTCAGATATATTTAATACTTTTAAAATAGTAGACACAAACAACGATCCTTGAAACTATTTTCTGCAGAAATAAGGCCTCTACTTCTTGTGTTATCTTAAATGGATTCACGATTCCATCGATTCTATTTTGAATAAAATTTGACTTAAAAAGATAATGGAGCCTTGTACCTTAAAGAGCAATCATTCATTCGTGATTGACGCTTTGTTAAAATTTTGATGACACTTGGACACTTTAATTAAACCAATCTCATTTTTTGTTGCAAAACACTTTATAAAACATAAATTAAAAATGAATTGAAATCAAATTTGTCATACAAGTGAAACAAAGTTGCCACACGTTACTAAACAAGGGACAGTTAATTGTTTGTACCATCTCTAGAAAAATATTTTCTCTACTCTAATTATTTATAATTTTTTAATAGCTTAAGTTTGCACTAACTTCGTTTATGGCCAGTTAACACACAATTTATTTAAGGAAATTGTTATTGCTTAATGCTTTAATCGGACACGTGAATTGAATTTTATATTGATTAATTATAAAAATATTTTAATTGTTACATCTTCAGTATTTCATGGACAATGAATAAACCTATTACAGCTATTTAGTTAAAAATTATTGTATTTTTTCTAATCATATTTCTTTCGTTTAATGGAGTAGATCTTTTAATCAATTCGTAGTAAGGATGAAACTAAATATTGCCGGCTCCGGCTGTATATAAATCTAACTGTATTGGTAAAGTGAGTGTATAGACAAAAAAATAATAGAATTTTGTTAAATGTTAAGAAATAGAGAAATATTGAAAAAAATCTGATCTTAAAGAACTAAATCTTTCACAGCTTTGGTCAAGTTGAAAATTATGGTTTTTGGGTTTAGACCGTGTCAAATTGGAATTATTTTTCGATGTTGCGCCTAAGATTGCACGAGACATCTTTAGGGATCTTTACTTCACGAAATTACACCACTGAATGAACATCGAGGAACAACATCCCGGTATGTATACCCCACTGGTGCTCAATAAACCGTGATCCAGCGTTATAATCGATATCCACGTGTGATGTAGACTGTAATCTGTATCTCATTAAAATTAAATTAATAAGATTAGCTTTTTGATGGCGTATACTCCAGAACTTTTTGAGACAGTAGTTCTGGACCCAGTCGAGACCTGGAGATTTCCAGTTATATGGCTAGTAAATGGCTCAAACTGCATCTGGCGGTAGTTTGTTGGTTTATCCAGAACTCTTCTACCTGCTCTCTGTTGGAATATTTATTATCTGCCATGTTAGGTGGAGAGTTTAGCTTACGGTAGAAAGTCTTATCTGGTCGTTGGAACAGCGCATAACCGAAAGGTTATTGCTCGGAGCTCTGTTGTAGTTTTAATTTCTAAAGCTCTAGCTATCACATTCGCAGCATAATAGATTGTCGAATGTAAAGACTCCAGAGTATAGGCCTACCAAACAGAAGCTCGTAATATTCGATTGTTCATGGTGTCCAATATGATTCCCAGTTTTTTAGATGAATTAATTTTTGGCATTGCCGGTTTGCATAACAGATTTGTTCCATTATACTCCAACATCGCAGCACTCATTTCTGTTGATAGTTTCTGATAAAGGAATTCAGTGTCATCCTGTTGGGTATCGTCATTCAGTTGTTTTTGCTGTTCAGGCTCTGGCTCAGGTTTAGCAATTGGGTCGTTGTTATTGTCAGTGCCACTGATATCACATTCAAGTTTCCCTTTCATGGTATTAAGCCGTGTTACAGGAGTTAGGTTGTTTCGGAAAATAACTTTATATTATCTTGGGACACTTGTATGTGTAGATAGTCGCTGCAGAATTCGGTGTGAAGTTGTTGTCTGTAGACGATCATCACTCGTCCCAGATGAGTTATCCTGTAAAAAATGCTGATTATTGACTCATTCATGGGCACAGTCCATTTCATGCGTTGTCTTGGTCGTCCTGCTTGAGTGAGCTCTGGTTGAGATTCCCGCGCAGTATCTTCGGCGGGTGTTTGGCCCTCATACTGCTGTAATTGTTGTTGTTGTTGGTCTTCAGCGATGTTCTCTCTTATGCCGTTGTTTGGTGCTTTTTCAACCTCGGGGTCTGGATGTGGCGCAGGTTCTGCGATTTGGTCATTGATATCATCGGTGCTTCTTATCTCTCGTTAAATTTTCGTTTTAATGATGTTAAGTCGCGCTGCTGATATTTGTTTATTTCGGGGAATAGCTCTGTATTGATCTGCTATTCTCTGTTCTGACATTTGTAGGTGTGGATATTCCCTACAAAATTTGACATGCATCTGTTGTCTATAGCCGATCATTTCTCGTCGTTATTTTATTATTACTATTATTATTACTCAAAAATTTACAGAAAATACGATTTTTTGGAAGAACTATACTCTAATACATATATGCCTGAAAATGTCATAAATTGCATTATATTCTACCTTCAAAAAAGTACATTGTTTTTTTAACACCCTATCCGCTCATCTATCTTGCAGAAGATGATGAGGTTTTTTTCTCTATTTCTCTATTTCTTAACAAAAAAATTGTATAATTTTTTTCATGTATACACTTACTTTTCCAATACACTTATATTCATATACAGCCGGCAATATTTAGTTTAACCTTTACTACAAATTGACTAAAAAATGCATTCCAATAAACGAAAGAAATAAGACTAGCAAAAAAATACAATAATTTTTAACTAAATATGTATAATAGCTTTATCCATTGTCTACAAAATACTGAAGAAGTTACAATTTAACAGATCAAACGAACTTACCTGAAGTGAAGTTCGATCTGGATTATATGAGGCCTCGTTGAAGTAAATAAATTGAATAGGTAGTATCTCCGCTATGCGTTGAGTCTCACACAATTTTAAAGCAAAACAAACAATCCTACTGCTCTCCCTTCGGGACCTGCATTCCTGGTCTTCTCCAGTCTTCTTTAAAGCCTAAGTGTTGCAACAAATGGGAACAAAATGGGGTAGGGAGGGACTTATTTACTTCAACGAGGCCTCATATAATCCAGATCGAACTTCACTTCAGGTAAGTTCGTTTGATCTGTTAATTATATTTCGGCCTCGTTTCGTAAATAAATTGAATAGGTAGCTGTTTAAAGCAAGTTGCAACAAAATCACTAAATCGTTTATATCTCCAAATATGACAATAAATTAGACATTTTACTAAAATAAATTTGTAATTTAACTTATAGTCCATAAATTAACAATTTAGGACAGAGATGGCAAAATTATTCTCTTCAATAATGGGTCGATTATAAAATCGTGCGAATGCGCTTGATTAAGTAGTCAGTCGAATTGTATCATATGATATACCTTTTCTGACTGCAGCTGAAGTGGACGCACGGAGCGTACTGTCTGCTGTGAATTGATTAGTATTCAACCAGTTCTTTTTAAAATTATTTTTAACCATCTACTTATCGTTTGGGAAGTGGCCCCGTAATAAGGTTTTCTAAATGTAATAATGGAATAGAAAAGTGAGAGTATATTTTTCTCTTATTTTTGCTGTTTTTTCTAAATACTTCAAGAAAGCTCTTGCTGGGTAAATCCATTTATCTAGATTGTAAAAATGCAATACAAGAAGGGATTGGATTCTGCCGATTCGTGAAGACTTCAACCTAATCTTTTTGTCGAACTTAACTATGTCTTTAATATCAATAAGTCTAAAGTCTGTACCATCTGTCCGTCGCAAGTGCTACAAGTGTTACCAAATTGTAGGTTAATTCTTCTAAGGAAGCCTCATCTGGCATGGTCTTTAAATATTTAAAACCACCGCCGGGTTCAATGTATGACTATCCTTTGGTTAGGAGGTCTTAAGCTGTGGACCCCTTCGAAAAATCTGCTTATTCTAAAATCTGATGTAAACTTCGGTTATAAAATTTGCAAGAGCTCGATAAGAATTTAGACTCCCAAAGGAAGCTCCTTTCTTGAACTGAACAGTAAGAATATCTAGAACCCCTGAAACAGAGGCTGTAAATGAATCTAAACCTTTATTTCTCCTAAAAAAACCACCATTGCTTTAAACCAACCTCATACTGTTTAATTGTACTGGTGGTTATGGATACCAAACAAGTTTTTAGGGATTTATCTGGTACGTTACCCAACTTTAATCCTTGTAAGATAAGATTCCGACCACCAGAGATATTTTCTTCCATCGTGGGTGTGGTAATCCGCTGAAAAAAAGCAATTTTTCATTAGGAGAAAAAATAATAGGTTCTTGTTCTAGCATTGAACAGAACATTGGATACGAAAGCTGAGAGGTCCAGAGTGGTACAATCAAAATTCCTCTTGTTTTATCATTTCTGATTCTTTGTAGCACTCGGCGAATTATTGTGACTGGAGGAAAGGCATAAAAGAATAATTTTTTCAATTAAATATAAAGGCATCTACAGTAACACATTCTAGATCTCCTGGTTATGATACAAACTTCTTGCATTTTAAGTTATGTCTTGTAGCAAAAAGATCGATATCTGGCTGCCCAGATTCTTTAACTATCTGGTGAAAAATATTGATATAAATTTCCCACTCCGTTTTTTTTTTTTTTTTGAATATTCAAGTCGGGATTCTGTGTCAGCTATAAAGTTATCCTTAAATTTTATATAATATGCAAAAGTAACAATATTTCGTGATTCACACCATTGCCATATCTTTCAAGATAAAAGGTTTGAAACTGGATACTGTACACTTCCCATTTTATTAATGTAGGCAAATTCTGTTGTGTTGTCCACACGACACAAAATATTCCATTTCAACATGTTGTTAGCGAAAAACCTTAATGCTAAAGATGCTGCTTGAAATTCTAAATAGTTAATATGATTTTCTTTTTCATCTGTCCAAACCCACCAGTGCTTGATATATTCTGTAACCACCAATTAAGGTCTGTTTGTGTCGGAAGATAAGTTCATTTTAGCATTAAAGTTACTTAAGGTATTTTTAAATACTAAAAATGTTTGACTTTCAAACAATTCGGTGTAAACCCACTCATATTTAACTGCGAGATAAACAGAAGTTAGCGTTCCAATGAATCTAGCACAATCTCGAATGTAGCAATTTCTAGAAGCTGCAAATTTCTTTAATAATTCAGTTATTTTTAAAATATTTTCCTTTGGAAGAGATACCATCATGTCCAGCGAGTTATACACAAAACCCAGATAATTTACATATTGGGAAGGCATCAATTGGCTCTTATTAAAATTAATAATAAAACCAAGCCTATTCAAAGTTACTATTGTGATTGATATCATCTCAACATACTTCATAGGAATTTCCTATTAACAAGAAATCGTCAAGATATAAAACGGAAATATGCCCTTTATTTCTAAGACATGATAATACTAGTTTCATTAACTTTGTAAAAGTTAGTGGTGCAAAATTTAGGCCATACAGTATACAATTATACTGATCTAGCTTATTGTTAAACTGCAACCTCAAATATTGCCTCTGAAATTTATAAATGGGAATTAAAAAATCTGCATTTTTTAAATGCAAGGTAGTCATAAAGCTTCCTCTTTGTATCATTTTCGTTACTCTCTTCTGATCTTCAAGATCAATAAATAGTTATTATTTGAAATTAACCTTTGGCAGCTATCTGGCTTTGATACTAAGAATATTTTTGAAAAATATTAGTTCTTACTTGGCTTAACAAGGGTTAAAGCTTTCACTTCCAATAAATTTTGAATACAGTAATTTATTACCTTCTGTTCAGCCAAAGGCCATTTAGATTCTTTAGGACTAATTTTTTGTTTGGGTTTTTTAATAAGGGACAATTTGTAACCTTGAATATATGGTAAAATAACTTGATTCGATGTTATTTTATCCCATTTGTTTACAAAAAAATAACAGCATAAGGACTAACCTCAGAACGAGTTATTGGTGATGATGATGTCGTTGTCTGCCTACTTTTTGTTTGAAACTGCTCTGAGTTATTGTACCCGGTTTCTTGAACTGATTTGTTTGATGATCTTGCTGGCTGTACCTCTGAGGATTATTCTGACGTTGATAAGGAGCATTTTGGTACTGCTGTCCAACTCAAGCTTCCTTGGCTGGCTGAGATGGACTTCTTATGTTTAAGGTTTGAACAGGTTTCTCTATTAACTTAGGTTTCGACGGTTTTAGCTCCTGGCTTGACTTTTGTATTTTTTTTTTTTTTAGCTTTGAGCCTTTCTTCTAGTGCCTTACCACAAAAAAAACTTATTCGAAGGCACATCACATAGTATTTCCTTAGGCGATTTATTTAAGTTGAGTAAAATCAACTCCCTACGTGTTAATGTCTCTATGTGATGAAAATCACAAAGCATGCGTCCAGCATCGCTGAGCAATGTATAAGTTTACGACTTTCCCCGTTGTTCTTGGCCAGCAAAATAGTTATTGCATTACCAATAGCTGAGATGCTCGCCTCTAAGTATCCTTGCTTATGTGTTAGACATTAACCCCTACATAACAGGAGAGGTGATACAGCAGCATTTACTTTTGGATTTAATATGGTTACTTTTAGGGCCAAAGATTCTTTGAAATTGAATGCCTTTTCATTAATTCCATCTCAATGTCATCTCTTAGGCCATTTTTTGAAATGTCTGTTCAACGTGACATAATGGCGTTGTGAACAGACCATACCTGTAAAGAATCATGCGCTGGTTGAGTTCCCAATAATTGCAATAAGTCTTCACCTAAATTTGAATCTGTCAAATCTTTCGCATGTTTAGTAAGGCTGCTCGTCTCAATAATATTTTCCTAGTTTCGAGAATTATTTTCTTCATTTTCCAAGTCAAGATATAGAACACCATTAGTGTTATAGATATTCATAATGAATAGGCCAGATAACCCCTCCTTCAAAAAAAGGGAGAAAAAATGTGCCATCAGAAACACATAAATTAGGCTGTTATCAACAACGGCCTAAATTCGTATAACTTCCTTTGACAAGAAAGGAAAATGGAATACGAAATTAGTGTGTCATCAAAAACACACATGATTGTTATCAAAAACAATCGAATTATTGTGTCTTCAAAAACACAAGGTGGTTGTTTTCAAAAACAACAGAAGTAGTACTATATTTGCGTGTTATCAAAAACACATACGGTTGTCATCAAAAACAACGAAATTAGTGTGTCATCAAAAACACACATGATTGTTATCAAAAACAATCAAATTATTGTGTTTTCAAAAACACAAAGTGGTTGTTATCAAAAACAACAGAAGTAGTACTATATTTCCGTGTTATCAAAAACACATATGGTTGTCATCAAAAACAACGAAATTAGTGTGTCATCAAAAACACACATGATTGTTATCAAAAACAATCGAATTATTGTGTCTTCAAAAACACAAGGTGGTTGTTATCAAAAACAACAGAAGTAGTACGATATTTGCGTGTTATCAAAAACACATATGGTTGTCATCAAAAACAACGAAATTAGTGTGTCATCAAAAACACCCATGATTGTTATCAAAAACAATCAAATTATTGTGTTTTCAAAAACACAAAAAGTTGTTATCAAAAACAACGGAATTAGTGCGCCATCAATAGCACGGTGTATAAAATCCCTTACCAGTAATATTTTCAATATTGCCATCTTCATTACTTTACAAAGAGTGGCGAGTCGAAAAATCATCCAACTTTAATAAAGCGTCCCGACTGCTTCCAGGCTGCGCCTCTTGAGATATCTTACTTACATTCTGGGCTGCCTGCAAATCGTTTAATTGTTTCTCTTATGTTAAAACGTTTCTGTAGCCATTCATCGTCCATTGAACGGAACGACTTCGCCGTTTTTTCCTGTGTTTGGGCATATTACACTATTTATTTTATATAAACAACACGCGACAGGCGGCGGTATTGTACTCTGGTACTTGCGAGATTAAAAATCGATATTTGACGCACGAAGGGAACTACGTGATCGACTCGGCACACATACGAAGACTGGAGAAGACCAGGAATGCAGGTCCCGAAGGGAGAGCAGTAGGATTGTTTGTTTTGCTTTAAAATTGTGTGAGACTCAACGCATAGCGGAGATACTACCTATTCAATTTATTTACGAAACGAGGCCGAAATATAATAAAATATTTTTATAATTAATCAATATAAAATTCAATTCAGGTGTCCGATTAAAGCATTAAGCAATAACAATTTGCTTATATAAATTGTGTGTTAACTGGCCATAAATGAAATTAAGGCATATTGAGGCAATTAAAAAATGGCTAATAATGAGAGCAGGGAAAATATCTACTTAGAGACGGTACAAATAATTAACTGAATGTTGTTTAGTAACGTCTAATATTGGCAACTTTGTTTCATTTGTGTTTCAAATTAAGTTTCAATTCATTCTTTAATTTTTTTGTAAAGTGTTTTGCAACAAAAAATGACATTGCTTTAATAATAATATCCAAGTGTCATTAAAATTTTAACAAAGCGTCATTCACGAATGAATGATTGCCTTTTAGGGGACGAAGCTCCATCATGTTTTCAAGTAATATAATTATCAAAATAATTTCGATGGAGTCGTGAATCCATTTAAGATAACAGAAGAACTAAAGGCCTTCAAACGCAATCAATCCATATTTTTGTAATAGAGTTTCTACTACTTCAAAAGTATTAAATACAACTGAACAAAGCGTTTTCATAAACTATACACAATTTTCGTATAGAAATGCACTATAATAATAATAGCTACCTACTATATAAATTAAATTTTGCGCGACTGTTAATAAAAAACATCCTGATGTGCTTCAAAAGAGTATCGACTATCAAACGTCAATCCATTCTCCGTGGTTGTAACTTACTTAAGCAGGACTACTCGCCATATGTTCTAGATTTGGCTCTATGTGACTTTTTTATTTTTTTTACGTAGAAATTTAAATAATAATAAGATCTCCAGTGGACGTTGTTTTGTAGATGATAGCCAATTATATTGAAACAAATAATTAAAAAAAGGAAAAGGAAGGAAATTCTATAACAAGTTCCTTTTTATTTCTTTGAGTTTTTGGCGTACTCGCATCTTTATGCAAATCAATAATATTTCATACTATCCCTTTTAATAACGTTCATTGTACATTCTATTTTCCAGAAAAATATCCAAACATCAATTGTCATTTTTATTTGCAAATATATCATTTCATGATATTGTCAAGACTTTTTCAGTTTCCAAATCCAGTACAATTCAATAAAGGACAAATATAATGTTTCCAGTACGGAGATTTTTTATTAAAAAAATCGCTGCATCGCCTGAGGGTGTTACGGTACCAAAGTAGTTATTTTTCCTTATCCAGTTAATGGTTTATAAAACTTTCTCAATTGAATAAGAACTTTATGCAATTTGTATTTAAAAATAAATATAGTTTTACATTTGATAGAGAGTGTTAGAGAGAGTGGAGTGTTGATCCAGTTAAGAATTTTAATTACTTTAAGGTTTTTAATTACGGAAACCTTTATAAACTAACTGGAAAACCAGTGAATAAGAACGCAATTAAGCATAAGTAGCATTCATTGAAAAAGTGGGTTTTCAGGAATGACTGGATGCATAGACTGTACAAACAGATATTGTTACATCAACCACAGAATATAATTACGTCAATAGGAAAGATTTGCATTCCGAAAATATGCAACTTCGACTTCGAAATATCAAATATTAATGACAGATTTCTTGGGTCATCCCACGACTTATTCATTTTAGAGATCATCTGAAATTATATATATTCTTGAGAACAGCTTCGACAGAATTAAATATAACAGAATTATAAATTTTTCAGGTTTTAGATATTTGGAAATTTTAAAATGCAAGAATGAATTTTCATTTATTTATATGTTACAGGGATACATCCCCATATATTATTTTATTTAAAATTAGTAGTTCGAAATATATGTATTGAGTGAAAAAAATTGGGCTGATTTTAAAAGGATGATATTAGTGATCAATTTAAACTGCTATAGATTTATTAATAAATACATTATTTTAAAAATGACTTTTGGATTGTTTCTTATGTAGGTTTGCAATATTATTTTGTAAAATGGTTTATATAATGCGGTTATTTTTTAATGCTGCACGTTATAGTGATACTTTGTAAGAAATTTAATGTACATTTTTGATTCAGTATTTGTGTGAAAAGAATTTATATAAATTAACAATATTTTATTACCAATTTAAAAACATATTGTGCCATTAATAATGTTAACAATGGAAAGCTGATTGCCTAAGAAATGTTTTTAACCTACTAACTTCGGATATTTAAGTTTTCAACAATGTAAAAATTGACGTAAATTTTAGAGTTAGAGTTCTCTTTTAAAAATACAAAAAATTGTAATACAGAAAATTCTTGTGAAAATAAGATTAAAAAAAAAATTTTTATATGAATAAAATAAAATTAAAAAAAAAATAATGTTTAATTTCATTAACCACATTGTACAGTATGTCATAGTTATTATAGCTACACCCTTGTTAGGTAACCTCAAAAACACAAAACAATATGGGCAAATTTTATTTTTATTTCAGAGCTGTTTGTATTACTGGACATATCGAGTTTCTAAACCTGCGAATAAATATGGCGAGCCGAGCGCCTGATGAGCGCGTGACTAGCGTGTGAAGAGTATGCTTCGAACTTCCAACGAGAGTCCTTTGAATTTTGGCTATTTGTATTGTTATCGAAGGCCATTATCGGCAGGTTTCAAAGAAGGTAATAAATGCAGTTGGGTTACAAGAAGTCAATTTTTTTATAGTTCTATAGTTTTCGAGTACCTCGACCGATACTCGCAGCGATCCATTTTCTGTCGTTTTTTTTGGTGCGAACTCAAAGGATTTTTTTTATCTACTGGGACGGGTTTATGACACGTTCTTTGGAAGCAAGACTGAAGACACGAGAATTTATTACTTTTTTGTTAATGAAATAAAATTTATTTAGCACTTGGCATTGATTAAAAATTGTTCATAAGTGAATATGGAGTGGTCTGAAGAAAATATGTTAAATTTATAGGAGACCTGTAAATAATTCGAAAATTTGTCAGTTATGGACAAAAATTTTAGAAAAGAAAAGAAGTGGATGTGTGAAATGAAATTGCATCAGAAAATTTGCACAAACCAGCAAGAAGAACATTTCGAGTGCGTCTGCCTTCTGAAAATGGGCTGCTGAAAAAATATTTATATTTTTTAACATATATTCAATATGTAACGAAAAGATTTTGATGAAATTTCTGTATTATCCGCTAATATTTTGGAACTATGAATTTGCCTGAAGTTTGAATCCTGAATATTTTTTATACAAGATAGTGCACTATTATCGACCATATTTTCGTTTTTTTGTTTAATATACTTTGTTACGGTAAAACTCCACTGCGTAAAACTAACAAAGTTTTGTTCTTCATTATCAGACAAAATATGACAGTTATATGCACAAGAGTTATGTACCAAAAGCATAGCAATTCTCGGAATATATATATATATATATATATATATATATATATCATAAATAATTCGGCTTTTCGAATTCAGATAAAATAAGGGGTAGATATTGTATATATCTGAAGTATGTATTTGAGGAGAGAGTAGTATAATTAAAAGATAATTATGTTTAAAAGTATACATTTGAATTGGGCAATTGACAGTAATGATATTTTTAAATATAATACAGATGGGTATAAGTGTATGGCTCTGCTATGTTATTGTCTTACAATACTGTGTTAGCTGTTAGAAATGTCTACTTTTACTCTAAAACTTTGTATAGGTATTTCGGATTAAAATTCCAAGACAATACCTTCCAGGAGCGGATCCAGCCTCTCTCATTGAGGGGGGGGGGGTGAGCGGTGATCTCACAAAACTATAGTATGGCACGTGAAAGCAAGTTGTCGAAGTGGGAAGGAGAGACACCAGCAATATTCCCATTTCTAGTGTAAAAGGCAGGGTCGGGTCTATTTTTCTGAATTTGACGCTTTTGGAGATGTAGGGGGGGCGATCACAAGGAAAAAGAAGTTACCGACAGGGGGGAGGATGCGAGCAGCATACACATTCTTAGTATAAGAGGCAGAATTGAGTCTATTTCCTTGAACGCAAAGTTCTTGGGAGGGGGGGGGGACGATCGCAAGCATATACATTCCTATACTCTATTCAAGAACTCAATGAAGATCCAGATTTACCCGAAATTAAAAGAACTGAGCTTTGGAAATTACTCAGGGAACTTAATTTTTGCTGAGAAAAACCAGATAGGAAATCTGTTCTTATAGATCGTCCGGAAAATGTTCGTTGGAGAAAGAAATATGTCTCTCAAGTAAAAGGTAGGTTGCTAGAAGTAACATAACATATAAAATTGGTAATTTAACTGAACTTTTGAAAGATTTTTTTGAATAAAGTTACTGCAGAAAATTGAGAAAAATCCTTATAATAAAAGAATAAAAGAAAATACGAAACTTGATCTCATAATCGGTGAGATAGAGGAACCAATTATGATTAATTTGAGCGAAGATAGCTTCACTGACTTTGATTACGAATTAGATACGTAATGTTTACCAGCGTAAACACAGTTTATTATTTAAATTTTCTATAACATATAAAAATTAATTACATTTGAATCCCTTTTTAGTATTTAATTGTAATTCTGCAGATGGTTTAAGAAATATATAAACTGAACTGAAAAGTCAAATGTGTTGAAAATGTTTTTAATTAATAATAAAATGACCGATAGCCCCAAAAAAATTTTAATATTATATAGACGAATTTATTTTTTTATGTATGTTTAACTTCTTGTATTTTTGACAATAAGTATTTTGTAAGTATTTAAATTATAAGTTAGAATTTTTTGAGAGAAAAAGGCTACGTTTTAGTCTGAATGAGCCTAAAACGGTTTCAATGCCAAAATTAAAAATAACTAAAATTCAGTTGTGATTTGTGTTAAATATGTCAAAATGATCTATATTTTCTAATGTAAGTGAATTATTATGAAATTATAAGAAATAAAATAATATTATCAAAACTTTTTATTTTACGCTTATTACCGAAATTATATTCTTTGCCATAAATACTTAGTGATAAAATAAACCTCCTCCGACGCCTATGACAAGAATTAAAATCCTTTTTAATACTTCACACATCCAAATATCTATTGTTATCCAACCCAAATAGTCCATTATTATAGACTGGTATTTCTGATTATAAAATTTCTAACCCATTCCTATGAAAAATATATGTGTCTAACAGATTTTGCCAAAGACACCGGACTAAAAAACATAGGTAGTTTGCGAAGAAAAAAAAGGTTAAAAAATGATTTATTACTCTCTCCAGTTCTTGAACAAACTGTAGTTGGATTTATAGGAGTTTTACTATAGTTCGAATTGAAATCTACCAAAGATTATCATGAATAAATGATGGCGGATATCTTTTAAAAATATTTTTCTCAAATGGTACAGTTGATTCTGGAGAGATCTGTTATAGATTTGGATAAGGCCAGTTATCATTCTAGATGATAGACGAATAGGCTAAAGAACATGAAAATGTTCTTCTCAGCGAGTTACGAGACGAACCGCATTTGAAAATGCCAAATGAGATTTTGGCGAAACGTCGTGAAAACGATTTTTTGAAGAACGGATTGAAACCCAGAATAACCAAACTATTCATATATATATATATATATATATATATATATATATATATATATATATATATATATATGTATATGTATATATATATATATATATATATATATATATATATATATATATATATATATATATATATATTGCGTTGAAAAACGTGATGCGGGACCTAACGTATATCGTCAGAGGTCTATATTCGTCGCCCACACACGCTTCAAGCAACTGCCCGAAGAGGAATTAGAATATTAATATTTTGAATATTTCTTTTTTTTATAAAATTTGAATATTGGTGAATGTGAATGATATAAGTTCTCTTTTGCTCTATTAAAAATATTCTAAACCACGATATGTATTTTTAATTTTTCCTTGAGCGCCCAGTTACTGTATCCTATCAAAGATAAGATAACAGCACTGTATTTATTCTTTGGATTTACTTAAAAATACATATATTATTGTTAACAAAATTATAATAAATCTATTTTCTCTTTCTAATCTCCCCTTAATATAACTAGCTCGCTTACCCTGAAACTATCCCAAGTGAGTTCAGATTCTCATAAGTTAAAATTACTTTTTATCTACTGCCAATTAAAACCACTGAATTGTATTAACAATCAACATATATTTATTATAAAACAAAATGATATTATTACTGATTATAAAATTATTTTGATACACCTATTATCTAGATCATCTTTATTAAAATTAAAATCAATTGCACCTTATCTCTACTGTTAAGTATAATGTCACTCCACTTAACTGTCAAGAGTTGTTTGACAAATATGAAGGTCTCGTGTTCAGTTGAAATGTATTACTTTTATTTATTTTAAAAATAAAAAAAAAATGTGCAAAGTGCGGATTATTAATTTTAATAAGTGATTATAAATTAGTTCTAATGATTTTATAATGTCTCATATAAATGTGGTAATATTATATTTTAAAATACCTTGATCCTTAAGTGTTTGTTTACTTATAAACAATAAAAAGGTATATTTGTGTTTCTCTGTCTTCTTTTACCATCAAATTGGATTGGGATATTTGTTTTAAAAAATACCTACTATCAAGTAAGTAGATATTCTTAATTAAACACTGTCTTGGTTATTTTGGAAATGTCCAGGAATTGTCTACTTCTAGGAAATGTTGGTATTTACACCAGCCAGGTATAATTTCTTGAACTTTTATTTGCCACAATCGGGTTTTTACTAAATTTTCTTGATGTTAGTTGGAGTTGCTATTTCTTAATGACATTCAATTTAATTTAAATTATTTTTTTTAAAATATTGATTAATTAAACTTTATTTAATATTTATTTATTTTCATAACCTTTAAAAATTATTTACTTATCAAAAACAAAAGATCTCGCACGTGGCTTTATGATCTCGTTGTGAAAAATTTTAAGGTTATGTTTTGAGGAGAAACTTTTCTTTTACACCTCTCTGTAACAATACTTTTTTGCAACTGTCTCCAATTTTTGTGATTTTTCTTTCTATCGTATGCCACCAGCTGACTTAATTAATCATTCTGATTGGCTCAGCAGTTGAAGGCATCGGGTTACTTGATGAAAAATCACCCTTTTCTTGGCGTTCTTGTCAAACAAAAATGGCTGTCAAGAATTTTAAAATTGATAAAATTTTTCCAATTTTACCATTTCCTGGATTTATCCAATAATATGCTTGACAATAAATATTATAAAATTAAACTCTATTATTTTACCTATCTAATTATACATATTTTAGCCTTCCTAAAACAATTTTTAATATTAAAAATTATAAAACAAAATGGCTTGACATGAAAATATTGAAATATATAATTAACTAATTATTGAAAATTATTGTTTGAAGATGCTAAATTATGTTTTCTTAATATTAAAATATTAAATATTAGAATTTTCCTTACATTCTAATATAATTTATTTTACTCCATTACTTAAAATTAATTTATAATATTTAATTTTAATGTCAATATCACAAATTTTCTTAAATTTATTCTATGTTTTTATATGTTTTAATTAAAATTATATTCTTAATATTACTGTTAACTGTCTAATTTATATGAAAAACAATTTAATGAATCTTATTTATTATTTAAAAATACTTTTCGTAACTGGTTTCACACTATGTTCACCTTTTGTTCCTTTTCAAAACATTATTGTTGCAAAAACCGATCGTTATGTTTTTTTTATTTCACTTGATGATTTTCACTCTTTATTATCACTTTACCTTCACTATCACATCTAATGTTTGTACCTTATTATTCTTATGATCAATTTATAATATGATCTTATTGTATTAATATTTATATATTGTTTATTTTACAATTATGTCTATAAATTCATTATGAATTTAGCATTATATATGATTTTTTTTAATCATGTAAGCTTTTAATTATGCTTTGGTCCATATTATTTGTAAATATTAATGACTCTAATTAATTAATATATCTACTAACTACTTATTACTATCTAAATAATAAATTTATGTTGTATCTTAGATATTTTAATTGAAATTGTTTAGACTCGTCGAGTATTTATAATATGGTCATTAGGTCATCTTGTGTCGATTCCTATTCAATATATATATATATAAATCTGTGTTGTGTTTGATAATATTGTTATAGAGTGTTTTTTTTTTGGAAGCATCTTTTGATTATTGGAGATGGTGTTAAAATATTGGTCATACTTTTTTTCGTTATCTGAATTTAATGTGCCGAATAACCATTTATTAATTTTCCCTACAGAGTTTACTAACCTACGCTTTTGTCTGGCCATTTCGTCAAACAGTTGTGTATTTAGTTTCAAAGTATGTAGTATTTCGTAAGTTTGGTTTAATTTTTCAGATATAAGGAGAGCAAAATTTTCTTTCGGTTTTCTTTTACTATTTTTATTGCGATTATAGAGCTTGATGATGATGTGGTTGTATGTTGTATGATATGTGTAAGTAATGTAGGTAGGTCCTAGAACAATCGGGAGTATGGGGTTAATTATTTCTTTTTCTTCGGAGCTCTATATTATGGGAAGAGGGAGAAGCAGCATTAGCAGTTTTGTCGCCTGAAATAAAACGTTGCGGTTTCAGGCGATTGATATGAATTGCTCGCTTTTGAGCGATTATTTTTGTAGCAAATGAATTTATGGGAGTTATGAGTTTTTTGTATTTGTTAAATTGCTTTACTTCAGATTTAACAGAGAAGTCCTTTCCTAAAAGTGGGTTTGTGAAATCTATATTTATTTCCGGTTGACGATTTTCGTTGCGTTTTTCTAATACTTTGTTATGATTAATTTGCAGGGTTTCCACTAGTTGAGCATTTATAGCTTTTATTTTTCAGGAATGTTCTTGCATGAAGTGCGTTAATTTATCTTCTTCCGAAAATTCAATGGGTTTTTATAATCTAATTTACCCCTAATGATTTGAAATGGGGTGTATTTTAAAGCACTGTAGACAGAGTTATTATATGATAGAATGGCATAATTCATAAGATTATAAATATTTTCGTTGGGCTTTTCGTTTTGAAGGGCCAGGATTGATTCGTTAAATGTCGAATAAAATCTCTCCACATAACTGTTAGAGTTGAGTATATGTGGTATACAGTAATGTATTTCTATATTGTGAAGCATACAGAAGTTTTGGACATTGTTCGTAGTTATTTTTCGAGGAAGTCCCATAATTGTTAGAGTTGTGTATATATGGTGTACAGTAATATATTTCTATATTTTGAAGTATACAGAAGTTTCGAACATTGTCCGTAGTTATTTTTCGAGGAAGTCTATAGTGATTGTCATATTGTAAAAGTTTTTTGACGACTTCTGGATCATGGCAAATAATAGAGGAAAAGCTTATTCTAATTTTGGGAGATTTTGAAAAACATTCTAGGATTGCCAGGAACATTGTATGAGAGTTTTGTAGATATCAATGTACATGTGGTCAAAGAGTTCGTAGCCCAAAGAGGTTAGCTTACAAATTAATTTGTCTTTTGGCAAATCTCAAAGAGATTGACGTTTATTTTGACATCGTTTTCTAAATTAGGCTAGTAGTATCTTTTCTTAAGAGACCTGATAATTTCTTGTATACCTCAATGAGTGGTTTTAGTTTGGTGAAAGTATTTAATTTTTAATTGTTGGTCTTCGGACGAATTCGAAATGTCTATTTTCGATATTGAATCCTGTGAAATATTGACGTATGTCGATTATATTAGAATTGGGATATCTATCACCTATTGTTTTTTCATTAACTTTTCTGTGGTCTAAAACAATTCTCCACTTTTGTTTACCTGAGGCATCATATTTTTTTGGGAACTATCCAGACAGGTGATGATCAAGGGTTAGAAGAAGGTCCGATAAAACCATCACAGCATTTGGCTAACTTGTTTCTGTACCTCTTTGTGAACATAAGAGTAACGATATGATTTAAAATGGACAGAAATTTTATCGGAAGTTTGGATTTGATGTTTTATTTGATTTGTGAAAGTTAGCTTGTCGTTGGGCTTATGCAAAATATTTAGAATTGGCAGAGTAATGTCTCGAGGTGTTTCATTCTTTCTGAGTTTAGGTGATCGGATCCAATGAGGGAGAATATATCTTGGGATTCATGATCTATGTTTTCGCTCATAAAATTAATTTCGGAAACGATTTGCTCGATATTGAATATACCATTTTCGGTTTCATTAAATGGAAGACATTTTTGTTGAAATGGATTATTATGCTTTCATATTTTAAGTTTTTTATTTCTAAAATTACGTGATTATTTTCAACTTTTAAAATATAGGACGGAATTTTAAAATGTCTTTACTGAGATTTTTGTCTATAAAATAAGGGTATAGATACTTCGTTGTCAATATTTAGATTTAGCCTTCTTAAATCTTTTGTACCTAGGATACCATCAAAATAATCGTGAAAATTAAAAAGTACGAATTCTAAATCTGTGAAGATATTCAACTCTTTAAGTAATAGTACTTTTATTTTACTCTGGGTGTCAGTTTTTCCTATACAAATTACTAAAGTTTGTCTTGAATAAAAAATTTGATGTGGAAATTTGTTTTTAATTATTGGTCTGAGTAAAGAGGTTTGGCTACCGGTGTCTATTAATAATTTTACACGAGGGTTTTTAATTTCGATGAATGGTAGAGAATTGCTTTGAAAGGTGTTAATATCTAGGAAAGAATGTTTTTTGGGAGGCGTCGTTCCCAAGATTTTCGTTTATGGCAGAATTGTATCGTAATTTTTGTATGTGTTGCTGTGAGTTATATGTGTCGTCATAGTATGTGTTTCTAGTAATTTCGCTTTCAGTTTAGTTGTCATTGGTTAAGTCATTGTTTTCGTTGATAGAATATTCTTGTTGAATTTGATGTGGAAGAAGAAAATTGTTTTCTAAGTGTGTAATTTGCATAAACACTAGATGATTTGCATGGGGATTTTGTCGCGAGAAACTTCTTCTAGTATTGAGGCTTAGGGTTTGATTTTGTGGTGTTGGGCTTTGAAAGTTTGGTCTCGGCTAAATACATACGCCGGATATTGATCTATGTGGATTGTGTTTGGAAAAAGCATTTGGTGATTTTCCAAAGACTTTATTAGTTGGAAAATTGTGCTGTACCGGTTTCGGTTGAACATTGATACGTTGGCTAGGAAATACTGGGCCTTTGGTTTATATGTATCTGTGTATTGACGAAATGTTTAAACATTTGTGTTCTATTGTTAATATGTTGTTCGATAATTGTATGGTTTACTACGGTTGTATAAGTATCGTCCAGGTCTTGATATTTAGACATTAAAAGAATCGTTCTTAATTCACCACTAATATTTGACAATAACACTGTGATAGCAGTTTGTTTAGTTTGTTCTACTAAATCTGTTTTAGTAGCGGCTATTAGGGCTTCGGAATTTGTTTTTAAGATTATCCTGTTTTTTAAATCTTTAATCCACCGAGCAATTATAAAACTGATTCGTTTTTATCTCCAATCAGAAAATTAAGTTGTTTAGCTTGAGTGTGTCTATTTACTTTGTCGCCAAATTTTTTTGTTCGACTTTAATTAGCGGCCAAATTGATAATTCTGGATAGCAAAGTAAATAGTCACCTACTTTATTAATTATTTTTGAATAAATAATAGAAAATACAAATTCTTGAAGAGATTCGTCATTAGTATTATTATATCTGTTGTAAAATTTATCAATTGCATTAATTAGATTAGTTATTACTTCAATGTCTTGAGAGAAATTGTTCATAAAATCTATTAGATAAATTATACATAAATATATATACATATATATATATATATATATATATATATATATATATATATATATATATATATATATATATATATATAAAACAGGTAAAAGTACTTTTAGATGAATTAAATAATTCTAGAAAATAATATTTTAAATAAGATTACGATTCTCGTACCAGTTTTACAAAAAATGAAAAGAGATGGAAGGAATATATCGCTTGCAGCGGGTTTTCCCTGCGTAACGGTGAATTTTCTTGCCAAAATACAGTTGCGATTGGAGGTGGATTTTTTTGACAAATGGTTGAAACAAACAGCACGATGTACTTTCTAAACTTGCGAAAAACTGATATTCGAAAACTCCTTAGACTGCGTCAATTAAATAACTTTTATTTTACACTAAGTTTTTAAAAACAATTTATTCAGTAAATTTACTCAATAATATTAAATTTAATACAGTTAAGAGTTAACTGACAGAATGACGACTTAACTACCTGAAGTTCGAATATTAAGAAAAAAATATACGGGGTAATTCACCCTATACGACACGAAATATTGCGACCAAAATACGTTACTTTCAAAAAGTTTTACTTTTGGGATATATGGGAGTCTAATATAGTTACTTTTAAAAATTATTTTCATATTATACAGGGTGTTTCAAAAGCTATGAAAGTATCAAAGTTGTGTTTTTTTTAAACGAACTCCCTCTATATTATTGCATTTTTGTATTCCCCGATCAAAATAAGTGCCTGTATTAATAAGGTTTATAGTACCTAAACCTTAATGGTTTTTAAATAATTTGAATTTTGACAAAATCTAACCTAATTTTCATGTTTTAAATACTTAAGAAGTATTTCAGTTATGTGCTCGAAATTTACAGTGAAGTGTAACAATAAATCATATTTTACATCCCAGTTATAATAAACTAGCTATATTATACAGGGTGTCCAAAAATTAAAACTAATCAAATAAGAACTTTAAGTGGCTATAACTTGATTAATTTAAACAGAATGCTATACTTTTTACCTTACCAGAAAATGTATCTTTTAAATACCTATCGAACAAGTGTTCTATAGCTAAGTCTTCGCGTTTTCACAGAATACGCTAAATAACCCTTTTCAGTTTTTTGAATAGATGTTCTAACGTATCTAGTTGCCTATGGCATTTAGAAACGTCAGATAATTAATTTAATCTGTCAGTTTAGTCTGCAAAGCCTGTTGCTATAATAGCGGTATTATTAACTTCATTTATTGAAATTAATTATTTGAATATTGTTGTGTTATTGCTTTTTCAAAATGAAGATTTATCCAAAGGAAGAGCGTATTGATATGTTTTTATTCCTGGAGAATGTCATCAAAATTGTTTGTTCGCTTCTCGAGTCTATGCTTAAAAGTTTCCTGAAATAAACCATCCTAAACCAGCCATTTTTGTGAGACTATTAAACCTGTTTCAGGAATGTGGAAGTGTCAGTTATAAAAAACCTGTTGTAAGAAAACCTGTCATTGAGGATGAAGAAAATGTTTTACTCTACTTGGTTCAGTGATCGAAAATCCTAATATTAGTTAGAATCATATATCCGAAAATACTAACATTAACCAAGCAAGTGTTTGAAGGACTCTTAACAGATACATATTTCATCCTTGTAAAATCCAGCTTTGTCAAGAGCTTCACGGAAATGCTTTTGACAACTGAACTGAATTCTGTTGGTGGGTGTTAGATAAAGTGGCAGAAAATGAACACTTTTTTGATAATGTGTTGTGTAGTGATGAACGTACTTTTCATAACAATGGTTTCATGAATAGACCCAACTTTTATTACTATTCTGATTCAAATCCGCATGAATACTGAGTTATGAGAAACCAGAATAGGTGGTTGGTTAATGTATGGGGAGGAATATTAGCTCCATACTTAATTGGACCATACTTTTTTAAAAGACCTTTAAATGGTTTGCTGTTTCGCGATTTTTTTACGCCAACTTCCAGTGTTACTAGAATATGTCCGTTTAAATATTAGAACAACTCTGTGGATTCAACTGGATAGAGCTCCGCCTTATTATTATCGCGAGGTTCGGCAATTTGTAAATGTCAACTTTCGAAACAGGTGGATTGGGCGAGACGGATTTCAAAATTGGCCGCCGAGATCTTTCAACTTAATTCCACTAGATTTCTTTCTATGGGGATACATAAAAGGAATTGTCTACAATGCGCCCCTGACAACACCACATGATATAAAAATATACATAATAGACGCTTTGCAAATGTAACTCCGGCAATTGTTGTCCAGAGTTAGCACTTGTTTCGAAAAAAGAATATGTAAGTGTTTGGAAATGGATGGTCAACATTTCGAACATCTACTATAAATATTTTGCTTCTGTTTTGTGCTGTCGTCAATATGTTATTACCATTACTGCTGTTATAGCCTGTTGGACTACTATAAATCTCGTTCCGAGTTTCTGAATATTAGTCAAGATATTCCTGATTATTATTCTTGTAGTTATAAATTACCTGTCATTTCCAAATGTCACAGGCAACTAGATACATTAGAACATCTATTCAAAAAACACAAAATGGCGCAGAAAACGATTATTTGGCGTGTTTTGTGAAAACGCGAAGACTTAGCTATAGAACACCTTTATACCATTCTATGGGTATTTAAAGGGTACATTTTCTGATAAGGTAAAAAGTATAGCGTTCTATTTAAATTAATCAAGCTATAGCCACTTAAATTTCTTATTTGATTAGTTTTAATTTTTGGACACCCTGTATGATATAGCAAGTTTATTATCATTGGGATATAAAATATGATGTATTGTTACATTTCGGTGTAAATTTCGAGTACATAAAATACTTCTTAAGTATTTGAAACATGAAAATTAGGTTAGATTTTGTCAAAATTCAAATTATTAAAAAACCCTTAAGGTTCAAGTACTGTAAACCTTATTAAAATAAGCACCCATTTTGATCGGAGAATCCAAAAATGCAATGATATGCAGGGGATTCCATTTAAAAAAATACAACTTTAATACTTTCAAAGCTTTTGAAACATCCTGTATAATATGAAAATAATTTTAAAAAGTAATATTAGACCCCCATATATCCCAAAAGTAAAACTTTTTGAAATTTACGTATTTTGGCATCAATATTCCGTGCCGTATAGGGTGAATAATCCTATACAACTATACTGAGGGCAAAAGTACTTTCAAATAATGTAACAGAATAACTCTTCTGCAACGGTGATTTAATGATTTGTTTTAAGTTACATAATAAAACGTAATTGCTACTTTGCACCCAATACATCATACATCTTAAAAAATATAATGCTGAAAAATTTCTGTTTTCCGCTTTAATTTCTTTTCTTTTAGCAGATTATAGGCTAAATTGCTGAGAAACGCAGAGAAAGCGATGCTTAAACTTAGCGGATGTAATATGTATTTCAGGGTAAGATGGTAACTGTACTTAAAATTAATCATTAAATCATAAGGCGTTGCTTTTTTCGTTTTGTTAGAAAAAATTTTAAAAAAATTTCTGAACATCGATTATATTAGTTAGAAGCCTTTTAAATAAAAAAAAAATAATCTCAATACTTTTTCCCAAAAATGCAAAAGTTTATTCGAAAAAGCATCAAGCAAAATATAATGAACGAACCAGATAATACCGTATTACATAATAAGAAATCACGAGGTTGGTGTGAGAAAAAATTTGGGTAGTAAAAGAAGAAAATTAGTTCGAAAACATACATTTTTAGTAATAAATAACCTAATATCGAAAAAAAAAACGACAGAAAGTCTATAATCGGACTTTCAAATAGCACCAAAAAGGATCTGTGCACAAAAAAAAACAAATCAACTATAAATACGATAAAATTGATGGAGGAAAAATGGAAGAGATTTAAAAAGAAGAAGTTTATAAGGTAATAGATAAAGAGGCAAAAAAAGTGGAAAATGATACAAGAAACTACAACGAAAAAAATCATAGAAAAATGGAAGAGTGGTAGTATTATGCTCTAAACTAACTTCGGGAAAGTCAAAGGTAATTAAAAAAAATTATATGAACATGATAGTATCCACCAAGATGGACATTATTTATGCATTCAAAAGTTTTACTGTCAGCATTATACATTTCGAATATTACAATCACAAGTGAATTACGAACTCGTAATGAATGTTTGCTCAGAAAAAATGCTTGAAATATCTAAAATCTTTAAAACAAATGAAAAATAAAAAATCTGCTGGAAAAGACAAGCTGTCGAAGTTTCAACATTGAAAGGTTCCACCATCAGAGAAATGGCAAAAATACTTTTTAATAGTTGCTTGTCAGAATGAAAGATTCTGATAGCATGGAAAACGCAGAATCGATGCTACTATTTAATAAAGGCGACAAATAAAACCTTGAAAGTTACAAAATAATTCATCAGTTTCCTATCACACATGTACAAATTATTCATTATAATAATAAATAAAACTCTTACTGAATACAATCTAGCCTGGATTTCCAGTTCAACTGAAAAGAACGCATTTATAGAAGCAATGAAGGGAGCAAGAATGGTCTCGTCAGTGGAGCTATAACAAATGAAGAGCTAAATTCACCGAAAATAACTGCCTATATGTAATTTTCATTCCACGAGACATCAGCAGGATGTTAAACTTGCAGACATTTTCACATTTTTAGTACTAGGCTGTAAAATATGAACAGTCAAACGACAACTGTGGATACATCAGTGTAGTGAGAAGCTTTGCAAGTTTAATATCCTACCAATGTGTCTCAGAATTGATATTTTATATAGACAGTTGTTTTCTGTGAATGTAATTCTTTTTCATTCCAGCTCCATTGACAAGACCATATGGTAGTCGAAACCCATATAGAGAGAGGGAACCAGAGTGGAACTTGCAAGAAATAAACTTTAAGTCCTTTTTTTAAACGTCTAAAGGCGAAAAACAGTAATTTAATAAACTAATTATACTATAGTAGATATTTCTTTATATCGTACTTAATTTTTAAGAATATCTTTTCGTGTTATGTGATCTTATTGTTAAGTGAATATGACTGTGTTGAATAAGACCTGGCATTTTATACATACTCATTTTGGTAGATCAATTTCTTTATTTTTATTCATAGTAATAGAATTAAGGAAGGTTATTGTAGAAGTCCTGAGGAGGGGAATAAAATTTCTCGAAAGGTAGACTAATAAGAAAAAAGTTTTCTTTTCCGGCCAACCATCCTTTTGATTGCAGCCCCTCAAAAGTGCTTTAAACCTCTTGGTTTAGTTGGCTTTTCCTATATATATATATATATATATATATATATATATATATATATATATATAAGGCTTTCTCGGATTCCTCCGTGTGAGATGCAAAAGCAGTGATTATATCCACATTATGCTGTTGTAATGCTAAAATCACATTCTGCAAACATACAACCATATGCAGCTATGTAAATGAAATAAAATGCGAACAGTAAATGCTCCATCATATCCTTTCTGTGTTGGAGGTTGCGCAGTTTGAATAAATTGTTACAAAATATAATTTATCCTATTCCACCACCATCGAGATGATGACCTACCTGTACCACTATACCGGGAAGAAAGTCAAAAGTTACCTCTCCCGCTACAGTGTATATGGTAGAGGTACATGTTTCGTCTCTTATTAGACTAATGACGGTACCCACATGCACCTGTTTATGCAAAGGACAGATGAAAAAGAAGTCTGGAACACTGAATGCGGCTTCGCCGACCTCCCGCCGGATACCGTATAAAAGTGTTTATGCGGCTTTCACGGACTCCTTCGTGTGAAATGTAATAGCAGTGGTTATATTCACATTATGCTATTGTAATGCTGAAATCACATTCAGCAAACGTACAACTAGATGCAGGTCCGTGTGTCAATGAAGTTAAAGTATCACTGTAGCAGAAGGGGTGAGTTTTAACTTTCTTCCCGGTATGGTGGTACAAGTAGGCCATCATCTCGATGGTGGTGGAATAGAATAAATTGTGTTTTATAGCAATTTATTCAAACTGTGCAACCTCCAACACAGAGCTTCATAAAGTTGGACGTTTACTGAATGTTATTTCAGTACTACAACAGCATAAGGATATTATGGATATAACCACTGCTATTGCATCTCACACGGAGGAATCCGAGAAAGCCGCATAAACATATATACGCCATCCGGCGGGAGGTCGGCGATGCCGCGTTCAGTGTTGTATACTTCCTTTCGATCTGTCTTTTGCACAAACAGGTGCATGTCGGTATCCTGATGAGTCTAATAAGAGACGAAACATGTACCTCTGCCGTATAACTGTAACGGGAGGGGTAAGTTTTGACTTGCTTCCCGGTATGATGGTACAGGTAGGCCATCATCTCGATGTTGGTGGAATAGTATAAATTGTGTTTTATAGCAATTTATTCAAACTGTGCAACCTCCAACTGAGAAAGGATATGATGGAGCGAAGTTTGCATTTACTGTTCGCATTTTACTACATATATATATATATATATATATATATATATATATATATATATATATATATATATATATATATATATATATATAGTAGCCTAGAACAAATAATGGAAGACGGAGCAAGAAAAGGATGATTTTGGGACTAAAGATTGGAGGTAAAGACCAAATCAGTTCGAGAACAAAGTGAAGAAATGGCTTATGCAAGGCTTAGTTGAGAGAAGCAGTAGATCGGCTAAAATAGAGTAGTCTAGAGAAGGCACCTATCTATAGTTGCAGTGCTGGTTATGATGATGATGATGATGCCTATGTATTTTAACTCCGTCCAACTGAGTCTGGTATTAAAATTGCTCTTATGTCCCCAGATTTTTTAAATGAATAATTGTGGTATTATGTAATATTTATTGAGGTAGTTTTGGATTTAAAATAGCCGGAAGGGGAGGAGATGATGGAACCAGATTAAACTTATAAGCGCCAAAAAACATATGTCTCCATCGATATGATCTGATAAACAGATTATTATTTATATTTTGCGAGCTTGTGGCATTACCCGATAATCCTTTCCTACATAGAAACTACTGGAGAACCACCGTTGTATATATTGTTAGAGTGATTTCTTCTTCTTCTTTCCCTTTTTCTTCGTATTCTTCTTCTAGCAGCCATTTAAATGAAAATAGGCATCCCCTATCTTGTTCATGACCATTTATCTTGTGCTAACTAATACTACTTTTTGCCGATTGTTTCTTATGTATCGTTTAGCCAACTCTTTTGGGTATTCGTGGTAACTGAATTATCTAACTAGTCTACCTAGTGTCACATTAACGAGCAAAATATCCAACCAAACTCCACCTTATTTGAACTATTCGTGTAATGGTTTCATTAAATTCAGTTATTTGTCTGGTTGTTTATTTGATATATGGCCTCTAATACTTATAGCGACTATCATTTGTTCAATTGCCCTTTGTGTTATTCTAATTTGATTGAACTTCGAATTTTCTGCATTCCCGTCATTTTAGTGAACTCATAAATTCGGGCTATTGAGCTATTTGGATTTAGAATTTAATCAAATTTTTAACCTATTTTTGACAACTCTATTGTTCTTAATTTATAATTTGAAATTTCTTGATTTATGTCTCTTTAATTTCTCGGAAAGAAATATGTTACCTCAGAGTTATTTAGTATTAAAAAATGGGTAGTACGATCTTCTTAAACACTTTCTTTTGAAAACTTAAAATAGATTCATTCGTCATACATTTTATTCAATTAAAATTTTATTTAGTCCCATTTTCAAATAACTTTTTATCAATTTCCTAAATAACTCATTTCACGCTACTTACAGACAAGTATTTTGATAGAAGAATCATTTTAGTGTCCTTACCATCTCAAATGTTCCATAAAATTGCTCGTTAATGTTGAGTAATATCATTTGCAAAACAGGCGAATAAACGCAACAGAAGCAGAGGAATCTACAAGGTCGTTTAGTCAATGACCGGCAATGCCACTTCCTTGAACTCGAAAAAGAGAGCAAAGTAGATCTCCGTATCATCATAGCAATCTAGAAAAAGACAGACTGTGCGGTGGCTGCAACGAGATTAAGATGCAATGCTCTAATAGTTTTCCTTTAGAATCGTTTCGGGCTATAATTAAATTAGGAGTAGAAGCAATAAACTATGATAGTATAAATATTAAATAACAATATTCAGGTAGGAACTGTGTTTTAAATGCTTTATAAATACTAACTATGTTATTAATAATTACGATATTTATGTTCTTTTGCCAAGGTATTTGCTTTTAAATAAAAGGTATATTCAAGACGGTGAACAGATAATAAAAACACGGTAGATGTTTTACTACGTTTGATCTTGAATTTATTATATTACTAGGAAAATTTTATCATAATTTTGCCATTCTTTACATGTAACTGTGGGTTTATGCTTATAGTGTAGAGGAACTTCTACAAAATAATTATTAAATTATGATTTTTATTTAATTGAATGAAAATGCGTTTCAAGGAGTAGTTTGTTCAAATTCCTCGGAAAGAATAAAGATAATTTAATTATACCACTCTACAGTTTTACCGCTTTTTTGTCTGTTAGAAAAAATGTCTCATTCTTTACGTAATAGTATTGTACTGAATTCGGTTTTGTCCGCAGAATGGGGATGTTGACTACTTTTAGGAAATGATTTAAAACCATGCATAAGTATAACCCAAAATATTTAATATTATTTTTTTAATACAACATATTTTAAAAGTCATGTATTTTGCCTCAAAAAGGGATATAAAGATTTTTCGTAATTTTTGTAATAAAAGATGAATTCTAAGTTTTATAAGTGTTGCGCGGTGCCTCAGTGCACAAGTATTACAATTGAACAACTGAAATGTTATTTATTCACATTTTATGTACGGAAAATAATAGAAAGATATGGCTTCAGCTAGCCCGTAGAGATCCGGCACTTTTGCTTACACAATCTAAAATGTATTTTCGTGAGGACCATTTTGATGTAAGTTTTGATAATAATTGTTTAGTTTTCTTATATTAAAAGTTATTATTTTTTAAGATTTCAAAGACGAGAATTGGAACGTTGAGGTTAGAAATGAAGTAATCAAGTGGCAACATATGGTTTATTAGGAATTTTATATTCTGGGCAAATTTTGCACTTAACTATTCACAAATTTGCATCTCGATGAAGTTGAACATAGCCTACAGAATTGTTTCCATTTGACTGCCTCGAGGACCTAAAAAAATAAACAATATTTTTAATAAAATACAAAACATAACCTTAAAATTATATTATTTTTTAAAATTATTCAGTTCAATCTTACCTATGATTACTGTTATGTATTCATTATCGGTTGCAGAAATAACAATTCTTGGTATATTATTTACTTGGAGACTTGCACATTTCTAAATTCAGCAGAGCAGAATTTACTGTTTGTTGCGAAGAAATTGGCCACCATAAAACAATCAATTCTCTGCGAATTCGAACTATTTGCCTTAATAGATTCATTTTCCATTACGGGAATTGTAGTAAGTAAATTTCGAAGAAATTGCGCTGAAATTACTATAAATAATGTTAACTAAACAACTTAGCCTTTGAGAGCGATGATGTTTGTGCCATGCACTTTGATTGGTGTTCTTTTTCACCTGACTTGAAAGTAGTTAAATTACATTTTGATTATTGAGTAAAAATTAAATTCCTTAGAAATAAAGAAAAAAAATTGTATTTTTTAGGATTTCTATTACGGAAAATACGGTTTCGAGGCAAAAATATATTTTTATTTGAATACAGTCAACATCTCTATTTTTAAATCGCAGGTTTCTGAGAAAATATTATTTAACGATACAAAGAAAACGTTATCTTCGACGTTATAAAATATGAGCAAGAATTTTTATCTCTTATTTCCCTTCACGGTATCCATTAATATTGGCTTTCCACTTTTTTTTTCGGATAATTTCGTTATGACTTTTTTCTAGAGGTACGTTGGCCCATAAATAAGTGTGGTTATAGTATATATCTTATTTATTTGTTCCTAAAAATAATCTGTATTGTCGACAAAGACATATACTAAAAAAATGTTATCAGAACTACCCTGAACTTGTAGTATTTTATCTAATGCACCGATTAGTAATTTGAAAAACTTCTTGATATAAAACAAAACTGCAAAGTAAAAACCAGATTTTAATAACTAATTCTAGTGAAAGTTACTGATAATTTATTTTCACTTTTCAATATACCATGCCTCCTAGATAAAGAACTATAGTGCTTATTAGAGTTCATTTGTGTGTTTCTGTAATCTTTCTTTCTCGGGATAGTTGAGAAGTATCATTCAAATAGTCTGATTTAAAATAAATTTTTTCTTTTTATAGTCCTACATGTCTCATGCATTCGCCTCATGCTTCGAATCCGTCCGTCGGTGTAATTCAATTCCAGTGTAAAGTCACATGGGGCCAAGTCTGAACTACATGGATCCAGTATTTATTCCAAAACGTTTTTTTGATTAGTATATTGAGTTATTTACCATTAAAGATAAGGAAAACCTAATTGAGTTATTATGTTTTCAAGAAATTTGGGAAAAATCAAAATTTTCATAAATCTTTGACGTCTTCTACCGCTTAAACGAAGCAGTATCGGATATAATTAAGTTGGCTTAATTTGACCTATTTTGACTTCAAGAAATTTTCATATATATATATAATAATAATAATAATAATAATAATAATTTTATTACCACTAAATAAGATAGTTACAATAATTTTCTACATTTATGTATTTTTTGAATCCATAAGCTACAAGCAGCTTGTCTGGATGTCATATATATATATATATATATATATATATATATATATATATATATATATATATATATATTCTTGATTCTTCATTTTTCCTTTATTTTGTCTTTTTATGGGTTTAGGTTCTATATTAAAAAAAATACAAAACAATTGACGTTCCGCCCTTTATTTAAGGCATTTTCAAAATTTTTTCTTCCTTGACATTTTGTTATTCTATTACTAAAAATGATGAGACAAAATAAAGGAAAAATTATATATATATATATATATATATATATATATATATATATATATATATATATATATATATATATTATTTTGTGAGACTTTAAAAATGAGACAAAATAAAGGAAAAATTATATATACATATATATATATATATATATATATATATATATATATATATATATATATATATATATTATTTTGTTTAGATATTTCGTTGGGTAATAGGTTGATAATAAGATTCAAAAGTTAATTTTTAATTCCTGTTTTATATTTTATTACGACGTTTCGCACATTATATCGTGCTTTTTCAAGTTTTTTTTTCTAAAATTGACGATTTACATTACATATGTTGAAAATAAAAAATTTAAAAACACTCTCAAATAACTTAAAACATTTCAAAGTTTTGTACAATATTTTAGATTACATTTTAAATATTACATTGTTAATAAACTAAAACAATTTTTAGATAGCCTACCTTGGAGTTTGTCAAATAGTATTAAAATTATTAAATATATCTTAAATTGTTGTGGTGGAATTTATTTTCTATAATCTATTTCTTTGGATAATTCCTTTTTTTTTAATATCAAAAAATTTGTACTATATACAGTGTCTGAATTATTTTATGGAGCAAGATTTTTACAGGGTTTAAAATAAGTTTAAGTATTTATTTGTTAATCTATTTATTTATTAACTTTTGAAATTTTAGTTCCAGTTTATTAGATTGTGATAAATCCGACTGAGATTAATTATATCTTTTTTCTCATTAAGGGCATTTTTTCTGTTTTAATTTCTCTCATTTCTTTATAGCTAATTTATGATAATTTGGGTGATCAGTTAATGTTTTAGTATTGCTGAAATCGAATTCATGTTTTGTTTGGATTTCGTGCTAGTGTTATGCAGTTGAAGCGTTCTTTGTATATTCTTAGTAAACTAATGTTTCTAAATATTGACATTTTTCCAAGAGGGTTTTTTTTGTCAGTTTGAGGGTAGGTTTTTAAAAGAACGTGACACAATATAGAAATTTTGAAATCAGATTTGGATTTAGATCAACAAGTTAAATAAAGGATAATGTTTTTCTAAATGTATAATCGTATTCGACTTGATATTCTCATTGAATACTTCAGGGACTTACGTATATTTAAATAGCAATATTTCGGGAAAAAATCGAAAAATGATATTTTAACGTTGGTTTTAAAGTAGATCGATACTAATGGAGGCAGTGAATATAAATGGGATTCATATTTTATTACATTGAATAACGCAAAAAATGTACTTTTCTGTGTTTTTAGGTTAGACTTTATCTAAAAAATGAGACCGGATTTAAATTCTCCACAAAAAAAATGCCTTTCCAAAACTTTTTCTATTTTTAGTAGATTAATTGATATTAGAGATCTTATGTTGATGAAATCAACAGTAGCTATTGATATTGACATGGTTCAATTTTGCGCCTAAGCTCACTATGGCTAATTTATTTAATTTAACCTTATTTTGCAAATACTTTCGTAATGGGCAACATTGTATCATTTTCTTTAAGTATTTCCCAGGGATTCTTTGAAGTCGAGCATTTCATTAAGTAATGGTTTCGATTAATTTTATTTACCATTATTTTGTCCTACTTTGGTATTTCACTACACTGTGCTTAGGTATTTTCTTATTGATATCCAATTTACTGCTACCTTTTTTTTTTGTATTCTGATCTTGTGTTTTGTCCTACCATTTATATTTACATTTGAAGGGATTGTATGTATGTTGGGTTGCAGAAATGAGGAAATTTCAATTGATATATTAATATATATTTCTTGAATTTAAAAATAACTACTGAGATACTTATCAGATTTATTATTTTTGTTTTGACTGGAAAATGCTAATGATTAACGAATTGGCTTAACTAACAAATGCGTTTTAGCCGACTGTTGTTGCCCCGTGTCTTTCTTTTTGAGCTGTCATTTCTTTCACACCTGGTAATTGAACGCGCCTAACGGAAGGCGATTAGTGCGCAAGCAGGGACATGGTTATAAATCGAGGCCGTTTTGTCTTGATTTTTCACTTTTTCCTGGTTTGATTCGGCCGAAGCAGCTGCAAACTTCCAACTCAATTTTTAGTTGCCAAATTTTTGGGATTCTGAGATGGAAAGTCGAAGACTATACCGGTAATTTTGTTGAGTTTTAGTGTGCCGTATCTTTTACCAGGTTGGTAGTTATGGTTTTTTTATCGGGATATACCTGGAGACAGGGATTTTGGGCAGTTTGCGAGGGTCAACGAAGGAATCCGTCTGACTCCAGAAGATCGGGTATGGAACTTTAAAATAGTTATTGTTAAAACGATCCTGCATAGTTTTTTTTTTATTTTATTAAAAGATTTCAGCTCAAAATTGATTTTTACTTAGTGAGATTAAATCATAATTTAAAACCAATCCTTCTGTTATTCTAAGACTCATTTAAATTCAAAATTAACCACTTTAAAACATTACTAAGATGTATTTTGGGATTTTGGAGCCGATCATTTCTTTTTTTGTTATAAATATATATTGCTTGAATTTTGAAATTTGTAAGTTTCTGAGTTTTTTTTGATATATGCTACCTTGCAGTGCCTTTTTTCCCTTTGTTATCAGTAAGAGTTAGTTTTGAGAGTGCTTTTATCATCATTTGTAATTTCCACTATATTCTGCTATGTTGTTGCCTCCTGAACATATCACGATGTTCCCAATTTTCAGTTAAATTAATTTATTAATAGTAATATTGAAGTATTTTGCATTGTATGTAATCTTAGGGCCTAATCTCGGTTTATTATTGGCAAATTTAAAGTTTTTTTTTGCATCGTGATATGTTCATGGCCTTGTAACTTTCACTTGATTGAAGCAATCTTTTTTTTTGTGTGGTTGACTGCAATGCTTGGGTATTAGAGACTGGATTTTCATATTATATAGTAGTACTTTATTTGATCAAATTTTGAGTATATCTATTTTATTGTTATTTATATATAGAGTTAATATAGAGTTAATTAACGCATTCCATTTTAGCCAGGTTTAACCCAATTTACTTGAAAATAATTGTAACGTCATTATACAGTGGTATAGAGTTGTAAATTTTATGTCCAGTTCCGTAGTGATTGATTTAATTGAAGAACTAATTATATTCTATGGTAAATCTTTTGTTTAATATTTTGTTAAAGTAATTATTGCTAAATTCAATTATGGATTGATTGTTTTTGTTATATATACATAAGTAGTTTTCTTATTTTAATGAACATGTTGTTGAACTTTTGCTGGATTATTTTGTGTGAATAACTGGTGTCATACTGGAAATTTTACTTGTGCATTTTTGCCACATTATTACTCCTATGTAACTCGAAGTCAATAGTTAGAGCAAGCGATTATCTATCAGCAAAATGTCAAAAAAAATACACGTAAAATTTCAGATACACACCATAATCAAAGATAAGAGAAAAATTACCAAAAGCAAACTACAAATCAATGGCATAAGAAATATTGAAACAAATCATTAAAAATAATCAAACAGCATATTCGCTTTCAGGGATACAAACAGCAGTTCACCCTCTGGGTTGAAGAATACCCATCTCCACCTTCGGGGTAGTAGAATACCTATATCCACTCTCTGCGTCGAAGAACAGTCCAGATCCACCCTCTGGGCACAAGAAAGCCTAAATCCACCCTTTGGTCAAGGAAATCAAACAGCATATCCACCCTTAGGGATACGAACAGCATCTCCACCCTCTGGGCACAAGGACGCTTAGAACCACCTTTAGGGACATCCATAAGTGCACCTTTTAGAACACCGTTATCAGTAAATAAAGAGTGGAATTAATATTGACATTTATTGAGTTTTATTTGACCCACAACTTCTTGTCGTTAATTTTTTTTGAGAAGTTACTTTTTTTTTTTAATTTTGAATGTTGTAGCGCTTTGAGAGCTGACCTGAACGCTAGGCCTCAGCGACAACGTGGGGGGTTTCTGTGTTTGCCCGGCGAAATACAGTGGCGCCCTCTTTTAAAATACTCACCCCTACTCTACGGCATAGGGGCTAGCGTGGCACTTTGCTTGCTGGTGCCGCCTCTAGCTTTCAGCTCAGCTTTTTTCCTGCTCTGCTCCTACGAGTTAATCCTCACTAGCGCGTTTGCAATAAATATCAGCTTTCCAATATTTTCAAAAAATAAGTTTTCCGCTGACTAGTGGCAAAAAATCGCTTTTATAAAATCATATCTAATGCGATTCGTTAAAACTAAATTAAAGGTCCAATGTAAGGTCACCCCTATATTGCTCTCGAAGTATCCTTCTACTTTTATATAAAACGTTTCAGTTGAAAATGTCTTCGATATGATATTTGCCGTTATATAAGTTGAAACTAGACACTCTGAAATAAACGATCCTTGGACTTTTCAAGGCTTTTTATATTCAAACTCCGCGCATCCGACATTTTTGGTAAAGAGGATTTTTTATAGTCATACCCAGTTTTTTGTACACTCTTAGAAAATTTTGAATATTTTTTCTATTACATGTCTTATAGTTACATTAAACTATTTTTGAATTATCAATAGTCTAAACTCCTTCTCGAAATTAAGTAATTCTTTGGTGAATTGACAGTAACCTAAGCGAGTTATTAATTCATTCTGAATATTTGTGATTACTTCTGTCATTTCAATAATTCAATTATTTAAGTTTTCTTTGTCAATTGACTTAGTTTGGAAAACTTTAACTTTAAGATAACCTCACATAAATCAGCCAAGGGAATTTACGTCTGGAAACCTCAGTGGTCACTTAACAGGTCCCCTTCTTTCAATTCACCTGTTTGCGAAAACATTATTAAGAAAGGAGCCAACTTCGGCTACGTAATGTGGCGGGATGGCATCTTGTTGAAACCAAATATTTTGATGGCGTCAATTTAGGTTCTCTTGGTCAGGAAACAGCGTCAAAAAAGCAGGAATAAGATTTTGTAGAAACTGTAAATATCTTTCACCAGTTAAATTTTCATCAAAAATGATCGGCCCTATAACGATATTACTTACGATTCCACCTGATGTCACATTTACTTTTTATCCGTATTGAATGTTTCTCTCTATAATCCAATTTGGGTTTTTCCTAACAATACTGATAATTTTGTATGGGTGACAATTTGACAAAATTTGTTGATATGCTGACAAATATTGTATTTAATTTTGAGTTTAACTATTATTAAAGCGAAAACATTTAGGTATAGAACATGTAATAGAATAAATGTTCAGAATTTTGCAAACTATTCAAAAGTGTACAAAAAATTGGGAGTTATTGTTTAAAAAATCAAAGTTGATTGTATCCCAGCGTCTTGCGAGTCACCCTGCATGATTTAATATATTGCAAAAATTTCGTTCAACGACGTATCTGAGCGATTATTCAAAACTCAGCTTTTTTCAAATAATAAATTTATTCCAGACTTTACATCTTTATCGTATACAAGCCGGTGTAGAACTACTCTCCACTTCCTTCGATATTTCTATTCATTTGGGGTTAGATTTTTTTCACTCATGTCCTTGTCTACTGTACGTTGCCATGCAATTTTAGGTCTTCCTTTTTTACGTAGTCTTTGTGGTTGCCACCCACTGCTTGGGTAATCTCGCATCTGCCACACGTTGAACGTTGCCCTACCATATTAGTTTATTTCACTATGCTACTCTCTAAATCCATTTCGTCTCTTCTTGAAATACGCAGCCTCATTGAATCCAAATAGACTGCTTCCACCCCGTTTCTTGTACCTGCCAGTTATCCTCCATATTCGTAGATGTTACATTTTCTTTTCTTTTATTTTTTTCTTTACTCTTCAACATTCCATTAAGACATCTCAACAGTTTATACAATTTGTTTTTATGTTTCTTTAAATACATTCCCGTGCTGTCGAGTCGTCCCTCAGTATACATATTCTTCACAGTGTTCACAGTATTTATATTTTGCTTAATCTCAAAGTCATATTTATCCGGCTTATTTGTTATACAAAGATTTTTAGTCTTTCCAATATTATTTTTTAGTTGCCATTGATTATATTCTTCCATAAATATCAACTATAATATTATTAATTTACCACTGAGTGAATGTTTTATTTCTTGTATACACAAAATGGAGAATTGACTATAGTGAAGGGGCCAGGAGGTCCGCAGTAGTCCCTTTAATTTATATAGACCCCCAATTTTTTTTGTATGTTTTGAGTCTCTGAACAATAATTTTTAGGGTGAAAGTTGGTTCGGGTAGGGATAAAATTGTTCTAAACAAATAATTGTTTAAATTTTTAAAAATGAAATTTTCGCAAAACCATCTATTGAGCGATATTTTTTGAATGATTTTAAGTAAAACAGATCTTTATTAACTTTTACGTACGACCGTTAGTTCCCGTGACAATTCATGTTAAACAATTAAAAAAGAGTTATTTTTACGATTTTTGAACTCTAATGACTTTTGACTAAATGAACTTTTTCAGTTTTCTTCACAGCGATCAAAAGTTCGAATCAGCATCTACGAGATACAGTCAAATGACATAGAGAAAATTACGTCTAAATTGTTTATTTCAGCTATAAACAAGTGGCTTTCGGCAGTTTACGTGCATGCGCCGTCCCGTGTGGCGCGCAGAGGGAATCCTACTCGCAGGCGTCTCGCGCGACTATGCGAGGGTATTTCATACATCATAACTGAAATAAGAATGGAATATAAGTTTTCCGCATTGCATTAATTTTTTTTATTATTTACGCGTGTTTTTTGTCAGACTACCTTTTTTGTTTTGATTTTTGATTGTTTTAACTTGCATTTTTGATTGTTTTAACTTGCATCAATGTAACTGTTGCAGAACATTGCAACAATCGTTGGTTTCTTGTGTATAATGTTTTTACTTATATATTAAGGTTTTTATGATAAGTCACTTAATTAATTCAAAGCTTAATAAATAAGTAAAACATTATACACAACAAACTAACGACTGCAACAGTATACATTGATGCAGGTTGAAACAAGTGGAAAATCAAAACAAACAAAAGATAGTCTGTAAAAAAGCGCGAGTAAATAATAGAAAAATTTAATGCTATGAGGAAAACTTATATTGTAGGCTTATTTCGGTTATGATGCTGCGCGCCACATGGAACGGCGCATGCATGCATGTACGGCATTTTATTGTAGCTTGTAGATGTTAATTCGAAGTTCCAATTACTGTCAAGAAAATTGAAAAAATTCATTTAGTCAAAAGTTATTAACATTAAAAAATGGCAAAAATCACATTTTTTAATTGTTCAAAATTAATTATCTCGGAAACTAAGCGTCGTATGTAAAAGTTAGTAAAGACCATTTTTGCTAAAAATTACTCAAAGAATATGATAATTGGTTTTGCGAAAATTACATTTTTAAAAGTGTAAATAATTATTTATTTATAATAATCTTATCTCCATCGGGACCAACTTCCGCCCTAAAAATTATTGTTCAGGGACTCAAAATACATAAAAAAAACTTGAGAGGGTTCATATAAATTAAAGGCTTCATTGCGAACTCCTTGGCCCCTACACTACTAGTCACACATGGGGCAAAGTTGTGAAGTAAGAGTGTTTTTTGTTTGAAAAATTTAGTTCTACTGTAATACTCTACACTGGAGAAAGTGCGCTAAATAAGGATCAGAAAGAGGGATAAGGAGACACAGCCCATTGTCAAAATAGACATAGCTTAGACTACAAGCTCGTTTTGGGTCTCGAAATTATAGTAGCAGCAACTATGATACTAATAATTATTTAATTTCTGTTCTCTTGCAAATATATTTGTGGTTACATTATAGGTGTGTTCAAGACGGCGAACTAATTATAAAAATATATTGGATATTTTGCTAACTTTTTTTCTGGAATTTATTATGACAGCAGAGAAACTTTATTATTATTTTGCCATCTTTAATTCGTAACTGCGTGTTTATGCTTATAAAGGATATTTTAAAAATATTATCATAGAAGAATAGCTTGATAAATTATAATTTTTAACAGTTAGTTTAGATCCCGTAGAAATAAAAACTTGATTCTAAAAAAATAAATTATGCGTTCTTAGAAATTATATATCCCAAATTTTGTTTTTTCTACCGGTTGTAATGGTAGACAATATTTAGTGGAGCGGAATGTGTTACCAAGGCCTATTAGAAAAATATTAAACTATTAAAAATTAGGGCGGTTCTTTTATGGAGTATTCTTTTGCAAACTATAAAAAAAATAATATATCGATGTTTAATCGACTCTACCTTTTACATTACTTTAAGTAATTATAAAAAATAGCGTAAAGTAAGTATTTTATGTTAGAAATCAAAAAATATATAAATAAATATAAAAAAAATTTGACTAGTTTTTAAAATTTTATTTTGTCGCCTTGTAGCTAGTGAACCATCAACATTGGTAATTAATTGTACCCTTTCCATTATAATTTAACGTACTTATATTTGCCATTTATATAATATTTAATACATAAATGTAATACTTTTAGATCACTTCGTTATCGCTATCTTTAGTCTCTCTTAAGTGCATTATCGGAAAGGTATTTATCGGGTTTTTCAAAAATATTTTTAAACTCGTAATTAACACTAACTAAAATTCCCCAGAACTAATTTTGAACTAAATCGGGAGACGTATAATTTTGAAGTCATAATATGCGACCCGAAAAACTCCCTCATTCCAATATTGGAAAAAATCGGGCAAATAATTTTTTTATCCGGCATATCGAATAAAAAAAAATTTTAGGTGCGACCCCGAAAATTCCCCCATACCAATTTTGGAGAAATCAGACAAAATTGATTTCTTTTGTCCGCAATATTGGATCCGCCATATTGAATTTTTTAAAAATAACTTTAGATTAGTTATATGCGATCCCAAAAACTAAGTTTGGAGAAAATCGGACAAAATTAATTTTTTTGTCTCCATATTGGATCCGCCATATCGAATTTTTTTAAAATAATTTCAGATTCTTTGTGTAGGACTCCGAACATTCCCCCATACCAATTTTGGAGAAAATCGGCCAAAAATTTTTTTGTCTCATATATTATCAACGCCATCTGGAATTTTACTGCACCAATATCATCTAAAATAATATGGGACCACTTCAGCAACTTTTTGAATATAATGTAAAAAATTTAACCTTATCCTCCTGTTTTAACTAATAACGTAGAAAACCCGTAAGACTACCGAAAATTAGACACACTGAACAGCTCCCCGTTAAACGTTGTGTTTACTTTTGGTGTTTATATATATAGTTTAATTGATTCAGGAAAAAATAATAAATTTGAAAAGTATGTCAAAAATTTAAAACATTGTGTGGTGGTGGATTATATGCAACTATTGTTCTTAAAAATTTAATAACAATCAAAAACGATACAGAGAGTTCCATAAGTAATTTTTATTTTTTGAATGCATTTTTTTTTAAATATTGTAGTCTATTAAAAGCTGAATTACTTTCCCTAAATAATAGGACCAATCTTCCAATTATATCTACTATAACATAAAACAATTAATAGGCATTAATAGTTTTATGTTATCTAGTATTATAAAAAATTTGAATTGATCGTATTAATCAAAATGAAAATCAAACTATATTTAAATTTAATATCGCTTGCTAGGAGAAGGGAATACTACAGCATTTGTTTTACTCTCAACAATATTAAACATTTTATTAAAAGTCCAGATTGTCTTTATCTTTTTAACTTTCATATTTCCATGCATCAAACATACAGACCAAGCCTTCTGCACATTTTCTATTGTACACATAGTACTTGTTATATAGTTTAAAAATAGAATTGGTTGGTGTGAATAAATATTGGAATATTTAGGACTCTCTTACAAGTAAACCTCCTTAGTGTAGCTCATCGAACTGAATGAAACTTGGCATACGAGTAGAACATTGAAAAATATTAGACACTTATTTTTTTGTAGCGAACATAACTCACTTTTCAGGGTAAAACCATCCATTGGTGTAATAAAGAGTGGTAGCAAGTAACGGAACAGCTAAAGATTTTCTCAAGGATGATTTGATTGGTAAAATTTAAGGTCACACTTGGAGTAATTTTCAACAAGAAATCAAATTGTGACCTTAAATTTGATCTTGACAATAGTTTTCAAGGTTATTTGAAGCTTAATTTTATTTTTCAAATGGAAATACTCTTTTTTAACATCGGTAAATTTTAAGTTTAAATATGTTAAAAAAATCGACTTTTACAATAACCTTCATGTTTATTTCAAAGTATTTTTTTTCCTTTCTGACTATAAGGTCTTGAACCATAACCCAAAGAAACCATATATGGTTTAAAGGGCTCAAAATATCGCTGAATTCAAATTTGCTTTTAGTTTTGCAAAATTAATTTGTTTAAGCAAATTCTTGCAAAATTAATTTTTTTGCAAAATAAAGGCCAAAATCTGGTTCCACGAGAAACTGCAATACAATTTTGGAAAAACATGTTTTTGAATATAATTTTTTAGTTTTCAATCAACAATTTCTTTAAACACTTTATTTTGCATTCGATAATTTTATTTGGTGTGTTTTTTTAAAAAAAACTTTTCTAATGACATTATTCCCAAGTATATATATATATATATATATATATATATATATATATATATATATATATATATATATATATAGGGTGTTCTCAAAGTTAAATAATTTATTTTAACAGTTCGTTGAATATGTAAAGAGAAATCGATTTACCGAAAATCGTTTATATAAAAGTTGGCAAATAAAATAAAGAAATTATTAACAATTATTTCAAAAATTTAAATACTGTAATAAAAATCTTATTTTATGATATTTTCAACCACTGCATTGTAAAAACTTTGTTTACTACATTGAACAGATTACATCTTGTTGTACAAAAAGATCTCAAAATTGTCATCATTTGTTCGGTTAACGCAAAGTCTTGTTCGACGTATCCATGAGTGACTAAACGCGTCAAAAATAAAATCCCAGTCTCTACGGGTAACGTCACAAGCACTTTCAATGTGCTGTTGTAGTTCTACCCCATCGTGATAAACTAGCTGTTTTAAATAGCCCCACAGAAAAAAATTGCATTAATTTAGATCCGCGGAACGTACAGGCCAAGAAATGGTTCCATTTCGCCCTATCCATCTATTAGGAAACACATTATTTATATGTTCGTGAACTTCTCGTCTGAAATGTGGCAGAGCCCCATCACGAAGAAGCTACATCTTCTGTCTCATATTTAAAGGGACATCTTCTAATAATTGGGGCAGATTATTTTGAAAAAAAGTTTAAGTAATTTTCATCTGTCAGTCAATTTGGAAAAAACTAAGGCCGAATAAGCATGGCATTTACTACGCCAGCAAAAACATTTAATGTGCTGAAAATGATTTCTATTTATTGCATAAGGATTTTCTATTGCTCAAACGTGATTGTTGTAGAAATTATTTACTCCACTTCTTGTAAACGTGGCGTCATCGGTAGCCAAAATAAATTTGATAAAATTGTCACTTATGTTATACTAATGTAAGAGACAGTTTCAAAATTTAGCTCTTCTAAGATAATCATCTGGGCTTATACCACTGGATAATGGTACGGATAAAGTTGTTCTTGTCGTAAAGTTTTCCACACTTTACTATAAACAACTTCTACTTAACCTGCTATGGACCTAGTGCTCGTTGTTGGGTCGTTTCGACAATTTCTAACATTTCTTCTTTGATCTCCACCATTTCGCGTGGAAGAGGTCTTCCAGCGTGCCCTCCTCGTTGTTCCTTTAAATACTCCATGTCACGAAGTCTTATAACTAAAATTACGTAAAGAAAATCTCTCTGCGTACAAACGACATGCGGCGGCTGCATTTTGTTGGCACTCCCCGTAAATTAATATTAATTTAATTAATATTAATATATATATATATATATATATATATATATATACATATACATATTGAAAAAACCAACTAAACCGAGAGGTTTAAGGCACTTTTGTGGAGCTGAAGTCCTTTTGACTGCCCAAAAGTGCCCTAAACCCCTCGGTTTAGTTACTTTGTCTTAACTAGTCTAGTCACAAGACTACCTCTTTTACGTATATATATATATATATATATATATATATATATATATATTTATATATATATACATATATATATATATATACATATATGTATATATGTATATATATATATATATATATATATATACATATATATATATATATACATATATATATATATATATATATATATATATATATATACATATATATATATATATATATATATATATATATATATATATATATATATATATATATATATATATATATATATGATTATTTTTAAAATAAAATGACTATGAATCCAAGAAATATTTGAAAGCTCCTGCCTATTTTTAATGGTCCTGAATAACCCGTTGAATCGATTATTTCACAAAAGAGAAAAACTGACCTTGAAACAATCCTGAAAGTTAATGCAAAGGTAAAATTTTTTACATATTTGGATGTAAAATTTACTACTCTTTCTGCAGATGTTAAAAAACAGGATTTTCATTTGAAAAAATAAAGTTGATCTTCAAACAACCGTGAAGGTCACTGCCAAGGTCAAATTCAAGAACACCATTTGATTTCTGGTTGAAAATGGTTTCAGGTATGACCTTAACTTTACCAAACAATCATCCCTGGTGAAGTCTTTTGTTGTTCCGTTACTTGTTTACCACCCTTTATTACACCGTTAAGGGGTAGTTTTAAAGTGAGTTATGGCCGCTACAAAAAATACGTATCTAATATTTATCAACATTCTACTTGTATGCCAAATTTCATTTAATTCGGTGAGTTACACGGTGAGTAGGTTTACTTGTTAGTAACAAGCAGAATAAGTTTAAAATTAATGCAAACTGGATAATATTAAAGTAGTTTTTAGACCTAAGACTATTTGTGTATTTGAAAATCTAAAGTAAAATTAATAAATACTTAATTATAATTTTTTAAGTAATAATACAAACACATATGCAATCACTACATATTAGGTTTCTTTTCTTTCTCTGTAAAAATACTGTACATTTTTAATTTGCCGGTCAAAAAATCTGTTATATATACGTTTCTAATAATTCTATTTTACGTTTTTATATAAAAGAGGTTATTTAATATAGGGCCAATTCCCTTCAAAATCATACAGTGAAAAATAGTCAAAAAAAATTCTTTCTCCGTTAAAAATATTTTTCTAGAACCAAAAAAACTGTACACGTAATTTGCTGTTTTGCAAAAAAAAAATCATTTTTAAGGAAGTTATTGAGATTTTAAAGTTAAACTTAGAGCTTTTGCAGTGAAGGAAAATATAAGTAGGTAATTTTTAATTCAAAATTGTATATTTTTAAGAGTAATCGACACAATTAAATTTTCTCTTTGGATTAAGGTCACATGAGCCATTAGCTATCAGAAAAGTGAAAAATTTTCAAAATTAAAGAAACGGCGGCCGTTTTTAAAAAAAAACAAACGCGATTTTCTCAAAAACTATTTTTTTTTTCGATGAATCGTTTTTTCCAGGGTTCTTTGTTATTTGCTTCTTTAATGACAGTTATTTTCATGGATGCTAAAATGCAGGGGGAGACAAAATTTATTTTCGTTTCTCAATGATCGATTCCATTTTAATTCAGTAAACCAAAAAAAAATGCCTTCTCTGTCAAATATATCATTATACAAACTAAAAAAGTGTATACGTATTGCCGTTTAGCGAAAAAATCATTTTTTTACGAAGTTATCGAGATTTAAAGTTGAAATGAGTGCTTTTGCAGTGAAGAAAAATACAGCTGTTGTTTTATTTTAAATTTAAATTTTATATTTTTATTACTAATGGACGTAATTTAACTTTCTTTTTCGATTCAGGTTACATGAGTAACAATTTTCAGGAAAACAACTTGAAAGACGTAGAGTTCAAAATTAACAAAATGGCGACCGTTCTTCGAAACAAAATCAAGAATTTTTTACGGCTGTCTGTTATATGCTTCATTATATAATTATAATTTTTTAATATAATTTATTTACCGAAAAAGCTTTCTTACGATTTATCAAAAAAGTAGAATAATATGAGTACATATCTGCAAGTAGCAAGCGATCGTTCATAAAAATATAAAATTTTTAATAAAACAAGGGCTGTATTTTTCGTTATTGTAAAAGCACTAATCTCAACTTGAAATCTCGATAACTTCATTGAAAAAAGATTTTCTGCTAAACGGCAAAATATGTATACCTTTTTTTGGTTTCTATAATGATATATTTCACGGAAAACGTTTTTTTTTTAAATCTCATTGCATGATTTGAAATGGAATCGGTCATTGAAAAAAGAAAAAAAATTATTGTGCCCCCCCCCATGCATTTTGGCACTCACGAAAACAACTGCAACTGAAGAAGGAACACTCTGATAAAGAACACTCAAAAAAAAAGATCAAAAAAAGTTTTTAGAAAATTATGTTTGTTTTTCTTTCGAAAAACGGCCGCCATTTTGTTAATTTTGAGAATTTTTCAGTTCTCGAAATTTTTTCTCAAAGTTTGTGACATGTAATCCTAATCAAAAAAAAAAAAACTGAATTACGTCGATTAGTCATAAAAATATAAAATTTGGAATAAAAAATGATTACAATTTTTAAGGGTCTTCTAAAAGAAGGAGGTTCCCAACTCGTCGACTATGTATTTTTTTATGTATGTACACCGATTACTCCGGAACGGCGGCACCAATTTGAATGAAATTTTTTACGTTATGTTCAGGAAGTTGCTGCCGTGGTCCCATATTTTTCTGGACGAAATTGGTAGAGTAAAATCCAAGGTGGTGTTGACAATATGGCGGCCAAAAAAATTAATTTTGTCCGATTTTTTTTAAAATTAGTGTGGAGAAATTTTCGGGGCCATACACAACGAATCTGAAATTATTTAAAAAAAAAATCAATATAGCGGATCCAATATGGCAGACAAAAAAAATTAATTTTGTCCGATTTTTTCCAAAATTGGTGTGGGGGAGTTTTCGGAGTTGCACATAGCGAATCCAAAATATTTTAAAAAAATTCAATATGGCGGATCCAATATGGCGGACAAAAATATCGTTTTGTCCAATTTTGTTCAAAATTGGTACGTGACAGTTTTCGGGGTCGCACATAACGAATCTAAAATTATTTTTAAAAAATTTAATATGGCGGACGAAAAAATCAATTTTGTCCGATTTTTTTCAAAACTAATATGGGGGAGATTTTGGGATCGCACATTACGAATCTGAAATTATTTAAAAAAAAATGAAATATGGTGGATTCAAGATGGCGGACTAAAGATTCTGCATCTCTCGATTTTATCTTAAATCAATATTGCGGGATTTTTGTCAGTGTTAATTTCGAATTTAAAATATTTTTTAAAAAACCCACTCTGGCAGATTCAATATGGCATCCTAAAAATTTTACATTTTTCGATTTTCTCCAAAATTGATATAGGAGGTTCTTTAGGTGTGAATTATGAATTTAAAAGTATTTTTTCAGGATTCAATATGGCGAATACAATATAGTGAGAATGTAAATAGCGAATATAAAATTATTTTAAGAAAATCTAATATATCAGATGCAATATAACGGTCTAGAAATTTTAAATTTCCAGATTTCATCCAAAATTGGTATTAGAGGGATTTGAAGGGTTTAGATTTAGATTAGATTAAGACGTTAAAATTATTATTTTGAAATTTAATTTGGCGGATACAATATGGTGGTTGAAAACTTTAATTTAGTCAAATTTTTTCAGATTTGGTATTAGGGGGTATTTGGTGTCGCGTACTGCGAATATGATTAATTTTTTACAACTATTAGGTTGATAATATATATCAGGGACTGAAAATTTTAAGTTTTCCGATTTTGTCTAAAATTGATATTGTGGGGTTCTTGCAGCGTATAAAAACTCAATATGCAGTATGAAATATATCGGGCTAAGAAATTTACGTCTCAAGTTCTTTAAATATGGAAGGTTTTGGGTCTTTATTACCAATCTAAAATTAATTTGAAATTTAAAATGGATTTAAGTGGATCTACTATGACAGACTAAATATTTGTTTGACACAATTTCACTGGTATTTGGAGAACTCTCAAAAATCAAAGAATTTTTAGTGGTTAATTTTATGGTGATTTACAACTTTGGATAAAATGAGTACTTTTTTGCCATCTGGGAGTCATTGCGAGGCACACTAATCTTGATTAGTACTTATTTCAAATAATTTATGGATATCATAATGGATTCAAAACTAAAAATCGAAAAATAAAATTTTTATAAAAAAAATTGAACCTACCTCTAAAAGTGAGCTAAAAAGTCAAAAATAACTAGAAATTTTTTTATGAAATTGAAATTTCTCAAGTCGGCGCCAAATTATTTCTAAAGGAAATAAATAACAACTGATATATACAAATTATGGTAAGAAAGCAATTGCAAAAAAATTATTTTTAATCTGTTTATGCGAATCACATTTTGTCAGGTATTAGTTTGGCGCCGACTTCAAAAATTTCAATTTCATATGAAAATTTATAGTTATTTTTCACTTTTTAGCGCACTTTTAGAAGTTTGAAAATTTCGACAACTTTCTTGAAAATTATTTTTTCGCCAAACGACAAAACACTTGTTGTACTTTCCTTGGGTTTTAGAATAATATATTTCACAGAGAAAGCATTTTATTTTTTTCACTATTTTCACTCTATGATTTTGAATGAAATCCGCAGTACAATATAATACATTTTTATACTTGCAAATTAAGAATTTATTTTTAAATATTTAATGTATTATCTGTGTACTGTGTGCTTTGTGATAATATTACAATATATTAATATTCCAACAGAGCGCGATAAGCTTTTAAATAGGTTCTTCGCACAACTGATGTAGCGAATTTAACACATTTTCGGCTGGTAGAAGAAAGGCAAGAAGATCTTGTAAGTAACAGCCATTGTATGGATTCGATCACTTTCAATAATTGGATATTAGGTGTTCCTAAATTTTTATCCTGAACAATTTTTTAGACCTCATATTGGTTGCTTACATGCACAGGAATCATAATTGTTCGGAAAATTAAATAGGAAACAGATAAATTATTAATCCCATCAAATTTGTTCTCAACTATAACATATAATTTTTTACTTGTTCATTTTGCAAAGTAGGCTACAGCATCCGGACAAAACAAACAAATGAATGTAAACCAACATTATAATGCAAACATACCGACCAGTTCTTGCTTCATTTCTACATAAAGTACAGATATTTCCACGTATCGTATTAGTATATGTCATATATTATTTAAATAATACCTTACATGGAAGTCAATGGAATTCCGTTAGATAAAGGAATTTAAGAATATGTATGGGTACCGCAAACTTGACCATAGAGTTTCTGGTTCTTATTAATGGAGTTAGCCAAAAAATAAATAGTTACCTATTAACTGCGACCTCAATATTTTCAATTATGAAGAATAATAACTAAAGCTAAAGAAAAGCAAAATAATTTGTATACAACAAATGTTATTTATGCTGCAAATCCTCAGTTGTAATGTTTTCAATGGAGATTGTTAATTTTATTTTAACCGTCTATTTTATTAACAGTATTTTATATGACCCTAAACATTATTGGCCGCAAAAATTTCAATTAGAGAACAGAAAATGATCTTTTAGGGCTGTTTTTCAAAAAGCTAAAATTGTTATTCTCATCCCATGTCCTAAAAGTCCTGAGGTAAAAATGTAGATGCTTCAGTGTCTTATATTGTCATTATTATATTTATAAAGATGACTAAATGATTACGGATAAACTTGACCTTATTAGGCTTACATTATAAAAATAATTAAAATGCTTACAGTGCAAAAAGATTGTATGAAAAGAAAAAGATTACCACACGTTATGCTAGTTAATGAAAATGGGACAATTCAATGGTATTTTATTTAATATTAATAACACTAATAAAGGACGGAAGCTTTCACGGCTTTGGTCAAGTTGAAAATCATGGTTCTTGGGTTTAGATCGTGTCAAATTGGAATTATTATCCGATGTTTCGCCTACGATTGCACGAGGTATCTTTAAGGATCTTTACTCCGCGAGATTAGAACACTGAATTACTATTGAGAAGCAACAGCCTGGTATTTATACCCGACTGCTGTTCAGCGAACCATGATCCAGCGTTACAATCGATTTTCACTTGTGATGTAGACTGTAACCTGTATCTCTAATAATATTATTTGGATATTTACTAATTTTGATTGTTTCTCTAATTTTACGTTTAAAGAAACTAGACACTAAGGTGCTAAACCTTAGTTTCTTTTGCATTAAAAGTGTGATCTGAGCAAATGCCGGTGTTCAGCTACTGCAGATTGTACAATTTGTTCCTTTTTTATATATCTTTCATGTTCCTTAAGTCTAGTGGATATAGACCGTCCTGTTTCACCTACATACACTTTACCACAAGAGCAAGGTATCTTGATTTTCGGAGCAATATGACAATCTTGTCGGTGGTTCTCTGAATGTAAGGTAAGACAACACTGTCCATAGGAGGTACATTTATGATATTTTGTTGGGGAGTTGGATTTTTATATTTATTAATACTTTGTTTGTTAAAAACTCTGGACACTTTGTTCAAAGATTAAAAACCATCCAATCAGAGCCCGAAAACATATTGGTCAGTTTTGTTGTAGAATTCCTGTATACAAATGATCCTATAAATGATTCAGTTTTCATAATAACGGACATATTACGAAATACCAAGATGCACTGCACCTTACTAGAATTAATTAATGCCTGTCTGATTTCCACTTATTTTACTTTTCAATCAACTTTCTACGAGCAGACTTCGGGAGCGGCCATGGGATCTCCGCTATCACGGTAGTAGCTAACATCTTCATGGAAGCGTTCGAAAGAAACGCCTTATCTTTTGCTCTTCTAAAACCTAAATTTTGGTGTGATACGTCCGTAGTTTGGCCGCATGGCGTAGATAACCTCCATAATTTCCTGGATCATCTAAAGCAAAAACACCCTAGCATAACATTAACTATGGAAACTGAATCAAGAGGTGCCCTTCCCTTTCTTGATGTACTAGTACAAAGGAAAGATAATGGCAAAGTAGTGTACAGAAAACCAACACATACAAATCGATATCTCAATGCAACGTCACACCATCATCCTTCTCAAAAACAATCCGTCATAAATACTTTGATACATAGAGCCCTTTCAATATGTAACGAATAATCACTGAAATCAGAAACAAAAAAACTGGCTAATGCTTTGAGAGGCAACGGCTATTGCGCTGAAGATATATTAATAAATATAAAAATCCAGCTCCCCAACAAAATATTGGACAATGTTTGAAGTCTCCAAAGGACGCAATACTATTTCAAACAAAAGGCGTTTACAAGATGTGGTAAAATGTATGTAGGTGAAACAGGACTGTCTATATCCACTAGGCTTAAGAAACATGAAAGATGTACAATCTGCAGTAGCTGAACACCAGCATTGCTCAGGTCACACTTTTAATAAAAAGAAATTAAGGTGCTAGCATCAGGGTCTGGTTTCTTTAAACGTAAAATTAGAGAATCAATCGAAATTTGTAAATATCTAAATAATATTAATAGAGATTGAGGTTACATTCTACATCACATGTGGAAATTAATTGTAACACTTGATCACGGTTCGCTGAGCAGCAGTCGGGTATAAATACCGGGCTGTTGTTCCTCGATAGTCATTCGGTGTTCTAATCTGGTGGAGTAAAGATCCCCGAAGATGCCTCGTGCAATCGTAGGCGAAACGTCAGATAATAATTCCAATTTGGCACGGTATAAACCCAAGAATCATGATTTTCAACATAAATAACACTGTTTTGTATTTTAAAATTTTTTGTGGCTCCCTGATATTTTTTTGGTTTTTTAGGTCTACTCCGATGTGCTGAATTCAAATATTAGTTCGGTTTTTACCTATCATCCATAAGTTTTTAGAGAAGGAAAGTAGAATATAATGAAAAACTCAAACCATAAGCACTCTAGTGAATTTTCGAAGATTAAAAAATAGACAAAATTATTCTTTTTACAAAACATGCTTTGTTTCGTATTGAAAAAAGTATGCTGCAATCAAATAAACTATTTTGCTGTCTTTTCTCGTTTGTATTTGCCATGATCAATTTTACGTTTGAGAGTCCAACAGTAGTCCATGTTTGGGGTAATTTTTTCACTATACTGCTTCTCCATTTGAACAATTTACTGGTGAAACCGTTCGCCGTGTTCAACTAAAACTGCACCTAAATTGTCAGGCAAGAATTCCAAATTGAAATGAAGAAAATTCAGCCTAAGTAACATATTGCAACCTCACGTCTTGCAAGTTTAGCTGAGTTCTTCAACTATATTTTTGTAGTTCTCCGATTTCTTGTTACCTAGGAAGTTCCTACATACATTTTTGAAGGCAGTCTAAGCCCTATTTTCTTTTCTCGAAAGGGTTGTTTCAAAATTTTCGTCTTTAAAACGTTTTCGTATTTGCCTTCCAACGAACATTCTTTCTTTAAGCTTTGCCTCATTTATATGTGCAAATTTCAATCTCAAATAAAGAAAAGCAGTTCTTCTCTATTTAAGGGTTTAATAACATTTTTTATAACCCCTAGTTTTATGTGCAGAGGAGGTAAATACATGTTCTGCGGCTCTACTGAGAGTTCATTAAGAACGTTTTTTAGACTGGGCACAATGTTTTCACATAAAGGCCATTCTTTAACAACACAATGTTGAATTCTGGCTCTGCTATCTCATTCGCATAAGAAGCAATAGAATGTGTTGTAGCTACTCTGCATTCCTGTAATTAAGGCAATAGATTTTACATTGGCACAGACATTTCGTTTATGATCTTCCTATTTTATACTTTGAGTAATATACGCATGTTCTCGTACAATTTTTTCATATTTACAGCATGACCAATAGGAACAGATGGTTTTTTATTTCCACTAAACAATAACTGTCTTTAGACTTGTCTCCGAAGACTCTGTAAAGAGTGGCTACTCTATAGGTTTATAGGAAAAGCCAAATTCGTTGATTAAACCCGCAAAAATCAGTAAACTAAATCATTTGCCACCGAGAAAAATACTGCCAGCATAGACTGCCTGGGGCTGTCTTTCTCTTGAAAATTTGGATCGGCCCTTGGTTAAAAATCATCTAGTTCATCTGACTCCAAGTCGATTTTTCTGGAGGCTTAGAGACAGGTATGCTATAAGCGTTATGAGATACACGTCTCAAGGTTGAAGGGATATTAGGATACTCAATCTTATATTTGCTTTTATTAGAAAACAAATGGATTTTTGTTAAGCAGAAGTAGCAATCATCAACATGATTCTGAGGATCCCGCCAGATCATTGGCACTTTAAATTTCATAGATTTGTAAGTGCCCAGTAGCGATCCTGTTAAGGTCCTTGAGCAAGTGTAACAGCAAATTTTAGGTGCCTAAGTTTCGTGTTAATCGTCAACCTTGCACCTAAAATATAACTCGTACGCTTTTCTGACAATTGGGCTCAAAGTCTTTCGTTGAGCTTTCAGTGTCACTTCACCACATATACAACATAAACTGATCATTTTGTTCACACAGGATCGCGACGACATCGTTTACATACGGCGAAAATAATAGCACTACTACAACGCTATCACTATCCATGCTATTTCTTTACACTTCAGTCGTATAGCCAATACTGATTCTCCGACGACCGGCCGACTGCTTATATACCCGTTTCGTACATCTGGTGTTTTCTAAAAACATTAGGTATCGAAAGTATCAGAAGTAATGACATAATTCCTGTATGCAGGGACTCTACGTAGCTGACCATTCGATGACTACTGGGCATGGTGAATCCCCATGTGGTGTTGTTAGATTGTGCATAATTTTCCTAAACTTAGAGGAAACATAGATTTGGCAATGTGGCACACCGGTATGCTATAACAACTTATATATCGCGTAGGTACATCCTTATACCTGCTTTGCGATAAACCAAAAGATGTTGATGTTCTCTACTTTTTGCCACGTGATACGACAACTTATATGTCAGTGCATGGATTACATAGGTACACTGTTAAAAATAACCATAAAATTAATGTTCACTCACTAATTAAATTTAATGATTTTGTACTTTAAAGCGTAAATAAGTTACGTATACTTTGTAATTAAAGCTTTGCACATTAAATTTAATTGAATGTTACTGAAATTTAATGTATAATTAGCGAGAGCGAGAGCGAGAGCAAGAGCGAGAGCGAGAGAGCGAGAGAGCGAGAGAGCGAGAGAGCGAGAGAGCGAGAGAGCGAGAGAGCGAGAGAGCGAGACACAACAAACATTATTTTACTGTAGAATATAGTCAGAAAAATTATTCCATCTAATTTAAATCTATTTTTTTTTTCAATTAAGCGAAATTCGGTACTACTAAGTGAGAGCTTTGTACATTAGTCAATAAAGAAGGGGCCGCTAACAGTCGATTAGGCAGCCCATACCGACACAGAATACCTGTTCAAATTTTCTTCCAAAAATTGCAAAATAGAAATTGCAACCCAACTTAAAGCTGTGTAAAAGAACATTTTGTTAGTGGTATAAAATAGCCTATATGCAAACTCGAAAGTGATATATAACTTAACAAAAGAGCCATAATGTAAACAAAGTATACGAAACTAAACAATATAATTTCAGGATAACTGGCATAAGAAGAATTTCACTCGAATAGTAGGCAGGAAAATCGAGATTTATCTGAAAAAAGTAACAGTAAATTCAGCATTTATAAACAAAGCAACCAAGCACAATGTTATAAAATATCAATATAATGGACAAATTAATAACAAAATTAACTTAAAACAGTATTTTCTGGTGTAAGAGTATAGGCAAATTTCTTAAAGAAAAAAAAAACAATCGAGTCGGGAGGGAAATAAATAAATAAATAGAATTGCGAGGGCTTGTAATATAAGAAAATCAAAAATGTAACGAACAGTATGCTTTTATTTAAAGAATATATGGGAAATGCTTAAGGAAAATAACATTGTGCTGCCCATAACGTGAGTATAAGGAAATATTAACTGAATTAGCCATAGTGAATTTAAGTTGAAATTTGAACGTTTATATTTTGAAATAATAGGAGGTTAAGGATACTAAATGGATCATAATTTTTTCGATTGTTGATCAAAATTATGGTTCTTTTAGTATCCTTAACCTCCTAGCATTACAAAATATAAACGTATAACATATAATTCAAATATTTTTTATCTACATAAAATGAGTTTAAACATATGATTACAGGTTTATTATTTTACTCTTCCATGTTTTATCCTATTTAAGCGATCTTTCTTGTTTGTTTAATGAAAAGATGCTTTGACAGACTCCGTTGGTGAGAAAAATATGTCGGTGTTAAATACCCATGTTGACTCAAGTTTTTAATAATTCAAAAATTACTAGATGTTTTTTCCCATTAATTTTAATATATTTTGAACAATCCAAACGAAAGTTTATTGGATTTTACTTGTGGCTGCCAGTATTTCTGATCAGCCAATGTCAAAAAAAATATATTATCATTCATTAAAATACTTTATTTCAGAATCATTCAAAATATGTATATTTTTAAAATAGCGCAGGTAAAAGCGGGACCAAAGACAAAACAGAAATTTGCTGAATAATTTTTATCATTATAAATCGTGATTTTAGAATACACGGATTGAGATCCAGCATTAATAGAAGGACTAGGTATAAGAAACGAAATGAAATGACAACAGAAAAAAATATTTTTACGATAATCTTTGCTCCCGCTAGACATCTATTTTCACTTGACAAGTACTATCTATTTCAGTTTACCCTCCCCTGTATGGAACGTTTAGACAATCTTATTCGAATATATAATATTGAAATAAAACCGTATATGAAACTGAATGGTTTGCCGTTAGATAAAGGATGTAGGCATTTAAATAATATATGATCATAGCGTAAAAATTTTTCCATTCCCTTAGATTTACCTCATGAATGATATATGTGATTAATAGTTGTATAAACATTAATTAACTAAAAATTTAAAATATAATATTTCAGTTTATATTTGAAATGTTTATTGCTTATTTGTACTTGTGTAAATGTACCGGAAGCATAGAATGCACCTAAAATAATTTTTTATTTATTACCCTACTACAGCAGCGTAGAGTGTAATGTTTTTAGAATTAAAAATGTGGGTAACTATAAATATTGTTGTGAGATATCTGCCCTACAGAAGAATCATTGTTTGAAGCTTACATTTTTTTATATTTCAAAAAAAAAAAATAAAACGATTTTATTCTTATGTGTTTATTATGAAACATATTTCTCCACAATTTAGGTATTAGAAATATAGCTCAGAACATTTCCTCAAATTTCTAAGTTGTAAAAATATAGCAGTTTACCTTTAGGTAAATTGCGATGTACTTCCACAGTTGTTTGTAATGCCTGCCTACATTATACTCGAATAGTATATGTGTGTTGAGAGAATTTCTCAAAATA